>JAVGWX010000013.1:79634244-80234244 GCA_036924085.1 Ariolimax columbianus
TTGATTTAAACACACTGTAGTGATGACAGTCTATCAAGTTTATTTGAAACAGGACAATGAAGATGAAATCAGGTTCATTAAGTAAAGGGTCACAGTGATTAAAAACCTGTAGATGTTTGTCACAATCTGACATTTATATAAGAAGAATACAGAACAAGGTCCACAAACGGGAAGTGATAGAACAAGGCCCACAAACAGGAAGTGACAGAACAAGGTCCACAAACAGGAAGTGACAGAACAAGGTCCACAAACAGGAAGTGACAGAACAAGGCCCACAAACAGGAAGTGATAGAACAAGGCCCACAAACAGGAAGTGACAGAACAAGGTCCACAAACGGGAAGTGACAGAACAAGGTCCACAAACGGGAAGTGACAGAACAAGGCCCACAAACAGGAAGTGATAGAACAAGGCCCACAAACAGGAAGTGACAGAACAAGGTCCACAAACGGGAAGTGACAGAACAAGGTCCACAAACGGGAAGTGACAGAACAAGGTCCACAAACGGGAAGTGACAGAACAAGGTCCACAAACGGGAAGTGACAGAACAAGGCCCACAAAAAGGAAGTGACAGAACAAGGTCCACAAACAGGAAGTGACAGAACAAGGCCCACAAACAGGAAGTGACAGAACAAAGTCCACAAATGGGAAGTGACAGAACAAGGTCCACAAACAGGAAGTGACAGAACAAGGCCCACAAACAGGAAGTGACAGAACAAGGTCCACAAATGGGAAGTGACAGAACAAGGTCCACAAACGGGAAATGACAGAACAAGGCCCACAAATGGCAAGTGACAGAACAAGGCCCACAAATGGCAAGTGACAGAACAAGACCCCACAAATAGAAGTGACAGAACAAGACCCCACAAATAGAAGTGACAGAACAAGACCCCACAAATAGAAGTGACAGAACAAGACCCCACAAATAGAAGTGACAGAACAAGACCCCACAAATAGAAGTGACAGAACAAGACCCCACAAATAGAAGTGACAGAACAAGACCCCACAAATAGAAGTGACAGAACAAGACCCCACAAATAGAAGTGACAGAACAAGACCCCACAAATAGAAGTGACAGAACAAGACCCCACAAATAGAAGTGACAGAACAAGACCCCACAAATAGAAGTGACATAAGGCTGAATGGTGGCCCAATTACCTGCTCCTCTCAGTGTCGGATCCAGTTCTGGCAGATCTGTCTTGGCTTCCTTGGACACACTGTAGGTTGAAGCTCCACTCTCGTCTACAATACTGGCAGAAGGGAGGCAAACATATGGAACGAGAGAAGACAGATAAATATAGTCACAAGCAAGGTCATAACGATAGTGTGAGTAGCAGAGTGGCTGAAGAACTTGCCTCTTACAGCAAAGGCATCTGGTTCAATCCCTTCATTAAGTGTTTAAATGACACAGTTAAAGATTCATTAAGTGTTTAAATGACACAGTTAAAGATTCATTAAGTGTTTAAATGACACAGTTAAAGATTCATTAAGTGTTTAAATGACACAGTTAAAGATTCATTAAGTGTTTAAATGACACAGTTAAAGATTCATTAATTGTTTAAATGACGCAGTTAAAGATTCATTAATTGTTTAAATGACACAGTTAAAGATTCATTAAGTGTTTAAATGACACAGTTAAAGATTCATTAATTGTTTAAATGACACAGTTAAAGATTCATTGTTTAAATGACACAGTTAAAGATTCATTAATTGTTTAAATGACACAGTTAAAGATTCATTAAGTGTTTAAATGACGCAGTTAAAGATTCATTAATTGTTTAAATGACACAGTTAAAGATTCATTAAGTGTTTAAATGACACAGTTAAAGATTCATTAATTGTTTAAATGACACAGTTAAAGATTCATTGTTTAAATGACACAGTTAAAGATTCATTAATTGTTTAAATGACACAGTTAAAGATTCATTAAGTGTTTAAATGACACAGTTAAAGATTCATTAATTGTTTAAACAGCTTAAGCTAATTGTTCATGGAGAATGCTGCAGAGTTCTATATTGGGCGGAGAGAGTTGAGAGCCAATCTGGTCTTTTTAAATCCTCGTGCTACCACTTGGTTTGGTCCTCAACCTTTAACAATGTTACTTGCCAGATAGGTCAGATATTGGACTTCTTCCATGACCTTGTTCGGCGTTCGCCCTGAAACTTTATTCGCAGATGAAGTTTTATTGGTTTCACCCCACTGCCGCTAACGAGACGGATAATAGAATGTTGCACCTCTTTGGGGAATGTCAATAATTGGGCGGCCATCGTGTTGTTCAGTTACAATACAAATGCATGGTATTTCTGATTTCTATCACACTTTAAAGGTTTTCATTCGAAGCCGATCGCCTCGTAGTTTCAAAACTGTACGTACCAGTACGCGACAGTCTTAGAGCTAAACTGGCCATTCCGGATCATGTTGGAAATGATTTGTTCAGTTTCTCGACAGGCAACGCCATTGCCAACAGTGATCACCTCACACCTGCGGAGCAACAAACAAGGACATGTAACACCATGTACGCTGATGTAGAATATGGTGGTGGAGTGACAGATTTCTGCATACATGTACGCTGATGTATATTGGTGAAGTGACACAGATTTCTGTCTACATATACGCTGATGTATATTGGTGGAGTGACACAGATTTCTGCCTACCTGTATCTATCAACAGCCTCAGCTATCTTCCTCATCTCGACAGCCACCTGGGGATTGCCATGAAGGTAGACAACTCCTGTCCACAACACCTGGCTGGTTGGAGAGATAGCTGCCAGTTTACAGCCGTTCCTGAAGCCTGGATCTATACCTAGAATGGTCTTGTTCTTGACAGGCTGCTGCAACAGCAGCCTCTTCAGGTTAGACGAGAACACGCTGATAGACGCCTTCTCTGCATTCTTTGTCAGGTCAGATCTGTTGGAGACATTCCACATGAACACTTCTATGATTATTTTGATAACAACTTCTGCATGTACAACAAACTACTACAACAATAATACGAGAGCACAAGGGTTCTTTGATACAGACTTTCTGCAAGAGGGGGTTACCTGTAGTGGTCATCATTACAACAAAGGACTCATTCTACACACAGGACTCCCACCTCAGGAACAACCCAGACTTAGAACCCACCTCAGGAACAACCCACTGACCTAGAACCCATCTCAGCAACAACCCACTGACCTAGAACCCACCTCAGGAACAACCCACTGACCTAGAACCCACCTCAGCAACAACCCCCTGACCAAAACCCAACCTCAGCAACAACCCACTGACCTATAACCCACCTAAGGAACAACCCACTGACCTAGAACCCACCTCAGCAACAACCCACTGACCAAAACCCAACCTCAGGAACAACCCACTGACCTAGAACCCACCTAAGGAACAACCCACTGACCTAGAACCCACCTAAAGAACAACCCACTGACCTAGAACCCACCGGAGGAACAACCCACCGACCTAGAACCCACCTAAGGAACAACCCACTGACCAAGACCCCACCTCAGGTACAACCAACTGGCCAGGACCCCACCTCAGGTACAGCCCACTGACCAAGACCCCACCTCAGGTACAACCCACTGACCAAGACCCCACCTCAGGTACAACCCACTGGCCAGTTCCCCACCTCAGGTACAACCCACTGGCCAGGTCCCCACCTCAGGTACAACCCACTGGCCAGGTCCCCACCTCAGGTACAACCCACTGACCTATAACCCACTGACCTACAACCCACCTAAGGAACAACCCACTGACCTAGAACCCACCAGAGGAACAACCCACTGACCTAGAACCCACCGGAGGAACAACCCACTGACCTAGAACCCACCTAAGGAACAACCCACTGACCTAGAACCCACCTCAGCAACAACCTCAGCAACAACCCACTGACCAAGACCCCACCTCAGGTACAACCCACTGACCAAAACCCAACCTCAGGTACAACCCACTGGCCAGGACCCCACCTCAGGTACAACCCACTGACCAAGACCCCACCTCAGGTACAACCCACTGACCAAGACCCCACCTCAGGTACCACTGGCCAGGACCCCACCTCAGATACAACCCACTAACTAAGACCCCACCTCAGGTACAACCCACTGACCAAGACCCCACCTCAGGTAGGACCCACTGGCCAGGACCCCACCTCAGGTACAACCCACTGACCAAGATCCCACCTCAGGTACAACCAACTGGAAAGGACCCCACCTCAGGTGTGACACACTGACCAAGACCCCACCTCAGATAGGACCCACTGACCAAGACCCCCACCTCCGGTACAACCCACTGGCCAGGTCCCCACCTCTGGTACAACCCACTGGCCAGGACCCCACCTCAGGTGTGACACACTGACCAAGACCCCACCTCAGGTACAACCCACTGGTCAGGTCCCCACCTCAGGTACAACCCACTGGCCAGGACCCCACCTCAGGTGTGACACACTGACCAAGATCCAACCTCAGGTTCAACCAACTGACCAAGACCCCCACCTCAGGTACAAGCCACTGACCAGGACCCCATCTCAGATACAACCAACTGACCAAGACTCCACCTGAGGTACAACCCACTGGCCAGGACCCCACCTCAGGTGTGACACACTGACCAAGACCCCACCTCAGGTACAGCCCACTGGCCAGGTCCCCACCTCAGGTACAACCCACTGGCCAGGACCCCACCTCAGGTGTGACACACTGACCAAGACCCTACCTCAGGTACAACCAACTGACCAAGACCCCAACTCAGGTACAACCCACTGACCAGGACCCCAACTCAGGTACAACCCACTGACCAAGACCCCACCTCAGGTAGGACCCACTGACCAAGACCCCACCTGAGGTACAACCCACTGGCCAGGACCCCACCTCAGGTGTGACACACTGACCAAGACTGTCTCACGACTCACTCTGAAGCCACTCTCTGGAAGAAGCCCATGTTCGGGGTGACAGATCAATATCTTGCCAGCAGTTGATGTAAGGGAGATTACTCTGTGGTTGTCGCAGGATTGACAGCCTCCCTTTTGCTTGTATAAATGCACGAGGTAGCATCCACTCTGGTGATCTCTCTTCTTTCCCCACACTCTTGTTTCATTTGACTCTGTCCTACAGTCACACTCTTCCACAACTTTTACTTGCGCCGTAAGGGTGAGGCCCTTCCATTGCACTTTGGTTGGACTGGCTTCTGAGAGCACACAAACCTAGCATAGCTACATACAGATGCACCCATAAATCCAAGCACTGGTTTATGTGTCGTAATATCACCCAATTGAGTACGGTCTGGGGTGCAGTAGGGGCGCCTCCGCCAGTAGAAACTAGTGAGGCAAACACGTAAAATAACAGTATTTTACTCATTCACTCCCAAATATTTTGGCCCCCTGAACGCAACTTTTTTCTTTTGTCAAACTCAAACTCAGCATAGGATCAAGATGCTGAGCAGCGCATGAGCTGCAGTGGTCAGCGACCCATAGCTGACTGCTAGCGTCAGGGGCAGGAAACTAGAGCTGCCAAGGCCCTTCTACACCTCCACGCGGTGATCCTGGATAACAGGCTGCAGCAGGCAGACTGGCTAAGGAGAAGGGATCGAAAAGGGAATGCTAACCCGGTACTCAAAAAATGCTTGCTGAAGTCGGATGTGTTGGACCGAAAGGTGCAAATATCGCAGTCAAGCTGTAAACTACGACACAACGCATTCCGTTCTCTGGACTACATTCTGCTACTTAAGCCCTTTCAGAGTTTGGTAGCGGAAGACTGAGAATGAACGAAGCCAAGCCAAACTCAGCATGACATAGTTATCTATTTATCTTCAATAAATAGATCACATTATCTACCAAACTGTCCATACTATAGTTCACAATACAATGGAATTCACATATTTTACAAATGGAAGTGAACATTTGCATATGAGTGAGTGAATTTGCATAATTGTTTGTTATTTTTTTAAATTATGAAAAATTGTATCAACACATTATTCAGCTCTAAACCAGTACACGAATAACGTCATGACCTTCTAGTGACGGTAATCCACAAGGCACGATGATCTCAAAGTGACACCTCATTTGGTACTGCTGTTTTCACAGTATTCATATTTGACCGAAGGCACGTTGAAAACGTGCTCAAAAATAAAAGCACCATCAACATCAGCGTGTGTAGAATTTACGCACGCCCGGAAAGAATATTCCTGCTGTATTCAATATATATGTACAACATTTATATTATACACACTGGCATAGCTGTGGATGATCTTGTACCTTTACTGAACTTGTGAACGTTTACTACCATTCCTTGAGAAATAAAAGGGATCCGTCACTTCGGCAGTAGATTTAGTTTCATTTTCATCGCTCGACTTAGAACTACGACTAGATCAAGAAATTGAAATGTCGCTATCAGAACGATCGATATCTACATCATCACTGCCGTTAGCAACAATATCATCTAACCATTACCAGGGGGAGGAAGGCTAACATTTGGGTTGGTCAGACAAAATATACTGATCAGACATGTTAGTCAGGGTCAGGCAAAATATACTGATCAGACATGTTAGTCAGGGTCAGGCAAAACATACTGGCCAAGACCCTCACTTCGACTTCCTAGTAGCCCTCCCTGGAAATGGACTGTTTTCATGGCAGCCTGGCTAACGAGGTGAGGGATTGACATGATCCCCGTAGTAGGGAGCAACATGCAGATGAAGCCAAACATAGCACAACCACCTGGAGAACCCTGGTCCACCTTCATCAGCACGCTCGGGATGTGATGAAAGCTACTGCAACCCGCCACGTAACACCCTGTTCAGGGCACACCAAAGAGTAACGTACTCATTATGAGCATTCAACAACCATTACCGAGCTCGTACTGTAAAACTCTATTTGGTCTGACTGAAGGGACATAGCCTAGATTCAAGGCTGCCCCAAAAAATATTTCTAGTTCCAAGTACGAAAATAAACATTTTTTCCAATGAAACCCACACTAACTCTTCCGGAAATGAAAAATACAAAATCTTAACTTCTGCCAATAACCAAAATAAAGACATTTAGGAGAAATAGGATTGGAAAAATTTGGGAACACAATTGCAAAAGCCGGTATATCAGCGCCTGGGTTTTCTGAAAAATATAAAATCAAAACATAAGTAGACGCACCAGCTCGTGGGAGTGAATGAGTTAATCTGTAGCACTCCACATAATTTTTTACGAAATTTGCGCAAATGTATTATTTTTCATATCTCACTACGGTAGTAGACTTTCAAAATTTGTTACTCTTCTGTTTGTTTGTCAATAAATATGATTTTCTTGTGTGTGGAGACACAATTTAATAGAGACGTTGTGGGTGTTATTGTTTTTGGTGTGTCTTTGTTAGTTTCTGAGATACAAAAATGTGAAATTGAAAATTTATGGAAATCTTTGAAAAATTTTTGACTCGCCGGTATGCCTAGTCGCTCCGATAGAAATCCATGGAAACCACAACAACAATATCAACACAACTGTTAGTTTCCAATTCAAACGTAGTTCTTTCATCTAAACAAATAAAATAAACAGATCTACTCAATAAAGATCTTTTCCAACAACCTACTTTACCTTTCGCGAAAAGTCGGCTTGCCCCAATCGGCGTATTAGAGGTGTTAGAAGAAAATTTTTTCAAAATCCACTTGTAATCTAACATACAATACTTTTACCGGCAAAATATCGTGGGTAGATGGTGACATATTCAGCATTTAAAAAAACTGGCTATGGGTTTTATCTGTGGAAAAAAAAATTATTTTTTTAAAACTCCGATTTCCTGGTCGAATGGTACTTGACCGTAGCTTGCTGAAGGTTAAGGCATTACAGAAGTGTTTTGTGGCATTTCTGTCTGCATAAAGTTGGATTTCATCTGACTAGTTGCTCAACCATGTGTCCTTTCTGAGAGGTTATCTTGAGCCCCTCTATGTGTAGTTAGTTGTGAAAGCTGCAGTAAAACCCCCAACAGTTGCCCATTTGTCAGGAGTGAAGTGCTTAAATAGACGAGTGCCCTTGAGAAAACAAAATAAAGCAGTGACCTTGACCTACCGTATTTGTCTAGACAACATTGGTTCTATCAGTCGGTCGTAGGCATCCAAGATGGCCTCTCGCACCAGAACATGGTTCCGTGGACAATTGACTTTCTGCAAGAATGATTTCAGCGCAAAATTGACAAACATGTCCTTAGCTGCTGCAGGAATAGTCACTTTCACAGTCACAATCTTCAAATCTTCTGCTCGGTTTAGTGCTAGAATCTGAGAGAAGAAAACAAACTAACATTGAAACATTTACCTGAGCTGACCCACAAACATGCTGAACCAGTTACCTGAGCTGACCCACAAACTAATGCTGAACCAGTTACCTGAGCTGACCCACAAACTAATGCTGAACCAGTTACCTGAGCTGACCCACAAACTAATGCTGAACCAGTTACCTGAGCTGACCCACAAACTAATGCTGAACAAGTTACCTGAGCTGACCCACAAACTAATGCTGAACCAGTTACCTGAGCTGACCCACAAACTAATGCTGAACCAGTTACCTGATGAGGTTTGACAGCTTTCACCGACATCTTGAAGTCGATGTATTGCTCAAAGTTGGCAGATGAAGTTTGTGAGTTCTCTTTGTTACCCCTCTTTGGTGACTTTCCTTTCATTTTTTCCTTCTTAACACGAGAACTCTTTCCTTTGGAACTCTCAATCAACACATTACATCTGTCACATCTGTGAAATTGGAAGATAGAAAGCAGATATACTTTGATTATCTAATTAATTTTTTCTTCCCATCAAACAGGAAATATACTTCCCTAATGTTAACTGTCTTCCCATCAAACAGAAAACATACTTTCCTAATGTTAACTGTCATAAAATCAAGCTTGCTGCTTGAGTAAATGGCTTCTAGAAAAAGATTCTCTTTACGACACAAATTTTTGATTCACTAGCCATTGTTTCCTTATCCATCAAATTTTAAAGAACCAATTTACAATGATTAACGACGAACTGATGATGTTCGCCCATGACAAGTGATGAAGACCACTCTTTGTTTAGCCGTGTGGACAGTCTTTTCTCTTGCTGTGTCCGCTGAAATGGGTGATTGCGCAGTGATTTAGATAAAAGTGAGAAAGAAACTGCACCTTTTATCAACCTCACTCTCGTCCTGAGCTACCTTTGGCCAGTGGCAAGATTTTATCGAGACGACTGGAGATAGCACAGGATGCAGATTTTTCCTCAGGGTTTTGTCCCAAACCCTTTCCTGTAAACATGTATACCGCAAGGCAACGGAGGGGAGATGATATCTATCGAAGTGTGTCATGTCTTTCCCAAAACCGTAGGGAAATCACTCAACTTGTGATTGATGTGTTAGGCATCTCTTCTGAGCTGTGTTCTAGTCCTTTATAATCACATGTCTAAATTTCACAGAGACATCAAAACCGGTAGTATCTGCAGCTAGGGTGAAGGGCGCACTAGACCGTAAAAATACGACACAGGTTTAAGTGTAGTGCTAATTCATATAGTTGATGTCTAATCCAGGATAATCGGAGGGAAGAAGACACTAAAAATGAACTAGTTAACTAGTCCAAATGGAAAACAACGACATGTTTCCGTGAACACAAGTGTAAGTCACTGACTAGTGTGAATTTCAGGCAAATCCATGGCTTGATGTCTATAATGAACTAAAACACCAGGGCAATGTAGACTTGTAGCTGGTTCGAAGCCATCTTTACTGCTCTTCAACACTTATATATATACCATACAACAATAATAATTGTGAAAATCAATGAAAACATTTATATTACTTCAAATCTGCTATATAATGAGCTGACGGCAGCCACAGACTCGTAGCTGGCTGCTTGCATCAAGGTCAGTTACCCATAGCTGGCTGCTTGCATCAGGGTCAGCGAACCATAGCTGGCTGCTTGCATCAGAATCAGCGAACCATAGCTGGCTGCTTGCATCAGGGTCAGTGAACCATAGCTGGCTGCTTGCATCAGGGTCAGCGAACCATAGCTGGCTGCTTGCATCAGGGTCAGCTAACCATAGCTGACAGCAGTCACAGACTCGTAGCTGGCTGCTTGCATCAGGGTCAGTGAACCATAGCTTACGGCAGCCACAGACTCGTAGCTGGCTGCTTGCATCAAGGTCAGTGAACCATAGCTGACGGCAGCCACAGACTCGTAGCTGGCTGCTTGCATCAAGGTCAGTGAACCATAACTGACAGCAGTCACAGACTCGTAGCTGGCTGCTCGCATCAGGGTCAGTGAACCAGAGCTGACCAAGACCTTATTCTGCTTACAAATTGGGGCCCAGGTCACACTTGTGTAGTTAGGCTAAGAGAATGGGATCACAAAGGGAAGTCCCAAGAAGCCCGCTGAAACCGGATGTAGGGCCATATGCTGCAGATATCACAGCCTGGCCTGTAAACTATGTTATGTCATTTTCAGGAGAATTGCCAAAGAAGAAATATGTTATTCAATTAATTTGAATAAGATCTCAGATTGTGTAATCATTCATATTACCTCATATCTCAATCTGAATTTCAACTTTAACAGGTATCTAAATCTGGATTATAACTTTGACAGGTGTCTAAATCTGGGTTATAACTTTGACAGGTGTCTAAATCTGGATTATAACTTTGACAGGTATTTAAATCTAGATTATAACTTTGACAGGTGTTTAAATCTGGATTATAACTAACAGGTGTTTAAATGTAGATTATAACTTTGACAAGTATTGAAATCTGGATTATAACTTTGACAAGTGTCTTAAGTCTGGATTATAACTTTGACAGGTGTCTAAATCTAGATTATAACTTTGACAGGTGTTTAAATCTAGATTATAACTCTGACAGGTGTCTACAAATGACTACCAACATGACACAACAAAGAAAAGCCCTATCCACAATGTAAGCACATGTGCCAAGATTAAAGCCACATCCACAAGGTAAGCACGTGTGCCAAGATTAAAGCCACATCCACAAGGTAAGCACATGTGCCAAGATTAAAGCCACATCTACAAGGTAAGCACGTGTGCCAAGATTAAAGCCACATCCACAATGTAAGCACATGTGCCAGGATTAAAGCCACATCCACAAGGTAAGCATGTGTGCCAAGATTAAAGCCACATCCACAATGTAAGCACATGTGCCAGGATTAAAGCCACATCCACAAGGTAAGCATGTGTGCCAAGATTAAAGCCACATCCACAATGTAAGCACATGTGCCAAGATTAAAGCCACATCCACAAGGTAAGCATGTGTGCCAAGATTAAAGCCACATCCACAATGTAAGCACATGTGCCAAGATTAAAGCCACATCCACAAGGTAAGCACATGTGCCAAGATTAAAGCCACATCCACAATGTAAGCACATATGCTAGGATTAAAGCCACATCCACAAGGTAAGCATATGTGCCAAGATTAAAGCCACATCCACAAGGTAAGCACATGTGCCAAGATTAAAGCCACATCCACAATGTAAGCACATGTGCCAAGATTAAAGCCACATCCACAAGGTAAGCATGTGTGCCAAGATTAAAGCCACATCCACAATGTAAGCACATGTGCCAGGATTAAAGCCACATCGACAAGGTAAGCACATGTGCCAAGATTAAAGCCACATCCACAAGGTAAGCACATGTGCCAAGATTAAAGCCACATCCACAAGGTAAGCATGTGTGCCAAGATTAAAGCCACATCCACAAGGTAAGCACATGTGCCAAGATTAAAGCCACATCCACAAGGTAAGCACATGTGCCAAGATTAAAGCCACATCCACAAGGTAAGCACGTGTGCCAAGATTAAAGCCACATCCACAAGGTAAGCACATGTGCCAAGATTAAAGCCACATCCACAAGGTAAGCACGTGTGCCAAGATTAAAGCCACATCCACAAGGTAAGCACATGTGCCAAGACTAAAGCCACATCCACAAGGTAAGCACGTGTGCCAAGATTAAAGCCACATCCACAAGGTAAGCACATGTGCCAAGATTAAAGCCACATCCACAATGTAAGCACATGTGCCAAGATTAAAGCCACATCCACAATGTAAGCACATGTGCCAGGATTAAAGCCACAGCCACACTCAGCACAACTTACATTTCTTTGACCTTCTCCATGGTCACTTTGTCCTTGGACACAATGTCAGCAATGATGTGTTTCACTCCCTTCTCAACATCTCCGACCGACTCCAGACCTATAATATCACAAAAACTTCAATTATATTTTCAGCTCAATCTAAGGAAACCAGTGGTCATCTTCAGACTTGACACAAGAAAACAAGTGATGACCATCTCTAGACTTGACACAACAAAACAAGTGACGGCCATCTTCAGACTTGACACAACAAAACAAGTGACGACAATCTTCAGACTTGACACAAGCTACATAAGCTTGGGGTCCCATCTATGGAACACGATTAGGGTCTTATCTATTGAATGAGATTATAGTCTTATCTATTGAATGAGATTAGGGTACCATCTATTGAATGAGATTGGGGTCCCATCTATTGAATGAGATTGGGGTCCCATCTATTGAATGAGATGGCTACAAAAATACTGGAGAGAAGATATGAAAGACTTAACAAGAAATGCAGCAGACAAGATGGCTACAAATGCCAGTCAATGATGTGTGATGAATGATGTGTGATTAATGATGTGTAATGATTTTGCTAACAATCTCTGAGCAAGCTCAAATCGTATTTACCCTTCTCTCTGATATTGACCGCCATTACCAGGTTAACATTTTCTCCATCTAGTAAGCGTCTGGCAAAAGATTCAAGCCCCAAAAGTCTAGCTCTCTCTGCGTAGGTACCTTTATGTCCAGGTTTCAAAGGTGCATACTGAAGATAGATCATTGCAGGTGATTGTATACTGTGATTATGCCCACCTATATAATACATACTTTTGTTTTAAATAGTTGACACAAACAGGCAGAAATACATTACATGTTTACAGAGCACACAAATGAATCAAACTTATAAGAAGCAAACTTACCAATGAATCAACTTCTGTTATTGTTGTGGATAGTTTGAGAGATCTGTCGAGGTCTTCTGTCATTTTACCCATTTTTGTCACTGTCTTGTAGACAGACTGCAATTTAGTCTCCACTGCTCTGAAGATAATCAGTAAATAAACAGAGTAAAAGCAGTCAAATCAGAGTAAATAATGAGTCAGCACATACACAGATACATGTTTTCTGGATCCAGGTTAGCTGTCACCTGAATAGAACACAACTACAACACACTCCAGAGTGCCTGCTGTGTACACACTCAAACTTCTTCTTCGATCAACTGATGCTGTGCTACTAGTCCGGTGAGGTTTGCGATCAACTGATGCTGTGCTACTAGTCCGGTGAGGTTTGCGATCAACTGATGCTATGCTTCTAGTCCGGTGAGGTTCACAAAGGAGACTTCGTTTCAGGACTTCGCCGGTCCCCCACAGCTTTTCAGGCACGGTTGCTCCCCCAGGCCAGACTGCCTCTCTTTGGTCTACATAGGTGGTAGGGCAGTCCTGCAGAATAAGTTCTGGTGTTTGCTTGGGTGCTCCAATCGTACGTGGCAGTTTCTCTGAGACCCATTCTGTGGAGGTGGGCCTTGAGTCTACAATGTCCCGTTCTGAGTCTGAAGATCTTTGTTTGCCCATCTCGGCCAAGTTTGTCTATGCTGTCATTTTCTGACACACGCATACAAAACCATTGAACCTCATAATCATCATCTCTTTTCAGTGATGTGTGCTTATGTTAAGAAAACGCCTCTTTCTCAGAGACCAGGTGAACACCTTGTATGGAACTAAATAACAGGGATCAAGATACTGAACAATGCATGAGCTGCCAAAACCCTTCTACACCTCCACAGTGAGATCCTAGATAACAGACTGCAACAGGGTAGACTGGCTAAGGAGAAGGGATCGAAGAGGGAAGATGGACCAAAAAGTGCAAATATCCCAGTCAAGCTGTAAACTACAACACAGCACATTCTGTCTCCTGGACAACATCCTGGTACTTGCAAAGCCTTTTTCAAGACATAGTAGCGGGAGTTTGAGAACGAAGACGAAGAAAAACTAAACAAGAACTAACAAACACATATCCCTAACAACAACAAACATTGAAAGTCATCTACCATAGTGAGGATTGTACATCACCATCCACCATGGAAGCCTGGCATTCGTTTGAGGGACCACATCATTGTTCTTTCTAGTCATCTTCATATTTGCCTTCTCATTGTCCATGATTCATATGACAGAACTAGTGCCACTATAGATTAAACTAAAGAAATGTCTCACTTCTAAGGACAAAAACTTGCTGCCTAAAAAATCCAGAATTTTCTGCAACTTTAGTTCAGTTTGGGTTGTTCTATTCTTGAATTCTGAGCTACATCTCCCATCTGATGTCCCTCATCTAGTACAAAATATCTCAACATCGCAATCTAGTTGCAATACATGTGACAAGAACAATATGCCGAAGGCGAACGACAGGGCAATTCAAGTCGCTGAACACTGGATGAACGCTATATGACTTAGTGCTTGGACAAAGGAAGTAAGCAATGTAGTTGCAACTTCAACACACATCAGAACATATTGTTGGTAACAATGAATGTGAGCACAGTGATACAATGGTAGAATGCCGTGACAATTGAGGAGCCATTGTAGCACAGTGGTTAATGCACTGACTGCCCAGCTAGGTTCAATTCCAAATTGAGATCAAGATGCTGTGCAGCCCATGAGCTGCAGTGGTCAGCGAACCAAAGTTGACTTCTAGTGTCAGGGCGAGTGACTGGGGATCAAGATGCTGAGCAACGCATGAGCTGCAGTGGTCAGTGTACCAAAGCTGACTGCTAGTGTCAGGGCAAGCGAACCAGAGCTGCCAAGACCCCTGTACACCTCCACGCGGTGGTCCTGGATAACGGGCGGCAACAGAGGAGACTGGCTAAGCAGAACGGATCGAAGAGGGAAGGCTAACCCGGTACTCAAAAATGCCTGCTGAAGTCGGATGTGTTGGACCGAAAGGTGCAAATATCAGTCAAGCTGTAAACTATGATACAACGCATTCATTTCTACGGACTTCATTCTGCGGGAGATTGAGAACGAACAAAGAAGAAAACATGTTAGGGCCAGGCAAAATATTCTGGCCAAGATCCTCACCTGGACTTCCCAGCAGTCCTACTTAGAAGCGAGCTTTTTTTATGGCAGAAGGGCTACCAGTGTGAGGGATCGACGTGATCCCAGTAGCAATGACTTCAATGAGCGACACGCACATAAAATTAAGCCAAGCATAGCACAACCACCTGGTGGACCCCGGTCCACCTTCATCAGCACGCTCGGGATGTGAGGAAAGCTAATGCAACCCGCCACTTAACGCCCTTTTTATGGCGCACAAAAGAGTAAACTTACTCATTGTGGCCATTCAACAACAATAACATCATATATCATATTCATTGTAATGATTGTTTACATTTGACATTTTTTAACGCAGGACGGGTCTAAGTTGCGCTCGGTGTATTTGGGAGAAAAATGAGCTAGCCACATCGTCAACAGAACAGAACATGAATAGAAGAAGTGGTGGCAAACCTGAGCTCCTCCACCCCTGCAGCAACCTCCCTCAGCGCATCTGGCTCCATGTTCCCAGTCATCTCCTTGCGGTACCTTGCGATGAACGGGATTGTGGCGCCATCGTCCAGGAGACTGATCACACAGCTAACGCTCCGTCGGCTCAACTTGAGCCGGTCTGAGATCAAACTTGCTGGGTTCCAGATCGGCTTTATCCGTGTTTTTGTATCTTCTGACATACTGATATTCACCAAATATATCCAAAGAAGTAAATTGTGTTCGCAAATCAAACCGACCGGCCGATGGATGACAGTTGTGTCGTCTGTCGTGGCTAGGCAGACTTGGCTCAGCCTTGACCTTGCTCAGGGGAGAGCACTACCAACTTTAGTCATCACCATCATGTGCCATGAGATAATGGGGGAAGTCCATGTCACGTACGACCATCAAATTGTGTGGGGAGACACGTCCCCATCAGATTGTGTGGGGAGACACGCCCCCATAAGATTGTGTGGGGGGAGTCACGCCACCATCAGATTGTGTGGGGAGACACGCCCCCATCAGATTGTGTGGGGAGACACACCTCCATCAGATTGTGTGGGGAGTCACGCCTCCTTCACATTGTATGGGGACACACGCCCCCATCAGGAGGTGCCATCTTTCAAACATCTTGTTAGCAATATTGGTGCTACAGATAAATACATCAAAATAGGAATACAAAAGATGGGAAGATCTTTCATGGCTTTGGGGAATGCGAAAATCAAAAGAAATTAAGTCCAACACACACACACACACACACACACAGAGTTTTTAAAAATCATTAAATCCAATGTAAAGTAGATATTATTGTACGGACCAGAAACATCAATACACCAAACACAACCGGGAGAAGTGTAAAAAACGCGCAGACTTTCATAAATGGGTAAGCGTAACAGAAAGATTGAGATGGTATGATAAGATCACTAATGTTTGAACTATTGGAAAGACCCAGACAGATGTCAATGGAACATGAGAAGACGCTGCCATTAGATAGCGCCCTCGTTGATAAAGAAAATCAGCTGATAGAATGGCAGGATCGTCCCTGCCTGTTCTTGAATCTCTTCACGGGTGAAATAGAGGCAGACTAACACATTAGAAAAGGAGGGCTGGACACAAACAGGGAAGGCTTGAGCACATCTGGAAGGGAGGGCTGGACACAAACAGGGAAGGCTTGAGCACACCTGGAAGGGAGGGCTGGACTCAAACAGGGAAGGTGTGGCCACATCTGGAAGGGAGGGCTGGACACAAACAGGGAAGGTGTGGCCACATCTGGAAGGGAAGGCTGGACACAAACAGGGAAGGCTTGAGCCCATCTGGAAGGGAGGGCTGGACACAAACAGGGAAGGTGTGGCCACATCTGGAAGGGAGGGCTGGACACAAACAGGGAAGGTGTGGCCACATCTGGAAGGGAAGGCTGGACACAAACAGGGAAGGCTTGAGCCCATCTGGAAGGGAGGGCTGGACACAAACAGGGAAGGCTTGAGCCCATCTGGAAGGGAGGGCTGGACACAAACAGGGAAGGCTTGGGAACACCTGGAAGGGAGGGCTGGACACAAACAGGGAAGGCTTGAGCACACCTGGAAGAGAGGGCCCAGGACAGGCCTCGACACGAGCTGGGAAGGCGTGAGCACATCTGGAACGAAGGTCCCAGCACAAGATTACTCGCAAGTATATGCTGACGGCATATGTTCGACATGAAGCTAAAAGAGTTTAATAAATTAATCATGTGACATTACCAACCAATGAGGCGATTGTGGGTTTTCTACGGTATCTATTATTTTCCCGCCATATTAAGTTTTACGACAGTCCCACATACTTTCCTGTCTCCTGTCCTATGTGCTGTCAATCAGTTCTGCCATCCAATAATGTTTAACCGTCCAAAATTACTCAGCCCCGCTCTCCCAGAAAATGTGCACATTTCATTTTAGATGTTCATCTGTTCCTTGTCCCTAGTGATGTTTATCTGTTCCTTGTCCCTAGTGATGTTCATCTGTTCCTTGTCCCTAGTGATGTTCATCTGTTCCTTGTCCCTAGTGATGTTCATCTGTTCCTTGTCCCTAGTGATGTTCATCTGTTCCTTGTCTCTAGTGATGTTCATCTGTTCCTTGTCCCTAGTGATGTTCATCTGTTCCTTGTCCCTAGTGATGTTTATCTGTTCCTTGGCCCTAGTGTTGTTCATCTACTCTGTTCCCTGTCCCTAGTGTCTGTCGTTCATCTACTCTGTCCCCTGTCCCTAGTGTCTGTCATTCATCAACTCTGTCCCCTGTCCCTAGTGTCTGTCGTTCATCAACTCTGTCCCCTGTCCCTAGTGTCTGTCGTTCATCTACTCTGTCCCCTGTCCCTAGTGTCTGTCATTCATCAACTCTGTCCCATGTCCCTAGTGTCTGTCGTTCGTCAACTCTGTCCCCTGTCCCTAGTGTCTGTCGTTCATCAACTCTGTCCCCTGTCCCTAGTGTATGTCGTTCATCTACTCAATTCCCTGTCCCTAGTGCCTGTCGTTCATCTACTCAATTCCCTGTCCCTAGTGCCTGTCGTTCATCCCCTCAATTCCCTGTCCCTAGTGTCTGTCGTTCATCTACTCTGTCCCCTGTCCCTAGTGTCTGTCGTTCATCAATTCTGGTATGTACACGTGTTTGCCAGTTGTTGTCTTATGCAGACACAATGTTCTATTTATTTGGCCTTGGAGGAAGAGGTATTTTCCTAACTCCATCCTCAGTCTCTTTCTCAACAAGCGTTTCCGTTTGACAGTGGCCGAACCAATCGTCTCTCACAGAATGTCCAGAAAATATGACGCTTGGGTCTGATGTGTGTGTTAGGTTGTCTTTGTTGTGATGTGTGTATTAGGTTGTCTTTGTTCTGATGTGTGTATTAGGTTGTCTTTGTTCTGATGTGTGTATTAAGTTGTCTTTGTTCTGATGTGTGTATCAACCTGTTTTCGATCTGATATGTGTAATAAGTTGTGTAACAGTTCCCGTCGTAGCAAGAGAGTTTAGGGCAGGGGTGATGTGGTTGCTGATAACAAAGGTACCTGAACATGTTAAAGCTTAAAGGTACCTGAATGCGTGTCAAGGTCACTCACCGTCTCAACAAAGAAAAACAGAGTTGGGGCAAAGAATGTGTACAGCTAGGAGCTGACCACTGGCGTTCCGATTTGGGTAGGGGGAGAATGAGTGACAGATGGGATGGTAGCGTAGCTTGCTGCTATAGATGAGTGACAGGTGTGCAAAGTATTTCGTTCCAACGGCGACTGAAAAGAGCCATCCCCCTGAGATCCATTGGTCAGCTTTGATACTGCTTTAGTGTATATAACACGAGACAAAGTTTAGCTCAGGAGGCTGGATGAGAGAGGCTGGACGGAGAGGAGGCTGGATGGAGATGAGAGCGATAGAGAGAGAGAGAGAGAGAGACTGAATTTAGGAGTCTGTTTAACTCATCGACTTAGATAGAGGAGCGATTGATAGACTGTTGTAGGAATGTTAGTGATAGAACAGGGTCACTCAAGTAGGTGTGTGAGTTTTGTATTAACAGATAATCTGAACGTGTGTTGTAAGCAGGGCACATTGTGAATGAGTTATGTCCAGATCGCCCGCCTGAGGGGATTTGAGTGAGGAAGAGTTTTTAATAAGGTGTGTTGAGGATGCAGTTAAAGAGATGTGTGTGATGGGAGTAAGGCAATAGAACTGGGTTTTAGATAGTTGGGAATTCCATCCAAAGCTAATGCTTAAAATTTCCGCTTTAGTTAATATTTATATTAACATATATATAATATAGAAATACTTAGTTAAGATGATTTGTATTGTATTGTGTTTGTAATTTCACTACTCATTTTTCTGGTATGAGTATTATATAATAAATATGCCATTTGCTGTGTGATATATTATTTGCAGTGTGTGGATGAGTGTGAGAATGTTCTAGTTAGAATAACGGCCAGGGCAAACAGTCGGGTCTGTTACAATTGTCTTTGTTCTGATGTCTGTATCAACCTGTTTTCGTTCTGATATGTGTAATACGTTGTCTTTGTTCTGGTGTGTGTAACAAGTTGTCTTTGTTCTGGTGTGTGTAACAAGTTGTGTTTCACGTTTGGACTTCCTTCAGCGCGACCTCATTACTCGCCCTTGTTGATCATCGAACTGATATTACGTCTGTTGTGAAATGAGATTTCTGTGGCTTCTGGTGATATTCTTATATTTTGTTTACTAGTTGTCCATGATTAACCACGACATGATATGATTGACACTATAAAGAAAACAATGACGCTCTATCTCACTTCATTGAGCACATACCAACTCTTCTGACTTCTAGCCAGCACATACAACCTACACAGAGAACATTCTGACTTCTAGTCAGCATCTACAACCTACACAGAGAACATTCTGACTTCTATCCAGCACATACAATCTACACTGAGAACATTCTGACTTCTAGTCAGCACATACAATCTACACAGAGAACATTCTGACTTCTAGTCAGCATCTACAACCTACACAGAGAACATTCTGACTTCTAGTCAGCATCTACAACCTACACAGAGAACATTCTGACTTCTAGCCAGCACATACAACCTACACAGAGAACATTCTGACTTCTAGCCAGCACATACAATCTACACAGAGAACATTCTGACTTCTATCCAGCACATACAATCTACACAGAGAACATTCAAACAAATGCACTGAGGAGACCAGCACTGGTAACATGTTGTCAGTAACAAAAACAACAATTTTGTTTGGTGATATGTATAGTGTTATTTAACATATTAAAACAAGACACTGACGTTGAAAACAAAAGAGAAGTAAATATATGCAGATATTTCAATATCATAATTATCAATATTATTATCGGTGATGTGTAGCACAGGCTGTCACTGCTAACAGCATCAGCCATTGAGGAGAAGTCTTGTCAAGTTCCTGTCAGAGAATATAATAACGGGTGGGAGAGAGAAGATGTGAAAATAGAAGTGAAGACAAGAACAGAATGGAGACATCTGTTCTCACAAACTTGACACATCTGTTCTCACAAACTTGACATCTGTTCTCACAAACTTGACACATCTGTTCTCACAAACTTGAGACATTTGTTCTCACAAACTTGACACATCTGTTCTCACAAACTTGAGACATTTGTTCTCACAAACTTGACACATCTGTTCTCACAAACTTGAGACATATATTGACGAACTTGAGACATATATTGACAAAAAAGACATATATTGACAAACTTGAGACACATATTGACAAACTTGAAACATATATTGACAAACTTGAGACATATATTGACAAACTTGAGACATATATTGACAAAAGAGACATATATTGACAAACTTGAGACACATATTGACAAACTTGAGACATATATTGACAAACTTGAGACATATGTTGACAAACTTGAGACATATATTGACAAAAGAGACATATATTGACAAACTTGAGACACATATTGACAAACTTGAGACATATATTGACAAACTTGAGACATATATTGACAAACTTGAGACATATATTGACAAAAGAGACATATATTGACAAACTTGAGACACATATTGACAAACTTGAGACATATATTCACAAACTTGAGACATATATTGACAAACTTGAGACATATATTGACAAAAGAGACATATATTGACAAACTTGAGACACATATTGACAAACTTGAGACATATATTCACAAACTTGAGACAAATATTGACAAACTTGAGACATATATTGACAAAAGAGACATATATTGACAAACTTGAGACATATATTGACAAACTTGAGACATATATTCCCATCCAAACTCACACATTCAAATTGAGAGTGATCTATTTAAAATCCTCATTTTTGTTCGGTTTAGAAAAGTGGTAGATGAACAGTAACTTGGAGACAAGAGTTGAAACTATTGAAACATGGATAGTTAGAAGAACGGAACACCACACGTGGATACATTGGATGACAAATAAGGACATTTGAAAGACTTCAAAACTACAAAGACAATTGATAAAACAAGATCAGATTGAAAAATGTAATATACTGTGGCCCCATCAGAGGACAGAACACTTTTATCTAAATAGAGATGGTATGGCAGACGTGACAGAGGTAAACAATGTTGTACGCAGGAGGACAGCGTTCCAAGATGGATGAGGAAAAGTCTGGCAGACGGTACTGTCAAGCAAGAGACCGAGGACATTGGAAATTAATTGGAGCTGACCTTCGATTTGGAGATGACAGCTGAAAACAACTGTCGTCAAGCAGAAGTGATGTGTGACCTCATTTGAAGGTCAAGATTCACTGATTTCTTCTTCTTCTTCTGCGTTCATTCTCAATCTCCTGCTACCAAGCCCTGAATAGGGCTTTGTAAGTAGCAGGATGTAATCCGGAGAACGGATTTGCGTTGTGTCGCTAGTTTACAGTTTGACTGCAATATTGGCACCTTTTGGTTTGACACATCCTTCTTCGAAAGGATTGATTTTTAATTTACCAAACAGATGACAGGAATAGCTTCCGTAAGGTCAGATGGAATCCATTAAATGACATTCATTTAGGTCAGATGGAATCCATTAAATGACATTCAATTAGGTCAGATGGAATCCATTAAATGACATTCAATTAGGTCAGATGGAATCAATTAACTGACATTCATTTAGGTCAGATGGAATCCATTAAATGACATTCATTTAGGTCAGATGGAATCCATTAAATGACATTCATTTAGGTCAGATGGAATCCATTAAATGACATTCATTTAGGTCAGATGGAATCCATTAAATGACATTCATTTAGGTCAGATGGAATCCATTAAATGACATTCATTTAGGTCAGATGGAATCCATTAAATGACATTCATTTAGGTCAGATGGAATCCATTAAATGACATTCAATTAGGTCAGATGGAATCAATTAAATGACATTCAATTAGGTCAGATGGAATCAATTAAATGACATTTTCTTAAGATCTCAGTCAAAGATCAGTCACCATCATGTCAACAACCTCCTTCCAGTTCATCGGCCTACAACCATCATTCATATGGTGCTGTAGTTCTGGTTCATGGTTTCCATTCTGGATTCCACCCCACACAGGTCAGCCTCTTCCAGAAACCGTCTTTGATGAGTTGTGCCAGGTTAAGAATCTGACCGCAACATGATCTTCCAGGCCTGAAGTCTGCTTGCTCCTTGATGAGTTGTGCCAGGTTAAGAATCTGACCACAACATGATCTTCCAGGCCTGGAGCCTGCTTGCTCCTTGATCGGAGGGGGGGATATGGTTCTGGATCATTCTTTAAAAGACTTTATACAGATGGCACAGTAGTTAAGCCGGTCGGAAGTTCTAAGGTTCTGATGGGGATTTTCCTGGTTTTAGCAGTGTAACCACATGGGTTTTTCTCCAGATTTGAGGAATTTGCATAAAACCGATCTATGTGTTGAACAGCTTCAGCAGCCATGTGGTGGTTTCTGGTCCAACATTTTAAATTTGTTCTGTTCTCAAGTCATCTTGGTCAGCTGCGAGGGCTAAAAGTAGGCTCACATGGGCTGGACACACCATACAGGGCTGAAAGTAGGCTCAGAGGGGCTGGGCACACCATACAGGACTGGAAGTAGGCTCAGAGCGGCTGGACACACCATACAGGACTGGAAGTAGGCTCAGAGGGGCTGGGCACACCATAGAGGGCTGGAAGTAGGCTCAGAGGGGCTGGGCACACCATACAGGGCTGGAAGTAGGCTCAGAGGGGCTGGACACACCATACAGGGCTGGAAGTAGGCTCAGAGGGGCTGGACACACCATACAGGGCTGGAAGTAGGCTCAGAGCGGCTGGACACACCATACAGGGCTGGAAGTAGGCTCAGAGGGGCTGGGCACACCATACAGGGCTGGAAGTAGGCTCAGAGGGGCTGGACACACCATACAGGGCTGGAAGTAGGCTCAGAGGGGCTGGGCACACCATACAGGGCTGGAAGTAGGCTTAGAGGGGCTGGGCACACCATACAGGGCTGGAAGTAGGCTCAGAGGGGCTGGGCACACCATACTTGGCTGGAAGTAGGCTCAGAGGGGCTGGGCACACCATACAGGGCTGGAAGTAGGCTTAGAGGGTCTGGGCACACCATACAGGGCTGGAAGTAGGCTCAGAGGGGCTGGGCACACCATACATGGCTGGAAGTAGGCTCAGAGGGGCTGGGCACACCATACAGGGCTGGAAGTAGGCTCAGAGGGGCTGGACACACCATACAGGACTGAAAGTAGGCTTAGAGAGGCTGGACACCATACAAGGCTGAAAGTAGGCTTAGAGAGGCTAGACACCATACAGGGCTGAAAGTAGGCTTAGATAGGCTGGACACCATACAGGGCTGAAAGTAGGCTTAGAGAGGCTGCGGATACCATACAGGGCTGGAAGTAGGCTTAGAGAGGCTGAAAGTAGGCTCAGAGGAGCTGGACACCATACAGGGCTGAAAGTAGGCTTAGAGAGGCTGGACACCATACAGGGCTGAAAGTAGGCTTAGAGAGGCTGGGGACACCATACAGGGCTGGAAGTAGGCTTAGAGAGGCTGAAAGTAGGCTCAGAGGGGCTGGACACCATACAGGGCTGAAAGTAGGCTTAGAGAGACTGAAAGTAGGCTCAGAGGAGCTGGACACCATACAGGGCTGAAAGTAGGCTTAGAGAGGCTGGACACCATACAGGGCTGAAAGTAGGCTTAGAGAGGCTGGGGACACCATACAGGGCTGGAAGTAGGCTTAGAGTTCTAAATACTGAATACAGATAGCCTTCATCTACCTGGCAACATAAATTAGCATACCTGTTTTAATAGCAGTATCCAAGTAGGAAAGCACATACATCATTTATGTTGGTGAAACATGAAGAATGGGCACCTGAACATAAATATGGTTTAGAGTTTTAGAGTTTTATAGGGTCACCATCATCCTGTGCAGTGCGGTCATGGACTCCACAACCCTTCGACCTGAGTATTGTCTATCAATTCTTCGCTGACCGCCTGTCATTCCGTCGTGGCCCTGTCCAACAATGTATCGGTCAGTTTGATTACTTTGTTCTGATGTCTGGAGCAGATTGTGATGGGGCATGGGCCGCTCACGATGGCTGCAACCAAATGGATTAAATATTCCATAAAAGCTGGTTATGGCCACGGTGGAGAGCCTTTTTATGTTGGAAGGCAAGTTGCTGTAAACCTAATAAGGCCACATTCAACAAACTTCACTTAGATGCACTTTAAAATGTATATTATATTTATTTTAATGTAACTTGTGCGGTAGGGGCACCTGTCAGGTGGGGAAGGACATTCTACAGTTGTCTTAGAACTAACTCGTCGGCAAAGCAGGTAGATATCAGGAGACGGCAAACTAAATGGTTCGGTCTCGTACGCGACAAACAACAGATAGTATCCCTCAGAAGGCAATGCTGTACAGATACAATGGATGCAAAGTCAAGGGCTGACCACATAAAAGATGGACAGCAGAAATAACAGAAGCAGTAAAGCTTACCGTGTACGAAGCACATACTAGGGCCCGGTCAAGAAACCTCTTCATAACCTGACGCTGAAAGGCACAAGCACTTACTAGGGCCCGGTCAAGAAACCTCTTCATAACCTGACGCTGAAAGGCACAAGTACTTACTAGGGCCCGGTCAAGAAACCCCTTCATAACCTGACGCTGAAAGACACAAGCACATACTAGGGCCCGGTCAAGAAACCTCTTCATAACCTGACGCTGAAAGACACAAGCACATACTAGGGCCCGGTCAAGAAACCTCTTCATAACCTGACGCTGAAAGACACAAGCACATACTAGGGCCCGGTCAAGAAACCTCTTCATAACCTGACGCTGAAAGACACAAGCACATACTAGGGCCCGGTCAAGAAACCTCTTCATAACCTGACGCTGAAAGGCACAAGTACTTACTAGGGCCCGGTCAAGAAACCCCTTCATAACCTGACGCTGAAAGACACAAGCACATACTAGGGCCCGGTCAAGAAACCTCTTCATAACCTGACGCTGAAAGACACAAGCACATACTAGGGCCCGGTCAAGAAACCTCTTCATAACCTGACGCTGAAAGACACAAGCACATACTAGGGCCCGGTCAAGAAACCTCTTCATAACCTGACACTGAAAGACACAAGCACATACTAGGGCCCGGTCAAGAAACCTCTTCATAACCTGACGCTGAAAGTCACAAGCACATACTAGGGCCCGGTCAAAAAACCTCTTCATAACCTGACGCTGACAGGCACAAGCACATACTAGGGCCCGGTCAAGAAACCTCTTCATAACCTGACGCTGAAAGACACACGTACATACTAGGACCCTTTTCAAGAAACCTCTTCATAACCTGACGCTGAAAGTCACAAGCACATACTAGGGCCCGGTCAAAAAACCTCTTCATAACCTGACGCTGACAGGCACAAGCACATACTAGGGCCCAGTCAAGAAACCTCTTCATAACCTGACGCTGAAAGACACACGTACATACTAGGACCCTTTTCAAGAAACCTCTTCATAACCTTGACGCTGACAGGCACAAGCACATACTAGGGCCCGGTCAAGAAACCTCTTCATAACCTGACGCTGAAAGACACACGTACATACTAGGACCCTTTTCAAGAAACCTCTTCATAACCTGACGCTGACAGGCACAAGCAGGACAGAGGCGAAAAGAAGAAAAAGAAGACTTACACAAGTTTTATTTGTGACCGTCAGTCGGGGAAGATTATTTCACGGAATCATTTTTTACTCTTGGGTTTTTGAAATATATATTTGAAATACAGATAATAAAAGAGGAACAAAAACTTATTTATAAAAATAAATGGATTTGTTCTGCAAAATTTGAATGAATTCACAAGGCGAACATAATGACATGCAAGGTCGCATGTCTCTCTCCCCCCGCCCCCACCCCAGGGCAAACAGTAAGCAGGGTTGGAGTACATCAAGTCACAGGCACATGATAATGACATGATGATTTAAATTAAAATCAATCACAAGATCAAAGACAATCATTACTTGATGATTGACAAGTGACTGATGACGACATCAAAGCATGATCTGTAGATACAAGCACTTTCATACTGGGCTTCTGATGGGTAACCCAAGGTCACAAAGGCTAGGGAAGCTATTCTTACGCTTCCTCCTGATGGCAGCGTCTTCTCTACACAGAAGATAACTTCAGAGTTCGGATCTATTGGGGGTCACAGATGAAGCTGCCCTATTCTGATCTGGTGTGTGGAGTTAGGGCTGCTGCCACTTCAACATTGGCAATATGATGAGAGTTTCCATGTCTACCACAACACCAGTCACCATCCACCGCTGGTTGGACAACAATTAGGAGAGACTGCCACGACGCCAGTCACCATCCACCGCTGGTTGGACAACAATTATAAAGTTATTATCACAAATAAATGAGCAACAATGACGATCGGGAAGATAAGAATGTTATAACCACATAACACCAGGCAGCAAAACAGGAAGTAACATTGATTGGGTCCCGGCCTCCAGGTGACGGGCCACTCATGCTGTAAGAGATGCATGACTAGGAGCAGTGTGTCCAGTCTCAGGTCTGTGGAGATCTGAGGATCAGCGAAGAATGCTTTGGGATCTGTAAACAGTCCTGTAGGGGTCTATGACGAATTCTTTGAAGTCTGATGTATCTTCAGACTGGCTACATCTGGCAAATCCTTCGACTGACCAATCCTTCAACTGACCAATCCTTCGACTGACCAATCCTTCGACTGTCAATCCTTTAACTGTCCTATCCTTGGACTGAGCGAATCTTCGGCACTGCAATCCTTGGACTGACTAATCCTTCAACTCCCCAATCCCTGAACATGCCAATCCTTCGACTCCCCAATCCTTGGACTGACTAATCCTTCAACTCCCCAATCCCTGAACATGCCAATCCTTCGACTCCCCAATCCTTGGACTGACAAATCATTTGACTATCCAATCTTAACTGAACTTCACTTTACTGGTCTAGAAGGCTCTACATAGTCTGTATACAACCAGTTTATTTACCTCCCCGGATACCAAAAATGATGTGAGCATACAATCTATTTTTGAATGCATTAACTGACCCTGCTTCCACTACATATTTCGGCAATGCATTCCAAGAATTCATCTCTCTCTGGCTAAAAATATATTTCCTAAAATCTAATCTAGACCTGTCTTTAAATACTTTGTAGCTGTGCCCTCTTGTTCTTGTACTTTGAAAAACTTGGTGTAGTCTAATCTATCCTTTCTATTTATTAATTTATATACTTGTATTGTCTCCTCGAATTCTTCTTTGTTCGAGCCACTGAAGCCCAGTTTTTTTAGCCTTGCCTCAAAACTATAATTCTGAAACGCCGCGATAATTTGTGTAGCTCTTCTTTGTCCCCTTCCCAGCATGTTTATATCCACTCTATTATATGGACTCCACACCTGAACACAGTACTCTAATTTAGGTCTCACTAATGATTTATATAACTTGACTGTTACGTCCTTGCTCTTATGTGAAATGTGTCTTTTTATCATGCCTAACACGGCATTAGCCTTTTTCACTGCCACCTGGACTTGCTCACGCACCTTTCCTGTATGATCTATTATAACTCCTAGGTCGCTTTCCTTTTTTATTGTACTAATATGGTTTTCTCCCATCCTGTAATTATATTCATTTTTGGATCTTCCCATGTGGGGGACTGTACATTTTTCTACATTAAATTCCATCTGCCAGCTCTCAGACCATTTTTTAATCGTATCTAAATCCGATCTCAATAGATCCACCTCTTCCGGAGAAGAGACCCTGCCACATAATTGTGTGTCATCCGCGAACTTTGCAAACATGGATCTGATATCAATGTTCAAATCAGTGATATATATTAAGAACAAAATTGGTCCCAATACCGATCCCTGGGGCACACTACTTATTACATCACACCAGTCAGAGTACTCCCTATTTATCCATGGACTGACCAATCCTTCAACTCCCCAATCCTTAGACTAACCAATCATTTGAATCCCCAATCACTGGACTGACCAATCCTTCAACATTTGCTTGCCTACAAATTAAAGTGTAGGTTTCCTTTCTAAGTTCTCTAGCATCCCCATTCTCATAAGGTTCAGGTTTGTCCAATCTGCAGACTGTTTGTTAGATGCCGGCCCTTCAAGATGCTTAACCCCACACATCAATTATTTAGAAAAACATCCAGTCCACACAAACATTCTGGATGGGTCTGGCCAGGGATGGGTCCATGTCGATCCACTACTGTCTACTAGATGTGATAAAGTGACTGTGAACGGTACAGATCCAACTGTGAATGGTACAGATCCAACTGTGAACAGTACAGATCCAACTGTGAACAGTACAGATCCAACTGTGAACAGTACAGATCCCCATGTGAACGGTACAGATCCACATGTGAACCATACAAATGGTAAATTTATTGAATATCTGACCACAGGATCTGTCAAATGGACACATTGATTGAATATCTGACCACAGGATCTGTCAAATGGACACATTGATTGAATATCTGACCACAGGATCTGTCATATGGAAAAAAGTGACCAGCGACTTGGAAAGATTGACACACCGTCACAGAAGACACTAACATGACGACCTTGGACGATGTACAAGAGTCCTAACTTGGATACCCACAAATTTGTAATGTCTAACAGGCTGGGGCATAACCAAAGAAAACTGTTAGTGGTTAAAAGGAGCGTGATTCCACCAAATATAGGTTTACCCCGTAACAAAGAACAACTTAAGCGCATGATATAGCCAAAAAGACTGTATGTCAGCAGTTGAAGGAGAGTATGTTGACCTCATGAAAGGAAAAACTTCCAAATGAAGGAAGTTAATGTGCTAAAGGTCTTGCTATACAGGATTCTATTTCTTTGTTTTGAACATTCTTTATTGCACATAATAATTATAACAAGTTTCAAATTTGTATATAATAATGGTCATAAATTTGAAACAAAATTTGAATGTGATATGAAGTGAACATTTCCATTGAGATGAAACATGAGATGGCTGGAGTTGGATTTTGTGAAGTGAATGGTGACATCTATTTAAAATGATGGCACTCTTCTTCTCTTCTGTGTTCGTTCTCTCACTCCCTCTACCAAGCCCTAAACAGGACTTTGCAAGTAGCAGGATGTAGTCCAGAGAACGGATTGTGTTGTGTTGCAAGTTTACAGTTTGACTGCGATATTTGCGCCTTTCTGTCCAACACATCCGTCTTTGGCAGATGATGGCACTCTTAACAATTAGTAATGTACTTTTTGTTATTGAAATATTTGTGAAGGCAATATGCGTACACGTGTGCACATACACATACAAACACATGCATACATTATCTTGTATACACATACTTGGGGAACTGAGACGCGTCCAGTCAGACCAAACATACTGACCAGGATGTCACGTCAGGGTCAGGCCCAATATGCTGACCAACACTGCTATATTTCTTCCATGTAGTGTTTCCTGGAAACAGCTGTTTCCAAGGCAGTGTGGCTGACGAGATGGGGATCGACATGATCCCTGTAGTAGTGAGCGCCACACAGATGAAGCCAAGCATAGCACAACCGCATGGAGTACCATGGCTCACCTTCATCAGCACGATCGAGATGTGAGGAAAGCTACTACAACCCGCCACTAAACACCCTTTTCAGGGCCCACAAAAGAGTAAACTTACTCATTATGGGCAAACAACAACAACAACATACACATACTTATATATTCATTGATACACACAGATACATACATACATGCACACAGACACAAATTACTACATATACACACACCTACGTACAGTCATAACAAGTTTCAAATGCGAAGGTCTTAAGTCAGACGGAGAAATCAAATAGAGATGGTGATATCACTTCATGTTCTAATAGAGATTCATAATTTGTCCACAAGTAGACTCTATAAGGAACGTAAGGTTTTGTCAAATATTGAACATCGTCAACGGGTGTGTGAAAGTTGGCCTACCTGTGGCTCATTCTCTTCCCTAGGGACCTCTCCCCTTGAACTCTGGGGTGGATTATGCCAGTCCACTGCTATAGAAACTCAGCCTGTTTATTGTCCATTGTTCTTGAACCCAAAACTTAACATCTTTTACTGGTTTAGAAGACTCTGCAGAGTCTGTATACAACCATTTACATTTGCATTACTTTGGTCTAAAAGCTATGCGCATCCAATCTATTCTTAAATGCATTAACTGTCCCTGCCTCCACTACTTCCTGTGGCAATGCATTCCAAGCATTCACTACTCTCTGACTAAAAAAATATTTCCTAATATCTAATCTGGACCTTTCTTTAGTTAATTTGTAGCTATGCCCTCTTGTTATTGTGGGTGGTTGTATTTTGAAAAACTTGTTTTAGTCTAATTTATCCGTTCCTCTGATCATCTTATAAACCTGTATTAAGTCCCCTCAAATTCTTCTCTTTTCTAGACACTGTAGGCCGGTTTTTCTGAGTCGTTCCTCATAACTGTAATTCTGGAATCCCAATATCAGCTTTGTCACTCTTTTTTAAAATCCTTTCCAGCATGTTTATACCCCCTCTATGATAAGGACTCCACACCTGTACACAGGACTCCACACCTGTACACAGTACTCCAATCTAGGTCTAACTAATGCTTTATACAGTTTGACTTTCACTTCCTTGCTCCTATGTTTAATATTTCTTTTTATCATACCTAACATTGCATTTGCCTTTTTCACTGCTACCTTAACTTGCTCACTCACCTTTCCTGTATGATCTATAACCCCTAGGTCCCTTTCCTGTTCTATTTTTCTAATATTGTTCTCTCCCATTCTGTAATTATGTTCCAAATTGGATCTACCCATGTGGATGACTGTACATTTATCTACATTAAACCCCATTTTCCAGCTTACAGACCATTCTCGAATTTTATCTAAATCCTAAAACTTTGGGACATTCTAAAAATGACATGCCATAAACCTTGTTAAGTGGATGGAGGGGAGATAACAATTGACCACTGGGGTGGTGGACGGGTGACTTGGTCTGGTCCCTGGAAGCAGGTAGGTCCAGCCAGGAACGAAAGCCTCAGTTGGAAGGGGTCAGTAATTTACACTTTTTCTCCTGTTCTGGGTATGGATGTACAGGTGTTAAGTTACAGGCCAACTTTTATGTCATGATGGGCCAGGCACTTTCACCGTGCGTCGGGCATGTTCATGGTGGGCCAGACAGTTTCACCATGGGTTGGGCGGTTTCATGGTGGGCCAGGCAGTTTCATGGTGGCCCAGTTTCTTGGTAGCCCAGGCAGTTTCATTGTGGGCCAGACAGTTTCATGGTGGGTCAACCTTTTTGGACCTTTCACATAAAAATTTAAAAATTCTTGAAATACAAAAACAGCCAAATAGATGACGTCTGTAAGAAGCCCTGTTCTACGAAGGACGTACATTAACATACATTAACATACATTATACATTAACATACATTATACATTAACTCATTCACTCCCACGAGCCGATACAACGGCTTCCGGTTTTTTCTAGAAAACCCAGAAGCCGGTGTATCGGCTTTTGTTACTGTGTTCACAAAATCACATATTTTCCCATTCCTAGTTCTCCTAAATGTTTTATTCTGGTTATTGGCGGAAGTCCAGATTTTGCACTTTTTCATTCTGGAAGAGTTAGTTTGAGTTTCGTTGAAAAAATGTTTAGTTTCGTAACTTGGAAAATATAATTTTTTTTCGGAGAGCAACTTTGAAGCTATCCCATGCACCTTCAGCCACACCAAATAGAGTTTTTTCAGTACAAGCTCAGGAATAGATAGATTATATTATTGCTAATGGTAGTGATGATGAAGATATCGATCGTTATGATAGCGCTGTTTCAATTTATTTACCTAGTCTTAGTTCCACGTCGAGCGATGAAAGTAAAACAAAGTCTACTGACGAAGGGGCGGTGCCCTCTTTTGTCTCAAGCAATGGTAATAACAGTTCACAAATTCAGTAAAGGTTCAAGATCCGACACAATCATTCTAGTGTGTATAATATTAATGTGTGTATATATATTTTGAATACAGCAGGAACATTCTTTCCGTGTGCGCGTAAATTGTAAACACTCACGCTGATGTTGATCGGAGCTTTTATTTTTTAGCACGTTTTCAACTTCACGTGCCTTCAGTAAAATGTAAATACTGTGAAAACAACTGCACCAAATTAGGTGCAACTTTCAGAACATCGTCCTTTGAGGATTTCCGTCAAATAGAAATTCATTACGTTATTTGTATATTGGTTTAGAGGTGAATAATGTATTGATGAGGGGAACATTTTTGTTCATAATTTTTAAAAAATAACAAACGATTTTGCAACTTTAATTCACCAAACACAAATTTACACTTGCATTTGTAAAATATATGTATTCCATTCTATTCTAGCCTCAATTGTGAACAGTTTGGTATATAATACGTGTTATTTTAGTGAACGTCTATTGAAGACAAATAGATCGCAACTAAGTGATGCTGTTTTTCAGTTTTACATAAAAATAAAATTGTGTCCAGAGGTCCAAAATATTTGGGAGTGAATGAGTTAACATACATTATACATTAACATACATTATACATTAACATACATTATACATTAACATACATTATACATTAACATACATTATACATTAACATACATTATACATTAACATACATTATACATTAACATACATTATACATTAACATACATTATACATTAACATACATTATACATAAACATACATGCAGATCCATGCACACACACACACACGCATATACACATACACATCATATTTATACAACATACACACACACAACCATGTCTATACATTTATTAATGTACACATGTACATACTAACCCACACCCACACATGTACATATGTATATATATAAATATACACACATGAGAACATAGAAACGCATATAGACATTCGTGTATGTAACACTTGTACGTATACACGTGTGGGCACATGAAAAGTATTGGAACACCCACACATCAATAAGTAGATACGTATCTATTTATGTGAGCTGACAGCTGGCACATTCCCACCCAAACTTGTGAACTGGACAACGCCGCCTGCTGAGAAATGGTGTTCTAAGGTGGGACAGTGCTGATGTCTGCTGCATGCCTTTATTGTGTTTCTCTATTCCGAGAATATGTTGAGCATTTGTTTTCTAATGCCTGGTGATGTTTTGGGTATAATGTTGAACATAACTGCTTTGTATATGTCTACGTTGTGTCTGGTTTGTGGGGTTTGTGTCTGGTTTGTGTGGGGTTTGTATCTCATTTGTGTGGGATTTGTGTCTGGTTTGTGTGGTGTTTGTGTCTGGTTTGTGTGGGGTTTGTGTGGAGTTTGTGTCAGGTTTGTGTGGGGTTTGTGTCTGGTTTGTGTCTGGTTTGTGTGGGGTTTATGTCTGGTTTGTGTCTGGTTTGTGTGGAGTTTGTGTGGGGTTTGTGTCTGGTTTGTGTGGGGTTTGTGTCTGATTTGTGTCTGGTGTGTGTGGGGGTTTGTGTCTGGTTTTTGTGTGGTTTGTGTGGGGTTTGTGTCTGGTTTGTGTGGGGTTTGTGTCTAGTTTCTGTGTGGTTTGTGTCTGGTTTATGTAGGGTTTGTGTCTACTTTATGTCTGGTTTGTGTGGGGTTTGTGTCTGGTTTGTGTGAGGTTTGTGTCAGGCTTGTGTGGGGTTTGTGTGGGGTTTGTGTGGGGTTTGTGTCTAGTTTCTGTGTGGTTTGTGTCTGGTTTATGTCTACTTTATGTCTGGTTTGTGTGGGGTTTGTGTCTGGTTTGTGTGAGGTTTGTGTCTGGCTTGTGTGGGGTTTGTGTCTGGTTTGTATGGGGTTTGTGTCTGGTTTGTGTATGGTTTGTGTGGGGTTTGTGTCTGGTTTGTGTCCGGTTTGTAGCTGAATTGTTCCGTGTACAATTTACTCTGTCATTTTGAGATACAAGGGAAACAAATCAATTATCCTTAATATGGCACATACTGCGCTTCCCTCCCTTTAACAAGGAATGAAAATAGACGCAAGAATAAAACGGTAATTAAAAATAGACAACAACATCTTTGAGCAATCAACAAAGCCACATTCAGGGGCGAACCGGAAAAACAGCACATGTAGGGCACCATGATACCAATAATGATATTGCCATGATAGCTGAGGCGGAATATTGATGGGGACCGGGGCTCTGCCGTCATTCAGTTTTTCTATGGCTGCCTTTACGTCAGCAATGGAAGGGGTGTCTGTGCTCCTCTCTAGACTGCAGCCCCTGGTAATGAGGTATCGTCTCCCCTAACAGTTAGGGTTCATAGCTTCTCGCTCCCCCAATGACGCAATTTTCGTCCTTCGCCTCCTCATAGAACTGCACCCCGAATTTAACCACCCTCTCCACGTCGCTTACTTTGACCTACGGGCTGCCTTCGATTCTGTGGACAGACACGCCTTGTGGAAGGCCATACATTGCGTGAGTATCCCAGACACCATGCTAGCCCTAATTGAGTCACACCAGCACCAACAATTCGGCTCAGGCGGATCTCACAGAGGAGCTCTTTACATCACCCAGTGTCCGACAGGACCACGACGGCCAGGATCTCACAGAGGAGCTCTCTACATTACCCAGTGTCCGACAGGACCATGGCTGGGTTCTCACAGAAGGGTTCTCTACATCATGTGGTGTCCGACAGGACCATGGCTGGGATCTCACAGAGGAGCTCTCTACATCATCCAGTGTCCGATAGGACCATGGCTGGGATCTCACAGAGGGGTTATCTACATCATCCAGTGTCCGACAGGACTACGGGCAGGATCTCACAGAGGAGTTCTCTACATCATACAGTGTCCGACAGGACTACGGGCAGGATCTCACAGAGGAGTTCTCTACATCATCCAGTGTCCGACAGGACTACGGGCAGGATCTCACAGAGGGGTTATCTACATCATCCAGTGTCCGACAGGACTACGGGCAGGATCTCACAGAGGAGTTCTCTACATCATCCAGTGTCCGACAGGACTACGTGCAGGATCTCACAGAGGAGTTCTCTAGATCATCCAGTGTCCGACAGGACTACGGGCAGGATCTCACAGAGGAGTTCTCTACATCATCCAGTGTCCGACAGGACTACGGGCAGGATCTCACAGAGGAGTTCTCTACATCATCCAGTGTCCGACAGGACTACGGGCAGGATCTCACAGAGGGGTTCTCTACATCATCCAGTGTCCGACAGGACTACGGGCACGATCTCACAGAGGATTTCTCTACATCATCCGGTGTCCAACAGGACTACGGGCAGGATCTCACAGAGGGGTTCTCTACATCATCCAGTGTCCAACAGGACTACGGGCAGGATCTCACAGAGGGATTCTCTACATCATCCAGTGTCCAACAGGACTACGGGCAGGATCTCACAGAGGGGTTCTCTACATCATCCGGTGTCCAACAGGACTACGGGCAGGATCTCACAGAGGGGTTCTCTACATCATCCGGTGTCCAACAGGACTGTGTCCTCACCCCTGCACTTTTCTGCAGCGCGATGGACTGGATCCTCATACAGTCTTCTGCACGCAACCCAGGGGTCCTCATTGGCAACTACCGGATAACCGATCTCGTATACGCTGATGATATCATACCGAGCTACGATATCAGGCCCTGGTAGGCCCACTAGAGGTACTGAATCGATCGGCTACCCACCTAGGCTTGCACATTTCCTGGACAAAGACAAAAATTCACAACCTCAGCAGGGGCCCCTTTGCGCTGAGCATCACCGTGAAGGACAACCCCGTTGCAGCAACGAGGACTTTGTATACCTCGGCAGCAGACAGTCCACTGAGGCACACAGCAGCCAGGACATCACCTGCAGGATGGGCTTAGCGGCTTCATCACCTGTAGGATGGGCTTAGTGGCTTCATTCATGCACTCCCTCCGCAGAGTCTGGTCCCAGCGAAGGCTTTCCCTGGAGACCAGGCTTCGCATTCACTCCTCCTGGATTGTTTCCATTCTTGTCCTGTACGGCTCTGAGTCCTGGACACATCTACAGTGGGACCAGTAGCGGCTTGAGGTCTTCCACCTGCGCAACCAGAGGCGCATCCTCAGGATCGTCTGGCATGGCATGGTTTCCTGCAGGAAAGTAGTTCGACGTACTCAACTTGCAGGCATTGTCTCGACCATTGATCGCCGTCACCTCTCCCTCTTCGGTCACGTTGCTCGCCTTTCCCGGGAAGTCCTAGCCCATGAGATGCTCCGCCAACCAGTGGGGGCGAGTTGCGGCAAGAGGCCATGCTCATCCTGGAGACATCCTCGGGGCCGCCCTCGCAACACCTGACTAAAACAGATCACCCTCTCCCCAACAGAACTGCAGGCCACCTGGGGCGCGGTCATCAGGCGTGGTCATGTACATGGTCATTGGACGCCACGGGCCCTGGTCGTCTAACCGTACTACCGATTTGTAAAGTTCTGGAATCTAAGCATTTGAACATCTGTTTTGGGATCAATTTTTAATATAACACATTTATTGAGAAATAAAATCACATCTGTAAATAGATTTGATAAAAACGGGGTTTCACATTTGGTGTCATGAACTGGTCAGCAAGAAAGGAGGGATTGGTTAATTTGTAAACATATTGATTGGAAATGTTAGTCAAGGTCAGACACAACATACAGGATATCGTGGGACAGTTGTGAGATACAGGCCTAATGATGCAGATATCACAGTACAGGTGTGCCAGGCCTAATGACGCAGATATCACAGTACAGGTGTGCCAGGCCTAATGATGCAGATATCACAGTACAGGTGTGCCAGGCCTAATGACGCAGATATCACAGTACAGGTGTGCCAGGCCTAATGACGCAGATATCACAGTACAGGTGTGCCAGGCCTAATGACGCAGATATCACAGTACAGGTGTGATAGGCCTAATGATGCAGATTTCACAGTACAGGTGTGCTAGGCCTAATGACGCAGATATCACAGTACAGGTGTGCTAGGCCTAATGACGCAGATATCACAGTACAGCTGTGAAATGTGCAGATCTAATGGCGCACATATCGCGGAGTAACTGTAACCTGACACAACGTACATTAAAACAAATGAGACAAACTAGCCTGCAGGCAACATTGATTTTGGTGAACCCCTGGCTCAGGGCAACCCTTGGCTGAGGGCAACCTTTGGCTAAAGGCAACCCTTGACTGATGGCAACCCTTGGCTGAGAAATTCTGCTCGATGAGAACAACCCACGACCAACCAGAGCAATCCCTGACTGAATATAGTAACCCACGACCAACCCCTAACCATAGAGATCAACCCACGACCAAGCCCTGAGCATAGAGATCAACCCACGACCAACCCCTGACCATAGAGATCAACCCATGACCAACCCCTGACCATAGAGATCAACCCACGACCAAGCCCTGAGCATGGAGATCAACTCACGACCAACCCCTGACCATAGAGATCAACCCACGACCAACCCCTGACCATAGAGATCAACCCACGACCAACCCCTGACCATAGAGATCAACCCACGACCAACCCCTGACCATAGAGATCAACCCACGACCAACCCCTGACCATAGAGATCAACCCACGACCAACCCCCGACCATAGAGATCAACCCCTGACCAACCGCTGACCATAGAGATCAACCGCTGACCATAGAGATCAACCCACGACCAACCAATACAACCCCTAACATCAAGAGCAGCCCATGACCAACCCCTAACAACTACAGCAACCCATGACCAACCCCTAACAACTATAACAACCCATGACCAACCCCTAACAACTAGAACAACCCCTGAACAACTATAACAACCCATGACCAACCCCTAACAACTAGAACAACCCACGACCAACCCCTAACAACTAGAACAACCCACGACCAACCCCTAACAACTAGACCAACCCACGACCAACCCCTAACAACTAGAACAACCCATGACCAACCCCTAACAAGATCAGGTTGGGGGTGCAGGAAAGTTTGTGTAAGATTTTCTCTTGTTTCTGTTCTTGTGTGATGGTGCCAGGCTGTGCTTGTACTCCTCAGAGTCCACCCCTTGACCAACACTGTAGTGACCATCTCTTGCCCCATTCACATCAACACACAACTCGTACTTCTGCTCACAGCTCAGCCCTTCCTCTGCCTTCTCTGACAGGCTACAACCATCTAGAGATTCCTGAGGAGAGAGCAAGGCCTCACAGACTGCAGTAGCTGGAGAAGAGCCTGGCTTGTAAAAGATCCGCGGAGTTCGGCATATTGGCCTGTTGTTTGCCTTGCCGTTGTCAATGAAAACTCTGCTGTTAGCGAGCCCAAACAAGGAATTCGGACTAGATCTGTACTCGGCAGACGAGTTGAAGTTGTACGGGGCTGATCTGTACTGGCAATCGTGTGACTGACCCCTGGAGCCGTGGACCAGGAGAGGCTCAAGGTAGCCATCTGCAGATGTATTTGGACTAAGAGTGGTGTCACTAGTACAGGCCAGTACCTTTGGGGTTGTGACCTTGGGTCTTGTGGAGATGCTGGTCTGTTTGCCTTGCAGACGAAGACCTCGTGTGTTGGTGATTGGCGGCTCGCAAAAGACGGGCAGACCTCGAGAGACCAGGTCATCGTCCTGAAAATGGAATATTTCTTCAGTCATTTTGGCTTCTATCTCATTCTCTCTTTTATCTCTCTCTCTCTCTCTCTCTCTATCCCTCATTCTTTATTAATTTATCGCTTCTCATTTTCACATGTATCCTCCTCCTCCTTCTTCTTCTTCTTCTTCTTCTCCTCTCTCTCTGTCTCTATAAATGAATTTCCACTGTCTTCTCTGACCCCCCCCCCCCCCCCTTCTTCTCTTCCCTTCCTTACCCCGCCTTTCTCCCTCACCTGTTTCCCTTTCCTCTGTATATCTTCCTTCTCTGTTCTGTTTTGATCTTACACTCAAGCTAGAACCACAGCATCACTACGCAAATAATAACGTGAGGGTAGTTGTTGCTAGCGGAAAGTGTAACATAATGATGGTGCTGTTGTTGTTTAGTAGAAAGTGTAACATAATGATGGTGCTGTTGTTGTTAGTGGTTGATGTAGATAATGATGGTGCAGGAGTAAGGGGTCAGGTGAATTAATCCTGATAGTGTCAATGATTGTGTTAAATTAAAAAAAAATTTAAAAATAAACAATGTAAGGACAATGGTTGCCAAGACAACGGGTGTTGAATGGTTGCCAAGACAACGGGTGTTGAATGGTTGCCAAGACAACGGGTGTTGAATGGTTGCCAAGACAACGGGTGTTGAATGGTTGCCAAGACAACGGGTGTTGAATGGTTGCCAAGACAACGATTGTTGTAAGTTCTGGCAAAAGATACAGAGGAGAACAGTAAGGACGGTAGAGTGACACACACTCTGTGGAAACCTGAACCTTGAGGTTCGCTGCTAGACAGGCACAGAGTTAAGGGGTTGGGTTCAGTTGATATCTCTAGGCTACTTGCAACGAGTTTAGGCTTCAGTGTTCGCTGCTAGATTCCTTATTACCTCACTTTCCTGGACTTCACTTCACATCACCTTCCTGAACTTCACTTCACTTCAACTCACTTTCCTGAACTTCACCTTCTTGAACTTCACTTCACTTCAACTCACGTTCCTGAACTTCACTTCACTTCACCTCACTTTCCTGAACTTCACCTTCTTGAACTTCACTTCGCTTCAACTCACGTTCCTGAACTTCACTTCACTTCACCTCACTTTCCTGAACTTCACTTCACTTCACACCACCTTCCTGACCTTCACCTCACTTTCCTGAACTTCACTTCACTTTCCTGAACTTCACTTCACTTCACTTCACTTTCCTGAACTTCACTTCACTTCACTTTCCGGAACTTCACTTCACTTCACTTTCCTGAACTTCACTTCCTTATACTGGTTTAGAAGACTCATCAGAGTCTGTATACAACCAGTTACATTTGCATTACCCTGCTCTAAAAGCTATGTACTTCCAATCTATTCCTGTCTGTTGTCTGTTCTCTGCTCCCTGTTATCTGGTGTCTGTCGTTTTGTGCCTGTGCTCTCCAAGTGCTAATAATACACTTATCTGTACTATCATGTTCGCTACTTTGTGACGATAAAGATAAAAATAGAAACAAAAGTCCCACCTGCAGCGCCCTCTCCAGGCTGGCAATGATGAGATAGAAGGAGGGTCTGCCCTCGGGGAGGGCACTCCAGCAGGGAGCCATGATGTCAAACCTGGGGGACACAGGTCACAGTGTTCAAGGTTATATATGTGGAAGTAGGTCACAGGGTTCGAGGTTATATAAGAAGATTTATACCACCAAGGTCAAAGTTATATAAGAGGAAATAGGTCACATGGTTCAAGATTAGGTCAGTGAAAGTAGGTCGCAGGGTTCAAGGTTATGTAAGTGGAGGTAGGTCACAGGGTTCAAGGTTGTAAACGAGTAGAAAATAGGTTGGACAGTTCAAGAGTATATAAGAGGAGATAGGTCCGATAGTTAGAAGGTCATATAAGAGGAGATAGGTCTCATGATTAGAAGGTCATATAAGAGGAGAGGTCTCATGATTAGAAGGTCATATAAGAGGAGATAGGTCTCATGATTAGAAGGTCATATAAGAGAAGATAATTCTCATGATTAGAAGGTCACATAAGAGGAGATAGGGCCCATGGTTAGCCAGTCATATAAGAGGAGATAGGTGACATGGTTAAAAGATCAAATGTTTTAAAATAGGTCACATTTTGCCATGTTAAAAAAAAAAACAGTCCACAGGGTTCATGGGATTTGTAGGTAGGAGGAGGTGGCAGGGTTCATGGGATTTGTAGGTAGGAGGAGGTGGCAGGGTTCATGGGATTTGTAGGTAGGAGGAGGTGGCAGGGTTCATGGGATTTGTAGGTAGGAGGAGGTGGCAGGGTTCATGGGATTTGTAGGTAGGAGGAGGTGGCAGGGTTCATGGGATTTGTAGGTAGGAGGAGGTGGCAGGGTTCATGGGATTTGTAGGTAGGAGGAGGTGGCAGGGTTCATGGGATTTGTAGGTAGGAGGAGGTGGCAGGGTTCATGTGATTTGTAGGTAGGAGGAGGTGGCAGGGTTCATGGGATTTGTAGGTAGGAGGAGGTGGCAGGGTTCATGGGATTTGTAGGTAGGAGGAGGTGGCAGGGTTCATGGGATTTGTAGGTGGGAGGAGGTGGCAGGGTTCATGGGATTTGTAGGTAGGAGGAGGTGGCAGGGTTCATGGGATTTGTAGGTAGGAGGAGGTGGCAGGGTTCATGGGATTTGTAGGTGGGAGGAGGTGGCAGAGTTCAATGTTATCTAACACAAACTTGTCACATAGTTCAACAAAAGTGACACAACTGGTTAGGGTACTTATAGTAATAGTGATAATGTGGCAGCGTACCCTTTCGAGTTGAGTAGTTGACGTATCTAACGAGTTACGACATGTATCTACACCACAACACGACTTCAACACAGTAAACACTATCCTGACCATCAAACACAGTAAACACTATCTGACCATCAAACAAAACACTATCTGACCATCAAACACAGTAAACACTATCCTGACCATAAAAAAAACCAATATCATTTATTACAAGAATAATCGTTGCAGAATATCAACAAAAAGCAAAAATCTAAACTAAATAATCATAATATATATATTGAACTACCTCGGAGGTTGTAAGCACTAGCTGTTGATGTTTCCCCCCAAATCTATGATGTCAGGAATTCTTGCAGCTGCACTCCCCTACCTGCTCACTCAACACACAATCAAAAACTCATCTTCACGATCAGATTACGTATTCAAGCGAATCTGTGCATTAACATTTAATCAGATCACTTAATCAGTTGATCTGAACACTCACACCCAATCAATTCCTAATTCTTGTACTCAGTCAAATTGTACGTTCACACACAATCAGATCTCATACTGTTCACAGGATGTCCATCATAATCACCTATTGAGCGCAACTGGTCAAATTCGAGGTGTATGATAGTACAATCTCCCTGTAAACCCGCACTCCGAGTTTTCCTGTCAGTCTGCCGAGTAATTTATAGTCTCAAGCAACAACATGGTTGTCCAATGGTCTTCTGTGGGTTGTCTGATTTAGCCATCACTCCAATTTTGAACTACTACGAGCACTAAAAAGCCAGAAAAATACTGAACAATGATTTAAGAGCAGTACTCAGTCAACTATGCCAGCAGTCCGCACCAAAAAGAGTAGTGGTACAGTGGGTTCCATCCCACTGTAACATCAAAGGCAACGAGGAGGCAGACAGACTGGCAAAAGAAGGTGCGAGACTACCACAACCAGATTCTAGTGTGACCTACGAAGAGTCCAAATAGGGCCAGATACATGGTCAAATGGGAAACCGAACATACTGGCTACACAAAAAACGATGCCTATTACCAGCTGAACAGAAGAGAGCAGGTCGTTGTCTTCAGACTCCGCACAGGCCACAACAGACTGAGGTACCACCTATTCAATAAACTGAAGATAGGTGGCACTGACGAATGCACCTGTGGTACAGGGGAAATGACCGCTGAACGTCTGCTGCAAAACTGCCCGACATACGAGGATCAGAGAAAGCAGATGTGGCCATCACCAGTGGCAACACTAGACAAGCTCTATGGCAGTGTCGACAGCCTCAGGATGACCGCTGCTTTCTTTGAACAAATACAGGTTAACGTCTGACAGCGTACGAAGAAGAAGAAGAAGAACTACCCCCATATAAAATGTCATTGGTTGTCTATCCACGAATCACAGTCATTCTCAATGTGGTAGCCTGTCATGGAAGTATTAGACTTTCAAAAATCCCCTCCCCTATAAAATCTGATGCCAGAGTGGTCAACTCTGACATATACCCCTCTACTGGACAAAGTCTTCTACCTAAACCCCTTGTTTCTTTCTCGATCTAGTGTCTAAACGGTGATTGACCCCTGGCGGGACATGCGTTCATCCAGCGCATTCCGGCAACCTCTTTTTCTTAGAGTCGGAGTTCAATCTCTGCAGCCCTAAACTCCCATGCTCCAGCTGGAACTCTTACAACAAAAGTGGTTAGGGTACTTAATGATAGTGACAGAAGTGGTTAGGATACTTAATGATAGTGACAGAAGTGGTTAGGATACTTAATGCTAGGGACAGAAGTGGTTAGGGTACTTAATGCTAGGGACAGAAGTGGTTAGGGTACTTAATGCTAGGGACAGAAGTGGTTAGGGTACTTAATGATAGTGACAGAAGTGGTTAGGGTACTTAATGCTAGGGACAGAAGTGGTTAGGGTACTTAATGCTAGGGACAGAAGTGGTTAGGGTACTTAATGCTAGGGACAGAAGTGGGTAAGGTACTTAGAGTAATAGTGACAAAAGTTCACCACTTCACAAGACAACTTTAGCCTCTACCAACTGGCACTAGCGAACATCACTAAAACTTCACATGAAGGCTGTACAACCTTGACGGCTCCCTGGCAAGCATAGAGCCCCACCTGTAGATCACCCTATGGAGCCAGACATATGCTACTCTACAACATCTTGTTTGGTCAAGATCAGGTTTCTAGCCAGAGATCACTTACATATTACAGCGTAAAGTATCACATACAAAGTGTTGATAGTGTAATATATTTAACACACAAAGTACTTACAGTGTAATCTATCTAGCATACAAAGTACTTACAATGTAATCTAATTATCACACAAAGTACTTACAGTGTAATCAATCTAGCACACAAAGTACTTACAGTGTAATCTATCAAGCACACAAAGTACTTACAGTGTAATCTATCTAGCACACAAAGTACTTACAGTGTAATCTATCAAGCACACAAAGTACTTACAGTGTAATCTATCAAGCACACAAAGTACTTACACTGAAGAAGGACAACTTTCCGGAGGATCTAAACGACCTCCTTGCGTGACCAAGTTCATGACCTCTTCATTTGAGCAGCCTGGGTATGGGATGTGACCAAAGGAAAAGACCTCCCACATCAGAATCCCAAATGACCTGTTAACAACACAAATGTACAAGATAACACACAGCCCTTATGTTGGATCATTGTATCCATCTGTTTGTTGTATCATTCTATCCATCTGTTTGTTGTATCATCTGTTTGTTGTACCTTTGTATCCATATGTTTGTTGTATCATTGTATCCATCTGTTTGTTGGATCATTGTATCCATCTGTTTGTTGTATCATTGTATCCATCTGTTTGTTGTATCATTGTGTCCATCTATTTGTTGGATCATTGTATTCATGTGTTTGTTGGATCATTGTATCCATCTGTTTGTTAGATCATAGTGCCCATCTGTAAGTTAGATCATTGCATCCATCTGTTTGTTGTATCATTGTGTCCATCTATTTGTTGTATCATTGCATCCATCTGTTTGTTGGATCATTGTGTCCATCTGTTATATTATTGTATCCATCTGTTTGTTGTATCATCGTATCCATCTGTTTGTTGTATCCATTCTGTTTGTTGGATTTAATGTCTCCATTCTGTTTGTTGAATTTAATGTCTCCATTCTGTTTGTTGGATTTAATGTCTCCATTCTGTTTGTTGGATTTAATGTCTCCATTCTGTTTGTTGGATTTAATGTCTCCATTCTGTTTGTTGGATTTAATGTCTCCATTCTGTTTGTTGGATTTAATGTCTCCATTCTGTAACAATACACACCTATGGACAGTGCTTTTGTTGAGTTCTCCAATTTGTAAAATTGTTTTCTTTTCTACAGGATATAACCTTACTATTTCATGGATCCAACACTCGCTAAATGGCTGCTATCCACTTTATCATGCAAAGATCCCCCATCCTCCCACCATGATAGGAGATGTGGGGGAGATGATAGACAATGTAGCACATAAGAAGTGTTGTATGTTCGAGATAACATGAGATTATTGGGGTTATAGGCATGGGGTTGGAGCCTAGCGTCTGACAGGGGTGGGGTGGGTGGGTGGTGTAGGGTGAGTGGGTGGTGTGGGAAGGTAGAAATGCTAAATAAAGGTAAAAACTAATCCAAGAAAAACACAATAAGAATGTACCAGACATCTGTTTTGGAGGTGAAGACACCATCTAGGAAGGCTTCTGGAGGCATCCACTTGACTGGTAACATGGCCTTGCCTGCTTTTTTGTAGTAGTCTGACCTGGAGAGAGAGAGAGAGAGAGAGAGAGAATGGGGAGGGGAAGAGTCATAAAGAGTCATAGAGAGTCATAGAGAGTCATAGAGAGTCATAGAGAGAAAGAGGGAATAATGTGTTAGTGAAAAAATAAGTTCTTGCATGTACAGTAGCTGCAGGTATCAAGCACAACACACACATCAACACACACACATACAACACACATCAACACACACATCAACACACACACACATCAACACACACACACATCAACACACAGTCTAGACACATATTTACCTGTGAACAGACTCACAGAATATACTCACCTGTAAATATCTCTGGCCATCCCAAAGTCTGCAATCTTGGCTGTCCTATTTGGGCCCTTTGTTGTGAGAAGGCAGTTCCTGGCTGCAATGTCCCTGTGAAACCATTACAACAGCTTTAGGGCCTTGGTGGAGCAGAACAGGTGACCACATCTCACATGAGTACAGGACATAAGACTGAATGGCCACTTACACGTGCTATAATTGGCTCCACTGCACACTTACATGAGCTATAATTGGCTCCACTACACACTTACACGTGCTATAATTGGCTCCACTACACACTTACACGTGCTATAATTGGCTCCACTACACACTTACACGTGCTATAATTGCTCCACTACACACTTACACGTGCTATAATTGGCTCCACTACACACTTACACGTGCTATAATTGCTACACTACACACTTACATGTGCTATAATTGGCTTCACTACACACTTACATGTACTATAATTGCTCCACTACACACTTACATGTACTATAATTGCTCCACTACACACTTACATGTACTATAATTGGCTCCACTACACACTTACACGTGCTATAATTGGCTCCACTATACACTTACACATGCTATAATTGGCTCCACTACACACTTACATGTGCTATAATTGGCTCCACTACACACATGTGTATGTGCAGGCAGGAAGCACAGACTCCCTTACACACATGTGTATGTGCAGGCAGGAAGCACAGACTCCCTTACACACATGTGTATGTGCAGGCAGGAAGCACAGACTCCCTTACACACATGTGTATGTGCAGGCAGGAAGTACATATTCTCTTACACATCATGTAGGACTGATATATGTTTAGTAAATTGCGTACTGAGCACTGGCCCTTGGACACGAAACTTCACAGAAAGCTGTTTGGAAGCCCTGAAGAACTGCCCACAGCTGTGTTCTTCTTCCCTTTCTTATCCATAATAATATATGGATACAATGGCACAGTTGACTAATCCCCATGAGCTGTCCCTCAATGGACTGTTGTTTCCTGATGATCAGGTCATCTGTTACCAAGATGGAGAGACCTACAACACCACCTGACCTATCTCCAGCTAGCTTGTAACGAATATAACACGAAGGTCAACACAGGTCAAGACAGAGACTGTCTTCATATCACCTGAACAAGTACAGAGAAGTTTCCACACCAGGGACATTGGTATCAAGCAGGTACAGGAGTTCAAATACCTGGGTAGTGTGTTCACTGGTGGCAGAGTGGGAAGAGAGATCAAATACATGGATAGTATGTTCACTAATAGCAGAGAGGGTAGAGAGATCAAATACATGGATAGTATGTTCACTGGTGGCAGAGAGATAAAAAACCTAGGTAATATGTTCACTGGTGGCAGAGAGATCAAATGCCTGGGTAGTGTGTTCACTGGTGGCAGAGTGGGTATAGAGATCAAATACCTGGGTAGTATGTTCACTGATGATGGCAGAGTGGACAGAGAATTTGCACATAGAATTCAGAAGATGAACAGTGTCCACTATCAAGTTGCACCGATTGTGAAACACCGTAGAGAGCTTCTTTCAACCAATAGGAGGCTGATAAATACGCTATTTATTCTTACATTATGTTACCAATGTCAATCTCGGACCTTACCAGCAACCCGTAAGAGTAAGATCCAGAGCTGTGAGATGCGCTGTGTGTGAAGTGCAGCCGGAAAGACAATCCGTGACCGAATCCGCAACACCATGCCGCGGCAGGGACAAACCCACTTAGTGCCTACATTGACTCTCGACTAATTAGGTGCTTTCGTCACTTAGTCAGAATGCATTACGACCAGCCAGCATTAAGAGCATACCATGTGCAGATGTCCGGTCCACGAGCAAGAGGCAGACCTCGACGTCGGTGGATCGAGGGTCTTTGATACTCTTAGAAAGTTTCACCTAACGACAATACAAGCCTCCCACTTAGGGATAACAAGAAATCTATGCATCCTGCCTCTCTGTGACTAGGAGGAGTACGACAAAAGAAGAAGAAAATTTGATTACTATGAACGAAATGTGGAACTGTTAAAGCGTCGGAGACAGTCCAATAATGAAAGGGGAGATGAGGAGAAGAGGCTGGTGTAGGCTAGGACATGCTTCAATGGAAGAGGAAGGTGAGGGGAGGGAGAGAAGAGGCTGGAGTAGAAGAGGACATGCTTCAATGGAAGAGGAAGGTGAGGGGAGATGAGGAGAAGAGGCTGGTGTAGGCTAGGACATGCTTCAATGGAAGAGGAAGGTGAGGGGAGGGAGAGAAGAGGCTGGAGTAGAAGAGGACATGCTTCAATGGAAGAGGAAGGTGAGGTGAGGGGAGGGGGAGAAGAGGCTGGAGTAGAAGAGGACATGCTTCAATGGAAGAGGAAGGTGAGGTGAGGGGAGGGGGAGAAGAGGCTGGAGTAGAAGAGGACATGCTTCAATGAAAGAGGAAGGTGAGGTGAGGGGAGGGGGAGAAGAGGCTGGAGTAGAAGAGGACATGCTTCAATGAAAGAGGAAGGTGAGGTGAGGGGAGGGGGAGAAGAGGCTGGAGTAGAAGAGGACATGCTTCAATGGAAGAGGAAGGTGAGGTGAGGGGAGGGGGAGAAGAGGCTGGAGTAGAAGAGGACATGCTTCAATGAAAGAGGAAGGTGAGGTGAGGGGAGGGGGAGAAGAGGCTGGAGTAGAAGAGGACATGCTTCAATGGAAGAGGAAGGTGAGGTGAGGGGAGGGGGAGAAGAGGCTGGAGTAGAAGAGGACATGCTTCAATGAAAGAGGAAGGTGAGGTGAGGGGAGGGGGAGAAGAGGCTGGAGTAGAAGAGGACATGCTTCAATGGAAGAGGAAGGTGAGGGGAGGGGAGGGGGAGAAGAGGCTGGAGTAGAAGAGGACATGCTTCAATGGAAGAGGAAGGTGAGGAGAGGGAGAGAAGAGGCTGGAGTAGAAGAGGACATGCTTCAATGGAAGAGGAAGGTGAGGGGAGATGAGGAGAAGAGGCTGGTGTAGGCTAGGACATGCTTCAATGGAAGAGGAAGGTGAGGGGAGATGAGGAGAAGAGGCTGGTGTAGGCTAGGACATGCTTCAATGGAAGAGGAAGGTGAGGGGAGATGAGGAGAAGAGGCTGGTGTAGGCTAGGACATGCTTCAATGGAAGAGGAAGGTGAGGGGAGGGAGAGAAGAGGCTGGAGTAGAAGAGGACATGCTTCAATGGAAGAGGAAGGTGAGGTGAGGGGAGGGGGAGAAGAGGCTGGAGTAGAAGAGGACATGCTTCAATGGAAGAGGAAGGTGAGGTGAGGGGAGGGGGAGAAGAGGCTGGAGTAGAAGAGGACATGCTTCAATGAAAGAGGAAGGTGAGGTGAGGGGAGGGGGAGAAGAGGCTGGAGTAGAAGAGGACATGCTTCAATGGAAGAGGAAGGTGAGGGGAGGGGAGGGGGAGAAGAGGCTGGAGTAGAAGAGGACATGCTTCAATGGAAGAGGAAGGTGAGGGGAGGGGAGGGGGAGAAGAGGCTGGAGTAGAAGAGGACATGCTTCAATGGAAGAGGAAGGTGAGGGGAGGGGAGGGGGAGAAGAGGCTGGAGTAGAAGAGGACATGCTTCAATGGAAGAGGAAGGTGAGGTGAGGGGAGGGGGAGAAGAGGCTGGAGTAGAAGAGGACATGCTTCAATGGAAGAGGAAGGTGAGGTGAGGGGAGGGGTAGAAGAGGCTGGAGTAGAAGAGGACATGCTTCAATGGAAGAGGAAGGTGAGGTGAGGGGAGGGGGAGAAGAGGCTGGAGTAGAAGAGGACATGCTTCAATGGAAGAGGAAGGTGAGGGGAGGGGAGGGGGAGAAGAGGCTGGAGTAGAAGAGGACATGCTTCAATGGAAGAGGAAGGTGAGGGGAGGGGAGGGGGAGAAGAGGCTGGAGTAGAAGAGGACATGCTTCAATGGAAGAGGAAGGTGAGGGGAGGGGAGGGGGAGAAGAGGCTGGAGTAGAAGAGGACATGCTTCAATGGAAGAGGAAGGTGAGGGGAGGGGAGGGGGAGAAGAGGCTGGTGTAGGCTAGGACATCCATTAAGGAAACGAACTGGTACAGTCTCTGTTCTGGAATCCACAGGCTAAGAGAAATAGAGGATGACAAAAAACATAAGAGCCGAAGCTTGAAGTGATAAGGTAGTCATGGTGACGGGTTGGAAATGGAGGGCACAGGACTGGAGAACTTGGTTTGCTTCTGCAAAACATCCATACTCTATAGGCAGAAGGAATCTATTAGTAAATGGATTGACGGAATTAAACCGTGGACACTGTCACATGTCACCTGTCCCTTGTCACATGTCACCTGTGGATGAAGTGCTTGTCCTCCAAGTGCTGACATCCACGAGCCACGTCCAGGCAGAGGCGGAGTAGGTCCAGGACTGTCAGGGAGGAGGACTGGTCCTGTGGGAGAAGATGTGACCAACATGTGACTGGATGTGACTTGACGAACATGTGACTGGATGTGACTTAACCAACATGTGACTGGATGTGACTTGACCAACATATGACTGGATGTGACTTGACCAAAATGTGCCTGGATGTGACTTGACTAACATGTGACTTGATGTGACTTGACTAATATGTGACTGGATGTGACTTGACCAACATGTGACTGGATGTGACTTGACCAACATGTGACTGAGTGTGACTATCCTAACATGTGACTGAATGTGACTAGATCAACATGTGACTGGATGTTTCTTTTTGCGTTCATCTTATTTCTCAATTTCCTAAGGCAGTGTTTGTTGCACTTTGTTTTTATTTTGCGCCTATCAGCCCAGTACAACCGACTTCGGCATGCATTTTATGTAAGAGCCTGCTTCCTCCCGCAATTTCTAAAGGTTTGCTTCACCAGGGTAACGGCCGGTGCTGAGATGGGGATCGAACCCAACACCTTCTGGTTGTGAACCGTGTCACTTAACCCCTACCCCACGCCATCCCCTGTGAGTGGATGTGATGGCAATCACATGACTGAAGATGACTTACAATATGTGACTTTTATCAAATGACGGAACATACAAGCAAGAATAATTTGTTGTGTTCATCTTCATTAAAAGCATTCAATCTAAACTTGACATATAGTGGCTAGGCTAAAAGCATCCAGTCTAAACTTTACATATAGTGGCTAGGCTAAAAGCATCCAGTCTAAACTTGGCATATAGTGGCTAGGCTAAAAGCATCCAGTCTAAACTTGACATATAGTGGCTAGGCTAAAAGCATCCAGTCTAAACTTGACATATAGTGGCTAGGCTAAAAGCATCCAGTCTAAACTTGACATATAGTGGCTAGGCTAAAAGCATCCAGTCTAAACTTGACATATAGTGGCTAGGCTAAAAGCATCCAGTCTAAACTTGGCATATAGTGGCTAGGCTAAAAGCATCCAGTCTAAACTTGGCATATAGTGGCTAGGCTAAAAGCATCCAGTCTAAACTTGGCATATAGTGGCTAGGCTAAAAGCATCCAGTCTAAACTTGACATATAGTGGCTAGGCTAAAAGCATCCAGTCGAAACTTGACATATAGTGGCTAGGCTAAAAGCACCCAGTCTAAACTTGGCATATAGTGGTTAGGCTAAAAGCATCCAGTCTAAACTTGACATATAGTAGCTAGGCTAAAAGCATCCAGTCTAAACTTGACATATAGTGGCTAGGCTAAAAGCATCCAGTCTAAACTTGGCATATAGTGGCTAGGCTAAAAGCATCCAGTCTAAACTTGGCATATAGTGGCTAGGCTAAAAGCATCCAGTCTAAACTTGACATATAGTGGCTAGGCTAAAAGCATCCAGTCAAAACTTGACATATAGTGGCTAGGCTAAAAGCATCCAGTCTAAACTTGGCATTTAGTGGCTAGGCTAAAATCATCCAGTCAAAACTTGACATATAGTGGCTAGGCTAAAATCATCCAGTCAAAACTTGACATATAGTGGCCAGGCTGGCAAGAATAGGACAACCATCACATTCCAGGCATATTGTCAAATGCAAATACTGAGGGCTGTGCATGGAGTTAGCAATCTCATAATATATAAACAAATTCTTGGACTTAGGCCTTCTTGTACAGGGGCCCACTGTTGTGGAGACTCTATGCTTCAGCTGGAGCAATAAGGGGAATCATGGCCTAGGCTACATGTAAATGTGACAAACCAGAGAAACAAGACTGTCACAGACAAGAATGTTACAGACCAGAATGTGACAGACCAGAATGTGACAGACCATAATGTGACAGAAAGGAATGTGACAGACCAGAGAAACAAGAAAGTAACATATGAATGTGACAGACAAGAATGTGACAGACAAGAATGTGACATACATAAATGTGACGGACCAGAGAAAGAAGAATGTGACAGACCAAAGAAACAAAAATGTGACATAAAAGAATGTGACAGACCAGTGAGGCAAAAATGTGACAGACATGAATATGATAGACCAGAGAAACGAAAATGTGACAGACATGAATGTGACAGACCAGAGAAACAAAAATGTGACATACAAGAATGTAACAGACCAGAGACACAAAAATGTGACAGACCAGAATGTGACAGACCAAAAATATGACAGACATGAATGTGACAGACCAGAGGAACGAAAATGTGACAGACAGGAATGTGACAGACAGGAATGTGACAGACCAGAATGTGACAGACAGGAATGTGACAGACCAGAATGTGACAGACATGAATGTGACAGACCAGAATGTGACAGACACGATTGTGACAGACCAGAGACACAAAAATGTGACAGACCAGAATGTGACAGACCAAAAATATGACAGACATGAATGTGACAGACCAGAGGAACGAAAATGTGACAGACAGGAATGTGACAGACAGGAATGTGACAGACCAGAATGTGACAGACAGGAATGTGACAGACCAGAATGTGACAGACAGGAATGTGACAGACCAGAATGTGACAGACACGATTGTGACAGACAGGAATGTGACAGACCAGATAGTTTATGTGTACAGAAATGCCTGTTTTACATTGCCTTCTCCTCGCTCGGACTCGCAACTATGTACAAGCTGATTGGTTGAGATGGTCCCTTAGAGGAAGCCTCTATCAGAACAAGGCAAAACTTTCATCAAGTAATTGATGCTGTCATATGTTTCTTTATAAGACCATACACAACCCTCTTTAAGAGGAAGAAGATGATCAAGAAAAAGAGGAAAAAGAAAAAGAAGATGAAGATGAAGAGAATGTTGAAGATGTATAATAAGAAATAGAATAATAATAATAAGAAGAAGATGATTTATTCAAGCAGATAATATTCATATCTGACTATCGTTATGTCAGCAAGAAATCATTAAATTTAATGATAGATCCATTGCCTCAGCAACACCTCATGATGATGGTGTGAACTTATCTCCCAAACCTGTGAGGACTCATGATGTTGGTGTGAACTTATCTCCCGAACCTGTGAGGACTCATGATGTTGGTGTGAACTTATCTCCCAAACCTGTGAGGACTCATGATGTTGGTGTGAACTTATCTGCCAAACCTGTGAGGATTTGTGACATGATGATGATGTTAAACAACATACCCATTTGGGTCGTGCCTGCCGCAAGAATCCCTTGAGATCACCTCCCTCCAGGAGCTCTAGGACCAGGTAGTGAGGATGTTGCTCGAAGCAGACCCCGATGAACTTGACAATGTTAGGGTGATTGAATTTGCTGCCATCAAAACAGGATAGATTTACAGTCAAGACAGTTATAAAGAGGATAGATTTACAGTCAAGCCAGTTATAAACCTGTATTAAGTCACCACGAATTCTTCTCTCTTCTAGACACTGTAGGCCGGTTTTTCTGAGTCTTTCCTCATAACTGTAATTCTGGAATCCCACTATCATCTTTGTCGCTCTTTTTTGTATTCTTTCCAGCATGTTTATATCCCCTCTCTGATAAGGACTCCACACCTGTACACAGTACTCCAATCTAGGTCTAACTAAAGCTTTATACAGTTTGACGATCACTTCCTTGCTCCTATGTTTAATATTTCTTTTTATCATACCTAACATTGCATTTGCCTTTTTCACTGCTACCTTAACTTGCTCACTCACCTTTCCTGTATGATCTATTATAACCCCTAGGTCCCTTTCCTGTTCTATTTTTCTAATATTGTTCTCTCCCATTCTGTAATTATGTTCCATATTGGATCTACCCATGTGGATGACTGTACATTTGTCTACATTAAACACCATTTGCTAGCTTACAGACCATTCTCAAACTTGATCTAAATCCGACCTCAATATATCCACTTCCGCTTTAGATGAGACACTACTGCATAGTTTTGTGTCATCAGCAAATTTTGCAATAATGGATCCCAGATCAATGTCCAAATCATTTATATATATCAAGAACAAAATTGGTCCCAAAACCGAGCCCTGTGGCACACCACTTTTCACTTCACACCACTCAGAGTACTCCTTATTTATGCCCACCCTCTGTCTTCTTCCCGTTAACAAATTTTCAATCCATTTGGCAACTTCCCCCCCTATTCCATGTGATTTTAATTTCCCCATTTTAATTTTCGAAATAATCTTTGATGAGGTACTCTATCAAAGGCCTTTGCAAAATCCAGATAAATAACATCCACTGGCTCCCCTTTATCTATGATTTTAGTAACCTCCTCCATGAATTCTAATAGATTTGTTAAGCATGATCTCCCTCTAGTAAACCCATGCTGACTATTTCTAATTAGATTAAATTTGTCTAAATGCATTATAATGTTTTCTTTGATTATTGACTAACAATTTACAGACTATGCTCGTTAAACTCACCGGTCTATAATTTGCTGGATCTGCCTTTTTGCCCTTTTTTAATAAGGGGATAACTCCTGCATCTTTCCAATCCCGTGGAACAATCCCTTTTGCAAGTAATTAATAACAATAAGAATATAATGTTAGTGTAGGCGTTAAAGGCCCGTTGTGTCGATCAACCACTACCATGTCCAACTGCTGAGGCTGTGTTCATGCGTAGCGTGTCGACCAAAATTCCTACAAACTTTCAAGGTGGAGCCGTGTACTCCGCTGCCTTGGGATGAAGACCATGAGGAGTGTGTTAGACCAATGTTTGTGTCAAGCCCTCCGTGTCTGTCCGTATCAAACTCCCTGTTTACACGTGTCCTGCCGCTGAGGCTTCTGATTGTGTCCACCTGTTGGTCAGCGTGACCCTTGCTGTGCTGAGAATATGAGATTGAGAGAGGTATCATGTAACCTCCAGTAGAGGGAGAGGTGGGCAGCAGGAAGTCGGCTTCGGTCTGAGCAAAAATGTCCTTGAGTAGTGATAACCTGGACTGAATTCTGGTGGGCAGTTAAGTGGAAGGTTGAACTCCATCATGGACTGGTCTCCCGCGGCTTGAGGAGCCAGGCATCACATGCAGCAAAACGCAGCATAACAGACAGGATAACCGATCGAAAGCACATCAGTTCCACAGAATAAAGTCTCTGATACCACCTGGTGACGGAGTTGTGAAATACATTCTGAACAGGAACCACCAAACATCGGAAATATCAACTCAAACACCGGAGAAACTTTTGCTATCAGTTTTGACCCTATGAGCAAATGTTTTTTTGTCTATTTTTGCTGTTTTATTCGCTTTCTGAGATATGTTCTGCTTGTCCAAATATTTTACATATGTTTCTTTTGATTTACCTGCCTCTATATATTTTTTCCATGCTTTATTTTTTGCTCTTCTACATTTCACTACAAATCTAGTTATCCACTTTTTACGCTTGAGGTTTACCTCCCTACATGGAACACATTCCTCTTTTAGCGTTTCTAGAACTGTTTTATAATTCTCTCCCTCTTTTTCAACATCTGTTCCTCCGACAATATCTTTCCAGATTATGTGGTTCGCTGCCTCTTTCATCCTCTTAACATCTGCCTTAGAGTTGTCGTATGTTCACGTGTTTATGTTTACTTCTTTCCCTGCAATAAGATACCAACGGATGATTTGATGGTCACTTGAGCCAAACAGTTCCCCAACGGTAACGTTTTCAATCATATTTTCCTCTGTAGTAAAAACTAAGTCGAGTGTGTTTTTGCCTCTGGTAGCTGCTTCTACATGTTGAATTAAAAAATTGTCAGTTATGCACTTAACAAAAGGTTTTGACTCTACAAGTGCTTCTGCCATATCCCATTTTATTTCTGGAAAGTTGAAATCCCCCATTAATAATAATTTCCCTTAACTTGCCTTTGCTATGCTACTAATCAGCTCCTCATCTTCCTATTTTTAACTTGATGCACATCTATAGCACACTCCAAACACTGTTTTGTCACCCCAAATTTATATTTCTCCCCATACACTTTCATTTTTGTTACCACATGATAAATCATCTTTGATCGTTAAATTAACACAGAATTTATACAGTATAATAAAACACCACCTCCCTTAGCCTTGTCTCCAACTACCCTATCTTTCCTTAACATTGCATATCCCTCTATTTCAAGTTCACTATCTGCAATCTCCTCATATGTCCATGATTCTGTTAACCCTATTATATCTGGTTTTTCTTCCTCTAAATACAGTTCCAATTCTTCTCTTTTATTTACTATGCTTCTCACATTTGCATAAAAACATTTTAGGTTGTTTTTGCTGCAATGTAAAATACCATAACATTACACAATGCAACATAACACACTATAAAATAACATAATAACATAATATAACATAACACAACATAATATAATACAACATTACATAACATTACAAAACACAACATAACAAACAAAATGCAACATTACACAACACAACACAACATAAGACAACATTACATAACACAACACAACACAACACAAGACAACGCAAGACAACATAAAAAAAGACAAAATAAAGCAACATAACACAACATAAGACAACATAACAAAACATAGGACAACATAAGACAAGACAGGAGCCAACATAACAGAACATAACATAACATAAGACAACTTAAGACAACATAACACAATATAACACAACATAAGACAACATAAGATGACATAACACAGCATAACACAACATAAGACAACATAAGCCAACATAAGACAACATAAGACAACATAAGCCAACATAAGACATCATAACACAACATAAGCCAACATAAGCCAACATAAGATGACATAACACAACATAACACAACATAAGACAATATAAGGCAACATAACACAACATAAGCCAACATAAGATGACATAACACAACATAAGACAACATAAGACAACATAAGACAACATAAGACAACATAAGACAACATAAGACAACATAGACAAGACAGGAGCCAACCTGACTATAACAGCTTCCATGAGAAAGTCTAACTCTGTCTGTTCCGTACACATCTGAGGGAGAGTCTTCACAGCAACAGGAAGGTCCCCGTCAACCATTGGCACGTTGGCCAACAGCCCATAATACACTTCCCCAAAAGCTCCTTGGCCGAGGGTGCTAAGAAAAGAAGGGCAATTGTTAGTCTCCAACGCTCCTAAATGTCCAGTACAACACTCCTCATTCAAATGTCCATTCCTCCAATAAAACTCATTCAAATGTCCATTCCTCCAACAAACTCATTCAAATGTCCATTCCTCCAATAAAACTCATTCAAATGTCCATTCCTCGAACAAACTCATTCAAATGTCCATTCCTCCAATAAAACTCATTCAAATGTCCATTCCTCCAACAAACTCATTCAAATGTCCATTCCTCCAATAAAACTCATTCAAATGTCCATTCCTCCAACAAACTCATTCAAATGTCCATTCCTCCAATAAAACTCATTCAAATGTCCATTCCTCGAACAAACTCATTCAAATGTCCATTCCTCCAATAAAACTCATTCAAATGTCCATTCCTCCAACAAACTCATTCAAATGTCCATTCCTCCAACAAACTCATTCAAATGTCCATTCCTCCAACAAACTCATTCAAATGTCCATTCCTCCAAGAAACTCATTCAAATGTCCATTCCTCCGACTCATTGAAATGTCCATTCCTCCAACAAACTCATTCAAATGTCCATTCCTCCAATAAAACTCATTCAAATGTCCATTCCTCCGACTCATTGAAATGTCCATTCCTCCAATAAAACTCATTCAAATGTCCATTCCTCCAACAAACTCATTCAAATGTCCATTCCTCCAACAAACTAATTCAAATGTCCATTCCCTCAATTAGCTAACACACAATTGTATTCCACCACTGAACTCACACAGATGTCTATTTTGCCACTGTGCACACACAAATGTCCATGCCTCTCCCACAAATGTCCATGCCTCTCACACAAATGTCCATGCCTCTCACACAAATGTCCATGCCTCTCACACAAATTTCTGGTTGCCAACTCATCTCACATACATATAATCCTCTTCCTCCATTAGTCACACACAGATGTCCAGGTCCCTAACTCCTACAAATGTCTAGACCTCTCCTTCAAATGTCCAGATCCATCCTCAAAATGTCCAGATCCCTCCACATACACGCCAGATGTCTAGACCCCTCCCTCAGATGTTCAGACCCCCTCCTTCAAATGTCCAGACCCCTTCAGATGTCCAGACCCCTCCAAATGTCCAGACCCCTGCCCCAGATCTCTGTTCCAAATGTCCACACCCCTTCAGATGTACATATCCCTCCTCCAGATGTACAGACAGATGTTCCAAATGTTCACACCCCTCGAGAAGTCCAGACCCTTACAGATGTACAGATCCCTCCTCCAAATGTCCAGACACTACCCAAGATGCCCGTCCCCCAAATGTCTCTCCCTCAAATGTACTGACTCCTACCCCAGATGCCCAGACCCCTCTCTCAAATGTCTAGACCCCTCCCCGAAATGTCTAGACCCCTCTCCCAGATGTCTAGACCCCTCCCTAAATGTCCAGACCCCTCTCCCAAATGTCCAGACCCCTCCCCAATTGTACAGACCCTCCCCTAAATGTCCAGACCACTCCCCTAAATGTCCAGACCACTACTCCAGATACCTCCCCCAGATGCTCCTCTCCCAGATATCCAGACCTCTCCCCAGATATCCAGACCTCTCCCCAGATATCCAGACCTCTCCCCAGATATCCAGACCTCTCCCCAGAAGTCTAGACCCTCTCCCCAGATATCCAGACCTCTCCCCAGATGTCCAGACCTCTCCCCAGAAGTCTAGACTATTTCCCCAGATGTCAAGACCCTTCCTCCAAAAGTCCAGACTCATCCCCAGAAGTCCAGACCCCTCTTCAGATGTCCAGACTCCTCCCCAGATGTCCAGGCCCCACCCACATATGTCCAGACCCCTCTCCAGATGTCCAGACTCCTCCCCAGATGTCCAGGCCCCACCCACATATGTCCAGACCCCTCCCTAGATGTCCAGGCCACTTATCCCATCTCATACTCACATCAGATGAGGAAGTTCCTGCTCCCTACCCCCACCCCACATATGTCCCTCCCCCAAATGTCCAGACCCATCCCACAGATGCCCGATCCCCTCTCCACCAAATGCCCCTCCCCCAATATCCCCCTCCCCCAAATGTCCCTCCACCAGATGCCCCCCCCAAATGCCCTTCCCCCAAGATGCCCCTCCTCCCAGATGCCCCTCCCCAGATGCAAAGGCTCCTACCCCACCTCGTACCCACCTCATCAGCTTCAAATGTTTGCGGGGCAGTTCCTTCAGACCTTGTTCTGGGCCCTTCATAGTGATGACGTCATAATTGGGGTTGACATGCATGATAGCAGGGGGTCTCTGCACCTGCGGCAGGACATGCGCACTGAGGCTAATGGCCCGGCGGGACAGGTCCAGGCAGGGGCACATAATCGAGGCCACCTTCTTGATGCTTGTGGGGTGTCTGGCCTGCAGGGTGTGCCTCTGAACATCTGTCAGGAAAAACAAGTCAGCATTTCAGATTGGGATCAAAGCAGTTTCTCGGAAATATCTGAACTGCCTGGAGAGACACGAGATCTACACAAGAATCAGGTTAACAGAAGTCGTTCCATAAGACACATGGATCCAAAGTTAATCGAAACTTCCTTTTTACCACATAATTACAACAGACTTCACACAGCTACCCCCACACAGCTGCCCCCCACACAGCTACCCCTCACACAGCTACCCCCCTCCCCGCTTCTCCCCCACACAACTACCCCTCACACAGCTACCCCCTCCCCCCACACAGCTACCCCCTCACCAATACTCACACAGCTACTCCCCCACAGAGCTACCCCCTCATACAGCTAACCCTAACACAGCTACTCCCACACAGCTCTCTCTCCCCCCCCCGCACAGTTATCCCCTACACAGCTACCACCCCCCCCCGCCCCACACACACACAGCTATGCCAATACTCACACAGACACACACAAAAGATGCACAGCCCGGCTGCTAACAAAGCTCCCAACACGATGACCAGAAACACGTGACTCTTCTCGCCCACCTGTGCTGCCCCGTGCGCCATATCTGGGGACATCAAATAGAAATAAACTGTCCTTCTTCAATATCAGTCAACAGAATATAACACACACACACACGCAAATGCAGACAGACAGACACACACACAGCCAGATAGACACACACCAGACAGACAAGACACAGCCAGACAGACACACACACACCAGAAAGGTACACACACCAGACAGACACACACAACCAGACAGACACACACAACCAGACAGACACAGACAACCAGACAGACACACACAACCGGACAGACACATACGAGACAGACACACACAAACAGACAAACACACACCAGACATACACACACAAACATACAGATACACACCAGACAGACACACACAACCAGACAGACTCAGACAACCAGACAGACACACACAACCGGACAGACACATACGAGACAGACACACACCAGATAGACACACACAAACAGACATACACACAACAAACAGACACACACAACGAGACAGACATCAGACAAACAACCCAACGCTAGCCAGACGAGCAAGTACAGAACCAGCAGGAGAGGTATGCCGGCACACAACCATCTGAGATGTCATTACCCTCCCCTAGATGAACGACGCCGAACATAATCAAGCATAGTAATTGTCGTTCCTGGATCTTTGGCTGCAAGGAGGTCTCTGTTGGGGCTCTGCATGATACTCCTATACTATACTCGTTTCCCCGTCCTCTCCCGCATGGCGCCAGGGCTGATTTGTTGCCAGCTCTTTCACTTTGAAATGAAAACAGGATTGGATGTTTCTCTGTCTCCAATGCTGTCTCTGTATCCACCCCCTGTCAGTCTCTGTCTCCGTGTCTATCTCCATATTAGTCTCTGCCTCAGCTTCTGTCTCCGTGTATGTCTCCATATTAATCTCTGCCTCAGCTTCTGTCTCCATATTAGTCTCTGCCTCAGCCTCTGTCTCCATGTCTGTCTCCATATAAGTCTCTGCCTCAGCCTCTGTGTCTTGTCTCCATATTAGTCTCTACCTCAGTCTCTGTGTCTGTCTCCATATTAGTCTCTGCCTCAGCCTCTGTGTCTGTCTCCATATTAGTCTCTGCCTCAGTCTCTGTGTCTGTCTCCATATTAGTCTCTGCCTCAGTCTCTGTGTCTGTCTCCATATTAGTTTCTGCCTCATTCTCTGTGTCTGTCTCCATATTAGTCTCTGCCTCAGTCTCTGTGTCTGTCTCCATATTAGTCTCTGCCTCAGCCTCTGTGTCTGTCTCCATATTAGTCTCTGCCTCAGCCTCTGTCTCCATGTCTGTCTCTGTCTCTGTGTCTGTCTCCATATTAGTTTCTGCCTCAGCCTCTGTGTTTGTCTCCATATTAGTCTCTGCCTCTGTCTCAATGTCTGTCTCCATATTAATCTCTGCCTCAGCCTCTGCCTCCATGTCTGTCTCCATATTAATCTCTGCCTCTGCCTCAGCCTCTGTCTTTGTGTCTGTCTCCATATTAATCTCTGCCTCAGCCTTTGTCTTCGTGTCTGTCTCCATATTAATCTCTGCCTCAGCCTCTGTCTCCGTCTCTGTCTCCATATTAATCTCTGCCTCAGCCTCTGTCTTTGTGTCTGTCTCCATATTAGTCTCTGCCTCAGCCTCTGTCTCCATATTAGTCTCTGCCTCAGCCTCTGTCTCCATATTAGTCTCTGCCTCAGCCTCTGTCTCCGTGTCTGTCTCCATATTAATCTCTGCCTCAGCCTCTGTCTTTGTGTCTGTCTCCATATTAGTCTCTGCCTCAGCCTCTGTCTCCATATTAGTCTCTGCCTCAGCCTCTGTCTCCATATTAGTCTCTGCCTCAGCCTCTGTCTTCGTGTCTGTCTCCATATTAGTCTCTGCCTCAGCCTCTGTTGCTGTGTCAATCTCCATATCTGTGTCTGTCGCTGTATCCATGTCTACCTCTGTCTCTCAACACACAGTGGCTACAGACAATGATACTATAGCTCACTCAACACAGTGGCTACAAGCTACAGACAATGATACTATAGCTCATTCAACACACACAGTGGCTACATGCTACATACAATGATACTAGGGCTCATTCAACACACACAGTGGCTACAGGTAATGATACTATGGCTCATTCAACACAGTGGCTACAGGCTACAGACAATGATACTATAGCTCATTCAACACACACAGTGGCTACATGCTACATACAATGATACTAGGGCTCATTCAACACACACAGTGGCTACAGGTAATGATACTATGGCTCATTCAACACACACAGTGGCTACAGGTAATGATACTAGGGCTCATTCAACACAGTGGCTACAGGCTACAGACAATGATACTATAGCTCATTCAACACACACAGTGGCTACAGTTAAGGATACTAGGGCTCATTCAACACACACAGTGGCTACAGGTAATGATACTAGGGCTCATTCAACACACACAGTGGCTACAAGTAATGATACTAGGGCTCATTCAACACACACAGTGGCTACAGGTAATGATACTAGGGCTCATTCAACACACAGTGGCTACAAGTAATGATACTAGGGCTCATTCAACACACACAGTGGCTACAGGTAATGATACTAGGGCTCATTCAACACACACAGTGGCTACAAGTAATGATACTAGGGCTCATTCAACACACACAGTGGCTACAGGTAATGATACTAAGGCTCACTCAACTACCAATATTTCAGTGATACGGCGTGAGTATACGACACTGCTTAAGGCACTATGGGCTAGCACACGGCAACCAAACAAATGAGTTCCAGAAATAGTCCCTCTTGTACGTCTGGTTGTGCCTCCTAATCTCAGTTTTGTGCGGAAGATCTGTCTGAGTTGACCTGTGGGAATAGCTTGGGGTGGACGGTCATTGAATGGCAGGATGAAACAGGACAGGAAGGATTATGGCTAGACTATGGTAGAACAACGGTTTGGATGGCTTTGCTGTGTTGCACTTCAATTGTAAGATTGCAATAAAACTAGATTTTTCAGTTAAATTGATAATTTAACAACCAAAAAACCTCAGTAGAAAATCACATGTCAGATTATATGGTAAGGTATGTTGTCAAATTACACGGTACGGTATGTGTCAAAGTACATGGTAAAGTAGGTGTCAGAATACTCGGTAAGGTATGTTGTCAGATTACACAGTACGGTATGTGTCAAATTACACGATAAGGTATGTACCATTTTGTTCCAGTTCCGGTATGGTAATTGATCTGTATTTGTTTATGTTACTATCAACGAAAAATACATCAATAATATCATCAACAACAGCAACAACAACACAAGTGACAACAACACGAGCAACAACAACACGAGTGACAACAACACGAGCGACAACAACACGAGCGACAACAACACGAGCAACAACAACACAAGTGACAACAACACGAGCAACAACAACACAAGTGACAACAACACGAGCGACAACAACAACACAAGTGACAACAACAACACGAGCGACAACACGAGCGACAACAACTCTAGCGACAACAGCATGAGTGAAAACAAACACGAGCGAAAACAACACGAACAACAACAACACGAGTGACAACAACAACAACTTGAGCTGCCTACCAGTACACGAGGTACCGATGTAAGCCAGTTGTCCATCAGGGCATATACAGGTGGGCGTGGTCAGGCTGTCGTCCAGCCACAGACACAGGTATTCGCAGCCACAGTCGTCAGTCTGGTAGACATCCACGAAACCAGGTCCCCAGCGATTGTCTGCACATGAGACAGAGAGGTCATTGTGTGAGGTCATAGTGTGAGGTCATAGTGTGTGGTCATTGTGTGAGGTCATAGTGTGTGGTCATAGTGTGTGGTCATAGTGTGTGGTCATAGTGTGTGAGGTCATTGTTTGAGGTCATTGTGTGAGGTCATAGTGTGTGGTCATAGTGTGTGGTCATAGTGTGTGAGGTCATTGTTTGAGGTCATTGTGTGAGGTCCTTGTGTCAGGTCATTATGTGAGGTCATTGTGTGAGGTCATTGTGCAAGTAATTGTGCGATGTCATTGTGTGAGGTCATTGTGTGAGGTCATTGTGTGTGGTCATTGTGTCTCTGTCAAACTTTACAGAGATGTCAAACCTTAGAGAGATGTCAAGAAATGTCATCACTCATTCACTGGTAAGGCAATAAAAGACCATATAATAGTTACAGACATCCAACTCATCAAATGTAAACACATCATATGGTACAGTAATGTCTCACCTGGTGGTATGGTCTGGTACAGTAAGGTCTCACCTGGTGGTATGGTCTGGTACAGTAATGTCTCATCTGGTAGTACTGGTACAGTGATGTCTCACCTGGTAGTACTGGTACAGTAATGTCTCACCTGGTGGTATGGTCTGGTACAGTGATGTCTCACCTGGTAGTATGGTCTGGTACAGTCATGTCTCACCTGGTAGTATGGTCTGGTACAGTCATGTCTCACCTGGTAGTATGGTCTGGTACAGTGAAGTCTCACCTGGTAGTATGGTCTGGTACAGTGAAGTCTCACGTTGTGATATGATCTGGTACAGTCATATCTCACCTGGTGATATGATCTGGTACAGTAATGTCTCACCTGGTGATTTGATCTGGTACAGTAATGTCTCACCTGGTGATTTGATCTGGTACAGTCATATCTCACCTGGTGATTTGGTCTGGTAAAGTAATGTCTCACCCAGTTGTATGGTCTGGTACAGTAAAGTCTCACCTGGTTGTATTTTCTGGTACATAGCTGTACTGTCAATGTAGGACCTGCCAGGTAGACCAGCTGTGTTGAGGTTGTGCCCATCGGTTCCTGGAAGATAGAAGGATATGGGGGTTTTATGGGGGCTACACAGACTAAGGGGGGGGGGGGCTACACATACTAAGGGGGGGGGGGCTACACAACGTCAGGGAGGGGTATGGGAAGGCATGACTGGGGTATGAGAGGGCATGGCTGAGGCATGAGAAGGCATGGCTGGGGGAATGGAAGGCATGGCTGGGGTATGAGAGGGCATGGCTGAGGCATGAGAAGGCATGGCTGGGGTATGGGAAGACATGGCTGGAGTATGGGAAGGCATGGCTGGGGTATTAGAATGCATGGCTGGGGTATGGGAGAGCATGGCTGAGGTATTAGAAGGCATGGCTGGGGTATGAGAAGGTATGGCTAGGGTATGGGAAGGTATGGCTGTAGTATGGGAAGACATGGCTGGAGTATGGGAAGGCATGGTTCGGGTATAAGAAGGCAAGGCTGAGGTATGAGCAAACTGTCGCGGTACGACCAGTCCTATTGCTGGAGAAATCGAGCTGTTTTTAGGCTGAGGATTACAGGCCGCTTCGCCACTACTTTCACCATGTCGTGTGCAGGCTATGTCTGTTTACTTCACTCCTAACAGAAACGTGCTGTTGGCCCGACTCAAACCGCTTCTGGTTTCAAACTGTCGCCCACATCAGTCAAGTGTCACGCCAGGTCGATCAACAGTGGATGCCATCCTCGCGCCCGGTCTCCTGGTAGAGTTATACCTCACATTTACTCTCCCCCTTTGCGTTGCGAACGTGGACTTAAAGGCGGCATTAGACATGGTGGACAGATCGGCGCTGTGGAAAGTCATACAAGGCATCGGAACTCCTGCCCCGCTTCTAGACTTGATTACAGAGTTGTATACGAAAACCTGTGCCAGAATCCGTCTCTGGGGCACTCTCTCTGAAAGATTCCCAACATCTACGGAGGTCAGACAGTGCTGTGTCCTTGCTCCTGATATCTTCTGTTGGGCTGTCGACTGTCTCCTGGACCACCCCATCTCTCAGCACCATGGAATCCCTATTGACCAATCACTGACCTCGTCTACGCGGATGACATGGTCCTGGTAAGCCCTGACAGCCCAGCGCTACAACAGTCTCTTGAGTATCTGGATAGTACCGCACTACAACAGTCTCTTGAGTATCTGGATAGTACCGCACTACAACAGTCTCTTGAGTATCTGGATAGTACCGCACTACAACATTCTCTTGAGTATCTGGATAGTACCGCACTACAACAGTCTCTTGAGTATCTGGATTGTACAGCTCATAATATTGGACTATCAATCTCATGGGCAAAGGCCAAAATTCAGTATCTTGGCTCTGATACAAGGTTCCAGAACATGGTAGTTCGAGGTCACATAGTGGAAAGTGTCAATGAACTTTCTTATCTTGAAAGCACAATGGCTTCTGACGGACGCAGTAGTCCAGAAATGTCAAGACGGATTGGCTTCACTGCTTCAGTGATGAACGACCTCCGCCGAGTGTGGATCTATAGAAGATTATCATTGAGTTCAAAGCTGCGTATTTACCAGTCGTGTGTGGTTTCAGTGCTAATATATGGAGCCAAAACCCGGACTCTGCTGAACAAGTACATCTCAAGACTCGAGTCCTTTCATACGCGCAATCAGCGGCGTATTCTTGCAATTGGTTGGTATGATCTCGTACGTAATGTCGAGGTCTCTACTATGAATAACCTCCCAACTGGATCAGAAGTCCTGGACCATCGCCGCCTTTCCCTGTTTGGACATGTCGTCCGACTGGATCAGAAGTCCTGGACCGTCGCCACCTTTCCCTGTTTGGACATGTCGTCCGACTGGATCAGGAAGTTCCCGCTCACCAGATCCTGCTCAAGGTAGTTCAAAGTGCTAAGGGTATCCAACCAGCTGGCTGGAAGCGCAGGAGAGGTCGTCTCTGAAACATGTGGATTCGACAGATAGAAACTCCCCCCCCCCTCCCCCCACCTTTACTGCTGTAGACGAGGTCTGGCAGAGTGCCGTTTCAACAGGTCATGGTGGTGTTCGACAGGTTCTTGGTGGTGTTAGACGGGTCATGGTGGTATTCGACAGGTCATGGTGGTGTTCGACAGGTCATGGTGGTGTTCGACAGGTCATAGTGGTGTTCGACAAGTCATGGTGGTGTTCGACAGGTCATGGTGGTGTTCGACAGGTCATGTTGGTGTTCGACAGGTCATGGTGGTGTTCGACAGGTCATGGTGGTGTTCGACAGGTCATGGTGGTGTTCGACAGGTCATGGTGGTGTTCGACAAGTCATGGTGGTGTTTGACAGGTCATGGTGGTGTTCGACAGGTCATGGTGGTGTTTGACAGGTCATGGTGGTGTTCGACAGGTCATGGTGGTATTCGACAGGTCATGGTGGTGTTCGACAGGTCATGGTGGTGTTCGACAGGTCATGGTGGTGTTCGACAGGTCATGGTGGTGTTCGACAAGTCATGGTGGTGTTCGACAGGTCATGGTGGTGTTAATTGTGGTGTTAGACTGATGCAACAGGTCTCAGATGCCTAAGCGAACATTATTAATTATTATTAACAGAAAAACAGGAAATGCTTTTCCAGGGATTCGATCCAGTGCTCTCATAGGCAGGAATTGAAATCATTCGGCCATAAAGTCTGTGTATGTGTGAGTCAGACAGTCTGTGTATGTGTGAGTCAGAGTCTGTGTGTGAATCAGAGAATATGTGTATGTGTGAATCAGAGAATATGTGTATGTGTGAGTCAGAGAGTCTGTGTGTGAATCAGAGAATATGTGTATGTGTGAGTCAGAGAGTCTGTGTGTGAATCAGAGAATATGTGTATGTGTGAATCAGAGAATATGTGTATGTGTGAGTCACAGAGTCTATGTATGTGTGAGTCAGAGATGGATGTGTAAGTCAGATTGAATGGCACATGTTAGCTACACACTGACACAGGTTGTATGATGGCACATGTTAGCCACACACTGACACAGGTTGGATGATGGCACATGTTAGCCACACAATGACACAGGTTGGATGGTGGCACATGTTAGCCACACAATGACACAGGTTGGATGATGGCACATGTTAGCCACACACTGACACAGGTTGGATGATGGCACATGTTAGCAACACAATGACACATGTTGGATGATGGCACATGTTAGCAACACAATGACACAGGTTGGATGATGGCACATGTTAGCAACACAATGACACAGGTTGGATGATGGCACATGTTAGCAACACAATGACACAGGTTGGATGATGGCACATGTTAGCAACACAATGACACAGGTTGGATGATGGCACATGTTAGTCACATAATGACACAGGTTGGATGATGGCACATGTTAGCCACACAATGACACAGGTTGGATGATGGCACATGTTAGCCACACAATGACACAGGTTGGATGATGGCACACGTTAGCCACACAATGACACAGGTTGGATGATGGCACATGTTAGCCACACAATGACACAGGTTGGATGATGGCACACGTTAGCCACACAATGACACAGGTTGGATGATGGCACACGTTAGCCACACAATGACACAGGTTGGATGATGGCACATGTTAGCCACTCACTGTTTGCTCCACCTCCATGACCTCCACCCATACATGCTCCTCCCCCTACCCCGAAGCCTCCTCTGCCATAACAGTGCTTGTTGACAGAAGAAAACAGGCACGGGGTGGACCCTTCCAAGGAGCCGTTTAGGAGTAGATACGCCTCGGTCTCACTCATCGTGGCAACCACATCTGCAATTGAGAACCATAAAATATTCCCAGATGTGTCCAACAACCATTTGTACGCACGAACACACACACAGGTGCGAGAAAGTCTTCAGACACAATCTCCCATCACGGTATCTCCAGACACAATTTCCCCACACAATGTCCTAGACACAATCTCCCCACACAATGTCTCAGACACAATCTCCCCACACAATGTCTCAGACACAATCTCCTCACACAATGTCTCAGACACAATCTCCCCACACAATGTCTCAGACACAATCTCCCCACACAATCTCACCACAAAATCTCCCCACACAATCTCACCACAAAATCTTCCCACACAATGTCTCAGATACAATCTCCCCACACAATCTCCCCACACAATATCTTCATATAACATTTTTCTTATTCCTTTCCTTCGCCATCTTCGTCATCAGTACAATCATCATCATCTTGTTTTTCCTGATTTGTCTTATTCTGTCTCGTCTTCTTTATCTTATTCTGTCTTCCCCTTCCGGTAATGACACCCGTGTGCCCTGTCCTGCCCCCTACAGAGCATGGAGGCAACCACTGGAGACATCATCCTTCTAGAAAGTATAAACGATAAAGCTGGGAAAGGGCAAGGTCAAGGCATGCCCTTAGTAAGTACTGTAGTCAGGGATGAAGTGTTGGAGACGATAGTTCTAGTGACCTGTTCTCTTTCGGACCTGCAAGTCAGTCACTACTGCTGAAGTCACATGTGTCGGACCGATAGGTGCTAATATCGCAGACAAGCTGTAAACTAACGAAACAGTGCATTCCGTTCTCCGGACTACATCCTGCTACTTGCAAAGCCCTATTCAGGGCTTGACATGGGAGATTGAGAACGGACGCAGAAGAAGAAGAAGGCCACTATTTGAAGCCAGGTAGACTGGGGCGTGTTGTTACCAGAGAGACATAAACTGGTATCCTCTTTTACAACGAGAAGCAAGAGGCAAAACAAGCTCAGCATAAGATGCTGAGATCTAGAAACGCTACCACCTGACTGTTCATGCTGTCACTGTTCACTCTCTGTATCCACGTAGTTCCAGCAGTCAGCCGCTGTTTGTGTCAGATGTTGATCTTGGTTCAGTCACCAAAACTTGACTGACATTCATCTGGCCAATTTGGTGTCGACTTCTTCGTTCGTTTTCAATCTCCCGCTTCCAGCCCTGAACAGGGCTTCGCAAGTAGCAGCATGTAGTGCAGAGACAAAAACAGATTAATGACAAGACAAACCCAAGGAAGGTTTGCCTTCCTCCAGAACAGAAGCAGATTAATGACAAGAGAAACCAGAGGAAGGTTTGCCTTCCTCCAGAACAAAGACAGATTAATGACAAGACAAACCCAAGGAAGGTTTGCCTTCCTCCAGAACAAAGACAGATTAATGACAAGAGAAACCCGAGGAAGGTTTGCCTTCCTCCAGAACAAAGACAGATTAATGACAAGACAAACCCAAGGAAGGTTTGCCTTCCTCCAGAACAAAGACAGATTAATGACAAGAGAAACCCGAGTAAGGTTTGCCTTCCTCCAGAACAAAGACAGATTAATGACAAGACAAACCCAAGGAAGGTTTGCCTTCCTCCAGAACAGAAGCAGAATAATGACAAGAGAAACCCGAGGAAGGTTTGCCTTCCTCCAGAACAGAAGCAGAATAATGACAAGAGAAACCCGAGGAAGGTTTGCCTTCCTCCAGAACAGAAGCAGATATTATAACGTCATTCTCACCTCTGATGTGGTGGCCTGTGTCATGAGCCACTGGTGGCTGGAAGACAAGCCATGGGTTCAAGTGGAGAGGATGTCCAGCCCCTCCGCCTGCCACTATCAACACTTCAACTTGACCCTCGCTGGTTCTCTGAAGAGATAGAAAGGTAATAGATGCGAGATTCGTGTACAAGAACACAGCTAGTAATGTGCTTGTCTCCTTGTCACGTACACAGAATCGGACCATCATTACACCTGGCCTCATTACAGGAAGCCTGTATGGTGACATTTGAGTGCACTTTTGCAGTGGTGTTTGTTAGCCACTAGCACAGCAATTGTTAGCTGAATGGAGGAGTGCACTCCTCCTGCACTGTTAGTGACTTTTGTGTACACATACATAATGTGGCAGTCGCTCAGGCCGTTGTACACATACATAATGTGCCAGTCGCTCAGGCCGTTGTACATATACATAATGTGCCAGTCGCTCAGGCCGTTGTACACATACATAATGTGGCAGTCGCTCAGACTGTTGTACACATACATAATGTGCCAGTCGCTCAGGCCGTTGTACACATACATAATGTGCCAATCGCTCAGGCCGTTGTACACATACATAATGTGCCAGTTGCTCAGATCATTGTACATAATGTGCCAGTCGCTCAGGCCGTTGTACATATACATAATGTGCCAGTCGCTCAGGCCGTTGTACACATACATAATGTGGCAGTCGCTCAGACTGTTGTACACATACATAATGTGCCAGTTGCTCAGATCATTGTACACAATGTGCCAGTTGCTAAGGTCATTATACACAATGTGCCAGTCGCTCAGGTCATTGTACACAATGTACCAGTCACTCAGGTCAATGTACACAATGTGCTAGTCACTCAGGTCATTGTACACAACGTGCCAGCCGCTCAGGTCATTGTACATAATGTGCCATCACTCAGGTCATTGTACACAATGTGACAGTCACTCATAACTTAACTTAACGTCTTTATTCTGGTTTAGAAGACCCTGCGGAGTCTGTATACAACCAGTTACATTTACATCACCTTGCTCTAAAAGCTATGCGCATCCAGTTTATTCTTAAATGCATTAACTGTCCCTGCCTCCACTACCTCCCCTGGCAATGCATTCCAAGCAGACACCACTCTCTGACTAAAAAAATATTTCCTAATATCTAACCTGGACCTCTCTTTAGTCAGCTTGTAGCTATGCCCTCGTGTTATTGTAGGTGGCTGCATTTTCAAAAACTTGTTATAGTCTAATTTATCGATTCCTCTGATCATCTTATAAACCTGTATTAAGTCACCACGAATTCTTCTCTCTTCGAGACACTGTAGGCCGGTTTTTCTGAGTCGTTCCTCATAACTGTAATTCTGGAATCCCACTATCATCTTTGTCGCTCTTTTTTGTATTCTTTCTAGCATGTTTATGTCCCCTCTATGATAAGGACTCCACACCTGTACACAGTACTCCAATCTAGGTCTAACTAAAGCTTTATACAGTTTGACGATCACTTCCTTGCTCCTATGTTTAATATTTCTTTTTATCATACCTAACATTGCATTTGCCTTTTTCACTGCTACCTTAACTTGCTCACTCACCTTTCCTGTATGATCTATTATAACCCCTAGGTCCCTTTCCTTATCTATCTTTCTAATATTGTTTTCTCCCATTCTGTATTTATGTTCCATATTGGATCTACCCATGTGGATGACTGTACATTTATCTACATTAAACTCCATTTGCCAGCTTACAGACCATTCTCGAATTTTATCTAAATCCGACCTCAATATATTCACTTCCGCTTTAGATAAGACACTACTGCATAGTTTTGTGTCATCAGCAAATTTTGCAATAATGGATCCCAGATCAATGTCCAAATCATTTATATATATCAAGAACAAAATTGGTCCCAAAACCGAGCCCTGTGGCACACCACTTTTCACTTCACTCCACTCAGAGTACTCCTTATTTATGCCCACCCTCTGCCTTCTTCCTGTTAACCAATTTTCAATCCATTTGGCAACTTCCCCACCTATTCCATGTGATTTTAACTTTCAAAATAATCTTTGATGAGGTACTCTATCAAAGGCCTTTGCAAAGTCTAGATAAATAACGTCCACTGGCTCCCCTTTATCTATGATTTTAGTAACCTCCTCCATGAATTCTAATAGATTTGTTAAGCATGATCTCCCTCTAGTAAACCCATGTCATCAGGTCATTGTACACAATGTGCCAGTCGCTCAGGTCATTGTACACAATGTGCCAGTCGCTCAGGTCATTGTACACAATGTGCCAGTCGCTCAGGTCATTGTACACAATGTGCCAGTCGCTCAGGTCTTCTGGTACTCGCTAGAATGAGTCAAGATACTAAACAACCTATAAATGTTCAGTTCAGTTCAGTTCATCCTGTAACCCATCAGGTCGTTGGGGTACACATGAAGACACTCCCAAAATCTCACGCCATCCCTCTCTGTCTGTCGCCGCCTGACGTATCTCCCCGGGACGAAGGCCTGACCACTCAGTGATGTTGTCCACCCATCTCTTCCTTGGACGTCCTCGCCCTCTCTGTCCCGGTACGGATCCAAAGAGTATCGAGTTGGTAATTCTGTTGACCTCGCGACGTGCCCGCACCAGGCCATCTTTCGTCTTTTGATAGCTGTGAACAGATCTTCAAAAGGACCAATAGCGTCTTCAACTCTCTGACGGATGTCTACGTTCGTGACACGATCTTTATATGTAACATTTAGGAGTTTTCTATAGCACCTCATTTCCATTGTATGTATCCTGCCCTGGATATCTGCTGTAATGGTCCAGGTCTCGCAGGCATACAGAAATATTGACAGCACCAAAGAGCGCATTAGTCTGACTTTTATGCCGAGGGCGAGCCGCTTGTCTTGCCATGTAGGTTTCAGCCGAGTCAGCGCCGCTGTTGTTTGTGCTATTATGTCTGGCTTCGATCCCTCTTCACTGATCAATGATCCCAGATATTTGAAACGTTTTACCACCTCAAGTTCCTGCCCATTTGCCTCTATTACAGATTTAAACCCTGATATGTTATTTGTCATGAGCTTTGTTTTATCAGCATTTATTTCCATACCAAAACTCAGGGCCGTTCTATCTAATCTACCAATCTTCTTCTTCTTCGTCTTCTTCTTCTTCGTACGCAGTCAGACAGTAACCATTATTTTTTCGAAAAAAGCGGCAGTCATCCTGAGGCTGTCGCCACTGCCATAGAGCTTGTCTTGCAGTTCCACTGGTGATAGCCACATCTGCTCTCTCTGATCCTCGTATGTCGGGCAGTTCTGCAGCAGATGTTCAGCGGTCATTTTACCATTCGTCGGTACACCCTATCTTCAATTTGTTGAATAGGTGGTACCTCAGTCTATTGTGGCCAGTGCGAAGTCTGAAGACCACGACCTGCTCTCTTCTGTTCAACTGGTAATAGGCATCGTTTTTGGTGTAACCAGTATGTTCGGTTTCCCATTTGGTCATGTATCTGGCTTTGATAAGCCGTTTTGACTCTTCGTACGTCATACTGGTATCTGTTTGTGGTAGTCTTGCACCTTCTTTTGCCAGTCTGTCTGCCTCCTCGTTGCCTTGGATGTTGCAGTGTGACGGAACCCACTGTACCACTACCCTTTTTGGTGCGGACTGCTGGCACAGTTTGCAGAGTGCTGCTCTTAAGTCATTAAGCTCAGTGTTTTTCTGGCTTTTTAGCGCTGTGACTACGGCGAGAGCATCTGTCAGCAGGACTATATGGCTCTCATTTTCACTGTGTGTCACCATTTCTTCCACTGCCGCCCTCAGTGCCTCTGCCTCCGCTCTGAAATTGCTTGTGTACTTACCAGTAGCGAATGACAGTGTTATTTTTCTGCCATTTGGTAGGTTCAGGAATGCTCCTGCCCCTCCGTTCTGTGTAGTGTTTGTTACAGAACCGTCGGTGTATGCATGGGTCCAGTCCATGCTTGGGTAGCTTTTCGTTATGAAGCTTAGGGTAGTATCTCTCCTTTCTTTTTCAGTCTGGCAGTTTTTGTTTCCAATACCTGGTATATTTTCTACCACCTCTGGGAATATATCCTGCCTCCAGGTAGGTTTTCGTACAGTAGTGATGGGTTTTGGTGTTGTTAGTGCGTTTATGGGATCTTCGTGCATCTTTGCTTTGGCTATTTCTGCAAAGTTTCTCCGCTTTAGTTTCCCATTTCCCAAATTGTTTAGTCTCTGGTGCATTGGATGGTCAGTCAGTCTTCGGAGTTTCTCTGACTGCAGCTGGGCTCTGCAGTCTCTTCTATCTGTCATGGATTGCAGTTTTGTAATCTTTTCAAGTTCTACAATTGGCGTTGACTTCATGCCACCTGTTATAATTCTCATGGCTTGGTTTTGAAGTTTGTTAACTTTATCGAAGTTCGCCTTTGCTGCTGTTGTCCATGCCGCAATGCCATACTCGAGAACTGGTCTCACTCTTCCAGTGTACAGTTTCTTTAGTATGCCTTCGTCTGCTCCCCAGCTTGTGCCAGCAAGTTTCCTCATGATTGCTATTCTTTCTCTGGCTTTCATTCGGTTTCTCTCAATCGGACTTTTCCATGTCGTGCGCCGATCAAATGTGACTCCCAGATAGGTTGGGTTGTCGTTTGGCTGCAGGATTTTGCCATTTAGACTTAATTTGGTACTTTGGGGTTTTAATGAAAGCGAGAATATTGTGCATGTGGTTTTCTCCTCGTTTATTTTGACCAGCCATGAGTTCGCCCACTCTTCCAGAGATGTTAGGGCCGTCTGCATCCGATTTCTTGCTATGGTGAGATTCTTTTCAGAGGTCCACATAGCCAGATCGTCTGCAAACATTGAGCTATAGACTCTTCTTGGTATATTCTCTGTAATGTCGTTTATATATACCAGGAAGAGTATGGGTGATAATACTCCCCCTTGGGGTACTCCCTGCTCGAGTGTCACCTTTTTGCTCATCTGCCCTTGTACTTGGACTCTGGCGGTTCTTTGTTTGAGGTAGTGGTTGATCCACTTGTACATCTTCCCACAGACATCACTTCTTCTTAGCTTGACTCTAAGTCCATCTTTCCAGACTTTGTCAAATGCCTTTTCCAGATCCACCCAAACAGCTACTGTGTGTTTCTGTGCCTGGTAGGCATCTTCTATCTCCTGGGCTATGAGGATGACCTGGTCCTCAGTGGATCTGTGCTGTCTAAAGCCGGCTTGCTGTGGAATTAGTATTCGTTTTTCTTCCAGATGCCACATCAGTCTGGTGTTTATCATCCGTTCCATCAGCTTGCCGACACAGCTCAGTAGGCTTATGGGCCTGTATCCATTTGGATCTGTTTTATCCTTTCCTGTTTTTGGTACTGGTACCAGTATTGCGTCTTTCCATGCATGTGGTACAATTCCCCTTTTCCAGCTTTGGTTCAGGACCGATAGCAGTTTCTTCTTCGCTGTTTGGCCCAGCCCCATCAGCATTTCGTTTGTGATCCCGTCTTTTCCGGGAGATTTCCTTTTCTTTAGTGTTCTCATAGCGTCTTCCATTTCGCGCATTGTTAGTTTGGCCATCATGTGCTCTTCAGGAGCCGTATTCATGTTTTCGTGTCCCTTTAGCTCTTCGCTAATGTCTGTATGCTTATCTGCAGGGACCTCGATGTGGTTTGCTCTGGCATAGTGATCGACAACGGCGTTTGCGGCTTTCTTACCTGTGATCAAGTTCTCGCCTTGCTTGATAGTAATTTGTTTATTTGACGGGGTTTCGTCGTTCATGGCTCTGACTAGCTTCCATAGCTTGTTCCCGTCTTTGTCCAGGTTTAGACTTTCCGTTTTATTTTTCCAGCTTTCTCTTGCTGTTTGCTTGAGAGTGTGTTTGTACTTCGCCGCGGCAGCTTTGAGGGCGATGTTTGCCTCCATGGATTTTTCTCGCTCTGCCATGTTCCTAGCATTTGTTACTGCATCTTCCACTTTCTGCAACTCATCATTCCAGTAGGGCTTATAGTTTTTCCTAGCTCCTCTTGGGATGGTTTCAGTGGTGGCTTGCATTATTGCCTTGCTTAGGCTCTCTACCATGGGCTTCATTTTGGTGTTTCGTGTGTTGATGGTTTCACACAGCCCATCTGTCAGGATTGCAAATCTGTCCCAGTCGGCTCGTTTGTAATTCCAACGTGGGAGCGGTTTTGTTTCCTGTGGGCCTACTTCCATGTCAATGGTTAGCCTGATCGGCCTGTGGTCGCTACCTGCCAGTTGGTTTAGCACCTGGCGGTCTATTTTATGGTGTATGTCCTGTGTGGAGAAGGCCAAATCTGGAGTCGAGGTGGTATGCCATGTTCTTGAATAGAAGCTAGGGCTATCCTCCGGCCTATTGATTAGGGAGAGATTTGCATCTATCTCCCAATCTTCCACTTCGTCACCTCTGCTGTCTGTGTCAGAGTATCCCCATCTCTCCGAGTGGCTGTTGAAATCTCCAACTACTATGCAGTTGGAGTCTCTGACCTCCATACTCGAGAGCGATAGGTCTCTATTTGGTGGTCCGTACAGATTGAAAATGCGGAGCTTCGTCTCTTGAGCCATTATGTCAACTCCTACAATTTCTGCTTGTCCGGTGTGATTGACAGATACCGCGCTACTCGGTATGCAGTTTCTGGTCAGTATCAGGACCCCTCCTTTGTGGCCTTCTCTATCTAGACGGAAGGTCTGGTATCCTCTGATTGAGAATTTATGGTTATTGTTGAGGTGCGTTTCCTGGATACATGCCACGTCAATCTTACCTTCATGCAGGTGGTGTGTTAGGGAAAGTTTTTTGTTAATGACTCCCTCCGCATTCCACTGTAGTATTTTGAGGGTCTTGAGGTTTTGGCCAATAGAAGTTGCCCCATAGCCATGTGCCTTGACTCCACGACACATGGGTGGGTGACCACCAGTAGTCAAGGGTGGGCCCCATCGAGGCGTGAGGCCCGGCACTATCGCTGCCTGGCGGGACTCCACAGGATGAGCGCCATGCGTTTTTCTAATAGGTTGTACTGCCATCATGCTGCGATTTACGTTGCACTGTTTTGTTAGGCTTGCGGCCCCGTGCATCCGATTTCAACAGGCGTTTCTGTAGGGATGCCCTCCTTAGCCTTTGGCTGTCCCCAGCCTATCTGCAAGGCAGCAGTTGTTTATGATCAGAGTTGTCTCTCTTATGGAAGTTGTCTTACCAGACTATCGAGTCTTCACTACTCGTGTCTATAGGGTGCAATGATGATATGTGAGATGATATATGAGATGGACTGGTTTACCCGGAAGAGAGGCAGTCCAGTGTGTCTGTATCCCAGGATCGTCACGTCCTGCCAGAAACGTAGCATTTGCATGTGAGTGGGGTATCTCTTTTTCCCTTTATTTTCTTGGCTTCTATGCAGGGATGGTACGCCTAGCATTCCCCGCCACATGGGGTGTTGACACAGTGGGGCAGGTGTGCAATGTCCGCTGGTCTGCATCTCTTCTGCGTCCAGCATGATAGTTATATGGCTGATAACGTACAGAGGTAGATATCGTAGCCGACGTGCATTTAGCCTGAGGACAAGCCTGGTAATGTCACAGAGATGTTGTTCGCCTGGTGTGCGGACAGCTCTCATGGTCATTGGTTGAGTCTCGACAGTTCACAGTGAGGTGGCTGCTCTACTGTTTTCGACACCCCGACCAGGTACTAAGTCTTTAGTTGGTGGTTTCGCACCCCATCGCCGTAAAAGGTGAGTATCATGCAGTTGTTCGCCCGCTTTGATCGGCGGACGGCAAGGACCTATTGCTGCGGCTCTACCGGATATGGCTGGGGCGCAAGCCCCAGGTCCCGAGCATGTAGGAGCCTCCCATTGCAGTGGTGCTGAGATTTTGGGCGGGATTGCGGCTTACAAGGGTTCGGCCGTAATCCCCCACATGTTAGCCTCGCGCCATTGGCTTATCAGCCTGGTACGTGAACCAAAGTGTCTGCGGCTCCTCTCGATATGAGCTGGTTTTCCGTAGCAACGCCCTGTCACTAGTAGGGTAAAACTGACCTGTCTTCAGATGGTCTATTTCCAGCACCCGTTCACTATTTGGTCAGACGAATTTATTGAGGGCTTTTGTTTGTCAATGACCAGGTATTTGAAATCTGCGGTTTCTGCGGGGTTAAACACGATTTCCGTGGCGTTCTTTCATTAGAGTGTTTGAGAGCTGACTTGTCTTCCGTGAGTCTAATACCAGCGTACGTTCATTTTTAGACCCAAACGGTAGTGCTCTCGATTTGTCAGTCGTTCTACAGTATTGGCGTATTCAGTCAAATACAGCCGCAGGTTCCACTCCTGGTGGTGCCCTTCCGTCAATTCCTTTAGCGAGACAATCAAGTTACTTAGAGGGTGGCCCCAGATTTTCGAGGGTCTAATTCCAGCACATGTTCACTATTAGACCCCCCTAAGGTGATCTCTTTTGACAGTCATTCTACACTATTGGCGTGTTTAGCCAATTTTAGCCTCAGGCTCCACTCCTGATAGTGCTCTTCCGTCAATTCCTTTATCAAACACTGGATTCAGACCAACCGAGCCTCAGAGGGCATAACCCCAGATTTCTGAGGGTCTAAATCCAGCCCCAGTTCCATATTAGACCCCAGAAAAGTGGTCTCGGCATGTCAGTCATTTCAGTGTTGGCCGTGTTGAGTCAAATTAAGCCGCAGGCTCCACTCCTGGTAGTGCCCTTCCGTCAATTCCTTTAAGTTTCAGCTTTGCAACCATACTTCCCCCGGAACCCAAACACTTTGGTTTCCCGGAAGCTGCCCGCAGAGTCATCGAAGCAACTCCTGCGGATCGCTAGTCGGCATCGTTTATGGTCAGAACTACGACGGTATCTGATCGTCTTCGCGCCTCTGACTTTCGTTCTTGATTAATGAAAACATTCTTGACAAATGCTTTCGCAGTAGCTCGTCTTGCGGCGATCCAAGAATTTCACCTCTAACGCCGCAATACGAATGCCCCCGTTTGTCCCTGTTAATCATTACCTCCAGTTCCGAAAACCAACAAAATAGAACCGAGGTCCTATTCCATTATTCCATGCACCATTATTCAGGCAGCCGAGGCCTGCTTTGAACACTAATTTTTCAAAGTAAACGCGCCGGCCACCCAGGACGCTCAGCGAAGAGCACCCGTGGGAGAGAGCCGGCAGACGGTAGGGCAGGAGACAACGGGCAGTGAACCGGCGCGAGCCGGACCGCCCGCCTGCGCCTGAGATCCAACTACGAGCTTTTTAACTGCAACAACTTTAATATACGCTATTGGAGCTGGAATTACCGCGGCTGCTGGCACCAGACTTGCCCTCAAATAGATCCTCGTTAAAGGGTTTAAAGTGTACTCATTCCAATTACGGGGCCTCGAAAGAGTCCCGTATTGTTATTTTTCGTCACTACCTCCCCGTGCCGGGAGTGGGTAAGTTGCGCGCCTGCTGCCTTCCTTGGATGTGGTAGCCGTTTCTCATGCTCCCTCTCCGGAATCGAACCCTGATTCCCCGTTACCCGTTACAAACATGGTAGGCATGTCACGTACCATCGACATTTGATAGGGCAGACATTTGAAAGATGCGTCACCGGCACATGAGGCCATGCGATCAGCACAAAGTTATCCAGAGTCACCAGTGGGGACGCCGCAACCCCGCGAGGGGAAACGACGATTGGTTTTGAACTAATAAAAGCGCTCTTTCCGCGAGGGTCGGAGCTTGGTAAGCATGTATTAGCTCTAGAATTGCCACAGTTATCCAAGTAGGATCGTGTCATCTAAGGAACCTCGACTGATTTAATGAGCCATTCGCGGTTTCACCGTGAGACAGTGTGAACTTAGACATGCATGGCTTAATCTTTGAGACAAGCATATGACTACTGGCAGGATCAACCAGATATCTGTCGGAGACGTACGTACAGCACACACCGGTCGGCGAAGGAAGGGTGTGTAAAAAGCCTCACTGGGACGACGGCCGCAGGGACCAACTGACGGGACGGACGGACGGTTGTTCCACCCGTCCCTCACTCCGTCGACCTAGGACCGCCTGACAGGGGCCTCCCACACGCACCAGACGACCGACCGACCGGGCTCGCTCGAGGAGGGATGGCAGCGCTCTGTGCAGAACGGATCCCAACGACCTCGGCGATGAATTTCACTGGGACTAGAGACAATTTGGCCTCCCGGCCGCATGACATGGAAAAGTCAGATTGAGAGAAACCGAATGAAAGCCAGAGAAAGAATGGCAATCATGAGGAAACTTGCTGGCACAAGCTGGGGAGCAGACGAAGGCATACTAAAGAAACTGTACACTGGAAGAGTGAGACCAGTTCTCGAGCATGGCATTGCGGCATGGACAACAGCAGCGAAGGCGAACTTCGATAAAGTTAACAAACTTCAAAACCAAGCCATGAGAATTATAACAGGTGGCATGAAGTCAACGCCAATTGTAGAACTTGAAAAGATTACAAAACTGCAATCCATAACCGATAGAAGAGACTGCAGAGCCCAGCTGCAGTCAGAGAAACTCCGAAGACTGACTGACCACCCAATGTACCAAAGACTAAACAATTTGGGAAATGGGAAACTAAAGCGGAGAAACTTTGCAGAAATAGCCAAAGCAAAGATGCACGAAGATCCCATAAACGCACTAACAACACCAAAACCCATCACTACTGTACGCAAACCTACTTGGAGGCAGGATATATTTCCAGAGGTGGTAGAAAATATACCAGGTATTGCAAACAAAAACTGCCAGACTGAAAAAGAAAGGAGAGACACTACCCTAAGCTTCATAACGAAAAGCTACCCAAGCATGGACTGGACCCATGCATACACCGACGGTTCTGTAACAAACACTACACAGAACGGAGGGGCAGGAGCATTCCTGAACCTACCAAATGGCAGAAAAATAACTCTGTCATTCGCTACTGGTAAGTACACAAGCAATTTCAGAGCAGAGACAGAGGCACTGAGGGCGGCAGTGGAAGAAATGGTGACACACAGTGAAAATGAGAGCCATATAGTCCTGCTGACAGATGCTCTCGCCGTAGTCACAGCGCTAAAAAGCCAGAAAAACACTGAGCTTAATGACTTAAGAGCAGCACTCTGCAAACTGTGCCAGCAGTCCGCACCAAAAAGGGTAGGGGTACAGTAGGTCTTGGCACACTGCAACATCCAAGGCAACGAGGAGGCAGACAGACTGGCAAAAGAAGGTGCAAGACTACCACAAACAGATACCAGTATGACGTACGAAGAGTCAAAACGGCTTATCAAAGCCAGATACATGACCAAATGGGAAACCGAACATACTGGTTACACCAAAATCGATGCCTATTACCAGTTGAACCGAAGAGAGCAGGTCGTTGTCTTCAGACTTCGCACTGGCCACAACAGACTGAGGTACCACCTATTCAACAAATTGAAGATAGGGAGTACCGACGAATGCCCGTGCGGTACTGGTAAAATGACCACTGAACATCTGCTGCAGAACTGCCCGACATACGAGGATCAGAGAGAGCAGATGTGGCCATTACCAGTGGAACTGCAAGACAAGCTCTATGGCAGTAGCGAGAGCCTCAGGATGACCGCCGCTTTTTTCGAAAAAATAATGGTTACTGTCTGACTGTGTACGCAGAAGAAGAAGAAGAAGGCCTGCCGGCCTGCCCTTCTCCGTAGGAGAACGCAGGGCCTCGAGACAACGATTCCTGCTTTCCATTTGCCGGTCACAAGCTCTTTGCGAGAGTCGGACCACCAGCGAGACGTACTGTCGAGCTCTGCTATAAGCCTTAGATAAATCACCACGGACGGACCACGTTTCCTGATACGGACCAGACGAGCGCACCTCGGTGGAGGAGCCACTACAACAAACCGCACCCAATTCGCTCTACGGGGAAAGGCAGGCGAGCGTTTTCCGCAAGCCCGCGCTATCGCTCCGCCTGGCGGGACTGAGATCGCTTTACGAACACTGGTTGAAATTGAGTCGCTGCGGCGAGACAACTACCCCAGATTAATCTACCAATCAACTCCTGGAGTTCCCTTTCTGTGCCTGCCAATATATCAATATCATCAGCAAAGCGGAAGTTTGTGATAAGCCTGTCACCTATTTTAACCGTGCCAACTTGTTCTTTTAAGGTTGTCTCCATTGTTCTCTCCAAGAAGACATTGAAGAGTGTTGGGGAGAGTACACATCCCTGTCTCACACCCACCGTCGTACGGAACCAATCGTCTAGCATTCCCTCTACAGAGACTGCGCTGGTCGCCTGCTTATAAAGGTTTGCAATTACTCTCACAATATCACTGTTGAACTTATAATGCCTCATTGTTGACCATAGCGCCGCATGCCACACTCTGTCAAACGCCTTTCTATAGTCAATGACGGCATGGAGGAGTTGTTGTTGATACTCTGAGTACTTGTCATTCTATAAATGACAGCTGTACAAATAAGTCCCCAAGGGTAGACATCATAACTGAGGAGGCTATCCAGGCTTAGGGCAGAACAAGGCTGTAGTGGCTGGAGAGAATGTTTACAAAAACATGGCAAGAAAGAAAAGTATTTGAGCATTATAATATTTCAGTGTCGATTCCCAAACTAGCTGGTCAGGATGCTGTAATGGCCTGTTTACAGAAGTATAGTTTGGTCACGAGGTCATGTCTTGGTCAGTGAGTCAAGATGTGTGATGAGGTCTTGGTCAGGGAGTCTGAGATGACCTGATGTGGGATGAGGTCTTGGTCAGGAAGTCTGAGATGACCTGATGTGGGATGAGGTCTTGGTCAGGGAGTCTGAGATGACCTGATGTGGGATGAGGTCTTGGTCAGGGAGTCTGAGATGACCTGATGTGGGATGAGGTCTTGATCAGGGAGTCTGAGATGACCTGATGTGGGATGAGGTCTTGGTCAGGGAGTCTGAGATGACCTGATGTGGGATGAGGTCTTGGTCAGGGAGTCTGAGATGACCTGATGTGGGATGAGGTCTTGATCAGGGAGTCTGAGATGACCTGATGTGGGATGAGGTCTTGGTCAGGGAGTCTGAGATGACCTGATGTGGGATGAGGTCTTGGTCAGGGAGTCTGAGATGACCTGATGTGGGATGAGGTCTTGGTCTGTTAGTCTGAGATGATCTGATGTGGGATGAGGTCTTGGTCGGTGAGTCTGAGATGATGGGTGAGGTCTTGGTCAGTGAGTCTGAGATGACGTGTGAGGTCTTGGTCAGTGAGTCTGAGATGATGGGTGAGGTCTTGGTCAGTGAGTCTGAGATGATGGGTGAGGTCTTGGTCAGTGAGTCTGTGATGACCTGATGTGGGATGAGGTCTTGGTCAATGAGTCTGAGATGATGTGAAGTGCGATGAGGTCTTGGTCAGTGAGTCTGAGATGACCTGATGTGGGATGAGGTCTTGGTCAGTGAGTCTGAGATGATGTGAAGTGCGATGAGGTCTTGGTCAGTGAGTCTGAGATGATGTGAAGTGCGATGAGGTCTTGGTCAGTGAGTCTGAGATGATGTGAAGTGCGATGAGGTCTTGGTCAGTGAGTCTGAGATGATGGGTGAGGTCTTGGTCAGTGAGTCTGAGATGACCTGATGTGGGATGAGGTCTTGGTCAGTGAGTCTGAGATGACGTGATGTGGTCTTGGTCAGGGAGTCTGAGATGATGTGAAGTGCAATGAGGTCTTGGTCAGTGAGTCTGAGATGATGTGAAGTGCGATGAGGTCTTGGTCAGGAAGTCTGAGATGACCTGATGTGGGATGAGGTCTTGGTCAGGGAGTCTGAGATGATCTGATGTGGGATGAGGTCTTGGTCAGGGAGTCTGAGATGACCTGATGTGGGATGAGGTCTTGGTCAGTGAGTCTGAGATGACCTGAAGTGCGATGAGGTCTTGGTCAGGGAGTCTGAGATGATCTGATGTGGGATGAGGTCTTGGTCAGGGAGTCTGAGATGACCTGATGTGGGATGAGGTCTTGATCAGGGAGTCTGAGATGACCTGATGTGGGATGAGGTCTTGGTCAGGGAGTCTGAGATGACCTGATGTGGGATGAGGTCTTGGTCAGGGAGTCTGAGATGACCTGATGTGGGATGAGGTCTTGGTCTGTTAGTCTGAGATGATCTGATGTGGGATGACGTCTTGGTCGGTGAGTCTGAGATGATGGGTGAGGTCTTGGTCAGTGAGTCTGAGATGACGTGTGAGGTCTTGGTCAGTGAGTCTGAGATGATGGGTGAGGTCTTGGTCAGTGAGTCTGAGATGATGGGTGAGGTCTTTGTCAGTGAGTCTGAGATGACCTGATGTGGGATGAGGTCTTGGTCAATGAGTCTGAGATGATGTGAAGTGCGATGAGGTCTTGGTCAGTGAGTCTGAGATGACCTGATGTGGGATGAGGTCTTGGTCAGTGAGTCTGAGATGATGTGAAGTGCGATGAGGTCTTGGTCAGTGAGTCTGAGATGATGTGAAGTGCGATGAGGTCTTGGTCAGTGAGTCTGAGATGATGTGAAGTGCGATGAGGTCTTGGTCAGTGAGTCTGAGATGATGGGTGAGGACTTGGTCAGTGAGTCTGAGATGACCTGATGTGGGATGAGGTCTTGGTCAGTGAGTCTGAGATGACGTGATGTGGGATGAGGTCTTGGTCAGGGAGTCTGAGATGATGTGAAGTGCGATGAGGTCTTGGTCAGTGAGTCTGAGATGATGTGAAGTGCGATGAGGTCTTGGTCAGGAAGTCTGAGATGACCTGATGTGGGATGAGGTCTTGGTCAGTGAGTCTGAGATGACCTGAAGTGCGATGAGGTCTTGGTCAGGGAGTCTGAGATGATCTGATGTGGGATGAGGTCTTGGTCAGGGAGTCTGAGATGACCTGATGTGGGATGAGGTCTTGATCAGGGAGTCTGAGATGACCTGATGTGGGATGAGGTCTTGGTCAGGGAGTCTGAGATGACCTGATGTGGGATGAGGTCTTGGTCAGGGAGTCTGAGATGACCTGATGTGGGATGAGGTCTTGGTCTGTTAGTCTGAGATGATCTGATGTGGGATGACGTCTTGGTCGGTGAGTCTGAGATGATGGGTGAGGTCTTGGTCAGTGAGTCTGAGATGACGTGTGAGGTCTTGGTCAGTGAGTCTGAGATGATGGGTGAGGTCTTGGTCAGTGAGTCTGAGATGATGGGTGAGGTCTTGGTCAGTGAGTCTGAGATGACCTGATGTGGGATGAGGTCTTGGTCAATGAGTCTGAAATGATGTGAAGTGCGATGAGGTCTTGGTCAGTGAGTCTGAGATGACCTGATGTGGGATGAGGTCTTGGTCATTGAGTCTGAGATGATGTGAAGTGCGATGAGGTCTTGGTCAGTGAGTCTGAGATGATGTGAAGTGCGATGAGGTCTTGGTCAGTGAGTCTGAGATGATGTGAAGTGCGATGAGGTCTTGGTCAGTGAGTCTGAGATGATGGGTGAGGACTTGGTCAGTGAGTCTGAGATGACCTGATGTGGGATGAGGTCTTGGTCAGTGAGTCTGAGATGACGTGATGTGGGATGAGGTCTTGGTCAGGGAGTCTGAGATGATGTGAAGTGCAATGAGGTCTTGGTCAGTGAGTCTGAGATGATGTGAAGTGCGATGAGGTCTTGGTCAGGAAGTCTGAGATGACCTGATGTGGGATGAGGTCTTGGTCAGTGAGTCTGAGATGACCTGAAGTGCGATGAGGTCTTGGTCAGGAAGTCTGAGATGATCTGATGTGGGATGAGGTCTTGGTCAGGGAGTCTGAGATGACCTGATGTGGGATGAGGTCTTGATCAGGGAGTCTGAGATGACCTGATGTGGGATGAGGTCTTGGTCAGGGAGTCTGAGATGACCTGATGTGGGATGAGGTCTTGGTCAGGGAGTCTGAGATGACCTGATGTGGGATGAGGTCTTGGTCTGTTAGTCTGAGATGATCTGATGTGGGATGAGGTCTTGGTCGGTGAGTCTGAGATGATGGGTGAGGTCTTTGTCAGTGAGTCTGAGATGATGGGTGAGGTCTTGGTCAGTGAGTCTGAGATGACATGATGTGGGATGAGGTCTTGGTCTGTGTGTACCAGCTGACCATGATCCAAGGTGGGGTCACAGTGACTCTATCGCGAGACTTGTTCTCCAATCACAAACAAAAACATATAAACACCTCTTCATTGGTCACCTGACCTGTGCTGTCATCACGTGATCTGTGCTGTCATCACGTAACCTGTGCTGTCCTCACATGATCTGTGCTGTCATCACGTAACCTGTGCTGTCATCACCTAACCTGTGCTGTCATCACGTGATCTGTGCTGTCATCACGTAACCTGTGCTGTCATCATGTGATCTGTGCTATCATCATGTGATCTGTGCTGTCATCACGTAACCTGTGCTGTCATCACCTAACCTGTGCTGTCATCATGTTATCTGTTCTGTCATCATCTTACCTATGCTGTCATCACCTAACATACTCACTTTGTAAACAATGGTGGCTCCTCCTCCGCCTCCTCCTCCTCCCTCACTGTGGTGGGGGGTGTTCGGGAGTGAGAAGCTGTTGAAATTGTCGTTTATTGGAGGCATCTGGGAGGAAGGGATGGGGGAGAGAGAAATAAAATAGTAAAGATGAGATAAAACACAGAGAGAAGGAAAGTGCATGAACATATACAACACATCGGACAACACAGATCACACAGCACACATAACACAACATACATCACACAACACGCATCACACAGCACACATCACACAGCACACATAACACAACATACATCACACAACATACTTCACACAACACACATCACACAGCACACATAACACAACATACATCACACAACACGCATCACACAGCACACATAACACAACATACATCACACAACACGCATCACACAGCACACATAACACAACATACATCACACAACACGCATCACACAGCACACATAACACAACATACATCGCACAACATACTTCACACAACACACATCACACAACATACATCACACAACATACATCACACAACACACAAAACACAACACAGATCACTCATCACACAACACACAACATCAATACAACAAGCCATTAAAGTTGTAGGTAATATTATCAATAAAATAACATCCGCATCTCCCAACCACCCCATCTTCGCACACCATCACTACCACCCCCCCCCCAAAAAAAAAACAACCCACCAGCAACCATGCCCTTCCCGTCCCGACACCACACACACCGTCACCTGGCAAGAGTCTTCTCCCTTCTGACCAACCAGAACGTACAGCCGGTCCCCCTGGTCAAGTTGAAACCTGGCATCCAGGAGCGTGCCTTTACTTCCAGGCATGGTGCTAACATCTGAGGCCCCTAGTCCGCCACTGGATCCTGCAGCTTGTATTCTGGGGATGGGGGGAGGGGGTTGTTGGGGGAGGGGTGGTGAGAAACAGTCAGCACATGTCAGTGGCGTGTGAAGGGGGTTGGGGAGGGGGGAGGGAGGGCGAGAAACAGTCAGCACATGTCAGTGGCGTGTGAAGGGGGTTGGGGAGGGGGGAGGGAGGGCGAGAAACAGTCAGCACATGTCAGTGGCGTGTGAATGGGGGGGGGGGGGGTGAGAAACAGTCAGCACATGTCAGTGGCGTGTGAATGGGGGGGGGGGGGGTGAGAAACAGTCAGCACATGTCAGTGGCGTGTGAATGGGGGGGGGGGCGGGCGAGAAACAGTCAGCACATGTCAGTGGCGCGTGAAGGGGGTTGGGGAGGGGGGAGGGAGGGCGAGAAACAGTCAGCACATGTCAGTGGCGTGTGAATGGGGGAGGGGGGGGGGGTGAGAAACAGTCAGCACATGTCAGTGGCGTGTGAATGGGGGGGGGGGTGAGAAACAATCAGCACATGTTAGTGGCGTGTGAAGGGGATGGGGAGGGGGGAGGGAGGGCGAGAAACAGTCAGCACATGTCAGTGGCGTGTGAAGGGGGTTGGGGAGGGGGGAGGGAGGGCGAGAAACAGTCAGCACATGTCAGTGGCGTGTGAATGGGGGGGGGGGGGTGAGAAACAGTCAGCACATGTCAGTGGCGTGTGAATGGGGGGGGGGGGTGAGAAACAGTCAGCACATGTCAGTGGCGTGTGAATGGGGGGGGGGGCGGGCGAGAAACGGTCAGCACATGTCAGTGGCGTGTGAAGGGGGTTGGGGAGGGGGAGGGAGGGCGAGAAACAGTCAGCACATGTCAGTGGCGTGTGAATGGGGGGGGGGGGGGTGAGAAACAGTCAGCACATGTCAGTGGCGTGTGAATGGGGGGGGGGGGGAGGGAGGGCGAGAAACAGTCAGCACATGTCAGTGGCGTGTGAATGGGGGGGGGGGGGTGAGAAACAGTCAGCACATATCAGTGGCGTGTGAAGGGGGTTGGGGAGGGGGGAGGGAGGGCGAGAAACAGTCAGCACATGTCAGTGGCGTGTGAATTGGGGGGGGGGGTGAGAAACAGTCAGCACATGTCAGTGGCGTGTGAATGGGGGGGGGGGGTGAGAAACAGTCAGCACATGTCAGTGGCGTGTGAATGGGGGGGGGGGGGGTGAGAAACAGTGAGCACATGTCAGTGGCGTGGGAATGAAAGGTCGGGGTGGGGGGGGGGGGGAGTTTGTCAGAAACAGTGAACACGTCAGTGGCGTGTGAATGAGGGGGCGTTGGGGAGGGGGAGGAGGGACAATGTGAGAAGAAAATATGATTGGACACAAATTGTGAACGAGCGATGCGATTATCCACGAAAATGAAATCAAGCCAGGCCCTGAAAGATAAGGGACGGAAAAGGGGGGAGGAAGGGGGGGGGTGAGTGGTGGGGGGGAGGGGGAGGGGAAGGGGTGGGACTTGGGACGGGCACTTAAAGTTTTGCAGGGAAATATACTAACGACTGGCTGACAGATCATTTAACTAAGTAAGATGGGAAACAGGAGATGGAAGATGGGTTCAGCCGATCAATGAAGAGTATTGCTTAGATGGTAGGAGGCCTTTGGGAAAGGCAGTATGAAAAAAGAGGCACGAAGCATGGACAAACAAAACATGGATGCTGTACAACGACAACCGACATGCTTTTTGTGACGTTCTGACAAAAGTCTGAAACAGTTGTTGTACTACAAGCTCCCTGGGCCCCAGGGGTGCCACTGCTAGACCTTTCTTCGTTAACAAATTCGAAAACCACCCTCAAAGTTGAAAACCACCCTCAAAGTTGAAAACCACCCTCAAAGTTGAAAACCACCCTCAAAGTTGAAAACCACCCTCAAAGTTGAAAACCACCCTCAAAGTTGAAAACCACCCTCAAAGTTGAAAACCACCCTCAAAGTTGAAAACCACCCTCAAAGTTGAAAACCACCCTTAAAAGTCGCCGATGTCAGGCCAGAGATCCGATGTCAGACCAGAGATCGGATCAAAGAAAATTCGCTTCGACACAAGCACGCTATCCCAGAAAATGAGTTACATGACTGATTTTAAAATGGGGAAAATACTTTGGGAGCGGTGTATCAAGAGTGGAGAGGTTTTGGGAGCGGTGTATCAAGAGTGGAGAGGTATATCAAGAGTGGAGAGGTTTTGGGAGCGGTGTTTCAAAAGTGGAGATGTATATCAAGAGTGGAGAGGTTTTGGGAGCGGTGTATCAAGAGTGGAGAGGGTTGTGAGCGGTGTATCAAGAGTACAGATGGTTGTGGGCGGTGTATCAAGAGTACAGATGGTTGTGGGTGGTGTATCAAGAGTGGAGATGTTTGTGAGCGGTGTATCAAGAGTGGAGATGTTTGTGAGCGGTGTATCAAGAGTGGAGATGCTTGTGAGTGGTGTATCAAGAGTGGAGATGCTTGTGAGTGGTGTATCAAGAGTGGAGAGGTTTTGGGTGCGGTGTATCAAGAGTGGAGAGGTTTTGGGTGCGGTGTATCAAGAGTGGAGAGGGTTGTGAGCGGTGTATCAAGAGTACAGATGGTTGTAGGCGGTGTATCAAGAGTGGAGATGCTTGTGAGTGGTGTATCAAAAGTGGAGAGGTTTTGGGTGCGGTGTATCAAGAGTGGAGAGGTTTTGGGTGCAGTGTATCAAGAGTGGAGAGGTTTTGGGTGCAGTGTATCAAGAGTGGAGAGGTTTTGGGTGCAGTGTATCAAGAGTGGAGAGGTTTTGGGGGCGGTGTATCAAGAGTGGAGAGAATTATTTCTATGGATACAAGTTTGAATACATTTTTAATTGAGGAAATAATTTTTGTTTTTTACCACGTGTTAAAATTTTTTGTTATTACAGTCGTACATAGAGAGGGATGAAGGAATATACAGAGAGAGATATACAGAGAGGAGGAGTTAGGAGACAGAGAGAGAGGAGGGAATGTATAGCGAGACAGACATATAGAGAGGTAAAGGCCAGACAGACATAGAAACATAAAGAGGTAGAGGTAAGGCAGAGGGAGAGAGAGGGAGAGAGAGAGAGAGAGAGAGAGAGAGGTAGAGGTAGAGGTACGGCAGAGAGAAGAGAGAGAGAGAGAGAGAGAGAGAGAGAGAGAGAGAGAGAGAAGGAGGTGAGTTCAACATGACGTGTTTATTCTTTCTTTCTGTCCTTGGAATCTGACCAACGAAACACCACATCATCAAGTAATATCTCCGCTTGTCTAGTTATTGTCTATGATTTCCCACAACATGACAAGACTGGCTAGATATAACACCTGCGATCTCTCTGGCACTGACCTACATTTCTCACATGTTGCTAGCCGGGCCTACCTGTATGTAGTAGTACGGGGGACCAGCCAGGACTGCACACCTGCAAGCGGCCGATCTTCTGACACAGAGACCAGACCTAGTTGTCTATAAGCCAAGTCACACTGTTTCTGGGTTGGACCCCGTGCTCCGCTTGCACCACAAGGTGTGAGTAAAACAGCTGAAACAAACAACACAATACAGAAATAGGAAGCGGCCTTTCAGTGAGTCTCCCCACGACTCAACTTGTGCTAGTGTTCGGAGGGAAAAGTGGCATAGGGGTGTGGTCGGGTTGGACAGAGCGGGCAGGCTGAGGGTGGTCAGGTTGGACAGGGCGAGCAAGGAGAAGGTGGTCGGGTTGGACAGAGCGGGCAGGCTGAGGGTGGTCGGGTTGGACAGAGCGGGCAGGCTGAGGGTGGTCGGGTTGGACAGGGCGAGCAAGGAGAAGGTGGTCGGGTTGGACAGAGCGAGCAGGCTGAGGGTGGTCGGGTTGGACAGGGCGAGCAGGCTGAGGGTGGTCGGGTTGGACAGAGCGGGCAGGCTGAGGGTGGTCGGGTTGGACAGGGCGAGCAAGGAGAAGGTGGTCGGGTTGGACAGGGCGAGCAAGGAGAAGGTGGTCGGGTTGGACAGAGCGGGCAGGCTGAGGGTGGTCAGGTTGGACAGAGCGAGCAAGGAGAAGGTGGTCGGGTTGGACAGAGCGGGCAGGCTGAGGGTGGTCGGGTTGGACAGGGCGAGCAAGGAGAAGGTGGTCGGGTTGGACAGAGCGGGCAGGCTGAGAGTGGTCGGGTTGGACAGAGCGAGCAAGGTGAGGTAAATGATGATGTTGGTAGTGGTGATGTTGGTGATGGTAAAGGTGGTGATGATAAAGTACCTGCATATAAACAGCTCGGGCTGAGACTGATGCTGTGCACGGCTACTTCACCCTCAGACAGGATGCCGCTGAAGTTGACTAAGCTGACCTTGAACTGGAGGACATAGCTAGGACACGGAGAGGACAGAAACAGCAATAGCTGTAGTAGATATCTCAACAACACATCACAACCCAGACTCACCACCGCAACAACACAACTCATGACCAGCACACTCCTAACTCATCACCAACCCAACAACCAACCCACTCCCAAATCATCACCAACCCAACAACCAACCCACTCCCAAATCATCACCAACCAACAAGCAACCCACTCCCAAATCATCACCAACCCAACAAGCAACCCACTCCCAAATCATCACCAACCCAACAACCAACCCACTCCCAAATCATCACCAACCCAAAAACCAACCCACTCCCAAATCATCACCAACCCAACAACCAACCTACTCCCAAATCATCACCAACCAACAAGCAACACACTCCTAACTCATCATCGACACACTCCTAACTCATCACCAACCCACTCATAACTTATCACCAACCCACTCCTAACTTATCACCAACCCACTCCTAACTTATCACCAACCCACTCCTAACTTATCACCAACCCACTCCTAACTTATCACCAACCCACTCCTAACTTATCACCAACCCACTCCTAACTTATCACCAACCCACTCATAACTTATCACCAACCCATTCCTAACTTATCACCAACCCACTCCTAACTTATCACCAACCCACTCCTAACTTATCACCAACCCACTCCTAACTCATCACCAACCAACAACCAACATATTACAAATAAAACGCCAGGAGGACGATAGCTTCTTCTCATTCGGCTGGTGATCGTCTCCACCTGCTGATCGTCTACCCATGGTGATCGTCTCCTCTTGGTGAGCGTCTCCTCCTGGTGATCGTCGCCTCCTGGTGATCGTCGTCTCCTGGTGATCGTCTCCTCCTGGTGATCGTCTCCTCCTGGTGATCGTCTCCTCCTGGTGATCGTCTCCTCCTGGTGATCGTCTCCTCCTGGTGATCGTCTCCTTCTGGTGATCGTCTCCTCTTGGTGATCGTCTCCTCCTGGTGATCTACTCCTCTTGGTGATCGTCTCCTCTAATTGAGCGTCTGCTCCTGGTGAGCGTCTCCCCATGGTGATCGTCTCCACCTGGTGATAGTCTCCTCCTGGTGATAGTCTCCTCCTGGTGATCGTCTCCTCTAATTGAGCGTCTCCACCTGGTGATCCTCTCCTCCTGGTGATCGTCTCCTCCTGGTGATCGTCTCATCTAATTGAGTGTCTGCTCCTGGTTAGCGTCTCCCCATGGTGATCGTCTCCCCCTGGTGATCGTCTCCCTGATTTGTGTTGACCGTGTAACAGCAGCCTGGTGATGTGCTCGTGTGACCGCCCCGGCAACCAGATCCTAGCTCTGGACAGAAGCGTGTGTGGAAGCCCAAGTCTGGCTAAGAGTTTCAGAGCTGAGCACTTTGTCCTGCTAACTCATCCTCAACAACCTACAGTATCTCTTCCCTCCAGTTTATCTTCCCTCCAGTTCCTCTCCCATCTCTTCCCCCCCCCCCCCCCCCAGTTTCTCTTCCCTCCAGTTTTTCTCCCCTCTCTTCATCCCAGTTTCGATCCCTTTTTCATTTTCTCAGTTTCCGGTATTCTGCACATGTTTATTCCCCTTTCCCCTCTCTCATTCCTTATTTCCTCCCACACCTCGACTCTACCTCCACCCATCGCTACTATCCCGCCCCCCCCCACCCCCCAAGGCCTATGATCAGTCCCATACTCCATATATCCCCCCCCCCCCCCCACTCCTGCTATTCATCACCTCAATTCCCCATCCCCTCCTCTCCCTGAGACTCCTATGTTCTCATCAATCCCCCCTCCTCCCACTGTCTGACTCTTTGATTTCCTTGACTATTACCTCAAACCGCGTGTTCATCCCCCGGCCCCCCCCCTAGTGGTGCGGGGACTGTCTCTGTCCCCTATTGACCCACATGACAACGCTTCCCGAGGAAACTTTAGCGGCCTCCCCACGCCTTCCAGGACGTATCTGACAGTCTCCGTAAGTTGATTACCACCCTCTGGTCTTTGATGTGACTGGCCCTAATCCTATTGGTCCGTGACCTAAGAAAGTCTCCCGATATTTGACCTTACCATATTTGATTTCTCCAAGTTGGGCATACAATAGGTGGTCATTTGACTCGGGCAGGGCTGGGCAGACAGCGCATTCTTAGGTCATTTAGAGTGAGGGAAGAGTGTGACAGAGAGTGTGAGTGACTGAGAGAGTGTGAGTGACAGAGAGTGTGAGTGAGAGAGTGTGAGTGAAAGAGAGTGTGACAGAGTGTGAGTGACAGAGTGTGAGTGACAGAGAGTGTGACAGAGAGTGTGAGTGAGAGAGTGTGAGTGAGAGAGTGTGGGTGAGAGAGTGTGGATGAGAGAGTGTGGATGAGAGAGTGTGGATGAGAGAGTGTGGATGAGAGAGTGTGAGTGAGAGAGTGTGGGTGACAGAGAGTGTGAGTGACAGAGAGTGTGACAGAGAGTGTGAGTGACAGAGTGCGAGTGACAGAGAGTGTGGTGAGAGAGTGTGGGTGAGAGAGTGTGAGTGACAGAGAGTGTCAGTGACTGATAGTGTGGATGAGAGAGTGTGGATGAGAGAGTGTGGATGAGAGAGTGTGGATGAGAGAGTGTGGATGAGAGAGTGTGGATGAGAGAGTGTGAGTGACAGAGAGTGTCAGTGACTGATAGTGTGGATGAGAGAGTGTGGATGAGAGAGTGTGGATGAGAGAGTGTGGATGAGAGAGTGTGGATGAGAGAGTGTGGATGAGAGAGTGTGAGTGAGAGAGTGTGAGTGAGAGAGTGTGGGTGACAGAGAGTGTGAGTGACAGAGAGTGTGACAGAGTGTGACAGAGAGTGTGAGTGACAGAGAGTGTGAGGGACAGAGAGTGTGAGTGACAGAGTGTGAGTGACCGAGAGTGTGAGTGACAGAGAGTGTGAGTGACAGAGAGTGTGAGTGACAGAGAGTGTGAGTGACAGAGTGTGTGAGTGACAGAGAGTGTGAGTGACAGAGTGTGTGAGTGACAGAGTGTGTGAGTGACAGAGAGTGTGACAGAGAGTGTGAGTGAAAGAGAGTGTGACAGAGTGTGCGTGACAGAGAGTGTGAGTAACAGAGAGTGTGAGTGACAGAGTGTGTGACAGAGTGTGTGAGTGACAGAGAGTGTGACAGAGAGTGTGAGTGACAGAGTGTGTGAGTGACAGAGAGTGTGAGTGACAGAGTGTGTGAGTGACAGAGAGTGTGAGTGACAGAGTGTGTGAGTGACAGAGTGTGTGAGTGTCAGAGAGTGTGAGTGTCAGAGAGTGTGACAGAGTGTGTGAGTGACAGAGAGTGTGACAGAGTGTGTGAGTGACAGAGAGTGTGAGTGTCAGAGAGTGTGACAGAGTGTGTGAGTGACAGAGAGCGTGACAGAGTGTTTGAGTGACAGAGAGTGTGACAGAGTGTGTGAGTGACAGAGAGTGTGACAGAGTGTGTGAGTGACAGAGAGTGTGAGTGTCAGAGAGTGTGACAGAGTGTGTGAGTGACAGAGAGCGTGACAGAGTGTTTGAGTGACAGAGAGTGTGACAGAGTGTGTGAGTGACATATAGTGTGACAGAGTGTGTGAGTGACAGAGAGTGTGACAGAGAGTGTGAGTGACAGAGAGTGTGAGTGACAGAGTATGAGTGACAGAGAGTGTGACAAAGAGTGTGAGTGACAGAGAGTGTGAGAGAGTGTGAGTGAGAGAGTGTGAGTGACAGAGTGTGTGAGTGACAGAGTGTGTGAGTGACAGAGAGTGTGAGTGACAGAGAGTGTGACAGAGTGTGTGAGTGACAGAGAGTGTGGGTGAGAGAGTGTGAGTGACAGAGAGTGTGAGTGCCAGAGTGTGTGAGTGACAGAGAGTGTGAGTGACAGAGTGTGTGAGTGTCAGAGAGTGTGAGTGACAGAGAGTGTGAGTGACAAAGAGTGTGACAGAGAGTGTGAGTGACAGAGAGTGTGACAGAGAGTGTGAGTGACAGAGAGTGTGAGTGTCAGAGAGTGTGACAGAGTGTGAGGGACAGAGAGTGTGACAGAGAGTGTGAGTGACAGAGAGTGTGACAAAGAGTGTGAGTGACAGAGTGTGTGAGTGACAGAGTGTGTGAGTGACAGAGAGTGTGAGTGACAGAGTGTGTGCGTGACAGAGAGTGTGAGTGACAGAGAGTGTGACAGAGAGTGTGAGTAACAGAGAGTGTGACAAAGAGTGTGAGTGATAGGGAGTGTGAGTGTCAGAAAATGTGACAGAGAGTGTGAGTGTCAGAGAGTGTGACAGAGAGTGTGAGTGACAGAGAGTGTGAGTGACAGAGAGTGTGAGTGACAGAGAGTGTGACAGAGAGTGTGAGTAACAGAGAGTGTGACAGAGAGTGTGAGTAACAGAGAGTGTGAGTGTCAGAGGGTGTGACAGAGAATGTGAGTGACAGAGAGTGTGAGTGACAGAGAGTGTGACAGAGAGTGAGTGACAGAGAGTGCGACAAAGAGTGTGAGTGACAGAGAGTGTGACAGAGTGTGAGTGACAGAGAGTGTGACAAAGAGTGTGAGTGACAGAGAGTGTGGGTGACAGAGAGTGTGACAGAGAGTGTGAGTGACAGAGAGTGTGAGTGACAGAGAGTGTGAGTGACAGAGTGTGAGTGAAAGAGAGTGTGAGTGACAGAGAGTGTGAGTGACAGAGAGTGTGAGTGACAGAGTGAGAGTGAAAGAGAGTGTGAGTGACAGAGAGTGTGAGTGACAGAGAGTGTGAGTGACAGAGTGTGAGTGAAAGAGAGTGTGAGTGAAAGAGAGTGTGAGTGACAGAGAGTGTGACAGAGTGCGTGAGTGACAGAGAGTGTGACAGAGCGTTTGAGTGACAGAGTGTGAGTGACAGAGAGTGTGACAGAGAGTGTGAGTGAAGGAGAGTGTGAGTGATAGAGAGTGTGACAGAGTGTGAGTGACAGAGAGTGTGAGTGACAGAGAGTGTGACAGAGAGTGTGAGTAACAGAGAGTGTGACAGAGTGTGAGTGACAGAGAGTGTGAGTGACAGAGAGTGTGAGTGACAGAGAGTGAGAGTGACAGAGAGTGTGAGTGACAGATAGTGTGAGTGACAGAGAGTGTGAGTGACAGAGAGTGTGAGTGACAGAGTGTGAGTGACAGAGAGTGTGAGTGACAGAGAGTGTGAGTGACAGAGAGTGTGAGTGACAAAGAGTGTGAGTGACAGAGAGTGTGAGTGACAGAGTGTGAGTGACAGAGAGTGTGACAGAGTGTGAGTGACAGAGAGTGTGAGTGACAGTGTGAGTGACAGAGTGTGAGTGACAGAGAGTGTGAGTGACAGTGTGAGTGACAGAGTGTGAGTGACAGAGAGTGTGAGTGACAGTGTGAGTGACAGAGAGTGTGAGTGACAGAGTGAGTGACAGACAGTGTGAGTGACAGAGAGTGTGAGTGACAGAGAGCGTGACAGAGTGTTTGAGTGACAGAGAGTGTGACAGAGTGTGTGAGTGACATATAGTGTGACAGAGTGTGTGAGTGACAGAGAGTGTGACAGAGAGTGTGAGTGACAGAGAGTGTGAGTGACAGAGTATGAGTGACAGAGAGTGTGACAAAGAGTGTGAGTGACAGAGAGTGTGAGAGAGTGTGAGTGAGAGAGTGTGAGTGACAGAGTGTGTGAGTGACAGAGTGTGTGAGTGACAGAGAGTGTGAGTGACAGAGAGTGTGACAGAGTGTGTGAGTGACAGAGAGTGTGGGTGAGAGAGTGTGAGTGACAGAGAGTGTGAGTGCCAGAGTGTGTGAGTGACAGAGAGTGTGAGTGACAGAGTGTGTGAGTGTCAGAGAGTGTGAGTGACAGAGAGTGTGAGTGACAAAGAGTGTGACAGAGAGTGTGAGTGACAGAGAGTGTGACAGAGAGTGTGAGTGACAGAGAGTGTGAGTGTCAGAGAGTGTGACAGAGTGTGAGTGACAGAGAGTGTGACAGAGAGTGTGAGTGACAGAGAGTGTGACAAAGAGTGTGAGTGACAGAGTGTGTGAGTGACAGAGTGTGTGAGTGACAGAGAGTGTGAGTGACAGAGTGTGTGCGTGACAGAGAGTGTGAGTGACAGAGAGTGTGACAGAGAGTGTGAGTAACAGAGAGTGTGACAAAGAGTGTGAGTGATAGGGAGTGTGAGTGTCAGAAAATGTGACAGAGAGTGTGAGTGTCAGAGAGTGTGACAGAGAGTGTGAGTGACAGAGAGTGTGAGTGACAGAGAGTGTGAGTGACAGAGAGTGTGACAGAGAGTGTGAGTAACAGAGAGTGTGACAGAGAGTGTGAGTAACAGAGAGTGTGAGTGTCAGAGGGTGTGACAGAGAATGTGAGTGACAGAGAGTGTGAGTGACAGAGAGTGTGACAGAGAGTGAGTGACAGAGAGTGCGACAAAGAGTGTGAGTGACAGAGAGTGTGACAGAGTGTGAGTGACAGAGAGTGTGACAAAGAGTGTGAGTGACAGAGAGTGTGGGTGACAGAGAGTGTGACAGAGAGTGTGAGTGACAGAGAGTGTGAGTGACAGAGAGTGTGAGTGACAGAGTGTGAGTGAAAGAGAGTGTGAGTGACAGAGAGTGTGAGTGACAGAGAGTGTGAGTGACAGAGTGAGAGTGAAAGAGAGTGTGAGTGACAGAGAGTGTGAGTGACAGAGAGTGTGAGTGACAGAGTGTGAGTGAAAGAGAGTGTGAGTGAAAGAGAGTGTGAGTGACAGAGAGTGTGACAGAGTGCGTGAGTGACAGAGAGTGTGACAGAGCGTTTGAGTGACAGAGAGTGTGACAGAGTGTGAGTGACAGAGAGTGTGACAGAGAGTGTGAGTGAAGGAGAGTGTGAGTGATAGAGAGTGTGACAGAGTGTGAGTGACAGAGAGTGTGAGTGACAGAGAGTGTGACAGAGAGTGTGAGTAACAGAGAGTGTGACAGAGTGTGAGTGACAGAGAGTGTGAGTGACAGAGAGTGTGAGTGACAGAGAGTGAGAGTGACAGAGAGTGTGAGTGACAGATAGTGTGAGTGACAGAGAGTGTGAGTGACAGAGAGTGTGAGTGACAGAGTGTGAGTGACAGAGAGTGTGAGTGACAGAGAGTGTGAGTGACAGAGAGTGTGAGTGACAAAGAGTGTGAGTGACAGAGAGTGTGAGTGACAGAGTGTGAGTGACAGAGAGTGTGACAGAGTGTGAGTGACAGAGAGTGTGAGTGACAGTGTGAGTGACAGAGTGTGAGTGACAGAGAGTGTGAGTGACAGTGTGAGTGACAGAGTGTGAGTGACAGAGAGTGTGAGTGACAGTGTGAGTGACAGAGAGTGTGAGTGACAGAGTGAGTGACAGACAGTGTGAGTGACAGAGAGTGTGAGTGACAGAGAGTGTGAGTGACAGTGTGAGTGACAGAGAGTGTGAGTGACAGAGAGTGTGAGTGACAGAGTGTCAGTGACAGAGAGTGTGAGTGGCAGTGTGAGTGACAGAGAGTGTCGGTGAGAGAGTGTGAGTGACAGAGAGTGTGACAGAGTGTGAGTTACAGAGTGTGAGTGACAGAGAGTGTGCCAGAGAGTGTGAGTGACAGAGTGCGAGTGACAGAGAGTGTGAGTGACAAAGAGTGTGAGTGACAAAGAGTGTGAGTGACAGAGTGTGAGTTACAGAGAGTGTGAGTGACAGAGAGTGTGAGTGACAGAGAGTGTGAGTGACAGAGAGTGAGTGACAAAGAGTGTGAGTGACAGAGAGTGTGAGTGACAAAGAGTGTGAGTGACAGAGAGTGTGAGTGACTGAGAGAGTGTGACTGACAGAGAGTGAGTGACTGAGAGAGTGTGAGTGACTGAGAGAGTGTGAGTGACAGAGAGTGTGAGTGACAGAGTGTGAGTGACAGAGTGTGAGTGACAGAGAGTGTGACCGAGAAAGTGTGAGTAGCTGAGAGAATGTGAGTGTTGGTGGCTGAGTGAGAATGAGTGAGTATCCTATGAAGGAGTGATGAGGGAGGCAGCTAGAACTTTCTATCGATAGTTCAGGAGTCGGGTGCAGGCTCTGGACAGCATGATCTGTCCATAGTCTGGCTACAATCTGTCCATAGTCTGGCTACAATCTGTCTATAATCTGGCTACATCCTGTCCATAGTCTGGCTACAACCTGTCCATAGGCTGGCTACAATCTGTCCATAGTCTGGCTACAATCTGTCCTTAGTCTGGCTACAACCTGCCTATAATCAAGCTACAATCTGTCCATAGTGTGGCTACAATCTGTCTATAATCTGTCCATAGTCTGGCTACAATATGTCCATAGTCTGGCTACAATCTGTCCTTAGTCTGGCTACAACCTGCCTATAATCAAGCTACAATCTATCCATAGTCTGGCTACAATATGTCCATAGTCGCTACACTCTGTCCGCCTACCCTCCATCTTACCTCTGACACGTATACCCTCCATCTTACCTCTCCTACACGCCTATCCTCCATCTTACCTCTGACACGCCTACCCGCCATCTTAACTCTGACACGCCTACCCTCCATCTTACCTCTGACACGCCTACCCTCCATCTTACCTCTGACACGCCTACCCGCCATCTTAACTCTGACACGCCTACCCTTCATCTTACCTCGCCTACACGCCTATCCTCCATCTTACCTCTGACACGCCTACCCTCCATCTTACCTCTGACACGCCTATCCTCCATCTTACCTCTGACACGCCTACCCTCCACCTTACCTCTGACACGCCTACCCTCCACCTTGCCTCTGACACGCCTACCCTCCCCCTTACCTCTCCCACACGCCTACTTTCCACCTTACTTCTGACCCGCCTACCCTCCACCTTACCTCTCCCACACGCCTACCCTCCACCTTACCTCTCCTCCACGCCTACCCTGCACCTTACCTCTGACACGCCTACCCTCCACCTTACCCCTGACACACCTATACCCTCTCATTGTACCATTCCTTGCTCCAACATTTCCTCTTCAGTTTTCGATTCTCTCCACGAGATGTGCCACGTTATTCTATATAACCAGGAACAAGAATACACCCAAGGCTGACATGGAAAAACCCGATAAAAACCAACAAATCACCAACAAAGCTGGGAACGGAATGGCCATAATTAGAAAGATATCGGGCTCAACATGGGGAGCGGATACGGGCACCCTTAAGACGCTGTACACAGGTTATGTGAGACCAGTGCTAGAATACGGGATAGCAGCATAGTCCACCGCAAAACAAAAAGTTAACTTTCAAATAAATAATCCAACCCAAAGACAGGGTATGCGTATCGTTACTGGAGCTGTGAGAACAATACATATAAATGCAATTGAGAAAGTATGGAGACGCGCAAAGATAAAAAAAACAAAAAATACTCCAGCACGGGGAAAAGCTCAAACGAATGCCAGATCACCCAATATATGACAATATAAATCGCCTGGGAAGGGGAAGGGGGGATTAAAGAGAAACCACTTAACATAAAAGGCAAATGATCTGGCAAGAGCAGACACAATCATAAGCCAGGCTGTGGTTAAAGATCCTAGTTGCGTGACATTAGGGATCAAAGTTCAGTGAAGAAGGAACTGGGATGAAAGAACTTTATACATACATGTCAGCATTAAAACAAGCAGAGAAAAAGGCAGAACTTTCTTCTTCTTCTTGTCCAGAATAAGTACGGACGCTTTAATGACATGAAACCCATCAGAGAAAGCCAACACAAACCTGGAATGCCTACAGTGGAGTAGTCGAACAAACCAATGGAAGCTTGCCAGTCAAAGAGTTCCAGAAATGTCAAACATGGATGACAGAAGATATCAAAATGGCAGAACGAAATAAGGTCAAGGACATTCGAGAATTAGCAAAGATAACTAGAGATGTAGACTGGCTAGAGAAACGTGGATTGAGAAGAAATGAGAATTAATTGAAGAGTAGTAATTCAGGCACAATAGCAAATATATGCATGAGGAAATGCAGAGATTTCTAATCAGAAGAAATTATGTAAAAGGACGAGGATGTATTAACAATGGATAGAAAATACTATTTGATGAGGCAGATATTTCAAAGGCAAACCCGAGAACTGCTCTGGGAAGCTAGAGGCAGCAAGCCACAAGCAACAAAAATGGGAGGTCCACAAATCCTCAGATCAGAAGGGGAGGCAGCCATGGAAGTGACTAGACAACGGAAAGTAGCAGGCCCAGACAACATTCAAGTAGAGATGATAAACACAGGAGAGGACTCTGGCCTAGACAACATTCAAGTAGAGATGATAAACACAGGAGAAAACTCTGGCCTAGACAACATTCAAGTAGAGATGATAAATACAGGAGAGGACTCTGGCCTAGACAACATTCAAGTAGAGATGATAAATACAGGAGAGGACTCTGGCCTAGACAACATTCAAGTAGAGATGATAAATACAGGAGAGGACTCTGGCCTAGACAACATTCAAGTAGAGATGATAAACACAGGAGAGGACTCTGGCCTAGACGCAATGACAGAACAGTGTAACGACATACACATGAGAGGACTCTGGCCTAGACGCAATGACAGAACAGTGTAACGACATACACATGAGAGGACTCTGGCCTAGACGCAATGACAGAACAGTGTAACGACATACACATGAGAGGACTCTGGCCTAGACGCAATGACAGAACAGTGTAACGACATACACATGAGAGGACTCTGGCCTAGACACAATGACAGAACAGTGTAACGACATACACATGAGAGGGCTCTGGCCTAGACGCAATGACAGAACAGTGTAACGACATACACAGGAGAGGACTCTGGCCTAGACACAATGACAGAACAGTGTAACGACATACACAGGAGAGGACTCTGGCCTAGACACAATGACAGAACAGTGTAACGACATACACAGGAGAGGACTCTGGCCTAGACACAATGACAGAACAGTGTAACGACATACACATGAGAGGACTCTGGCCTAGACACAATGACAGAACAGTGTAACGACATACACATGAGAGGACTCTGGCCTAGACACAATGACAGAACAGTGTAACGACATACACATGAGAGGACTCTGGCCTAGACACAATGACAGAACAGTGTAACGACATACACAGGAGAGGACTCTGGCCTAGACACAATGACAGAACAGTGTAACGACATACACAGGAGAGGACTCTGGCCTAGACACAATGACAGAACAGTGTAACGACATACACATGAGAGGACTCTGGCCTAGACACAATGACAGAACAGTGTAACGACATACACAGGAGAGGACTCTGGCCTAGACACAATGACAGAACAGTGTAACGACATACACAGGAGAGGACTCTGGCCTAGACACAATGACAGAACAGTGTAACGACATACACAGGAGAGGACTCTGGCCTAGACACAATGACAGAACAGTGTAACGACATACACATGAGAGGACTCTGGCCTAGACACAATGACAGAACAGTGTAACGACATACACATGAGAGGACTCTGGCCTAGACACAATGACAGAACAGTCAAACGACATACACAGGAGAGGACTCTGGCCTAGACACAATGACAGAACAGTGTAACGACATACACATGAGAGGACTCTGGCCTAGACACAATGACAGAACAGTGTAACGACATACACAGGAGCACCAGTCGCTACCACTGGGGAAGAAACTCTTCAAACAGTGAATTGGACAGATTATAGAACAAGTGATTTTCGCAGAGAACCAGGGCCTCTTCTACAATAAACAAGAGTAAAACAACAACACCTGACATGCCCTTACTCAGCCTGCAGAGAGAGTATGACATGAAGATGATGCCAGCGATCAGACAGAGACTATGACAGCCAACGTCAACCGACACAAACCAGTTCCCAAACTGGCAACAAAACCCTCCAGCAGATACGGTAATAGTGTAGCTGGCAAGTGTTTTCACCTACTACGGCTCATAAATCTCCCCCACCTTACACATCTTCACCACCTCACAAATCTCCATCACCTCACAAATCTCCTCCCACCCCACAAATCTCCCCCATCTCACAATCCCCCCCACCCTACAAATCTCCCGCACCTCACAAATCTCTCCCCATCACCTCATAAATCTCAAGCAGAAATCTCCCCACACCTCACAAATCTCCCCCCACCTCACAAATCTCTCCCCACCTCACAAATCTCCCCCACCCCACAAATCTCCCACACCCTATAAATCTCCCCCACCTCACAAATTTCCCCCACCCCACCTCACAAATCTCCCCACCTCACAAATCTCCCCCACTCTCACATCTCCCCGCCTCACAAATCACCCCCCCCCCCACAATCTCCACGCCTCACAAATCTCCCCCCACCTCCCAAATATCCCTGCCTCACACATATCTCCCCCACACCCACCTCCCAAATCTCCCCCCCCCCCCCAAATCTCCACGCCTCACAAATCTCCCCCCCACCTCACAAATCTCCCCCCCCCACAATCTCCACGCCTCACAAATCTCCCCCCCCCCCCACAATATCCACTCCTCACAAATCTCCCCCACTCTATCTCTGACATGCGCAGATGTAACATTTGCCGGAAGCGCCAACTTGCTATGTACCAAGACTAAATTGGCCAAGTCATCACAGAGAAATGGCTCCTTCAGTGGCCTGGTGTTGAGGTAATTGACCTGTCAATCTCCCAGAGCTGACTGACTGCCTGAAGGCTTGTCGTTGTCATCACTTTTCAATTGACTAGAGACGGCTAATTTCAACCAAAAATCATCGTTTCTTTGAAAACTGAAGCAGGCAGTGGTAAGATCGATCTCGCTGTAGTACGTTATCCCTTCCAGTCGAATCTGTTGGCGGAGTGTAAACGATTTGATTGGTGGTTTCTCCTTCATTCACTCTTGTATTTCATGCTAAGATACTTTTGGCCACCTTTGACAGTTTGACTCTAACATCTGCGCCACTCAGCTTAGCCTATCAGTCTTTCTAGGTGAGATCCTTACCTCTAGCTTTTGGCCATAGATGTACCGTGCCTATAGACTAGGACATGACGTACTGATAGGCTAGGGCATGACGCACCGATAGACTAGGGCATGACGTACGATAGACTAGGGCATGACGTACCGATAGACTAGGACATGACATACCGATAGACTAGGACATGACATACCGATAGACTAGGACATGACATACCGATAGACTAGGACATGACGTAACGATTGACTAGGACATGACGTACCGATAGACTAGGACATGACATACCGATAGACTAGGACATGACATACCGATAGACTAGGACATGACGTACAGATAGACTAGGACCTGACGTACCGATAGACTAGGACCTGACGTACCGATAGACTAGGACATGACGTTCCGATAGACTATGACATGACGTACCGATAGACTAAGACATGACGTATCAATAACTAGGACGTTCAGTGAACGTCAGCCATCACAGAACGAGACGACAACACAACATGGGTGCCAGCACTCACAGAACGAGACGACAACCACATCAACCAACCTGTCATTGATGGGGGCGGAGTTCAAGGGCACTACGGCTCGGGTCCAGAAATCAGGGTCAGTAGTGAAGTTATTGTCAAGGTCACTGTTGATCGATAGATTGGTCCACAGCGTCCGGACTGGCCTTGACATTGACCAGCGTGAGACCTCAACCAGTTGCAGCTGGAGCAGGGCGTACTTGGCCGTGTTACGATACCAGAATCGAGCCTGGGTAGATGCAGGAATAGATTCATGTCAGCTGGGATAGTTCAACAAGAAATGTGGTTTGGGATAAGCAACAGCAACATCATCCATCCATCCATCCATCCACCCACCCATCCATCCACACATCCACCCACCCACCCACCCACCCATCCATCCACCCACCCATCCACCCACCCATCCACCCACCCATCCATCCACCCATCCATCCACCCACCCACCCACCCACCCATCCATCCACCCACCCATCCATCCATCCACCCATCCACCCACCCATCCACCCACCCATCCATCCATCCATCCACCCACCCATCCATCCACCCACCCATCCACCCACCCACCCACCATCCCACCCATCCATCCATCCATCCACCCACCCACCCACCCATCCACCCACCCACCCATCCATCCATCCACCCACCCATCCACCCACCCACCCACCCATCCACCCACCCCCCCATCCACCCACCCATCTATCCACCCATCCACCCACCCATCCACCCACCCATCCATCCATCCATCCACCCACCCATCCATCCATATCCATCCATCCACCCACCCATCCATCCATCCACCCACCCATCCATCCACCCACCCATCCATCCACCCACCCACCCACCCATCCATCCATCCACCCATCCACCCACCCACCCATCCACCCACCCAATCCATCCACCCATCCACCCACCCACCCATCCATCCAAATCCATCCACCCACCCACCAGCCAACCCATCCATCCATCCATCCACCCTGCCATCCACCCACCCAAATCCACCCACCCACCCATCCATCCACCCACCCACCCACCCATCCATCCATCCACCCACCCACCCATCCACCCACCCACTCACCCACCCATCCACCCACCCACCCATCCATCCATCCATCCATCATCATCAGCAGCAGCAACAACAGCAACAACAAGAAGAGCAGCAGAATCAACAGCTGTCTGGGATGATTGGAGGTCATGTCTGGGATGGTTGGAGGTCACTTCTGAGATGATTGGAGGTCTCGTCTGGGATGGTTGGAGGTCACGTCTGGGATGGTTGGAGGTCACGTCTGGGATGGTTGGAGGTCACTTCTGGGATGATTGGAGGTCACGTCTGGGATGGTTGGAGGTCACTTCTGGGAAGGTTGGAGGTCACTTCTGGGATGATTGGAGGTCACGTCTGGGATGGTTGGAGGTCACTTCTGGGATGGTTGGAGGTCACTTCTGGGATGGTTGGAGGTCACTTCTGGGATGATTGGAGGTCACGTCTGGGATGGTTGGTGGTCACTTCTGGGATGGTTGGAAGTCACTTCTGGGATGATTGGAGGTCACGTCTGGGATGATTGGAGGTCACGTCTGGGATGGTTGGAGGTCACTTCTGGGATGGTTGGAGGTCACGTCTGGGATGGTTGGAGGTCACGTCTGGGATGGTTGGAGGTCACGTCTGGGATGGTTGGAGGTCACTTCTGGGATGATTGGAGGTCACGTCTGGGATGGTTGGAGGTCACGTCTGGGGTGGTTCGAGGTCACGTCTGGGATGGTTGGAGGTCACGTCTGGGATGGTTGGAGGTCACGTCTATGATGGTTGGAGGTCACGTCTGGGATGGTTGGAGGTCACGTCTGGGATGGTTGGAGGTCACGTCTGGGATGGTTGGGGATCACGTCTGGGATGGTTGGAGGTCACGTCTGGGATGGTTTGAGGTCACGTCTGGGATGGTTGGAGGTCACTTCTGGGATGATTGGAGGTCACGTCTGGGATGGTTGGAGGTCACTTCTGGGATGGTTGGAGGTCACTTCTGGGATGATTGGAGGTCACGTCTGGGATGATTGGATGTCACGTCTGGGATGGTTGGAGGTCACTTCTGGGATGATTGGAGGCCACGTCTGGGATGGTTTGAGGTCACGTCTGGGATGATTGGAGGTCACGTCTGGGATGGTTGGAGGTCACGTCTGGGATGGTTGGAGGTCACGTCTGGGATGGTTGGAGATCACGTCTGGGATGGTTGGAGGTCACGTCTAGGATGGTTGGAGGTCACGTCTGGGATGGTTGGAGGTCACGTATGGGATGGTTGGAGGTCACGTCTGAGATGGTTGGGGTCACGTCTGGGATGATTGGAGGTCACGTCTGGGATGGTTGGAGGTCACGTCTGGGATGATTGGAGGTCACGTCTGGGATGGTTGGGGGTCACGTCTGGGATGGTTGGAGGTCACGTCTGGGATGGTTGGAGGTCACGTCTGGGATGCTTGGAGGTCACGTCTGGGATGGTTGGAGGTCACGTCTGGGATGGTTGAAGGTCACGTCTGGGATGGTTATAGGCCACGTCTGGGATAGTTGGGGGTCACGTCTGGGATGATTGGAAGTCACGTCTGGGATGGTTGGAGGTCACGTCTGGGATGGTTGGAGGTCACGTCTGGGATGGTTGGAGGTCACGTCTGGGATGCTTGGAGGTCACGTCTGGGATGGTTGGAGGTCACGTCTGGGATGATTGGAGGTCACGTCTGGGATGGTTATAGGCCACGTCTGGGATAGTTGGGGGTCACGTCTGGGATGATTGGAAGACACGTCTGGGATGGTTGGAGGTCACGTCTGGGCTGGTTGGAGGTCACGTCTGGGATGGTTGGAGGTCACGTCTGGGATGGTTGGAGGTCACGTCTGGGATGGTTGGAGGTCACGTCTGGGATGATTGGAGGTCACGTCTGGGATGGTTGGATGTCACGTCTGGGATGATTGGAGGTCACGTGTGGGATGGTTGGAGGTCACGTCTGGGATGGTTGGAGGTCACGTCTGGGATGGTTGGAGATCACGTCTGGGATGGTTGGAGGTCACGTCTGGGATGGTTGGAGGTCACGTCTGTGATGGTTGGAGGTCACGTCTGGGATGATTGGAGGTCACGTCTGGGATGGTTGGAGGTCACGTCTGGGATGATTGGAGGTCACGTCTGGGATGGTTGGGGGTCACGTCTGGGATGGTTGGAGATCACGTCTGGGATGGTTGGAGGTCACGTCTGGGATTATTGGAGGTCACGTCTGGGATGGTTGGAGGTCACGTCTGGGATGGTTGGAGGTCACTTCTGGGATGGTTGGAGGTCACTTCTGGGATGGTTGGAGGTCACTTCTGGGATGGTTGGAGGTCACTTCTGGGATGGTTGGAGGTCACTTCTGGGATGGTTGGAGGTCACTTCTGGGATGATTGGAGGTCACTTCTGGGATGGTTGGAGGTCACTTCTGGGATGGTTGGAGGTCACTTTTGGGATGGTTGGAGGTCACTTTTGGGATGGTTGGAGGTCACTTCTGGGATGGTTGGAGGTCACTTCTGGGATGGTTGGAGGTCACCTCTGGGATGGTTGGAGGTCACTTCTGGGATGGTTGGAGGTCACTTCTGGGATGGTTGGAGGTCACTTCTGGGATGGTTGGAGGTCACTTCTGGGATGATTGGAGGTCACTTCTGGGATTGTTGGAGGTCACTTCTGGGATGGTTGGAGGTCACTTCTGGGATGATTGGAGGTCACTTCTGGGACGGTTGGAGGTCACTTCTGGGATGATTGGAGGTCACTTCTGGGATGGTTGGAGGTCACGTCTGGGATGATTGGAGGTCACTTCTGGGATGGTTGGAGGTCACTTCTGGGATGATTGGAGGTCACTTCTGGGATGATTGGAGGTCACTTCTGGGATGATTGGAGGTCACTTCTGGGATGGTTGGAGGTCACTTCTGGGATGATTGGAGGTCACTTCTGGGATGGTTGGAGGTCACTTCTGGGATGATTGGAGGTCACTTCTGGGATGATTGGAGGTCACTTCTGGGATGGTTGGAGGTCACTTCTGGGATGATTGGAGGTCACTTCTGGGATGGTTGGAGGTCACTTCTGGGATGATTGGAGGTCACTTCTGGGATGGTTGGAGGTCACTTCTGGGATGGTTGGAGGTCACTTCTGGGATGATTGGAGGTCACTTCTGGGATGGTTGGAGGTCACTTCTGGGATGATTGGAGGTCACTTCTGGGATGATTGGAGGTCACTTCTGGGATGGTTGGAGGTCACTTCTGGGATGATTGGAGGTCACTTCTGGGATGGTTGGAGATCACTTCTGGGATGGTTGGAGGTCACGTCTGGGATGATTGGAGGTCACTTCTGAGATGGTTGGAGATCACTTCTGGGATGATTGGAGGTCACTTCTGGGATGGTTGGAGATCACTTCTGGGATGGTTGGAGGTCACTTCTGGGATGGTTGGAGATCACTTCTGGGATGGTTGGAGGTCACGTCTGGGATGATTGGAGGTCACTTCTGGGATGGTTGGAGATCACTTCTGAGATGATTGGAGGTCACTTCTGGGATGGTTGGAGATCACTTCTGGGATGATTGGAGGTCACTTATAGGATGGTTGGAGGTCACGTCTGGGATGATTGGAGGTCACTTATAGGATGGTTGGAGGTCACTTCTGGGATGGTTGGAGGTCACGTCTGGGATGATTGGAGGTCACTTCTGGGATGGTTGGAGGTCACGTCTGGGATGATTGGAGGTCACTTCTGGGATGGTTGGAGATCACTTCTGGGATGATTGGAGGTCACTTATAGGATGGTTGGAGGTCACGTCTGGGATGATTGGAGGTCACTTATAGGATGGTTGGAGGTCACTTCTGGGATGGTTGGAGGTCACGTCTGGGATGATTGGAGGTCACTTCTGGGATGGTTGGAGGTCACGTCTGGGATGATTGGAGGTCACTTCTGGGATGGTTGGAGGTCACTTATAGGATGGTTGGAGGTCACGTCTGGGATGATTGGAGGTCACTTATAGGATGGTTGGAGATCACTTCTGGGATGATTGGAGGTCACTTATAGGATGGTTGGAGGTCACTTCTGGGATGGTTGGAGGTCACGTCTGGGATGATTGGAGGTCACTTATAGGATGGTTGGAGGTCACGTCTGGGATGATTGGAGGTCAATTATAGGATGGTTGGAGGTCACTTCTGGGATGGTTGGAGGTCACGTCTGGGATGATTGGAGGTCACTTCTGGGATGATTGGAGGTCACGTCTGGGATGATTGGAGGTCACTTATAGGATGGTTGGAGGTCACTTCTGGGATGGTTGGAGGTCACGTCTGGGATGATTGGAGGTCACTTCTGGGATGATTGGAGGTCACTTCTGGGATGGTTGGAGGTCACTTCTGGGATGGTTGGAGGTCACTTCTGGGATGGTTGGAGGTCACGTCTGGGATGATTGGAGGTCACTTCTGGGATGGTTGGAGATCACTTCTGGGATGGTTGGAGATCACTTCTGGGATGGTTGGAGATCACTTCTGGGATGGTTGGAGGTCGTGTTTGGGATGGTTAGAGGTCATGTCTGGGATGGTTGGACGTCGTGTCTGGGATGGTTAGAGGTCATGTCTGGGATGGTTGGACGTCGTGTCTGGGATGGTTAGAGCCATGGTTAAAACTATTTTGTTGAAATGCGTATTCCTGCCTCGTTTATTTTGCTTGAAGTTCTATTGAAAGATGAAACTACCAGATAATACAAGAAGTGCTGATCCAGTAAGTCTATGAGAGCATCACAGAGAACGATAGACAGCTACCTAGAAGAATGGATACATTATACTGATGGATCTGCTTTTAAGGCCACCATTAAAGCAGGATATGGAGTCTACATAAAGTATCCAGACAGAACATCTGATGGGCTGTTTAATGCCTGGGGGGAGATGTTCAAATTATGAGTCAGAAATAACAGCATTGGAAGTAGCTCTGTACCACTTGAGGACTGTATTTGATGCTTTCCCATCAAAAGATCGTAATCTTTACAGACTCATTATCTGCCCTTCAAGCTCTGGAAGACGGTGGTCACTGTAGGCTTGGAGTTACCTAAATACACCTGGTAATGATAAGGCAGACAGACTGGCTAAGACGGGATCAAGTTAAGAACTACAATACCTACAACGATTAAATAGGCATTATGAAACAAACACGACAATTTAACCATCATGTAAAAACCACTGTCGATTCTGTCTGGTTAACTGTTAGATCTGAGAGACCTGTCGATATGTTCTGGCTAACTGTTAAGATCTGACATGAGAGTCCTGTCGTTATGTTCTGGCTAACTGTTAGATCTGACATGAGAGTCCTGCCGTTATGTTCTGGCTACCTGAGAGTCCTGTCGTTATGTTCTGGCTAACTGTTAGATCTGACATGAGAGTCCTGTCGTTATGTTCTGGCTAACTGTTAGATCTGACATGAGAGTCCTGCCGTTATGTTCTGGCTAACTGTTAGACCTGCCGTTATGTTCTGGCTAACTGTTAGACCTGCCGTTATGTTCTGGCTAACTGTTAGACCTGCCGTTATGTTCTGGCTAACTGTTAGACCTGCCGTTATGTTCTGGCTAACTGTTAGACCTGCCGTTATGTTCTGGCTAACTGTTAGACCTGCCATTATGTTCCAAATAAAACATGCTGCCCATAGCTAGACGGACATAACATGACATCTTTGACATATTGTCACAGATTGGCGTAGTTGACAGACATAGTTGACAGACATAGTTGACAGACGCAGTTGACAGACACAGTTGACAGAGGCAGCGATAGCAGAAATGAAGTGCATGACAAACCTGGCACGAACCGTCGGTACTTGGAGGAGGCTGGAAGGTCGCACTTCGGAGTAAGGCCTCTTCTCCAGGTCGGTGGTGGGGCGGCAAGAGTTGCAGGCATTTGTCTGGGGATAATGTAAGGTCAACACCGGTCGTTGTTTGCGATTGTGTGTATGAGGCTACATGGGCGACTGCATATGTGTGAGGCTACATGTGTGATAGGTGTGTGTGAGGTTACATGTGCGACTGCGTGTGTATGTGTGAGGCTACATGTGCGACTACGTGTGTGTGTGAGGCTAGATGTGCGACTACGTGTGTGTGTGAGGCTACATGTGTGACTATGTGTGTGAGGCTACATGTGCGACTACGTGTGTGAGGCTACATGTGCGACCATCAATTGTAAGGGGGGAGGACTGAAAGCGTTTCGCCATTCTACACTTTGAAGGAACTAGGCGTTCAATCAATAAAACAATCAATCATTCATTCATTAATTCACTGAAATTCTTCATCGGTAAAAGCTTGTGTTTGATCAGGTTCAGTCATCGTTTCACGTCATAGCAACGTCCCATCAATCCAAGCAGGTTCAGGTACCAATTTCAACATTTAGATAAACTGTATCGTGACGAGGTCGGGTCGATGGAGCGCCGTAAGCTGACAAGACAAGATGAGACAGACGATCCAGATTATGAGAGAACTAGATGGGAGGGGTTACTTAAGGGGGAACTCAGGCGACCTAAACACAAACTCAGCCCTTTTACTGCTACAACTCCAGCGCTTCTAGCCGCGCTGGCCAAACTGTACCAGCCGTAAATGAAAGTAACAGGTTATGTTATCGATTAGCGTGCCGTAAGTACAAGCGTGTGTTGGGCATGGGGCCAACTGGTCGAGGCAATGCCAGATTTGATACAGCTGTTAGATTGTCTCACATTACAACTCAGACTGGCAAATTGCTTGCAGATACATTCCAGATGTTGGAGAGCATTCTACGATCAATAGTGGCTGGGTGGCTCGGCAGTAGGGCGCGGGCTTCTCACGGCACAGGTAGCTGTTTAATCCTCGTTATCGACAGGCTCCAGTCGACTCGGCCTAAAAAGGTACCCGACTTACTGCCAGATAGGTACGGACACAGAGGAAAGGATCTGGAGACACCTCGCCCCCCCCCTCTCTGCCTCCACTGTGAGAGATCTTGACCTCCCCCCCTCCCCCCTGGGAGAAATCTTGACCCCCCCCTCTCCCCCCCCCCCCCTTCCAAGGTAATAAGACTCTAGTACTAGCCAGCCTGCTGGTACCATCATGCATCACCAACTTCGGCATCTGCTGAGATCCAGGTGACCTGGATCAACGTTCTCCGCCACTACCATCATGTGTAGTGTAAGTCCCTTCCGTCCCGGTCACTCGTGTCTCGTCTGTCTGATTGTTCTCTCTGCCTGGCACCTATCCTGGCGCCCGTCCCGGTCACTCGTGTCTCGTCTGTCTGATTGTTCTCTCTGCCTGGCACCTATCCTGGCGCCCGTCCCGGTCACTCGTGTCTCGTCTGTCTGATTGTTCTCTCTGCCTGGCGCCCGTCCCGGTCACTCGTCTCATTTCTCTAATTGTTCTCTCTGCCTGGCGCCCGTCCTGGTCCCTCGTGTCTCATTTCTCTGATTGTTCTCTCTGCCTGGCGCCCGTCCCGGTCACTCGTCTCATTTCTCTGATTGTTCTCTCTGCCTGGCGCCCGTCCTAGCGCCCGTCCCGGTCACTTGTGTCTAATCTCTCTGATTATTCTCTCTGCCTGGCGCCCGTCCTAGCGCCCGTCCCGGTCACTTGTGTCTAATCTCTCTGATTATTCTCTCTGCCTGGCGCCCGTCCCGGTCACTCGTGTCTCATTTCTCTGATTGTTCTCTCTGCCTGGCGCCCGTCCCGGGTACTCGTCTCATTTCTCTAATTGTTCTCTCTGCCTGGCGCCCGTCCTAGCGCCCGTCCCGGGTACTCGTCTCATTTTTCTAATTGTTCTCTGTCTGGCGCGCGTCCTGGCGGGACGTGCCTTAGTTTGCAGCACGGATGCGATGTCTGCGCATTTGGATCCGACACTTCCGGTTTCAGCACGGCCAATTTGGGAATCAGGGTGTGCCTTCCCTTTTCGATACCTATCTTCTGAGTTATCCTGCACGACTACCGCCTGTGTCCAGGGCCGCCACTTGGAAGAAGAATAAGCTCAGCTGGGGTTCGCTTACTCTTGATGCAAGTAGTCAGCGACGGGTCGCCGACAGACAGCAACGGGCCACCGACAGACAGCAACGGGTCGTCGACAGACAGCAACGGGCCACCGACAGACAGCTACGGGTCGCCGACAGACAGCAACGGGCCACCGACAGACAGCTTCGGGTCACCGACAGACAGCTACGGGTCGCCGACAGACAGCTACGGGTCACCGACAGACAGCTACGGGTCGCCAACATGTCTATGCCATAACACTTTTCATTGTGGTCAATCACGAGGACCTGAAGGAGGACCTGAAGGAAGACATGAAGCAGGACCTAAAGGAAGACATGAGGCAGGACCTGAATGAGGGCCTGAAGCAGGACCTGAAGGAGGACCTGAAGGAAGACCTGATTGAAGACATAAAGCAGGACCTGAAGCAGGACCTGAAGCAGGACATGATGCAGGACCTGAAGGAAGACCTGAAGGAAGACATGAGGCAGGACCTGAAGGAAGACCTGAAGCAGGACCTGAATGAGGGCCTGAAGCAGGACCTGAAGGAAGACCTGAAGGAAGACCTGATTGAAGACATAAAGCAGGACCTGAAGCAGGACATGATACAGGACCTGATGCAGGACCTGAAGGAAGACCTGAAGGAAGACATGAGGCAGGACCTGAAGGAAGACCTGAAGCAGGACCTGAAGGAAGACATGAGGCAGGACCTGAAGTAAGACCTGAAGGAAGACCTGAAGGAAAACCTGAAGCAGGACCTGAAGGAAGACCTGAAGCAGGACCTGAAGGAAGACATGAGGCAGGACCTGAAGCAGGACCTGAAACAGGACCTGATGCAGGACCTGAAGGAAGACATGAGGCAGGACCTGAAGCAGGACCTGAATCAGGACAGGGTTTCATTAGACGATGTAACACATTGCGGTATCTCACCAGGTGGTGGGGACGGCAACCCAGAATTCTTGGAGTGAATGTGTCTCTCCTCTGTTGACCTTGTGCAGTTGGCTACCCTCCACCGGAAGTTGCTGTCGGGGTTGGTGTTGTACCAGAAGCAGGTCATGGCTTCGAAGTCACACGTCTCCAGGTTGAGGTAGGCGTGCGGGTGGCTCTCGAAGGTTTCTGTCAGAGGAAAGGCATACAATCAGTGGGCGTCTAACATTCGGAGCCTACAAACGATCTACACCCTTCATGTCTACATGGAAGGTCATGCACGTGGGCAAATGATGAGTAATGTGTACAATAGATTTGTTATACATACAACCTGGCCCGCAGTTGTAAGCGGGCCCAGCCAGTGGCTTCAGACACTGGGACGGGGTGGGAAAAGGTGGCGGGGGTGTCGGGGGGTGGGACGGGGTAGGAAAATGGGGGAGGGAGGAGGGGTGGGGTAAGAAGATCCAATTGTCAGGTGAAGTGGGTCACATACTGGTTTCTTGACAGGCGAGGTAGGGCGGGCAGTGGTGTGACGAAGCGAGACGGGGCGTGGTGTGACGAAGCGGGGTGGGGCGTGGTGTGACGAAGCGGAGCGAGGCGTGGTGTGACGAAGCGGGGCGAGGCGTGGTGTGACGAAGCGGGGCGAGGCGTGGTGTGACGAAGCGGGGTGGGGCGTGGTGTGACGAAGCGGGGCGAGGCGTGGTGTGACGAAGCGGGGAGAGGCGTGGTGTGACGAAGCGGGGCGGGGCGTGACGAAGCGGGGCGTGGTGTGATGTGACGAAGCGAGGCGGTGCGTGACGAAGCAGGGCGAGGCGTGGTGTGACAGGGCGAGGCGTGGTGTGACGAAGCGAGGCGGGGCGTAGTGTGACGAAGCGGGGTGGGAAGTGGTGTGACAAAGCAAGGCAGGACGGGGAGGAACGTTGCTGGGCGGGGCCTGGTGTGACGAAGCGGGGCGGGGCGGAACGGAGCTGGGCGTGGTGTGACAAAGTGGGGCGAGGCGTGGTGCGACTAAGTGGGCGGGACGTGGGGTGACGAAGTGGGGCGGCGCGGGTGTGACGAGGCGTGGTGTGACGAAGCGGAGTTGGGAGGATACTTGCAAGGAGTGGTGTGACGAAGCAGGACGGGGCGTGGTGTGCCGAAGCGGGGCGAGGCGTGTTGTGACGAAGTGGGGCGGCGCGGAATGGGGCGGAGCGTGGTGTGACGAAGTGGTGTGGGGAGTGGAGTGACGAAGCAGGGCGGAGCGTGGAGGAACTTTGCCGGGTGGGGCGTGATGTGACGAAGCGGGGTGGGGCGGAACGAAGCGGGGCGGGACGAAGCTTGGCGACGCGTGATTTGACGAAGCGCGGTGAGGTGTTGCGTGACGAAGCAGGGCGGGGCGGAACATAGGGAAGCGGGGCGTGGTGTGATGAAGCGGGGCGGTGCGTGACGAAGCATGGCGGGACATGTTATGACGAAGCAGGGCGGGACGTGGTGTGACGAAGCAGGGCAGGGCGGGATGGAACGAAGCGAGGCGGGGCGTGACGTGACAAGCAGAGCGGGGTGTGACGAAGCGACCTCACGACCACCCCAACACCCTCACCACGACAAGACCAACACCCTCACCATCACCACGACCCCCCCCCCAACACCCTCACCATCACCACGACCACCTCAACAACATCACCACGACCACTTCAACACCCTCACCATCACCACGACCACCCCAACACCCTCACTATCACTACGACCACCTCAACAACATCACCACGACTGACCACCATAACCACACCAACCACACGACCACCATAACAACCACACCATCACCACGACCACCATAACAACCACATCATCACCATGACCACCACACCATCCCCACAACGACCACGCCATCACCATGACCATCATTAACAACAACAGTACAGAAACAACTTCTGCCTCCCAGTGCGACCATCCAATCAGAATGTAGTCACGTGGACCGCCGTACTTCGCAGGCATTAGGACCTAATCGATGACCTGTGGATGAGGCTAGACCTTTTCCGAGAATTCAAAGCGCACCTGCCAGACATCGCTCTCACCTGCCAGACCTCGCTCTCACCTGCCAGACATCGCTCTCACCTGCCAGACATCGCTCTCACCTGCCAGACATCGCTCTCACCTGCCAGACATCGCTCTCACCTGCCAGACATCGCTCTCACCTGCCAGACATCGCTCTCACCTGCCAGACATAGCTCTCACCTGTCGCTTGGCTATGGCATACAAACGTCATCTGCCCACGCGTTTCTCTCCAGGATCAAGAATGTCTCCCACTTCCATAATGCATGTCTGGCTATCCATCCGATGTGTCAACCCATCTACTTACCCACGTTTATCGAATCTGCAAACCCACACTATTTACACGAACATTAAAGCTTAGAAATCTAGGATCAAGAAACAAATTCTGTTCAACCTGGCGGAGAGACGGTCTCAGACAAGAACAACATCGACTCAGATGGTCGAACTCAAAACTTACAGATCAATCCTTCATTATTTGTGGATTATATGTCTGGACTCTCCTTCCAAACGCCGATCAGTTTGATCCGGTGTAAGGAAAGCGATTACGCATGGATACAGAAGCCATGGATACAGATCTAGCTGGATAAGTCTGTCACAAACACATTCTTTCTTTGCTGTTTGTTTTAAGTAGGAGACCTTTGGATGGGGGAGATGTAGCTGAACTGCGCCTTGTTTTTGTTGTTAAAAACGCAAGGTATTGCTGCACTCCGGGCAGACAAGTAGGTGCTGAGGAGACTGTGAAATGTATGCCAGTTGTTTCAGCTGAACGGCATGTATGCAGGATGTTAATGGAGCAGACACTGAATGTAAAAATACCTCTGTGACCTGTTCTTGTGCACTATCAAACGAATTCATTAATGTGTGGGTCTGATGGGCGAGACAGGTGGGTCTGATGGGCGAGACAGGTGGGTCTGATGGGCGAGACAGGTGGGTCTGATGGGCGAGACATGTGTGGGTCTGATGGGCGAGACGTGTGTGGGTCTGATGGGCGAGACTTGTGAGTCTGATGGGCGAGACAGGTGTGGGTCTGATGGGCAAGACAGGTGGGTCTGATGGGCGAGACGTGTGTGGGTCTGATGGGCGAGACAGGTGAGTCTGATGGGCGAGACAGGTGTGGGTCTGATGGGCGAGACGTGTGTGGGTCTGATGGTCGAGACAGGTGGGTCTGATGGGCGAGACAGGTGTGGGTCTGATGGGCGAGACAGGTGGGTCTGATGGGCGAAACAGGTGGGTCTGATGGGAGAGACAGGTGGGTCTGATGGGCGAGACAGGTGGGTCTGATGGGCGAGACGGGTGGGTCTGATGGGAGAGACAGGTGGGTCTGATGGGAGACACAGGTGGGTGTGATGGGCGAGACAGGTGGGTCTGAAGGGCGAGACATGTGTGGGTCTAATGGGCGAGACATGTGTGGGTCTGATGGGCGAGACGTGTGTGGGTCTGATGGGCGAGACGTGTGTGGGTCTAATGGGCGAGACAGGTGGGTGTGATGGGCGAGACGTGTGGGTCTGATGGGCGAGACAGGTGAGTCTGATGGGCGAGACAGGTGGGTCTGATGGGCGAGACGTGTGGGTCTGATGGGCGACACAGGTGGGTCTGATGGGCGAGACGTGTGTGGGTCTGATGGGCGAGACGTGTGTGGGTCTGATGGTCGAGACAGGTGGGTCTGATGGGCGAGACAGGTGAGTCTGAAGCGCGAGACATGTGTGGGCCTGATGGGCGAGACGTGTGTGGGTCTGATAGGCGAGACGTGTGGGTCTGATGGGCGAGACAGGTGGGTCTGATGGGCGAGACAGGTGGCTCTGATGGGCGAGATAGGTGGGTCTGATGGGCGAGACAGGTGGGTCTGATGGGCGAGACAGGTAGGTGTGATGTGCGAGACATGTGTGGGTCTGATGGGCGAGACGTGTGTGGGTCTGATGGGCGAGACAGGTGAGTCTGATGGGCGAGACAGGTAGGTCTGATGGGCGAGACATGTGTGGGTCTGATGGGCGAGACAGGTGGATCTGATGGGCGAGACAGGTGGGTCTGATGGGCGAGATAGGTGGGTCTGATGGGCGAGACAGGTGGGTCTGATGGGCGAAACGTGTGGGTCTGATGGGCAAGACAGGTGGGTCTGATGGGCGAGACATGTGTGGGTCTGATGGGTGAGACGTGTGGGTCTGATGGGCATGTGTTGGTCTGATGGGCGAGACAGGTGGGTCTGATGGGCGAGACATGTGTGGGTCTGATGGGCGAGACATGTGTGGGTCTGATGGGCGAGACAGGTACGTCTGAAGGGCGAGACAGGTGGATCCGAAGGGCGAGACAGGTGGGTCTGAAGGGCGAGACATGTGTGGGCCTGATGGGTGAGACGTGTGTGGGTCTGATGGGCGAGACGCGTGGGTCTGATGGGCGAGACAGGTGGGTCTGATGGGCGAGACATGTGTGGGTCTGATGGGCCAGACAGGTGGGTCTGATGGGCGAGACAGGTGGGTCTTATGGGCGAGACATGTGTGAATCTGATGGGCGAGACAGGTGGGTCTGATGGGCGAGACAGGTGGGTCTGATGGGCGAGACAGGTGGGTCTCATGGGCGAGACATGTGTGGGTCTGATGGGCGAGACATGTGAGTTAGATGGGCGAGACTGTGGGTCTGATGGGCGAGACATGTGTGGGTCTGATGGGCGAGACATGTGGGTCTGATGGGCGAGACATGTGTGGGTCTGATGGTCGAGACATGTGTGGGTCTGATGGGCGAGACTTGTGTGGGTCTGATGGGCGAGACATGTGTGGGTCTGATGGGCTAGACAGGTGGGTCTGATGGGCGAGACAGGTGGGTCTGATGGGCGAGACAGGTGGGTCTGATGGGCGAGACATGTGGGTGTGTGGGTCTGATAGGCGAGACGTGTGTCAGTCTGATGTGTGGGTCTGATGGGCGAGACGTGTGTGGGTCTGACGGGCGACACAGGTGGGTCTGATGTGTGAGACGTGTGGTGTGTGGATCTGATGGGCGAGACGTGTGGTGTGTGGGTCTGATGGGCGAGACGTGTGGTGTGGGGGTCTGATGGGCGAGACGTGTGGTGTGTGGGTCTGATGGGCGAGACGTGTGGTGTGTTGGTCTGATGGGAGAGACGTGTGGTGTGTGGGTCTGATTGGCGAGACGTGTGGTGTGTGGGTCTGATGGCGGGACGTGTGGTGTGTGGGTCTGATGGGCGAGACGTGTGGTGTGGGGGTCTGATGGGCGAGACGTGTGGTGTGTGGGTCTGATGGGCGAGACGTGTGGTGTGTGGGTCTGATGGGCGAGACGTGTGGTGTGGGTCTGACAACGGATGGACACAAAAAATGAAGTCCTTCTGGCCCTGCAGTTGAATCGCCCGCAAATGACGTCTGCAGGTAATCGCCCACAAATGACGTCTGCAGGTAAGAATGAAAGATGACCTGAGTAGATAATTGGTCCCAACATGGACTTAAGAGCAAAACAGCATTGTCAGATTACAAAAGCATATGCCTTCATCAGGCACTGCTTTTGCCTGATTGAATACCAGGATTAACATATTACAGATTGTCAAAGGTATGCAAGTAGATTGTACGAGTGATAATAACAGATTGTTAAAGGTATGCAAGTAGATTGTACGAGTGATAATAACAGATTGTTAAAGGTATGCAAGTAGATTGTACGAGTGATATTAGCAGCTAGGACTAGCCCCATTGGAGCAGAAGACTCTCTCACGTGCAAGCATTTGTCCCTAGTTTAAGGAATAGAGAAGTAGCTTTTTGTGTTTGATAACAGCTCTAGAAACAGTAGCCCATCTTTGATACAGGACTAAAAGAAAGCTCTAGAAACAGTAGCCCATCTTTGATACAGGAATAAAAGAAAGCTCTAGAAACAGTAGCCCATCTTTGATACAGGAATAAAAGAAAGCTCTAGAAACAGTAGTCCATCTTTGATACAGGAATAAAAGAAAGCTCTAGAAACAGTAGCCCATCTTTGATACAGGAATAAAAGAAAGCTCTAGAAACAGTAGCCCATCTTTGATACAGGAATCAAAGAAAGCTCTAGAAACAGTAGTCCATCTTTGATAAAGGAATCAAAGAAAGCTCTAGAAACAGTAGTCCATCTTTGATAAAGGAAATATAAGAAAGCTCTAGAAACACTAGCCCATCTTTGATACAGGAATCAAAGAAAGCTCTAGAAACAATAGTCCATATATGATACAGGAATCAAAGAAAGCTCTAGAAACAATAGCCCTTATATGATACAGGAATAAAAGAAAGCTCTAGAACCAATAGCCCAACTTTTATACATGAATCAAAGAAAGCTCTAGAACCAATAGCCCTTATGTGATTATGGAATGTAACATTGGTTAAATCGTGTTGGAGATTATACAGCAAATAAGAAGGTAGAAAGATGTATATCTTGGATTGAACATGCGCAAGGGCTAATGGTTAAGTGATACGGCTCACGACCCGAAGGTGCTGGGTTCGATCTCCATTACAGCACTGAACGTTACCCCTGGGAAGCAAACCCTTAGAAAATGCAGGAGGAAGCAGACCTTTGCATAAAACGCATGCTGAAGTCGGATGCACTGGGCCTACAGGCGCAAAATGAAAACTTAATGCAACGCACACCTACTTGGGGAATAGAGAAATAACGGCTGCCTGTCTAACTAAATGAAAAATTGTATGACAATGTCATGCCCTTTGAGCTGACTGCTACCTTTGTTAGATTCGCTTGAGTGTCTGAGGGAGAGCGAAGAAACAGACGAAAAAGACGAATCTATTCCCTCTCTTCCCTCCCCTCTCCCCTCACTCCATTCCCTCATGTCGGCTCTGTGTACTGACTGACTGTCTCATGTCGGCTCTGTGTCCTGACTGACAGTCTCATGTCGGCTCTGTGTACTGTCTGTCTCATGTCGGCTCTGTGTACTGACTGTCTCATGTCGGCTCTGTGTACTGACTGTCTCATGTCGGCTCTGTGTACTGTCTGTCTCATGTCGGCTCTGTGTACTGACTGACTGTCTCATGTCGGCTCTGTGTACTGACTGTCTCATGTCGGCTCTGTGTGCTGATTGTCTCATGTCGGCTCTGTGTCCTGACTGACTGTCTCATGTCGGCTGTGTACTGACTGTCTCATGTCGGCCCTGTGTACTGACTGTCTCATGTCGGCTCTGTGTACTGACTGTCTCATGTCGGCTCTGTGTACTGACTGTCTCATGTCGGCTCTGTGTACTGACTGTCTCATGTCGGCTCTGTGTACTGACTGTCTCATGTCGGCTCTGTGTCCTGACTGTCTCATGTCGGCTCTGTGTACTGACTGTCTCATGTCGGCTCTGTGTCAGGACTGACTGTCTCATGTCGGTTTTGTGTACTGACTGTCTCATGTCGGCTCTGTGTACTGACTGTCTCATGTCGGCTCTGTGTACTGACTATCTATCTCATGTCGGCTCTGTGTACTGACTGTCTCATGTCGGCTCTGTGTACTGACTGTCTCATGTCGGCTCTGTGTACTGACTGTCTCATTTCGGCTCTGTGTACTGACTGTCTCATGTCGGCTCTGTGTACTGACTGTCTCATGTCGGCTCTGTGTACTGACTGTCTCATGTCGGCTCTGTGTACTGACTGTCTCATGTCGGCTCTGTGTACTGTCTGTCTCATGTCGGCTCTGTGTACTGACTGACTGTCTCATGTCTGCTCTGTGTACTGACTGTCTCATGTCGGCTCTGTGTGCTGATTGTCTCATGTCGGCTCTGTGTCCTGACTGACTGTCTCATGTCGGCTGTGTACTGACTGTCTCATGTCGGCCCTGTGTACTGACTGTCTCATGTCGGCTCTGTGTACTGACTGTCTCATGTCGGCTCTGTGTACTGACTGTCTCATGTCGGCTCTGTGTACTGACTGTCTCATGTCGGCTCTGTGTAATGACTGTCTCATGTCGGCTCTGTGTCCTGACTGTCTCATGTCGGCTCTGTGTACTGACTGTCTCATGTCGGCTCTGTGTCATGACTGACTGTCTCATGTCGGTTTTGTGTACTGACTGTCTCATGTCGGCTCTGTGTACTGACTGTCTCATGTCGGCTCTGTGTACTGACTATCTATCTCATGTCGGCTCTGTGTACTGACTGTCTCATGTCGGCTCTGTGTACTGACTGTCTCATGTCGGCTCTGTGTACTGACTGTCTCATTTCGGCTCTGTGTACTGCCTGTCTCATGTCGATTTTGTGTACATAGCACACAGAGTGCTTGGATAGATGCTTTCAGTAGAAGGCCAACTACAGTACTGGTCCCATGCTTCGGCTGGAGCATAAACGGAAGTGTTATAAGCTGCTAAAGATCACTTGTGGTCCAGCCTGACCAGACGTTTGTGGTCCAGCCTGACGAGATGTTTGTGGTCCAACCTGACCAGACGTTTGTGGTCCAACCTGATCAGATGTTTGTGGTCCAGTCTGACCAGATGTTTGTGGTCCAACCTGACCAGATGTTTGTGGTCAGAGTGAGAGAAATACGTTGGGACAGTCATTACGGAAGATGTGAGATGACTGAGAGAACTGACACAAGAAGTACATCAAGGACATCAAGGACATCAAGGACATCAAGGACAGGAGGAACAAAACTGATTGATGCTTTCTGTAACGGCAAGAATATGGATCAGAATCCGTCCACACATAACCAGACACAATCATCAGAATTCTCCCACACACAACCAGGCACAATGTCAGAACTCTCCCCCACAAAGCCAGAGACAATCATCAGAATTCTCCCACACACAACCAGGCACAATAATCAGAGTTCTCCCACACACTTCCAGACACAATCATCAGAATTCTCCCACACACAACCAGGCACAATCATCAGAATTCTCCAACACACAACCAGACACGATCATCAGAATTCTCCCACAGACAATCAGGCACAATCATCAGAATTTGTTCACACAACCAGGCACAATCATCAGAATTCTACAACACACAATCAGGCATAATAATCAGAATTCGTCCACACAACCAGGCACAATCATCAGAATTCGCAAACACAACCAGGCACAATAATCAGAATTCGTCCACACAACCAGGCACAATCACCAGGATTCGCCCACACAAACAGACACAATCATCAGAATTCGTCCACACACAACCAGACACAATCATCAGATTTCTCCCACACATCCAGACACAATAATCAGAATTCGTCTACACAACCAGACATAATCATCAGAATTCTCCCACACAACCAGGCACAATCATCAGAATTCGTCCACACAACCAGGCACAATCACCAGAATTCTCCCACACAACCAGACACAATCATCAGAATTCGTCCACACAACCAGGCACAATCATCAGAATTCGTTAACACAACCAGGCACAACCATCATAATTTGTCCAAACAACCAGGTACAACCATCAAAATTCATCCACACAACCAGGTACAATCATCAGAATTTGTCCACACAACCAGAAACAACCATCAAAATTCGTCTCCACAACAAGACACAATAGTCAGAATTTGCCCACACAACCGGCCACAATCATCAGAATTCGTCCACACAACCAGGAACAATCATCAGAATTCGTCCACACAACCAGGCACAATCATCAGAATTCGTCCACACACAACCAGACACAATCATCATAATTCTCCCACACAACCAGACACAATCATCAGAATTCATACACACAACCAGGCCAAACCATCAGAATTCTCCCACAGATAACCAGACACAATCATCAGAATTCGTACACACAACCAGACACAATCATCATAATTCTTCCACACACAACCAGACACAATCATCATAATTCTTCCACACACAACCAGACACAATCATCAGAATTCTCCCACACACAACCAGGCCCAATCAACAGAATTCGTCTACACAGCCAGACACAATAACCAGAATTCTCCAACACATAACCAGACACAATCATAAGAATTCTGTCACACACAATCAGACACAATCATAAGAATTCTCCAACAATAAACCAGGCACAATAATCAGAATTCTCCCACACACAACGAGACAAAATCATCATAATTCTCCCACACAACTAGGCACAATAATCAGAATTCTCCAACACCACAACCCGACACAATCATCAGAATTCTGTCACACACAATCAGACACAATCATCAGAATTCTCCCACACACAACCAGGCACAATAATCAGAATTCTCCCACACACAATCATCAGATTTCTCCCACACACAACCAGACACAATCATCAGAATTCGTCCACACAACCAGACACAATCATCAGAATTCGTCCACACAACCAGACACAATCATCAGAATTCTCCCACACAACCAGGCACAATCAACAGAATTCTCCCACACACAACCAGGCACAATCATCAGAATTCGTCCACACAACCAGGCACAATCATCAGAATTCGTCCATACAATCAGACACAATCATCAGAATTCGTCCACACAACCAGGCACAATCATCAGATCTCTCCCACACAACCAGGTATAACCATCAGAATTCGTCCACACAACCAGGCACAATCATCAGAATTCGTCAACACAACCAGGCACAACCATCAAAATTCGTACACACAACCATCAGAATTCGTCCACACAACCAGGCACAATCATCAGAATTCGTCCACACAACCAGGAACAACCATCAAAATTCGTCTACACAACAGGCACAACCATCAAAAATTCGTCCACACAACCAGACACAATCAACAGAATTCGTCCACACAACCAAGCACAATTTTCAGAATTCGTCCACATACAACCAGACACAACCATCAGAATTCTCCCACACAACCAGGCACAATCATCAGAATTCGTCCACACAACCAGACACAATCATCATAATTCTGCCACACAACCAGTCACAATTTTCATAATTCGTCCACACAAGACACAATCATCAGAATTCTCCCACACACAACCAGACACAATCATCAGAATTCTCCTACACACAACCAGACACAATCATCAGAATTCGTCCACACAACCAGACACAATCATCATAATTCTTCCACACACAACCAGACACAATCATCAGAATTATTCCACACACAACCAGACACAATTCGTCCACACAGCCAGACACAATCATCAGAATTCTCCCACACACAACCAGGCACAATAATTAGAATTCTCCAACACACAACCAGACACAATCATCAGAATTCTCCCACACACAACCAGGCACAATAATCATAATTCTCCAACACAAAACCAGACACAATCATCAGAATTCTCCCACACACAACAAGGCACAATAATCAGAATTCTCCAACACACAACAAGACACAATAATTTGAAATTCTCCCACACACAACCAGGCACAATAATCAGAATTCTTCAACACACAACCAGACACAATCATCAGAATTCTCCCACACACAACCAGGCACAATAATCAGAATTCTCCCACACACAACCAGACACAATCATCAGAATTCTCCCACACACAACCAGGCACAATAATCAGAATTCTCCCACACACAACGAGACACAATCATCATAATTCTTCCACACAACTAGGCACAAAAATCAGAATTCTCCAACACAACCAGACACAATCATCAGAATTCGTCCACACAACCAGACACAATCATCATAATTCTTCCACACACAACCAGACACAATCATCAGAATTATTCCACACACAACCAGACACAATCATCAGAATTCGTCCACACAGCCAGACACAATCATCAGAATTCTCCCACACATAACCAGGCACAATAATTAGAATTCTCCAACACACAACCAGACACAATCATCAGAATTCTCCCATACACAACCAAGCACAATCATCAGAATTCGTCCACACAACCGGGAACAATCATCCGAATTCGTCCATGCAATCAGGCACAATCATCAGAATTCGTCCACACAACCAGGCACAATCATCAGATCTCCCCCACACAAGCAGGTTTAACAATCATAATTCGTCCACACAACCAGGTACAACAATCAAAATTCGTCCACACAACCAGGCACAATCATCAGAATTCGTCCACACAACCAGGCACAACCATCAGAATTCGTACACACAACCAGGTACAACCATCAGAATACGTCCACACAACCAGGCACAATCATCAGAATTCGTCCACACAACCAGGAACAACCATCAAAATTCGTCTACACAACCAGGCACAACCATCAAAATTCGTCCACACAACCAGACACAATCATCAGAATTCGTCCACAAAACCAGGCACAATCATCAGAATTCGTCCACACAACCAGGCACAATCATCAAAATTCGTCCACACAACCAAGCACTACCATCAAAATTCGTCCACACAACCAGACACAATAATCAGAATTCGTCCACACAACCAGACACAATCATCAGAATTCGTCCACACAACCAGGCACAATCATCAAAATTCGTCCACACAACCAGGCACAATCATCAGAATTCCCCCACACACAACCAGACACAATCATCATATTTCTCCCACACATAACCAGACACTATCATCAGAATTCTCCCACACACAACCAGACACAATCATCAGAATTCTCCTACACACAACCAGACACAATCATCAGAATTCGTCCACACAACCAGACACAATCATCATAATTCTTCCACACACAACCAGACAATCATCAGAATTCTCCCACACACAACCAGGCACAATAATCATAATTCTCCAACACACAACCAGACACAATCATCAGAATTTTCCCACACACAATCAGGCACAATAATCAGAATTCTCCCACACACAACCAGGCACAATCATCAGAATTCTCTCACACAAATAGGCACACTAATCAGAATTCTTTCACACACAACCAGAGATAATCATCAGAATTCTCCCACACACAACCAGACACAATCATCAGAATTCTTTAACACACAACCAGGCCCAATCATCTGAATTCTTCCACACACAACCAGACACAATCATCAGAATTCTCCCACACAACCATCAGAATTCTCCCACACAACCAGATACAATCATCAGAATTCTCCCACACACAACTAGACACAATCATCAGAATTCTCCCACACAACCAGACACAATCATCAGAATTCTCCCACACACAACTAGATATAACCATTGACTTTATCGGGCGAAGAGACAGAGCAGAAATCATCTAGATTATCTTTACTTCCACCCCCCCCCCCCCCCACCCCACCCCAACAGTAATGTGGAACAATTGATGAACATGTATGCAGAACACGATCTTGTAAATTATATCCAAACAGGACTTGAACAAGGTAACAGCAGGGCACACGGAAATAGATGCCAGATTGACTTGAAACTAACGAGATTTGGATTAAGAAGACAAGGTTGCAGACTGAGAGGCCGCACCAAAGCCTGGCATATCCACTCAGCTCTCCAGCCAGTCATTAAGGCCACACTACAAAGTACATAAGAGACTGCGAGGGAGCACAAAGGGCCCAGAGGTAATCAAGGTAGAGTGACTCAATCTGAAACACGTCAAAGATGAATTATCTCCAGAGATCAATGGGAATTCAGAAAAGTAGGGAGGCAAGATCAGAGAAGGGAAGAAAGGAGGGATTTTGAAGGTGCAATTACTTCCTTGAAGACGCAATTACTTCCAAATACCAACGTGAGAAGTAATGTCAGTTAACAGCTCAAGAGTGTGTAGAGTACTAATGTAAGAAGTAATGTCAGTTAACAGCTCAAGAGTGTGTAGAGTACTAATGTAAGAAGTAATGTCAGTTAACAGCTCAAGAGTGTGTAGAGTACTAATGTAAGAAGTAATGTCAGTTAACAGCTCAAGAGTGTGTAGAGTACTAATGTAAGAAGTAATGTCAGTTAACAGCTCAAGAGTGTGTAGAGTACTAATGTAAGAAGTAATGTCAGTTAACAGCTCAAGAGTGTGTAGAGTACTAATGTAAGAAGTAATGTCAGTTAACAGCTCAAGAGTGTGTAGAGTACTAATGTAAGAAGTAATGTCAGTTAACAGCTCAAGAGTGTGTAGAGTACTAATGTAAGAAGTAATGTCAGTTAACAGCTCAAGAGTGTGTAGAGTACTAATGTAAGAAGTAATGTCAGTTAACAGCTCAAGAGTGTGTAGAGTACTAATGTAAGAAGTAATGTCAGTTAACAGCTCAAGAGTGTGTAGAGTACTAATGTAAGAAGTAATGTCAGTTAACAGCTCAAGAGTGTGTAGAGTACTAATGTAAGAAGTAATGTCAGTTAACAGCTCAAGAGTGTGTAGAGTACTAATGTAAGAAGTAATGTCAGTTAACAGCTCAAGAGTGTGTAGAGTACTAATGTAAGAAGTAATGTCAGTTAACAGCTCAAGAGTGTGTAGAGTACTAATGTAAGAAGTAATGTCAGTTAACAGCTCAAGAGTGTGTAGAGAGACGGCACCAGTTTTGATGCTGTTGTTGTTGTTGCTGTTGATGTTGTTGTTGTTGCTGTTGTTGTTGCTGCTGTTGTTGTTGCTGCTGTTGTTGTTGCTGCTGTTGTTGTTGTTGAATGTCCACAATGAGTAAGTTGTGTGTGCCCTAAAACGGACGTTTAATGGCGGGTGGTTGTAGCTGTCCTCCCATCCTGCCGATGAAGGTGGACATATGTCCTCCTCTGCTTCATCTGCGTGTCGCTAACTACTATCACACCGATTCTTCATCTCGTTAGCCAGACTACCATGAAAACAGCCCGTTTCCAGGAAGTCGAGGTGGAGGTCTTGTACTGGAGAGGACGATGGAGATTAGACAAGATTCTAGCAGCAGTTTGTAGTAGAGAGGACGATGGAGATTAGACAAGATTCTAGCAGCAGTTTGTAGTAGAGAGGACGATGGAGATTAGACAAGATTCTAGGAGCAGTTTGTAGTGGAGAGGACGATGGAGACTAGACAAGATGCACGAGGCAATGTTCCCGCTTAAACATGACAAGAATGAGAGATAAACATTACGTCATTGGTCGGTGACCGATATCAGTAGGTCATGTCTGGTGATACAACATTATATGAAAGGTCAGAAGCAGTAGGTCATGTCTGGTGATACAACATTATATGAAAGGTCAGGAGCAGTAGGTCATGTCTGGTGATACAACATTATATGAAAGGTCAGGAGCAGTAGGTCATGTCTGGTGATACAACATTATATGAAAGGTCAGTAGCAGTAGGTCATGTCTGGTGATACAACATTATATGAAAGGTCAGGAGCAGTAGCTCATGTCTGGTGATACAACATTATATGAAAGGTCAGGAGCAGTAGGTCATGTCTGGTGATACAACATTATATGAAAGGTCAGAAGCAGTAGGTCATGTCTGGTGATACAACATTATATGAAAGGTCAGAAGCAGTAGGTCATGTCTGGTGATACAACATTATATGAAAGGTCAGAAGCAGTAGGTCATGTCTGGTGATACAACATTATATGAAAGGTCAGAAGCAGTAGGTCATGTCTGGTGATACAACATTATATGAAAGGTCAGAAGCAGTAGGTCATGTCTGGTGATACAACATTATATGAAAGGTCAGGAGCAGTAGGTCATGTCTGATACAACATTATATGAAAGGTCAGGAGCAGTAGGTCATGTCTGATACAACATTATATGAAAGGTCAGGAGCAGTAGGTCATGTCTGATACAACATTATATGAACGGTCAGGAGCAGTAGGTCATGTCTGATACAACATTCTATGAAAGGTCAGAAGCAGTAGGTCATGTCTGATACAACATTCTATGAAAGGTCAGGAGCAGTAGGTCATGTCTGATACAACATTCTATGAAAGGTCAGAAGCAGTAGGTCATGTCTGATACAACATTCTATGAAAGGTCAGGAGCAGTAGGTCATGTCTGGTCTTGGACTAGGTGTGCCATATAAGACATGATATTCACTAGTCTGTGAAAAGCTGCTGATTGCTGACAGCTCCGTGGAGACCGAAACATGACCTCGGGTCTGTGTCCGTATCACCCAGCATGTGTGTCCCCCACCAAGGGAAGGTGTCTGGCTCAGTCAACAGATGACATCGCACCTCCAGTTCCAGGCGGTCTAGGCTGACAATATTTCATTGCTCACCTGACGTGCTAGTCTGCAGGTGTGTTTACTTGCCTCATTGCCCGTCTCTCTACACCTTTGTTTGTGTTTGTGTCTGTCTGTCTGTCTGTCTGTCGGTCCGTCCGTCTATCTGTCGGTCCGTCTGTCTGTCGGTCCGTCTGTCTGTCTGTCGGTCCGTCTGTCGGTCCGTCTGTCGGTCCGTCGGTCCGTCTGTCGGTCCGTCTGTCGGTCCGTCTGTCGTTACGTCTGTCGTTACGTCCGTCCGTCTGTCTACCTGTCTGTCTATCTTCTGTTTCGCCATTAATCTATTTAAGATATATCTATATCTGCCCGCCTGTTCATACATGTTTGCCTCCCTGTATCTTTCTACATGCTGCCCAAGATTCATAAACCCGAGAACCCCGGCCGCCCTATTGTCTCGCTTGTTCCTGCTCCACCCAACTGGTACCCGACTCCCAGGATAGTATCTTCCAGCCTATGGTTGAGAATCTGCCCACATTTCTCAAGGATACCAACCATGCCGTAACCACATTCTCTACCATTGTCCTCTCCCCCGACCACACCTGCTGTCTCGTCCAACTTGATGTCTGTTCACTGTACACCTCCATCCCCCCTCTGATGGCTTATCGGCCCTCCATGTCTGTTCACTGTACACCTCCATACCCCACTCCGGTGGCTTATTGGCCCTCCATGTCTGTTCACTGTACACCTCCATCCCCCCCCCTCTGATGGCTTATTGGCCCTCCATGTCTGTTCACTGTACACCTCCATCCCCCCCCCCCTCTGATGGCTTATTGGCCCTCCATGTCTGTTCACTGTACACCTCCATCCCCCACTCCGGTGGCTTATTGGCCCTCCATGTCTGTTCATTGTACACCTCCATCCCCCCTCTGATGGCTTATCGGCCCTCCATGTCTGTTCACTGTACACCTCCATGGCCCCCCCCCCTCTGATGGCTTATTGGCCCTCCATGTCTGTTCACTGTACACCTCCATCCCCCCTCTGATAGCTTATTGACCCTCCGTTTCTTCCTTGACCGAAGGGTTAACCCATCCATCTTCACGTCTACCATCGTCCGTCTGGCAGAACTCGTCCTTACCCTCAATGCCTTTGAGTTCAATGGCCAGTTCTTTGACCAGATCAGCGGCGTAGCTATGGGCACCAGAAAGGGCCCCAGCTACGCTTGCCTGTTCATGGGTTACCTGGAATACTTGATCTGGCTTCAATTCTAGGGCCCTTTTCCTTTGATGTATTATCGATACAAGGACGATGGGATTGGCATTACTGACATGTCTGAGAAGGATCTTCTAAACTTTATCGACTTTGTCAATGACTTCCATCCTGCTATCAAGTTCACGTCTGACATTTCCCTCACGTCCGATCTCCCTCACCTCTGACATCTCCCACAAGTCTGAAATATCCCTTACGTCTAGCATCTCCCTCACGTCCGATCTCCCTCACGTCTGATCTCCCTCACTCCCATTCACCGCCCTCCCTCTGACCGTGGGAAACTTGTTCTCACTTATCACCCTCATTGAGCCTCTGTCTGGGATATCCTATTCCGCCATCTCCCTATCCTTCACTCTGATCCTGCCACTCGTTAAGTTATTCCCGATCCTCCCTTTGTCGCCTGGTTGCTGGTCAGTAGTCGCCTACAAACGGGACAGGAATCCGAGGGACTTGCTGGTCAGTAGTCGCCTACAAACGGGACAGGAATCCGAGGGACTTGCTGGTCAGTAGTCGCCTACAAACGGGACAGGAACATGAGAAACTTGCTGGTCAGTACTCGCCTACAAACGGGACATAAACCTGAGGGACTTGCTGGTCAGTAGCCACCTACACACCAGCCCTCATAGCCTTCCAGGCAACATGACGTGCAAAAATGCCCTCGTGTCATCCTCTCTGGCTCCATCACCTTTCCTAAAGCAGAATTCTTCATCAAAGAGGGATTCACATGCAATTCCCGTAACCTCATCTATTCTCTCATCTGTCACCAGTGTGGTATGACATACATTCGGCAAACTGGTATGGAACTGCGGGAGCGTTTCCGCCAACACCTCAACGACATCCGCAACCGCACTGGTTCCCCAATTGCCAGCCACTTCAATGGTCCTGAGCACCGGGGTAAGGCTGACGTCAGTGTCACTGGTCTAGTTTCCTGCTTCTCTGACGATCGTCATCGATTCGCCCTTGAGAACTGACTTAACTCCAGCATGGGTTGTCTCCAACCGCATGAGATTAATATCTTCCATACTTTTATTCACAACCTCATACTGCTCCCCCCCCCCCCTTTCTTTGCCTGCCGCCCATCCCCGCGCTTCTCTATCTTCTATCAGAATATCAATCTTCACTATCCACCTATCTACCTGCCAGCCAACCTACCCACCTGCTCTACCTACCCATCTACCCACCTGCTCTACCTACCCACCTGCTCTACCTACCCATCTACCCACCTGCTCTACCTACCCACCTGCTCTACCTACCCACCTGCTCTACCTACCCACCTGCTCTACCTACCCACCTGCTCTACCTACCCACCTGCTCTACCTACCCACCTGCTCTACCTACCCATCTACCCACCTGCTCTACCTACCCATCTACCCACCTGCTCTACCTACCCATCTACCCACCTGCTCTACCTACCCACCTACCCACCTGCTCTACCTACCCATCTACCCATCTACCCACCTACCCATCTACCCACCTGCTCTACCTACCCATCTACCCACCTGCTCTACCTACCCACCTGCTCTACCTACCCACCTACCCACCTGCTCTACCTACCCACCTGCTCTACCTACCCACCTACCCACCTGCTCTACCTACCCATCTACCCACCTGCTCTACCTACCCACCTGCTCTACCTACCCACCTACCCACCTGCTCTACCTACCCACCTACCCACCTGCTCTACCTACCCACCTACCCACCTGCTCTACCTACCCACCTACCCACCTGCTCTACCTACCCACCTACCCACCTGCTCTACCTACCCACCTGCTCTACCTACCCACCTGCTCTACCTACCCACCTACCCACCTGCTCTACCTACCCACCTACCCACCTGCTCTACCTACCCACCTACCCACCTGCTCTACCTACCCACCTACCCACCTGCTCTACCTACCCACCTGCTCTACCTACCCACCTACCCACCTGCTCTACCTACCCATCTACCGACCTACCCATCTACCCACCTACCCACCTGCTCTACCTACCCACCTACCCATCTACCCACCTGCTCTACCTACCCACCTACCCACCTGCTCTACCTACCCACCTACCCATCTACCCACCTGCTCTACCTACCCATCTACCGACCTGCTCTACCTACCCACCTACCCATCTACCCACCTGCTCTACCTACCCACCTACCCACCTGCTCTACCTACCCACCTACCCATCTACCCACCTGCTCTACCTACCCACCTACCCACCTGCTCTACCTACCCACCTACCCATCTACCCACCTGCTCTACCTACCCATCTACCCACCTGCTCTACCTACCCATCTACCGACCTGCTCTACCTACCCACCTGCTCTACCTACCCATCTACCCACCTGCTCTACCTACCCATCTACCCACCTGCTCTACCTACCCATCTACTCACCTGCTCTACCTACCCACCTACCCATCTACCCACCTGCTCTACCTACCCACCTACCCATCTACCCACCTGCTCTACCTACCCATCTACCCACCTGCTCTACCTACCCATCTACCGACCTGCTCTACCTACCCACCTGCTCTACCTACCCATCTACCCACCTGCTCTACCTACCCATCTACCCACCTGCTCTACCTACCCATCTACCCATCTACCCACCTACCCACCTACCCACCTGCTCTACCTACCCATCTACCCACCTGCTCTACCTACCCATCTACCCATCTACGCACCTACCCATCTACCCACCTGCTCTACCTACCCATCTACCCACCTGCTCTACCTACCCACCTGCTCTACCTACCCACCTACCCACCTGCTCTACCTACCCACCTGCTCTACCTACCCACCTACCCACCTGCTCTACCTACCCATCTACCCACCTGCTCTACCTACCCACCTGCTCTACCTACCCACCTACCCACCTGCTCTACCTACCCACCTACCCACCTGCTCTACCTACCCACCTACCCACCTGCTCTACCTACCCACCTACCCACCTGCTCTACCTACCCACCTACCCACCTGCTCTACCTACCCACCTGCTCTACCTACCCACCTACCCACCTGCTCTACCTACCCATCTACCGACCTACCCATCTACCCACCTACCCACCTGCTCTACCTACCCACCTACCCATCTACCCACCTGCTCTACCTACCCACCTACCCACCTGCTCTACCTACCCACCTACCCATCTACCCACCTGCTCTACCTACCCATCTACCCACCTGCTCTACCTACCCATCTACCCACCTACCCACCTGCTCTACCTACCCATCTACCGACCTGCTCTACCTACCCACCTGCTCTACCTACCCATCTACCCACCTGCTCTACCTACCCATCTACCCACCTGCTCTACCTACCCATCTACTCACCTGCTCTACCTACCCATCTACCCATCTACCCACCTACCCACCTGCTCTACCTACCCATCTACCCACCTGCTCTACCTACCCATCTACCCATCTACCCACCTACCCACCTACCCACCTGCTCTACCTACCCATCTACTCACCTGCTCTACCTACCCATCTACCCATCTACCCACCTACCCACCTACCCACCTGCTCTACCTACCCATCTACCCATCTACCCACCTACCCACCTGCTCTACCTACCCATCTACCCAACCTACCTACCCACACGACGGCTTAATTTATTTCTGTTCTGTGTTATTAATCGCTGGTTAATTCACTTCCCTGTCCATCCCCGTATCTTTCCATCCACTTCCCTGTCCATCCACGTCTCTGTCCATCTACTTCCCTGTCCATCCACGTCTCTGTCTATCTACTTCCCTGACAATCCACGTCTCTGTCTATCTAATTCCCTGACAATCCACGTCTCTGTCTATCTACTTCCATGACAATCCACGTCTCTGTCTATCTACTTCTCTGTCCATCCACGTCTCTGTCCATCCACGTCTCTGTCCATCTACTTCCCTGTCCATCCACGTCTCTGTCTATCTACTTCACTGACAATCCACGTCTCTGTCTATCTAATTCCCTGACAATCCACGTCTCTGTCCATCTACTTCCCTGACAATCCACGTCTCTGTCTATCTACTTCCCTGACAATCCACGTCTCTGTCTATCTAATTCCCTGTCCATCCACGTCTCTGTCTATCTAATTCCCTGACAATCCATTTCTCGGACAGTATGTCTATTAGTTTATCGGTCGGTGCATCCATCTATATGCGTGTACCAGAGTTGGTCTAGTTGATGGAACTCTGTCGCAGACGGTAAAGGGGTCTGCTCTATTCTATCTCACTCTAAACTCACTCTAAAAACACTAAATCTAAACACAACACAATAGATTATTTATCCCAGTAACACAACCAACTATAAATTCTCTAACAACTGAAATTCTTTCTCTCACAAGCTTATCTAAAACACTCCTACCGCTAAACCTAACCTTATCGATACTGTTATTGTCCGGTTCTTTCTCCTCTCCTAATCTGGCCTGCTGCGATCGAACTTAGTTGCGGATTGCCACTGATGGTGAAGCTCGTAGGTTCTCAACCCAGGTATAACGTCCGTGAACTTGTTCCTTTTTGTCGGTGGTTGATCAAAGTGGTCTCGACGTGATAAGGATAGACTGCGTCAAATATGATTCATGGATCACCAGAAATCTGCTCTAGTTGTGACTGACGACTTGTAATTACGACCACTACATAATAGTAAGGGTAGTTATCTTGCTTGCTGCGTGTCTTTCTCAACTGCCTCTCTCCGTCACCTGTTCTCCACTGAGCATCTCTCTCCAAAGTATAACACAATGTCTCTCTCCACCGAGATTTATATTCGATCTGCATCCCCAGATCACGTGATTTCTAAAACGGCGCGCGTTTTTGTCTATCTGCTTGCAATTATCCCCCATCCTGGTTTCCAGACGACGCGGGTTTGTCGGCGGCAACAAGTCTACCTGGCTACCACCACTATCGGTCCAGGTGTATACACATGGTTGGTGTTACCTGAAAGTTATATAATATTATCTAAACTCCCACCTGCGCGGTTCGAGACGAAGCGTATGTGGTTCGTTTTAGTTACTTAAATTCTGGCGGGACTGAGTTCACCTGCACTGACTCGGTCCTTTAAATCTCAAGGAAAAGAAAGAAAAATGGTTGTCTAAGCTCTCCTTTTCTTTCTTCCAACTGGATAAATGTTAAAACATGTCTAAGCTCGTTCTATGATATGTCTCTACAGCTAAGGTCTGTTACATGTTTCAATGTTCAGTTCTGTCCTTCTTGATCAGTCCGTCTGTTGTTGTACCTGTCAATCAGACATGATGTTTTTTGTTGGTCTGGCCACGTAGCCCAGTTCTTATCCTGTGTGACACATATGTGACCTGTGTCCTAGATCAGTGTTCCCTAACCGTTCGTCCTTGGACCGGAACCGGTCCGCAGAAATGTCCCGCGGGTCCGTAAATTAGAGATGGCGGCTCAACCCACAACTGCAGAGATCGGTTTAATGTGATCGCAGCTCTGATTGGCTAATGTTTGAACTCAAATGACGTCAGCTATACAAGAATCCCTATTTGTCGAACACGAGATTTAATCCATATTTGTCGTGTTTATTTATCAAAGTATAATGGGGGGGGGGGGGATTCTACAATTATCGCGCGATTAGTACATTAGGTAATGTGTGTGTGTGTTCGTGTGGGTGTGTGTGTGTTCGTGTGGGTGTGTGTTCGTGTGTGGCTGTGTGTGTGTTCGTGTGGGTGTGTGTTCGTGTGTGTGTTCGTGGGTGTGTGTGTGTTCGTGGGTGTGTGTGTGTTCGTGTGTAGGTGTGTGTGTGTTCGTGTGTGTGTGTGTTCGTGGGTGTGTGTGTGTTCGTGTGTATGTATGTGTGTTCGTGTGTGTGTATGTGTGTTCGTGTGTGTGTATGTGTGTTCGTGTGGGTGTGGGTTCGTGTGTGTGTGTGTGTTGTAAAATTGGAAACCCTACAATATGGGGACTAAATCAAGCAGCAATACCTTGTAACTTTCTTCACATGTTTCCTATATCAACCGGTCAGCGACAAATGTTTCCTATATCAACCGGTCAGCGACAAATGTTTCCTATATATCAACCGGTCCGCGACAAATGTTTCCTATATCAACTGGTCAGCAACAAATGTTTCCTATATCAACCGGTCAGCGACAAATGTTTCCTATATATCAACCGGTCCGAGACAAATGTTTCCTATATCAACCGGTCAGCGACAAATGTTTCCTATATATCAACCGGTCCGAGACAAATGTTTCCTATATCAACCGGTCAGCGACAAATGTTTCCTATATATCAACCGGTCCGCGACAAATGTTTCCTATATCAACCGGTCCGCGACAAATGTTTCCTTTATCAACCGGTCCGCGACAAATGTTTCCTATATCAACCGGCCCGCGACAAATGTCTGCCAATGCGACTGTCTGCACGTGCAACAAGGTTGGGAAACACTGGTAGACCGCCACAGACAGGACTTCCGGTCTAAGGCCGGAAGTGCCATATCCCAGCACACCCCAGCCTCAAGCGGCATAATTCAGTACAAACTGCCAAACAAAAGGGAACTAATAGCCAGATCTCCCTCTCTCTCTCTCCCTCTCTCTCTCCCTCTCTCTCTCCCTTTCTCTCTCTCTCTCTCCCTCTCTCTCTCTCTCTCCCTCACTTCCTCAGCCTGCCGTCTTCTCCCGCCAGCTAGTTAACCCGCTGAATCCGGGCTTGTTAGGGAAGCCATCGTGGCACCCGAGATGGATAAATATCCGTGAATCCGCGGAAATCACCTGTATCTGTGTTCCCACTAATTTCTAACAGACAAATAAAACTCCCAGAAACCGCACTTTTTGTTTCCTTTAACACCAGAAGCATTTATGCCTTTGTATTTATTGTTGGCTAGCACACTCTCGTATAACCGAAAACACTGTCGAGGGTTGAATTGATTGTATATTGGTCAAATGAAAGCTAAAACTGAGAGAAAATCTACAATAGACTAGTTATTAATGTGTTCACTTAATGGGAAGATAACAAAAGCGTTTAAAAACAAACTAAATGTTTTGAAAAGAAATGTTGAAGAAAATTATTGAATATACGCTGGGACCAGTTCATGACTCCTCGATAAGAACAGAGACAAACCAACTAAACGCTGGGACCAGTCCATGACACGATAAGAACAGAGACAAACCAACTAAACGCTGGGACCAGTGCATGACACTATAAGAACAGAGACAAACCAACTAAACGCTGGGACCAGTCCATGACACGATAAGAACAGAGACAAACCAACTATACGCTGGGACCAGTTCATGACTCCTCGATAAGAACAGAGACAAACCAACTAAACGCTGGGACCAGTCCATGACACGATAAGAACAGAGACAAACCAACTAAACGCTGGGACCAGTCCATGACACGATAAGAACAGAGACAAACCAACTAAACGCTGGGACCAGTCCATGACACGATAAGAACAGAGACAAACCAACTAAACGCTGGGACCAGTCCATGACACGATAAGAACAGAGACAAACCAACTAAACGCTGGGACCAGTCCATGACACGATAAGAACAGAGACAAACCAACTATACGCTGGGACCAGTTCATGACTCCTCGATAAGAACAGAGACAAACCAACTAAACGCTGGGACCAGTCCATGACACGATAAGAACAGAGACAAACCAACTAAACGCTGGGACCAGTCCATGACACGATAAGAACAGAGACAAACCAACTAAACGCTGGGACCAGTCCATGACACGATAAGAACAGAGACAAACCAACTAAACGCTGGGACCAGTCCATGACACGATAAGAACAGAGACAAACCAACTAAACGCTGGGACCAGTCCATGACACGATAAGAACAGAGACAAACCAACTAAACGCTGGGACCAGTCCATGACACGATAAGAACAGAGACAAACCAACTAAACGCTGGGACCAGTCCATGACACGATAAGAACAGAGACAAACCAACTAAACGCTGGGACCAGTCCATGACACGATAAGAACAGAGACAAACCAAATATACGCTGGGACCAGTTCATGACTCCTCGATAAGAACAGAGACAAACCAACTATACGCTGGGACCAGTTCAGAACTAATGACTCGATGAGAACAGAGACAATCCAACTATACGCTGGGACCAGTTCAGAACTAATGACTCGATAAGAACAGAGACAATCCAACTATACGTGTCGACCATCATCAGGAACAAACGATGGACATACATCGGACATGTCTTTAGAATAAACAACAGTCATCCATTGCAAACACTCAAATGGACACCCAGGGACGTTCGGGAAAGAGGGAGACCCAAGGACACACTCAGAAGAACAATCATCCGAGAGGGCTATTGGGCTCAGCACCATACAAGATCTACAAACAGTGGCGTCACACCAATAACAGTGGCGTCACATCGTTCTAACTGGAGATCATTTGTTTCTGCCCTATGCATCGTATTTGACGCGCAAAGAACATAGATAGATAGGATGGTTAGGGCACACATACTGGAATTCTGGAAAATTGGAATTTTGGAAATATGGTATTCTGAAAATAAGGTATCTTGCAAATATGGTATTCTAAAAATATGGTATTCTGGAAATAAGGTATTCTGGAAATAAGGTATTCTGAAAATAAGATATCCTGGACATATGGTATTCTGGAAATTTGGTATTCTGGAAATATGGTATTCAATGAGGCAGATCAGTGTCCGGTGCCAGGTAGAAGGTGTCGTCTCGTGTCTTATGTCTTGTCTGTCGGACTCGCATTTGGCTATTGGCAGTAAGGTTGTGGGTAGTTTCTTTCTGGCGGCTTACTAGGCCTAGGTAAAGAGCAGTTCTGTGGCGTTAGGCTCTGATGTGTGAGGTTCTGGTATGTGAGGCTCTGGCATGTGAGGTTCTAAGGTGTGATGATCTGAGGTGTGAGGCCATGTGGCGTTAGGCTCTGATGTGTGAGGTTCTGGTATGTGAGGCTCTGGCATGTGAGGTTCTAAGGTGTGAGGATCTGAGGTGTGAGGCCATGTGGCGTGAGGCTCTGGTGTGAGGCTCTGAGGTGTTAGGCTATGAGGTATGAGGCTCTGAGGTGTGCATGCTCCAGAATTTTCCCTATTGACATTTAGCCCACACACGGAAAACTCTACACTCACATACATGACTGATTGGTACCTGACCCCAACTCTACACTAACATACATGACTGATTGGTACCGGACCACAACTACGAGCTAAGTTTCAGAACAACAATCTATTCAATTTCGATCGATCTATTGTGGTGCTTGTTAGAACGGAACAATGGCTGCCAAAACCCGATTGAGCTAATAAATAAACTAGGTGACACGATAACAGTTCCGCCAACTGATAACACCCATATCTAATGACCCTCTGATAAAGTTATCAAACACACTAGCTCCTGGTTCATATTTGGGGGTCGCGTCACTCCAGGTTCCAATTTGGGGGTCGCGTCACTCCAGGTTCATATTTGGGGATCGCGTCACTCCAGGTTCATATTTGGGGGTCGCGTCACTCCAGGTTCATATTTGGGGGTCGCGTCACTCCAGGTTCATATTTGGGGGTCGTGTCACTCCAGGTTCCAATTTGGGGGTCGCGTCACTCAAGGTTCATATTTGGGGGTCGTGTCACTCCTGGTTCCAATTTTGGGGTCGTCTCACTCCAGGTTCATATTTGGGGGTCGGGTCACTCCAGGTTCCAATTTTGGGGTCGTGTCACTCCTGGTTCCAATTTTGGGGTCGTCTCACTCCAGGTTCATATTTGGGGGTCGTGTCACTCCAGGTTCCAATTTTGGGGTCGTGTCACTCCATGTTCATATTTGGGGGTCGTGTCACTCCAGGTTCCAATTTTGGGGTCGTGTCACTCAACGGACTCTAAACCTTGAACAGACAGTTAATGGGGCACATGCCCCTCCCCCTCCTCCCAACTGTTCCACGATAAAATGCCGATCGCAAACCCGAGGGGCAGGGCTACATGTCCATCCATTGTTCTCAGGAGGGGCAAGGCTACATGTCCATCCATTGTTCTCAGGAGGGGCAGGGCTACATGTCCATCCATTGTTCTCAGGAGGGGCAGGGCTACATGTCCATCCATTGTTCTCAGGAGGGGCAGGGCTACATGTCCATCCATTGTTCTCAGGAGGGGCAGGGCTACATGTCCATCCATTGTTCTCAGGAGGGGCAAGGCTACATGTCCATCCATTGTTCTCAGGAGGGGCAGGGCTACATGTCCATCCATTGTTCTCAGGAGGGGCAGGGCTACATGTCCATCCATTGTTCTCAGGAGGGGCAGGGCTACATGTCCATCCATTGTTCTCAGGAGGGGCAGGGCTACATGTCCATCCATTGTTCTCAGGAGGGGCAAGGCTATATGTCCATCCATTGTTCTCAGGAGGGGCAGGGCTACATGTCCATCCATTGTTCTCAGGAGGGGCAGGGCTACATGTCCATCCATTGTTCTCAGGAGGGGCAGGGCTACATGTGCCATCCATTGTTCTCAGGAGGGATAGGGCTACATGTCCATCCATTGTTCTCAGGAGGGGTAGGGCTACATGTGCCATCCATTGTTCTCAGGAGGGGTAGGGCTACATGTCCATCCATTGTTCTCAGGAGGGGTAGGGCTACATGTCCATCCATTGTTCTCAGGAGGGGTAGGGCTACATGTGCCATCCATTATTCTCAGGAGGGGTAGGGCTACATGTGCCATCCATTGTTCTCGGGAGGGGTAGGGCTACATGTGCCATCCATTGTTCTCAGGAGGTGGAAGGCTACATGTGCCATCCATTGTTCTCAGGAGGTGGAAGGCTACATGTGCCATCCATTGTTCTCAGGAGGTGGAAGGCTACATGTCCCATCCATTGTTCTCAAGAGATGGAGAGCTATATGTCCCATTGATTGTTCGCAGGAGGGGGAGGTGTACATGGCGCATCCATTGCTCTCAGGAGGGAAGGGCTACATGGCGCATCTATTGCTCTCAGGAGGGGAGGGCTACATGGCGCATCCATTGTTCTCAGGAGGGGGAGAGGATATGTTCACTTTGTCTAACATTTCGCTATCGTTTTCTGCGCACTTCGAAAACACACACATATACACAGTTCCCAGTCATTGTACCAGATACACACATGGTATATACACACACACAAACAGACACACACACAAACAGCCTCACACAAAAACAGACACACACAGATACACACAAACAGACACAGACACACACAAACAGACACACACACATAAACAGACACACACAAACAGACATACAGAAACAGAAACACACAAACAGACACACACAAACAGACAAATAAACACACACACACAAACAGACACACACACAAACAGACACACACACAAACAGACACACACGCAAACAGACACACACACAAACAGACACACGCAAAGAGACACACACGCAAAGACACACACACACACAAACAGACACACACACACAAACAGGCATACACACAAACAGGCACAGACACAAACAGACAATGACACCCACAAAGAAACACGAACACAAAGAGACACACAAATTGACAAAATTTCACACACACACAAACAGACAAACAGACACACACACACACACAAACAGACAAACACACAAACAGACACACACACAAGCAGATACACACACACAAACACACAAAAAACAAATACACACACAAACAGACACAAACACACACAGACACAATCACAAAAAACAGACAAATCAGACACAAACACAAACAGACACACACACACACACAAACAGACACACATACATACAAACACACACAAACAGAGAGACACACAAACAGACACACAAACAGACACACACACAAACAAACAGACACACACTCAAACAAACATGCACACAAACAGACACACACAAACAGACACAGAAATAGACAAATCAGACATACACAAACAGACACACACAAACACACACACACAAACAAATACACACACAAACAGACACAAACACACACAGACACAATCACAAAAAGCAGACAAATCAGACACAAACACAAACAGACACACACACACACAAACAGACACACATACATACAGACACACACAAACAGAGAGACACACAAACAGACACACAAACAGACACACACACAAACAAACAGAAACACACTCAAACAAACATGCACACAAACAGACACACACAAACAGACACAGAAATAGACAAATAAGACACACACAAACAGACACACACAAACAAACATACACACAAACAGACACATACAATAAGACAGACACAGAAACAGACACACACACACAAACAGACACACACACAAACAGACACACTAAAAAAACAGACACACACACAAATAGACAGACACACAAAAAAACACACACAAATAAAAAAATAGACGCACACAAACAGACACACACACACAAACAAACACACACAAACAGACACACACACACAAACACACACATACAAACAAATAGACACAGAAACAGACAAATCAGACACACATACACACAAACAGACACACACACACACAACCATACAAAAACACACAAACAGAAACACACAAACAGAAACACACAAACAGACAGACACAAAAATAGACAAATCAGACACACACACACACACAAACGGACACACAAACAGACACACTCACACACAAACAGACACACAAAAAACAGACAGACACAAAAACAGACAAATCAGACACATACACAACCATACACACAAACAGAAACACACAAACAGAAACAGAAACACACAAACAGACAGACACAAAAACAGACAAATCAGACAGACACACACACAAACAGACACACACACACACAACCATACACACAGACACACAAACAGACACACAAAAACAGACACACACAGATACACACAAACAGACACAGACACACACAAACAGACACACACACATAAACAGACACACACAAACAGACACACAGAAACAGAAACACACAAACAGACACACACAAACAGACAAATAAACACACACACACAAACAGACACACACACAAACAGACACACACACAAACAGACACACACGCAAACAGACACACACACAAACAGACACACGCAAAGAGACACACACGCAAAGACACACACACACACAAACAGACACACACACACAAACAGGCATACACACAAACAGGCACAGACACAAACAGACAATGACACCCACAAAGAAACACGAACACAAAGAGACACACAAATTGACAAAATTTCACACACACACAAACAGACAAACAGACACACACACACACACAAACAGACAAACACACAAACAGACACACACACAAGCAGATACACACACACAAACACACAAAAAACAAATACACACACAAACAGACACAAACACACACAGACACAATCACAAAAAACAGACAAATCAGACACAAACACAAACAGACACACACACACACACAAACAGACACACATACATACAAACACACACAAACAGAGAGACACACAAACAGACACACAAACAGACACACACACAAACAAACAGACACACACTCAAACAAACATGCACACAAACAGACACACACAAACAGACACAGAAATAGACAAATCAGACATACACAAACAGACACACACAAACACACACACACAAACAAATACACACACAAACAGACACAAACACACACAGACACAATCACAAAAAGCAGACAAATCAGACACAAACACAAACAGACACACACACACACAAACAGACACACATACATACAGACACACACAAACAGAGAGACACACAAACAGACACACAAACAGACACACACACAAACAAACAGAAACACACTCAAACAAACATGCACACAAACAGACACACACAAACAGACACAGAAATAGACAAATAAGACACACACAAACAGACACACACAAACAAACATACACACAAACAGACACATACAATAAGACAGACACAGAAACAGACACACACACACAAACAGACACACACACAAACAGACACACTAAAAAAAACAGACACACACACAAATAGACAGACACACAAAAAAACACACACAAATAAAAAAACAGACGCACACAAACAGACACACACACACAAACAAACACACACAAACAGACACACACAAACAGACACACACACACAAACACACACATACAAACAAATAGACACAGAAACAGACAAATCAGACACACATACACACAAACAGAAACACACAAACAGAAACAGAAACACACAAACAGACAGACACAAAAACAGACAAATCAGACAGACACACACACAAACAGACACACACACACACAACCATACACACAGACACACAAACAGACACACAAAAACAGACAAATCAGACACACACACAAACAGACACACACACAACCATACACACAGACACACAAACAGACACACAAAAACAGACAGACACAAAAACAGACAAATCAGACACACACACAAACAGACACACACACACACAACCATACACACAGACACACAAACAGACACACAAAAACAGACAGACACAAAAACAGACAAATCAGACACATACACAAACAGACACACACACACACAAACAGACAGACACAAAAACAGACAAATCAGACACACACACAAACAGACACACACACACACAACCATACACACAGACACACAAACAGACACACAAAAACAGACAGACACAAAAACAGACAAATCAGACACACACACAAACAGACACACAAATAGAACTGTACCAGTTTCCAACCGACAATATTCATTTGTTACCAAGCAAAACTAGCAGTACACAAACTAGGTCAGATATTGCGTAGGGTGGGGGCCTCCACCAAACAAGGAAGCTCCGAAGAAAAATATATGATTAGACTTGGCTAGTAGCTCTCTGGTCGGGGGAGGGGGTGGAAGTGAGAGTCTAAGACAGAGGTAGTCACTAAGTAAGTCAGTAACGAGTGGGCTGTATGCTGAAACTCTAAACCAAATTAGCAGCCATTACAATCAACAATGTCCATTGATTTTCTGTTTGGGCCACGAGACAACTGATGGCTGTCCTTGAGGCTGGCAATTTCACAATATAGTCTACATTTGATTGCGGAAATCACACATTAGAATGTGTTTCACAAGTCAATGTTTCACCTAAATACAGGACCACACATCAGACTGGGCAACCCTCTAACTGGGCAACCCTCTAACTGGGCAACACTCTAACTGGGTACCACTCTAAATGGGTACTACTGTAACTGGGCGACCCTCTAACTGGACACCACTATAACTGGGCGACCCTCTAACTGGACACCACTCTAACTGGGCGACCCTCTAACTGGGCAACCCTCTAACTGGGCAACCCTCTAACTGGACACCACTGTAACTGGGCGACCCTCTAACTGGGCACCACTCTAACTGGGCGACCCTCTAACTGGGCAACCCTCTAACTGGGCAACCCTCTAACTGGGCAACCCTCTAACTGGACACCACTCTAACTGGACACCACTCTAGCTGGGTGACCCTCTAACTGGGTGACCCTCTAACTGGGCACCACTCTAGCTGGGCACCACTCTAGCTGGGCACCACTTTAACTGGGCATGACTCGGGCTGGGCACCAGTGAGGAGGGAGAGGAAAGAAAGGAGGAAGGAGAGGAAAGAAAGGGAGAAAGGCAAAAGAAGGAAAGGGGGGAGGAAAGGAGGGAAAAAGGAAAAGAAGAAGGAAAGGAAAGAAGGAAAGAAGAAAAGGGAGGAAGGAAAGGAGGAAGTAAGGAAGAAACAATGAAAGAAAGAAAGAAAGAAAGAAATGAAGAAAGAAAGGAGAAAGAAGAAAAAGATGATGAAAAAGATGATGAAAAAGAAGACGAATAGTACCTATAACCTATTTCTGTAAATGACCTCTGTAATATATTTATATAAATGATTTATATCGTCTTTTTTATAAATCACCTCCATAATATTTATATACATTACATTTCACATATTCATATAAACGAAGAATCACCTTTTTCTATAAATGATCCCTCGCCACCTATTTCTATAAATTACCTATCTAATCTATTTCTATAAATAATTTCTTCTTCTTCTTCTTACGCTGTCAGACGTCAAGCTGTATTTGTTCGAAGAAAGCAGCGGTCATCTTGAGGCTGTCGACACTACCATAGAGCTTGTCTAGTGTTGCCACTGGTGATGGCCACGTCTGCTCTCTCTGGTCCTCGTATGTCGGGCAGTTCTGCAGCAGATGTTTAGTGGTCATTTTCCCGGTACCACACGAGCATTCGTCAGTGCCACCTATCTTCAGTTTATTGAATAGGTGGTACCTAAGTCTATTGTGGCCAGTGCGAAGTCTGAAGACCACCACCTGCTCTCTTCTGTTCAACTGGTAATAGGCATCGTTTTTTGTGTAGCCAGTATGTTCGGTTTCCCATTTGGTCATGTATCTAGCCCTAACAAACCTTTTTGACTCTTCGTATGTCACACTAGTATCTGGTTGTGGTAGTCTCGCACCTTCTTTTGCCAGTCTGTCTGCCTCCTCGTTGCCTTGGATGTTACTGTGGGATGGAACCCACTGTACCACTACTCTTTTTGGTGCGGACTGCTGGCATAGTTGACAGAGTACTGCTCTTAGATCATTAAGTTCAGAATTTTTCTGGCTTTTTAGTGCTGTAACCACGGCCAGGGCATCTGTAAACAGGACTATCTGGCTTTCGTTGCTTTCGCCTGTCAGCATTGCTTTTACTGCAGCCTTAAGTGCCTCTGCCTCCGCTCTGAAATTGCTTGAGTATTTTCCAGTTGCCACTGACAGTGTTATTTTTCTACCATTTGGTAGGCTCAGGAATGCTCCTGCCCCTCCATTCTGTTGTGTTTGTTACAGAATCGTCGGTGTATGCATGGGTCCAGTCCATGCTTGGGTAGTTTTCCGCTATGTACCTCAGGGTTATGTCTCTTCTTTCTTTTTCAGTCTGGCTGTTATTCTTTCCAATACCTGGTATATTTTCTACCACCTCCGGAATGATATGCTGCTTCCATGTGGGTTTGCGTACAGTACGGATGGGCTTTGGTGTTTTTACGGTGTTCATAGGGTCTTCGATCTTCTTTGCTTTAGTTTCCCATTTCCAATTCTACTTAGTCTCTGATGCATTGGATGGTCTGTCAGTCTTCTGAGTTTCTCTGCTTGCTGCTGGGCTCTGCAGTCTCTTCTGTCGGTCATGTATTGCAGATTTGTAATCTTTTTAAGTTCTACAATTGGCGTTGACTTCATGCCTCCTGTTATAATTCTCATGGCTTGGTTTTGAAGTTTGCTAATTTTATCAAAGTTCGCCTTTGCTTTGTTGTCTATGCCGCAATGCCATACTCGAGAACTGGTCTCACTCTTCCAGTGTACAGTTTCTTTAGTATACTTTCGTCTGTTCCCCAGCTTGTGCCAGCAAGTTTCCTTATGATTGCCATTCTTTGTCTGGTTCTCATTCGGTTTCTCTCGATCTGACTTGTCCATGTCACGCGCCGATCAAATGTGACTCCTAAGTAGTTCGGGTTGTCGTTTGGCCGCAGATATTTGCCGTTAAGACTTATTTTGGTGTTGTGTGGTTTATTTGAAAGCGAGAATATTGTACATGTTGTTTTTTCCTCATTTATTTTGACCAACCGTGAGTCGCCCACTCCTCCAACGATGTTAGGGCCTGCTGCATCCGATTGTTTGCTACGGTGAGATTTTTTTCAGAGGTCCACATAGCCAGATCGTCTGCAAACATGGAGCTGTGGACCCCTTCTTGGTATATTCTCTGTGATGTTGTTTATATACACCAGGAAAAGTGTGGGTGACAGTACTCCTCCTTGGGGTACTCCCTGCTAAAGTGTCACCTTTTTGCTCATCTGCCCTTGTACTTGAACTCTGGCTGTTCTGTTTTCGAGGTAATGGCTGATCCATCTGTACATTTTTCCAGATAATTCACTTCCTTGTAGCTTGACTTTAATTCCCTCTTTCCACACCTTGTCAAATGCCTTCTCTAAATCCACCCAAACCGCTACTGTGTGCTTTTTCTCTTGGTAAGCATCCTCTATTTCCTGGGCTATGAGAGTGATCTGGTCCTCAGTGGATCTGTGTTGTCTAAATCCAGCTTGCTGTGGAATTAATGTGTTTTTCTTCCAGGTGCCACATCAGTCTGGTGTTTATCATACGCTCCATCAGTTTGCCTACACAGCTCAGTAGACTGATGGACCTGTATTCATTTTGATCTGCTCTATCTTTTTCTTTCTTTGGTACTGGTATAAGTACAGCATCTTTCCATACCTGCGGTACAATTCCCCTTTTCCAGCTTTGGTTCAGGACTGATAGTAACTTCATCTTTGCTGTTTGGCCCAACCCCATCAGCATTTCGTTTGTTACGCCATCTTTTCCGGGAGATTTCTATTTCTTTAAAGTTCTCATGGCCTCTTCCATTTCATTCATTGTTAGTTTTGCCATCATGTGCTCCTCTGGTGCCATATTGATGTTGTCGTGGCTCTTTTGTTCTTCACTAATGTCTGTATGCCTGTCTGTAGGAACATCAATGTGGTTTGCTCTGGCATAATGTTCTATAAAGGCGTTTGCTGCTTTTTTTCCAGTAAGCATGTTGTCGCCTGCTTGATGGTAATTTGTTTATTCTATAAATAATTTAAATCACCCACTTCTATAAATGATTAATATAAACTATTTCCGTTTAAACGCATCTTCATCACCAATTTATGTACATGATTTATATCATCTATATATGACATATCTTCCATTTTGCCATCTATCTCCTATTTCTATAAATGAACTCTAAACTTATTTCTATGAATGACAGAATATCTATTTCCAAAACCTTATCTCCATCATGTATTTCAATGTTGTTGCTGTTGTTGTTGTTGTTGCTGTTGCTGTTGCTGTTGTTGTTGTTGTTGCTGTTGTTGAATGACCACGTTGATAACTTTACTCCCTTTGTTTGCTCTGAGATGGGAGTACAGTGGTGGGTTGCTGTAGCTTTCCTCCCATCCAGCGTGAACTGATGAAGGTGTACATGGGTCCTCTAGGTGGTTGTGCTATGTTTGACTTCATCTGCATGTCGCAAACTACTTGGAGGATCACGTCAATCCCACCTCGTTAGCCAGGCTGCATGAAACGGAGGGATGTGGGGTCTTGGTCAGTATATTTTTCTTTTTTTTCTTCGTTTGTTCTCAATCTCCCACTACCAAGCCCTGAATGTTCTCAATCTCCCACTACCAAGCCCTGAACGTTCTCAATCTCCCGCTACCAAGCCCTGAATGTTCTCAATCTCCCGCTACCAAGCCCTGAACGTTCTCAATCTCCCGCTACCAAGCCCTGAATGTTCTCAATCTCCCACTACCAAGCCCTGAACGTTCTCAATCTCCCACTACCAAGCCCTAAAGGTAGCAGGATGAAGCCCAGAGAACGGAATGCGCTGTGTCGCTAGTTTACAGATTGATCGCGATATTTGCACCGTTCGGTCCGACACGTCCGTCTTCAGCAGATGGTCAATATTTTTTGTCTAGCTCTGACTGACATTGATCAGTCTGTTTTGTCTGACCGGATGTTAGTCTACTCTCCCAATATATTTCAATAAATCTATTTCATCTATTTCATTAAAAAAATATGTAATCTATTTCCACACTTTTAAAAAATCATATTTTTATACCATCAAAATCCATCAAAGATCGCTACCATCAAATTCCAGCACATGTATCTCTATCATATATTGTCAAGACATTTCTCAATGATACACCTCCGTGACTTATCGCCATCGTTCATGACCAGTCGCTCCAGCAGGAGCATAAGGTCACCTACCACAGCTGCCTCCTTGAAGGAAGCGTGTACTGCTGCACGTTCTAGAATAAATGTAGTTTCGGTGCCACCAGATAAGCTCGCCAGCCCCGTAGACAACCCTGTATAGTTACGGTTGGCGATGTTCACTGAATGTTGAAGCAGGCGTTCTACCACACATACCCAGTCCAGGGTCTGAGGGCCAAGATTGATCTGAGTCAATTATCTGCTGGTCACATCCAGTAAGTCAAGTCTGGTCGCCGGGGTTCAAAGTTCATCATGATGATGATGTCAACTGCCACCACCACCACTCCACGTCCGCTCTGACTTAGTGACATAGCTGGTCACCACTCCCCCACGTCCGCTCTGACATAGCTGGCCACCACTCCCCCACGTCCGCTCTTACATAGCTGGCAACCACTCCCCCACATCCGCTTTGACTTAATGACATAACTGGTCACCACTCCCCCACGTCCGCTCTGACTTAATGACATAACTGGTCACCACTCCCCCACGTCCGCTCTGACATAGCTGGCCACCCCTTTCCCACGTCAGCTCTGACTTAATGACATAACTGGTCACCACTCCCTCGCGTCCGCTCTGACATAGCTGGCCACCCCTTCCCCACGTCCGCTCTGACTTAATGACATAACTGGTCATCACGCCCCCACGTCCGCTCTGACTTAATGACATAACTGGTCACCACTCCCCCACGTCCGCTCTGACATAATGACATAACTGGTCACCAGTCCCCCACGTCCCCACTGACTTGAAGAAGTTGAGCGACTAGTCCTGGATTAGAGACATATTTGTGAAGAGGAGCTAGAAGGAAGACCTGACATCCAGAACTGTTACAATGAATATGGGGGAACGTTGACCCCGGATGGCTCTCCCGACACTGGAGCGTGTTTACTGAGTAAATATTTGATCGTTTGGTGCCAGCACGATCTGCGCGTGCCAGCAATCTGTGAGGACCCTCTTATACCCCCCTGGCACTTTCAAGGCGACATTAAGACACGATTAGTTTCATTCCTGTGTCCGTCCAAGAAATGACCCAGTGTCAAGATTGCTAGCCATGAACAGGCCATGAAAGCGTAATGAGCGGGCGGATACGCAATTATTTAGTGAGGAACGCAAGTATAGAGGACAGATCCAAGGATATTGAATGATGGATGCAAGTAAAGAGTGCCAAATACACGGACAATGGATGATGGATACAAGGTGGCAATATGTGAGGGCCAGACATTTTGCGAAGGACAGATTTCCGTCTGATCTGGCCAGTTCTAAATCGAAGGGATCATTGACAACAATATTGGATAAAGGGTCTGGCATTTGATGGAGGAGATGATGGCATTTGATGGAGGAGATGATGGTATGTGTGTGACAGAAGAGATGATGGTATGTGTGTGACAGAGGAGATGATGGTATGTGTGTGACAGAAGAGATGATGGTATGTGTGTGACAGAGGAGATGATGGTATGTGTGTGACAGAGGAGATGATGGTATGTGTGTGACAGAGGAGATGATGGTATGTGTGTGACAGAAGAGATGATGGTATGTGTGTGACAGAAGAGATGATGGTATGTGTGTGACAGAAGAGATGATGGTATGTGTGTGACAGAAGAGATGATGGTATGTGTGTGACAGAGGAGATGAGGGTATGTGTGTGACAGAGGAGATGATGGTATGTGTGTGACAGAGGAGATGATGGTATGTGTGTGACAGAGGAGATGATGGTATGTGTGTGACAGAGGAGATGATGGTATGTGTGTGACAGAGGAGATGATGGTATGTGTGTGACAGAAGAGATGATGGTATGTGTGTGACAGAGGAGATGATGGTATGTGTGTGACAGAAGAGATGATGGTATGTGTGTGACAGAGGAGATGATGGTATGTGTGTGACAGAGGAGATGATGGTATGTGTGTGACAGAGGAGATGATGGTATGTGTGTGACAGAAGAGATGATGGTATGTGTGTGACAGAAGAGATGATGGTATGTGTGTGACAGAAGAGATGATGGTATGTGTGTGACAGAAGAGATGATGGTATGTGTGTGACAGAGGAGATGAGGGTATGTGTGTGACAGAGGAGATGATGGTATGTGTGTGACAGAGGAGATGATGGTATGTGTGTGACAGAGGAGATGATGGTATGTGTGTGACAGAGGAGATGATGGTATGTGTGTGACAGAGGAGATGATGGTATGTGTGTGACAGAGGAGATGATGGTATGTGTGACAGAGGAGATGATGGTATGTGTGTGACAGAAGAGATGATGGTATGTGTGTGACAGAAGAGATGATGGTATGTGTGTGACAGAGGAGATGATGGTATGTGTGTGACAGAGGAGATGATGGTATGTGTGTGACAGAGGAGATGATGGTATGTGTGTGACAGAGGAGATGATGGTATGTGTGTGACAGAGGAGATGATGGTATGTGTGTGACAGAGGAGATGATGGTATGTGTGTGACAGAGGAGATGATGGTGTGTGTGTGACAGAGGAGATGATGGTATGTGTGTGACAGAGGAGATGATGGTATGTGTGTGACAGAGGAGATGATGGTATGTGTGTGACAGAGGAGATGATGGTGTGTGTGTGACAGAGGAGATGATGGTATGTGTGTGACAGAGGAGATGATGGTATGTGTGTGACAGAGGAGATGATGGTATGTGTGTGACAGAGGAGATGATGGTATGTGTGTGACAGAGGAGATGATGGTATGTGTGTGACAGAGGAGATGATGGTATGTGTGTGACAGAAGAGATGATGGTATATGTGTGACAGAGGAGATGATGGTATGTGTGTGTGAGGAGATGATGGTATGTGTGTGACAGAAGAGATGATGGTATGTGTGTGACAGAGGAGATGATGGTATGTGTGTGACAGAAGAGATGATGGTATGTGTGTGACAGAGGAGATGATGGTATGTGTGTGACAGAAGAGATGATGGTATGTGTGTGACAGAGGAGATGATGGTATGTGTGTGACAGAGGAGATGATGTTATGTGTGTGTGAGGAGATGATGGTATGTGTGTGACAGAAGAGATGATGGTATGTGTGACAGAGGAGATGATGGTATGTGTGTGACAGAAGAGATGATGGTATGTGTGTGACAGAGGAGATGAGGGTATGTGTGTGACAGAGGAGATGATGGTATGTGTGTGACAGAAGAGATGATGGTATGTGTGTGACAGAGGAGATGATGGTATGTGTGTGACAGAGGAGATGATGGTATGTGTGTGACAGAAGAGATAATGGTATGTGTGTGACATAAGAGATAATGGTATGTGTGCGTGAGGAGATTATGGTATGTGTGTGACAGAGGAGATGATGGTGTGTGTGTGACAGAGGAGATGATGGTATGTGTGTGTGAGGAGATTATGGTATGTGTGTGGCAGAGAAGATGATGGTGTGTGTGACAGAGGAGATGATGGTATGTCTGTGTGAGGAGATGATGGTATGTGTGTGACATAAGAGATAATGGTATGTGTGTGACATAAGAGATAATGGTATGTGTGCGTGAGGAGATTTTTTGCTAAGTTAAAAAGACGGTTTCATGTGCAGATTTGGAAGCATTGTGACATACAACAATTTAAACACATACAACAATTTAAACACACACAACAAACTAACACAAATAACAACTTAAACACACACAACAATTTAAACACACACAACAAACTAACACAAATAACAACTTAAACACACACAACAATTTAAACACACACAACAATTTAAACACACACAACAATTTAAACACACACAACAAACTACCACAAATAACAACTTAAACACACACATCAATTTAAACACACACAACAATTTAAACACACACAACAATTTAAACACACACAACAAACTAACACAAATAACAACTTAAACACACACAACAATTTAAACACACACAACAATTTAAACACACACAACAATTTAAACACACACAACAAACTAACACAAATAACAACTTAAACACACACAACAATTTAAACACACACAACAATTTAAACACACACAACAATTTAAACACACACAACAAACTAACACAAATAACAACTTAAACACACACAACAATTTAAACACACACAACAATTTAAACACACACAACAATTTAAACACATATAACAAATTAAACACATACACAACAATTTAAACATATACAACAATTTAAACACATATAACAAATTAAACACATACAACAATTTAAACACATATAACAATTTAAACACATACAACAAACTAACACAAATAAGAACTTAAACACATACACAACAATTGAAACATATACAACAATTTAAACATACACAACAATTTAAACACATAACAACTTTAACACATTCGACAATTTAAACACATACAACTTTTAAACACATACAACAAACTAACACATACAACAATTTAAACACACACAACAATTTAAACACATATAGCAATTTAAACACATATAACAACTTAAACACATACAACAACTTAAACACATACAACAATTTAAACACATACAACAAACTAACACATACAACAATTTAAACACATACAACAAACTAACACATACAACAATTTAAACACACACAACAAACTAACACATACAACAACTTAAACACATACAACAATTTAAACATACAACTGGCGAGCCTGCGCCATCTTGAGTGAAATATCTTGATAAAGGAGAGAGCACTATCGCTGGCTGTCACGGCTGAGATATGATTTGATGCGCTAAACGATGGCCGGGTCGATCAATAGGGCTCGAAGATTGGCATTGTCAATACCAGAAGGGAGGGGGGTGGTGGAAGGGAGTTAAACACATGACATACGTCAAGTTGGGCAGGGGTGGTAGAAGGAGACGTTGGGCAGGGAGTTCATAAGTTAAACATACTGTCAAAGAGAGAGTTGACATTAAGTATGACACAGAGAGAGTTGGCGTTACGTCGGTCAGAGAGAGTTGACATTAAGTCTGTCAGAGAGAGTTGACATTAGGTCTGTCAGAGAGAGTTGACATTACGTCTGTCAGAAGTTGACATTAAGTATGTCAGAGAGAGCTGACATTAAGTCTGTCAGAGAGAGTTGACATTAAGTATGACACAGAGAGAGTTGGCGTTACGTCGGTCAGAGAGAGTTGACATTAAGTCTGTCAGAGAGAGTTGACATTAGGTCTGTCAGAGAGAGTTGACATTACGTCTGTCAGAAGTTGACATTAAGTATGTCAGAGAGAGCTGACATTAAGTCTGTCAGAGAGAGTTGACATTAAGTATGTCACAGAGAGAGAGCTAACATTAAGTAGATCAGAGAGGGAGAGCTGACATTAAGTCTGTCAGAGAGAGTTGACATTAAGTATGTCAGAGAGAGAGAGAGAGCTGACATTAAGTACATCAGAGAGAGCTGACATTAAGTCTGTCAGAGAGAGTTGACATTAAGTCTGTCAGAGAGAGTTGACCTTAGGTCTATCAGAGAGTTGACATTAAGTCTGTCAGAGAGAGCTGGCATTAAGTCATGTCAGAAAGAGCTGGCATTAAGTCTGTCAGAGAGAGTTGACATTAAGTCTGTCAGAGAGAGAGAGAGTTGACATTAAGTCTGTCAGAGAGAGTTGACATTGAGTCTGTCAGAGAGAGAGAGAGCCGACATTAAGTCTGTCAGAGAGAGCTGACATTAAGTCTGTCAGAGAGAGAGAGAGAGAGCTGACATTAAGTCTGTCAGAGAGAGCTGACATTAGGTCTGTCAGATAGAGCTGGCATTAAGTCTGTCAGAAACAGTTGACATTAAGTCTGTCAGAGAAAGAGAGGGACAGCTGATATTAAGTCTGTCAGAGAGAGCTGACATTAAGTCTATCAGAGAGAATTGACATTACGTCTGTCAGAGAGAGAGAGAGAGAGAGAGAGAGAGAGAGAGACAGTGTTGACATTAAGTATGTCTGAGAGAGAGAGTTGACATTACGTATGTCAGAGAGAGAGAGACAGAGTTGATATTAAGTCTGTCAAGAGAGAGAGAGAGAGAGTTGACATTACGTATGTCAGAGAGAGAGAGAGAGATTTGACATTACGTATGTCAGAGAGAGAGAGACAGAGTTGATATTAAGTATGTCAAGAGAGAGAGAGAGATTTGACATTACGTATGTCAGAGAGAGAGAGAGAGAGAGATTTGACATTACGTATGTCAGAGAGAGAGAGAGAGAGAGAGAGTTGACATTACGTATGTCAGAGAGAGAGACAGAGTTGATATTAAGTCTGTCAAGAGAGAGAGAGAGTTGACATTACGTATGTCAGAGAGAGAGAGAGAGAGAGAGAGAGAGAGTTGACAATAAGTCTGTCAGAGAGAGTTGACATTAAGTCTTTCAGAGAGAGTTGACATTAAGTCTGCCAGAGAGAGCTGGCATTAAGTCTGTCAGAGAGTTGACATTAAGTCTGTCAGAGTTGACATTTAGTCTGTCTGTGGTAGTGACGACTGTCTCTTATCTTGGAGACAGTTCTACTACAGCGGAGCCCAGACACCGGACGCGAACATCCCGTTTGGATATCTTTCCAGTGTCTGGGTTAGGAGAAGAATGTTCGGCCTAGGAGGTTGTCGTAGTTGTGGATGTTGGCGAAAGCTCTTGTCATGATGGTGGTGATGGTGATGGAGGTGATGGTGGTGAGGGTGATATTGGTTATGGTGGTAAAGGTGGTGATGGTAATGGTTGTGGTGGTGATGGTGATGGTTGTGGTGGTGATGGTGATGATGATGGTTGTGATGGTGAGGGTGGTGGTGATGGTGATGGTGGTGGTGGGGGTCGTGATGGTGGTGGGGGTCGTGATGGTGGTGGTGATGGTGATGGTGGTGGTGATGATGGTGATGGTGATGATGGTGGTGATGATGATGATGATGGTGATTGTGATGATGGTGATGGTGGTGGTGATGGTGATGGTGATGATGGTGATGGTGGTGATGGTGGTGGTGGTAATGCTGATGATGATGATGATGATGCTGATGATGATGATGATGGTGGTGATGGGGGTGGTTGTGGTGATGAGACCAATGATCAATGGTGGTGAATGACACGATCCGTCAGAAAACGTTACCATCGACACACGAGATAACCAAGATGTCCAGGGCGGTGTGAGACAGCTCCCTAGAGGTTCTCCTCGAGTGAGTGATAAGGGAGAGTCCGGGTGGGAGTTTTAGGGGCTCTTATCAGGCAGTGTTCTACGTAAACACACAGACAGCGTACAGACAGACACATACAGCGTGCAGACAGACACAGAAAGCGTACAGACAGCGTGCAGACACAGACAGATACAGACAGACACAGACAGCGTACAGACAGAGACAGACAGCGTACAGGCAGACACAGACAAAGACAGCGTGCAGACATAGACAGACACAGACAGAGTACAGACAGACACAGACAGAGTACAGACAGACACAGACAGCGTGCAGAAAGACACATACAGAGTACAGATAGACACAGACATCATATAGACAGACAGACACAGACAGCGTACATACAGACAGACAGACAACGTAGGTAGACAGACACATACATAATACAGACAGACACAGACAGCGTACAGACACAAAGTACAGACAGACACCGTACAGACACAAAGTACAAACAGACACAGACAGCGTACAGACAGACACAGATAGCATGCAGACATACACAGACAGTGTGCAGACATACACAGACAGCGTGCAGACAGACACAGAAAAACACATAGTACAGACAGACACAGGCACAGACAGAGTACAGACAGACACAGAGTTTAGACAGAGACAGATACACACAGCGTACATATATACACAGACACATATACTCATATACACAAATACTAACACACACACATACAGTCATACGCATATAGACACGCACACACATACACAAATATACAAACACATTTACAGAAATATATACACATGCACACACGCACATACATGCACACATGCAGACACACACACATACATACACATATATACAGGCAGTGTTCTACGTAAACAGACAGATACAGACAGACACAGACAGCGTGCAGACACAGACAGACACCGACAGCATACAGACAGATACAGACAACGTACAGACAGACACCGACAGCGTACAGACAGACACAGACAGACACCGACAACGTACATACAGACACAGACAGACACCGACAGCGTACAGTCACTGACAGCGTACAGACAGACACCGACAGCGTACATACACCGACAACGTACAGACAGATACAGACAGCGTACCGGCAGACAAAGACACAGACAGCGTACATACAGACACAGTACAGACATAGTACACACAGACAGCGTGCAGACAGACACAGACAGAGTACAGACAGACACAGACAGAGTACAGACAGACACAGACAGACCACACACACACACACATATATACAAACACATATTCAGAAATATATACACATACACACACGCATATACATGCACACACATCCATACAAACACACATACAGACACACATTTGACACACACACACATACAGACACATATATACAGAAAGACAAACACATACATATACACACAGATACAGACACACACACACACACACACACAAGCACACATAGACACCTGCACAGACACATGTGATGTGACCAAAAAGAGAATGAGATTCCCAGTTGAGGTCCCAGAATGTAAGACTGACAAGGTGGCGCCAACAGGATGACAGAACAGAGGAGATCAACTTAGAAACAGTTCTTGGACACCGGGCAGACTCATGGTGGACCGGAATGGGCAGGAATAGACTCGCTTAAGATGCGTTGTTCTTTTCTCAGTTCTCAGATTAGTAAATCTATTTCCTCATTGACTGGCGGGCTGATCCAGGCTTCGCCCATTGCCATACACTGTCTTCCTTAATTGAGTTGGGTAGAACTACCAGATATGGAGATCGTGTTCTATTGAGTGTCCGGTCTCCTTACGTGGTCACCTCGCCTCTGTGTCCGGTTTCCATACATGGTCACGTGCCTCTGTGTCCGGTCTCCCTACATGGTCACGTGTTTCCACATAAGGCCACATGACCGTATGACGAGTGTCAAGATCTGGTGGACAGACGTTGCTAGGGTCTGCCGTGGTTAGGTCATAGAGTATTGTCCCTTGGTCTCTAGTCGTGAGGGCACTGGTCTCTGGTGAGGGCACTGGTCTCTGGCGAGGGCACTGGTCTCTGGCGAGGGCACTGGTCTCTGGTGGTGAGGGCACTGGTCTCTAGTGGTGAGGGCACTGGTGTCTAGTGGTGAGGGCACTGGTCTCTAGTGGTGAGGGCACTGGTCTCTGGTGAGGGCACTGGTCTCTAGTCGTGAGGGCACTGGTCTCTGGTCGTGAGGGCACTGGTCTCTATTGAGGGCACTGGTCTCTGGTGAGGGCACTGGTCTCTGGTGGTGAGGGCACTTTTCTCTGGTGAGGGCACTGGTCTCTAGTGGTGAGGGCACTGGTCTCTGGTGAGGGCACTGGTCTTTAGTGAGGGCACTGGTCTCTAGTGGTGAGGGCACTGGTCTCTGGTGAGGGCACTGGTCTCTGGTGAGGGCACTGGTCTCTGGTGAGGGCACTGGTCTCTGGTGAGGGCACTGGTCTCTAGTGGTGAGGGCACTGGTCTCTAGTGGTGAGGGCACTGGTCTCTGGTGGTGAGGGCACTGGTCTCTGGTGGTGAGGGCACTGGTCTCTGGTGGTGAGGGCACTGGTCTCTGGTGGTGAGGGCACTGGTCTCTAGTGATGAGGGTACTGGTCTCTGGTGAGGCACGGGTCTCTACTGGTGAGGGCACTGGTCTCTACTAGTGAGGGCTGTGGTCTCTACTGGTGAGGGCTGTGGTCTCTACTGGTGAGGGCACTGGTCTCTGGTGAGGGATGTTATTTCTACTTGGTCAGGATAAAATCAATCGAAGATGTGACGGTACTGGAGGTAAAAGCTCGACAGAAAACGTAAATAAATGTAATTCAGTTATAGGCCGATGGCAGATACAGTGACCCATGTTAGAAGATCCAACAACCAGCGCACGACCCATCAGGACAAACACGCACTGTAACCCATGTTAGAAGGAGATCCAACAACCAGCGCACGACATCAGGACAGACACCAAAAGTAACCCATCTGATTTGTTGTCTAGTTTGTGTTCATATGTAGGTCTGATGTGTTGTCTAGTTTGTTGGTTTGTGTTCACGTGTAGGTCTGATGTGCTGTCTAGTTTGTTGGTTTGTGTTCATGTGTAGGTCTGATGAGTTGTCTAGTTTGTTGGTTTGTGTTCATGTGTAGGTCTGATGAGTTGTCTAGTTTGTTGGTTTGTGTTCATGTGTAGGTCTGATGTGCTGTCTAGTTTGTTGGTTTGTGTTCGTGTGTAGGTCTGATGTGCTATCTAGTTTGTTGGTTTCCGAGAATCTGGGAGAAATCCTGTCTTGTCCCTGACCTGGTTTTGGTAATCTATGATCGCTACTGCAATGTTTGGTAGTGATTCTGCTTCGGTTCTAAATAGGTTTGAGGTTAATCATACACGAGAGGTTTGAGGTTTATCATACATGAGGTTTGAGGTTTATCATACATGAGAGGTTTGAGGTTTATCATACATGAGAGGTTTGAGGTTTATCATACATGAGAGGTTTGAGGTTTATCATACATGAGAGGTTTGAGGTTTATCATACATGAGAAGTTTGAGGTTTATCATACATGAGAGGTTTGAGGTTTATCATAAATGAGAGGTTTGAGGTTTATCATACATGAGAGGTTTGAGGTTTATCATTGATGAGAACATTTTTTGGATGATCAGTCGTGGATCGATAATTCAAATATTTAAATATATTAAAAGGGGTGGGAAGGCTCATGTCAGAGTCAAGTGAAACATACTGACCAAGAGTACACCTCATGTCAGAGTCAGGTGAAACATACTGACCAAGAGTACACCTCATGTCAGAGTCAGGTGAAACATACTGACCAAATGCACACCTCATGTCAGAGTCAGGTGAAACATACTGACCAAAAGCACACCTCATGTCAGAGTCAGGTGAAACATACTGACCAAAAGCACACCTCATGTCAGAGTCAGGTGAAACATATTGACCATGAGCACACATGTCACATTCAGGTGAAATATACTGACCATGAGCACACCTCATGTCACATTCAGGTGAAACACACTTAGCAAGATCCCACCCCACCTCATCGCTTTGCTCGTGAAACAGGATGTGTGGTACAGCAGACTGGTTAACGAGGTGTGTGACCGAAACTTGGTTCCCCGTTGTAATGAACCGCCTGAGAAGTCTGCCATTGCACTACATCATACTTTCCTCAGTACGCCCGGGGACGAATCCTCAACCCATGTAACCTGCTGCTAATGAACATTTGTCAACAGTAAAGCACTCGCGCATGAGTAATAGCGAACAACAATAATATATTGGACAGAAATAAAACAACATGGAGGGACACGACGTCTCGGAAGGGGATTTTTAGCTGTGGTCGCGCTAGAGAAGCCATGGACGGACAACAGATTCTGACAGAGAGATAATGCGGTCTATGAAACTTGTTCGCACAGAAACGCGCGCATCTAATCAAACTGAAGTCTGGAGAGGGGCTGTCCTCCGAGGATCTGTCCAGATCTAGAGTACGCGTCCACGGTCGAACGTCGCGTGCTCGAAACAGGACAACGCTCTCCTCAATTATTTCTGACAACAGGCCACGCTCTACATCGTCTTCTTGTCCTGAGATTGGGAGGTGGGGAGGGTAATAATTGTCAAACATAAACTTAACGTCTTTATACTGGTTTAGAAGGCTCTGCAGAGACTGTATACAACCAGTTTCATTTACATCACCTTGCTCTAAAAGGTGTGCGCATCCAATCTATTCTAAAATGCATTAATTGTCCCTGCCTCCACTACTTCCTGTGGCAATGCAATTCAAGCATTCACCACTCTCTGAAATATAAAATATTTCCTAATATCTAATCTGGACCTCTCTTTAGTCAGCTTGTAGCTATGCCCTCGTGTTATTGTAGGTGGCTGCATTTAAAAAAAACAACTTGTTATAGTCTAATCTATCCATTCCTCTGATCATCTTATAAACCTGTATTAAGTCACCACGAATTCTTCTCTCTTCGAGACACTGTAGGCCAGTTTTTCTGAGTCGTTCCTCATAACTGTAATTCTGGAATCCCACTATCATCTTCGTCGCTCTTTTCTGTATTCTTTCTAGCATGTTTATATCCCCTCTATGATAAGTACTCCACACCTGTACACAGTACTCCAATCTAGGTCTAACTAAAGCTTTATACAGTTTGACTATCACTTCCTTGCTCCTATGTTTAATATTTCTTTTTATCATACCTAACATTGCATTTGCCTTTTTTACTGCTACCTGGACTTGCTCACTCACCTTTCCTGTATGATCTATTATAACCCCTAGGTCCCTTTCCTTATCTATCTTTCTAATATTGTTCTCTCCCATTCTGTAATTATGTTCCATATTGGATTTACCCACGTGGATGACTGTACATTTATCTACATTAAACTCCATTTGCCAGCTTACAGACCATTCTCAAACTTGATCTAAATCCGACCTCAATATATCCACTTCTGCTTTAGATGAGACACTACTGCATAGTTTTGTGTCATCAGCAAATTTTGCAATCATGGATCCCATATCAATGTCCAAATCATTTATATATATCAAGAACAAAATTGGTCCCAAAACCGAGCCCTGTGGCACTCCACTTTTCACTTCACACCACTCAGAGTACTCCTTATTTATGCCCACCCTCTGCCTTCTTCCCGTTAATAAATTTTCAATCCATTTGGCAACTTCCCCACCTATTCCATGTGATTTTAACTTTCAAAATAATCTGTGATGAGGTACTCTATCAAAGGCCTTTGCAAAATCTAGATAAATAATGTCCACTGGCTCCCCTTTATCTATCATTTTAGTAACCTCCTCCATGAATTCTAATAGATTTGTTAAGCACGATCTCCCTCTAGTAAACAGATGCTGACTATTTTTTGATTAGATGAAACTTGTCTAAATGCATTACAATGTTTTCTTTGATTATTGACTAACAATTTACAGACTTAGCTCGTTAAACTCACCGGTCTATAATTCGCTGGATCTGATTTTTTGCCCTTTTTGAATAAGGGTATCACTCCTGCATCTTTCCAATCCCCTGGAACAATCCCTTTTGCAAGTGATTGAGAACATAATATAGCCAATGGTTTTGCTAGTTGGTCTCTAATTTCATACAGAAATTTGGGATGAATACCATCTTGACCTGGACATTTATCCACTTTCAACCCCTCCTATTTTTAAAAAAACATTTTCTCTCTAATTCAGATTGCTCTTAATCCAGCTGTATCCATGTCTCTTTGGAAAATATCTATATTTTTTGTATGGATGTACAGTAAATAAGATCTAAAATATTACCAGGATCCGAAATGAGAGTTTAGAACTGTATGACAGATTCACCCATGGGTTCCCCTATCATAGCACACAGTAGTTTGGGAACCATGAATAGGAAGGGATTGTCTTACCCTACTTGGTTTTAGAACGCCTTTGATCAAAGACTTTGGTAAAGATACAACACTCCAAGCAACGTAAGGTAACATCCAGCAAAGATACAACAGTCCAAGCAACGCCAGGTAACATTCAGCAAATATTCAACAGTCCAAGCAACGCCAGGTAACATCCAGCAAAGATACAACAGTCCAAGCAACGAAAGGTAACATCCAGCAAAGATACAACAGTCCAAGCAACGCTAGGTAACATCCAGCAAAGATACAACAGTTCAAGCAACGCAAGGTAACATCCAGCAAAGATACAACAGTCCAAGCAACGCTAGGTAACATCCAGCAAAGATACAAAAGTCCAAGCAACGCAAGGTAACATCCAGCAAAGATACAACAGTTCAAGCAACGCAAGGTAACATCCAGCAAAGATACAACAGTCCAAGCAACGCAAGGTAACATCCAGCAAAGATACAACAGTCCAAGCAACGAAAGGTAACATCCAGCAAAGATACAACAGTCCAAGCAACGCAAGGTAACATCCAGCAAAACATGATTGCATTTCAGGAACTGGAACTAGTGCGCCTCTGGGGGAGCTAACCATGTCAAGAGAACGGGGGAACACAACCTTGATTACCCTGCCAAAACCACAGGCCAGACGAGTCATGCCTCACAGGAAGCGGTTGATGGAGACTTAGCCAGTTCGGTCTGTGAATTACCAAGAGCAAGCATCAAGAAAATCCGCGCTGACCATTGGCCAAGCAGGAGAGAATAGAACGGAGATGGTTTCCCGCGGAAATCACGGCGCGCCAAATTGCGCGAGTACTGGCAATATTCTAGTCTGACGCGCGTCTTATAGAGATAACCAGGAGCTTTTGTATACATACACACACGCGCGCGCACACACACACGCGCGCACACACCTACACACACTCACACGCGTGCACACACACACACACCCACACACACACACCCATACCCACACACCCACACCCACACATACACCAACACACTCACCCACACGCGCACACACCCACATCCACACGCTCACACACACATACACCAACGCCCACACCCACACGCCCACACACCCAGACACACATCCAAACACACATCCACACAGACATGCACGCGCACACACCCACACATACACCAACACACTCACCCACACGCGCACACACCCACACCCACACGCGCACACACACATACACCAACGCCCACACACCCAGACACACACACGCGCGCGCACACACACCCACACCCACCCCCACACACACCCACCCCCACACACACCCACACCCACTCACTCACACACACCAACACCCACAGGCACACACACACACAGGCACACACGCACACCCATAGGTACACACACACCCACACCCACACAGAGCCACACACCCACCCACACACACAGCCACCCACACCCACTCACACCCACACAGAGCCACACACCCACTCACACCCACACACACACACACCCACACACACACACCCACACACACACACCCACACACACACACACCCACACACACACCCACTCACAGAGCCACACACACACCCACACACACACACACACCCACACTCACAGAGCCACACATACACCCACACACACACCCACACACACACCCACAACACACAAGCACACACACAGAGCCACACATACACCCACACACACACAGGCGCACACACACACACCCACACACCCACACTCACAGAGCCACACACCCACACACACACACCCACACAGGCACACCCACACAGGCACACACACACCCACACTCCCCCACACACACACACCCACACTCACACTCACAGAGCCACACACTATCTAGGGACCATACTTCAATGAGCAAGAACATCAAGTCCGGTTTGAAGCCCCTGACATCAGAGACACTCTCACAGGTACATACAGGCGCACACACGCATCCAAGCACTGGTTGATACGTCTTCATATCGTCTAAAGGACTATTGTCCATGCCTCCGTTAGTAGAACAGAGAAGTAAACATTTAACGAACAAAACAGACAGACAGACAGGCATATACACATATGGACAGACAGACATGTGGAGAGACAGACATATGGACAGACAGACATGTGGACAGACAGACATGTGGACAGACAGACATGTGGACAGACAGACATGTGGACAGACAGACATGTGGACAGACAGACATGTGGACAGACAGACATATGGAAAGACATGCGGGCAGGCAGACAGACCCGACACGACACAGACTAGGCACATACATTAGACACAAACATTAGACACAGATATTAGACACAGATATTAGACAGACAGATTAGATTTAGACATATTATATTTAGACAGCTTAGACTTATACATATTAGACAGACAGATTAGACAGACAGATTAGACTTAGACAGATTAGACTTAGACAGATTAGGCTCAGACAGACACACAGTCGCATAGACAGACAGACAGACAGACAGACAGACAGACAGACAGATAGATTGATAGATAGATCCAACTCGCAGGTGAGGCTAGGATAGTTGCTCAGAAAAGAAATATAAGCCGCAACTTAAGAGGTGTAGGAAACCTGGTTGGGTAGTGATCAATGCGAGACCTGGGAACTTAGTCCCGACCTTCACCTTCCACCTGGGAACTTAGTCCCGACCTTCACCTTTCACCTGGGAACTTAGTCCCGACCTTCACCTTCCACCTGGGAACTTCGCCCCGACCTTCACCTTTCACCTGGGAACTTCGCCCCGACCTTCACCTTCCACGTGGGAACTTAGCCCCGACCTTCACCTTCCACCTGGGAACTTAGCCCCGACCTTCACCTTCCACCTGGGAACTTCACCTTCCACCTGGGAACTTCGCCCCGAACTTCACCTTCCACCTGGGAACTTAGCCCCGACCTTCACCTTCCACCTGGGAACTTCACCTTCCACCTGGGAACTTCGCCCCGAACTTCACCTTCCACCTGGGAACTTAGCACCGACCTTCACCTTCCACCTGGGAACTTCGCCCCGACCTTCACCTTCCACGTGGGAACTTAGCCCCGACCTTCACCTTCCACCTGGGAACTTAGCCCCGACCTTCACCTTCCACCTGGGAACTTCACCTTCCACCTGGGAACTTCGCCCCGAACTTCACCTTCCACCTGGGAACTTAGCCCCGACCTTCACCTTCCACCTGGGAACTTCACCTTCCACCTGGGAACTTCGCCCCGAACTTCACCTTCCACCTGGGAACTTAGCACCGACCTTCACCTTCCACCTGGGAACTTCGCCCCGACCTTCACCTTCCACCTGGGAACTTAGCACCGACCTTCCACCTTGGAACGTAGCTCCGACCTTCATTTTCCACCTGGGAACTTAGCTCCGACCTTCACCTTCCACCTCTGTACTATTCACGCATGGTCAGGTAGAAGTAGAGGTATCGCTACGCGTGGTGTCTCACCTTGCTGCAGCCCTTGATGGCAAATAGACCGATTGGTGTACGATTGAGATGTTTGTGGTCTGATTGGAGGATTTGACAGAACAGTCTGGAGGTGGAAGTATGCCAGGGGAGAGAGCATAAGTGTGCTGACAGGCTTGGCCAGGTGATGGTTGACAGGCTCTGTCAGGTGATGGTTGACTGGCTCTGACAGGTGATGGTTGACTGGCTCTGACAGGTGATGGTTGACTGGCTCTGACAGGTGATGGTTGACTGGCTCTGTCAGGTGTTGGTTGACAGGCTCTGCCAGGTGTTGGTTGACAGACTCTGTCAAATGTTGGTCAAGTGGTCCTAGGATCTTACAGTGAGATCAATGGGTAATAGAACAATTGTGTTAGCAGAGGTCGCTCTACAACAACTGTAACCTGCTAGGCCCGTAATTAGAGACATCGATTAGAAGGGTTGGGCATTCGGTCATCTTCTAGACACTTTCACTAAAAAATACTTCATTAAATTCGGACGTCAAATACATGAAATTTGGCTGCACTAAAAGCGAGCATGAGAGACACATATAAAAGCGAGAAAATGGATTGCAGAGAAATATAGAGTGGGTGGCATAGGGCAGAAGGAAATGTGCTATGACAGGAGCACTTGTCGAGTCACACTCGTTTGTGAAACTGACAATTGTTTTTAATTCAACATGTCGAAGCAGCCACCAGAGGCAAAAACATACTCGACCTAGTTTTTACTACAGAGGAAAATAGGATTGAAAACGTTACCGTTTGGGGAACTTTGGATCAACTGACCATCAAATCATCCGTTGGGATCTTATTGCAGGGAAAGAAGTAAACATAAACACGCGAACATACGACTACTCTAAGGCAGATGTTAAGAGGATGAAAGAGGCAGCGACCCACATAATCTGGAAAGATATTGTCGGAGGAACAGATGTTGAATAGGAGTGGGATAGTTTTAAAACAGTTCTAGAAAAGCTAAAAGAGGAATGTGTTCCATGTGGAGAGGTAAACCTCAAGCGTAAAAAGTGGATAACTAGATTTGTAGTTAAAATATTTGGACAAGCAAAACATAGATCATAAAGTGAATAAAGCAGCAAAAATAGACCTGAAAAAACTTGCTCAGAGGATCAAGACTGATAGTTAAAGCTTCTCCTCTTATGTTAGAAATAAACAAAGAACGAAAGACAAAGTAGGCCCTCTCATAGACAGTACAGGTAAAATAAAAAGTGAGAATAGGGAGGCAGCTAATATACTCAATCAGTACTTTGGCACAGTGTACACAAAAGAAGACTGCTCCAAGACCCTAGAGCCTATAGATATTTCTCAAAGAGACATGGATACAGCAGGATTAAGATCAATCTGTATTACAGAGGACATGGTTTGTAGAAAATTGGAGGGGTTGAAAGTGGATAAATGTCCAGGTCAAGATGGTATTCATCCAAAATTGCTGTTTGAAATTAGAGACCAACTAGCTAAACCATTGGCTATATTATGTTCTCAATCACTTACAAAAGGGATTGTTCCACGGGATTGGAAAGATGCAGGGATCGTCCCCTTATATACAAAGAGCAAAAAATCAGTTCTAACAAATTATAGACCGGTGAGTTTAACGAGCTAAGTCTGTAAATTGTTAGAGTCAATAATCAAAGAAAACATTGTAATGCATTTAGACAAGTTTCATCTAATTAGAAATAGTCAGCATGGGTTTACTAGAGGGAGATCATGCTTAACAAATCTATTAGAATTCATGGAGGAGGTTACTAAAATCATAGATAAAAGGGAGCCAGTGGATCTTATTTATATAGATTTCCCTAAGGCCTTTGATAGAGTACCTCATCAAAGATTATTTCGAAAGTTAAAAATCCCATGGAATAGATAGAGAGGTTGCGAAATGGATTGAAAATTGGTTAACGGGAAGAAGGCAGAGGGTGGGCATAGATAAGGAGTACTCTGAGTGGTGTGAAGTGAAAAGTGGAGTGCCACAGGGCTCGGTTTTGGGACCAATTTTGTTCTTGATATATATCAGATGAAGACACAAAACAAGTCGAAGAAGAAGAGGAAAAAGAAGAAGAAGAAGAAGAAGAAGAAGAAGAAGAAGAAGATGAGAGACCGTAGGCCAACATTCTGGCAAGTGATTATAAAGAAAGCCTAGCTTGGCTTACATGTTCAAATAACAGGATATTTGCATCCCTTGATGCGCAGAATAAATATACACACAATCAAACAGGCATTACCCGCCCCACGGGACGTCACGACAAATTGTCCCGGAACGGTGGCCCCCGCCTACATTCTGGACAATTAATAATGGAGATATGTGCCCACATTTATGGGCAAATATGGGCTGAGTTGCAGAGCACTTGCCTCCCATGGAAAAAATACCGAGCCGACCAGCTGTAAATTGGTACCCGGTCTACTGTTATGGAAGAAATGGCAGGGAAAAGGGGGACTTAACCCTACAACATAGACAGTTGCCAGCAGGGTACAATCAAGCCACAATCTAGCACTTCATCCCCTACAGCAGTGTCCGACCTAGGGGTCTACCTTTACTTGTTCTATGCAATGAAAGACGAAGAACAACTGAAACCAGAACAAACAAGCTCTACACATTCTAAAGTGGCTGATGTGGTAGAGCATAATGGCGAGAGTTGTTGGATAAGATGGTGTGGGTGGGGGGGGGGGGGAGAGTTGTTGGATAAGATGGTGTGGGTGGGGGGGGGGAGAGTTGTTGGATAAGATGGTGTGGGTGGGGGGGGGGGAGTTGTTGGATAAGATGGTGTGGGTGGGGGGGGGAGAGTTGTTGGATAAGATGGTGTGGGTGGGGGGGGGGGGAGAGTTGTTGGATAAGATGGTGTGGGTGGGGGGAGAGTTGTTGGATAATATGGTGTGGGTGGGGGGGGGGAGAGTTGTTGGATAAAATGGTGTGGGTGGGGGGGAGAGTTGTTGGATAAGATGGTGTGGGTGGGGGGGGGAGAGTTGTTGGATAAGATGGTGTGGGTGGGGGGGGGGGAGAGTTGTTGGATAAGATGGTGTGGGTGGGGGGGGGGGAGAGTTGTTGGATAAGATGGTGTGGGTGGGGGGGGGGAGAGTTGTTGGATAAGATGGTGTGGGTGGGGGGGGGAGAGTTGTTGGATAAGATGGTGTGGGTGGGGGGGAGAGTTGTTGGATAATATGGTGTGGGTGGGGGGGGGGAGAGTTGTTGGATAAAATGGTGTGGGTGGGGGGGAGAGTTGTTGGATAAGATGGTGTGGGTGGGGGGGGAGAGTTGTTGGATAAGATGGTGTGGGTGGGGGGGGGGAGAGTTGTTGGATAAGATGGTGTGGGTGGGGGGGGGGAGAGTTGTTGGATAAGATGGTGTGGGTGGGGGGGGGAGAGTTGTTGGATAAGATGGTGTGGGTGGGGGGGGAATTGTTGGATAAGATGGTGTGGGTGGGGGGGGAGAGTTGTTGGATAAGATGGTGTGGGTGGGGGGGGGAGAGTTGTTGGATAAGATGGTGTGGGTGGGGGGGGGAGAGTTGTTGGATAAGAGGGTGTGGGTGGGGGGGGAATTGTTGGATAAGATGGTGTGGGTGGGGGGGGAGAGTTGTTGGATAAGATGGTGTGGGTGGGGGGGGAGAGTTGTTGGATAAGATGGTGTGGGTGGGGGGGGGAGAGTTGTTGGATAAGATGGTGTGGGTGGGGGGGGGAGAGTTGTTGGATAAGATGGTGTGGGTGGGGGGGGGAGTTGTTGGATAAGATGGTGTGGGTGGGGGGGGGAGAGTTGTTGGATAAGATGGTGTGGGTGGGGGGGGAATTGTTGGATAAGATGGTGTGGGTGGGGGGGAGAGTTGTTGGATAAGATGGTGTGGGTGGGGGGGAGAGTTGTTGGATAAGATGGTGTGGGTGGGGGGGGAGAGTTGTTGGATAAGATGGTGTGGGTGGGGGGGACGAGAGTTGTTGGATAAGATGGTGTGGGTGGGGGGGACGAGAGTTGTTGGATAAGATGGTGTGGGTGGGGGGGACGAGAGTTGTTGGATAAGATGGTGTGGGTGGGGGGGACGAGAGTTGTTGGATAAGATGGTGTGGGTGGGGGGGACGAGAGTTGTTGGATAAGATGGTGTGGGTGGGGGGGACGAGAGTTGTTGGATAAGATGGTGTGGGTGGGGGGGACGAGAGTTGTTGGATAAGATGGTGTGGGTGGGGGGGGGGACGAGAGTTGTTGGATAAGATGGTGTGGGTGGGGGGGACGAGAGTTGTTGGATAAGATGGTGTGGGTGGGGGGGGACGAGAGTTGTTGGATAAGATGGTGTAGGTGGGGGGGACGAGAGTTGTGGGATAAGATGGTGTGGGTGGGGGGGACGAGAGTTGTTGGATAAGATGGTGTGGGTGGGGGGGACGAGAGTTGTTGGATAAGATGGTGTGGGTGGGGGGGACGAGAGTTGTTGGATAAGATGGTGTGGGTGGGGGGGGACGAGAGTTGTTGGATAAGATGGTGTGGGTGGGGGGGGGACGAGAGTTGTTGGATAAGATGGTGTGGGTGGGGGGGACGAGAGTTGTTGGATAAGATGGTGTGGGTGGGGGGGACGAGAGTTGTTGGATAAGATGGTGTGGGTGGGGGGGACGAGAGTTGTTGGATAAGATGGTGTGGGTGGGGGGGACGAGAGTTGTTGGATAAGATGGTGTGGGTGGGGGGGACGAGAGTTGTTGGATAAGATGGTGTGGGTGGGGGGGACGAGAGTTGTTGGATAAGATGGTGTGGGTGGGGGGGACGAGAGTTGTTGGATAAGATGGTGTGGGTGGGGGGGACGAGAGTTGTTGGATAAGATGGTGTGGGTGGGGGGGACGAGAGTTGTTGGATAAGATGGTGTGGACATACATTCAGGAAATCAGTTGTTAACCGCGTGTCTCGTGAGACTACCCTCTAACACTTCATCTTCTACAGCCGTGTGTGACACTGCCCTCTAACACTTCATCCCCTACAGCCATGTGTTCGCCGGACTATCGTTGCCTGCCTTTCACAACCTTGCTGTCTAGCGATGCAGACTTGATGTCCTAACACGGAAAAGAAACGAAGGTTACAAGACGACTCTCTGAGTCCGGACACAAACACCTCAGCCATGCCGAGACAGGTAGACTCTCCCGTGAAGGGAGCCAAACCCTAGCCTGCACACCCACCCAGCACCCATTCACCGCTCATCCCCCCCCCCCCCCCCCCGCCATCAGGTGTAGACTGACGACCGTCTAGACCGACGACCGTGTAGACTGACATGTAGACCGACGACCGTGTAGACCGACGACCGTGTAGACTGACATGTAGACCGACGACCGTGTAGACCGACGACCGTGTAGACCGACGACCGTGTAGACCAACGACCGTATAGACCGACGACCGTCTAGACTGACATGTAGACCGACGACCGTGTAGACTGACGACCGTATAGACCGACGACCGTCTGGACTGACATGTAGACTGACGACCGTGTAGACCGACGACCGTCTAGACCGACGACCGTCTAGACCGACGACCGTGTAGACTGACATGTAGACTGACGACCGTGTAGACCGACGACCGTATAGACCGACGACCGTATAGACTGACATGTAGACCGATGACCGTGTAGACTGACATGTAGACCGACGACCGTCTAGACTGACATGTAGACCGACGACCGTGTAGACCGACGACCGTATAGACCGACGACCGTATAGACCGACGACCGTCTAGACTGACATGTAGACCATCGACCGTCTAGACCGACGCGACCAGTCTACTGGGGAATGCTTCCACGACAAACACGCAATCAAATCGCGCGCTCGAGGCAACATTTATAAGAACTGATAAGAAATGTCTTATCTTATTTGGCTTTCATTCCAGAGATCAAATGTCAAATTGATTTTTGAAATCGAATAGAAACAAAAAATGGAGGCCAGGAGTTGAGGGTTACTGAAGGGGAGACAAGTATATGAACCCTAGGATGTGATCTCGTCAGACAAACCATCGATCTCTATTGGCAGTTAATGAGGCCAGTTAGGTACTAGCCAGCGAAGCAAACTCAAAGCATGGCCTCTGTCACTTAACAAATGTCTTGTCAGCTATCATGTCAGTGTTTCTCTTGTTGACAGTTAGCGGCGCTAGGAGCACGCACATCCTTGCTGTCACATTTCTGGAATTATTTGCTATCCTGTGCCAATACTGGCTTCCAGGTTAGCACAATTCGTTGCTCACATACTGTTCTTCGGGGAACTGAGACGCAAGTCCATTCGGGCACATCATACTGATCAGGACATCGCGTCAGGGACAATACACTGATCGAGACATCACGTCAGGGACAATACACTGACCAGGACATCGCACCAAGGACAATACACTGACCAGGATATCGTGTCAGGGACAATACACTGACCAGAAAATCGTGTCAGGGACAATACACTGATCGGGACATCACGCCAGGGACAATACACTGACCAGGACATCGCGTCAGGGACAATACACTGACCAGGACATCGCGTCAGGGACAATATACTGACCAGGACATCGCGTCAGGGACAATACACTGACCAGGACATCGCGTCAGGGACAATACACTGACCAAGACATCGCGTCAGGGACAATACACTGACCAGGACATCTCGTCATGGACGCTGAGACTGGCTGGCAGACTTTAGTCGCCGAGACTGGGAAATAGCTTTCAGACTTTAGTCGTCGAGACTGAGAAATAGCTTTCAGACTTTAGTCGCCGAGACTGGGAAATAGCTTTCAGACTTTAGTCGTCGAGACTGGAAGACAGCTTTCAGACTTTAGTCGCCGAGTCTGGGAGCTAGCTAGCAGACTTTAGTCATCAGTCACCGAGTCTGGGAGCTAGCTGACAGACTTTAGTCGCCGAGACTGGGAGCTAGCTGGCAGACTTTAGTCGCCGAGACTGGGTGCTAGCTGGCAGACTTTAGTCGCCGAGACTGGGAGCTAGCTGGCAGACTTTAGTCATCAGTCACAGAGTCTGGGAGCTAGCTGGCAGACTTGAGTCATCAGTCACCAAGACTGGGAGCTAGCTGGGAGACTTTAGTCGCCGAGACTGGTAGCTAGCTGGCAGACTTTAGTCATCAGTCACCGAGTCTGGGAGCTAGCTGGCAGACTTGAGTCATTAGTCACCGAGACTGGGAGCTAGCTGGCAGACTTTAGTCACCGAGACTGGGAGCTAGCTGGCAGACTCTAGTCACCGAGTCTGGGAGCTAGCCGGCAGACTTTAGTCGCCGAGACTGGGAGCTAGCTGGCAGACTTTAGTCGCCGAGACTGGGAGCTAGCTGGCAGATTTTAGTCGCCGAGACTGGGAGCTAGCCGGCAGACTTTAGTCGCCGAGACTGGGAGCTAGCTGGCAGACTTTAGTCGCCGAGACTGGGAGCTAGCTGGCAGATTGTAGTCGCCGAGACGGAGCTAGCTGGCAGACTTTAGTCGCCGAGACTGGGAGCTAGCTGGCAGACTTTAGTCGCCGAGACTGAGAGCTAGCTGGCAGACCTTAGTCACCGAGTCTGGGAGCTAGCCGGCAGACTTTAGTCGCCGAGACTGGGAGCTAGCTGGCAGACTTTAGTCGCCGAGACTGGGAGCTAGCTGGCAGACTTTAGTCGCCGAGACTGAGAGCTAGCTGGCAGACTTTAGTCATCAGTCACCGAGTCTGGGAGCTAGCTGGCAGACTTTCGTCACCATGTGTAGGTGTAAGAGAGACAGGCGGCAACTGTCCATCATTGACTGTTCAACATTCACAAACCAAACATTTTCCGACAGATTGAGGACATGCCAGGACTAAGTATCGGTGGGGTATCCATCTCAGCTATATGGATATCGGTGGGGTATCCATCTCAGCTATGTGGATATTGGTGGGGTATCCATCTCAGCTATGTGGATATCGACATGAGTTATATATCCACAACCACCAACATAAGTCAACCATGGACATCCACCACCATGAGAAGTATTTAGTTATCCACACAAATAACTGTCACATCGTAAAATGAAAGTGAGCTTGTGTTGTGCCCATTCGTTTGTATGGCCTAGAAACATGGACAATGAAAAAAAAACCATTGGTAAAGGAGAAGTGATGCCTTTGAAATGTGGATATGTGGATATGTGGATAACTGTGACATGACATAACACCGGCCATGGTTAGGTGGTTTCTTCAGGGCAGCATAGATGGCGCCTAACAGGCTGTGGGTCTACTTTGCTTCAGTGGTTGAGTCTATTAAGATGGATTTCCACATCGGTTACCCACCCTCCATAAGCGCTTGTCCCAACGCAGCTGCTCGAGCCTAGCCCGCTAGGCAGAAAACCCTTCTCCGGGCTACATTCAGCTCATACCAGAGCTGAGACCTGCCCTCCTCCCCCTGCCCCACCCCTCCTAAGAAGTACCGGTCGACTAAGAACTAAGATACATGTAGCAGGGGAGCACATCTCGTGGGAGGAAAGGAAAACAAAGTCTTGCACAACTGAGGGCTGCACGGAGAAGTAATACACGGAATGAAATTCTGACAATTAAAACATCTGGGTCCAAGCGGTAGAAACCCACATCTCACCTTGATGAAAGTTTAAAACATCTGGGTCCAAGCGGTAGAAACCCACATCTCACCTTGATGAAAGTTTAAAACATCTGGGTCCAAGCGGTAGAAACCCACATCTCACCTTGATGAAAGTTTAAAACATCTGGGTCCAAGCGGTAGAAACCCACATCTCACCTTGATGAAAGTTTAAAACATCTGGGTCCAAGCGGTAGAAACCCACATCTCACCTTGATGAAAGTTTAAAACATCTGGGTCCAAGCGGTAGAAACCCACATCTCACCTTGATGAAAGTTTAAAACATCTGGGTCCAAGCGGTAGAAACCCACATCTCACCTTGATGAAAGTTTAAAACATCTGGGTCCAAGCGGTAGAAACCCACATCTCACCTTGATGAAAGTTTAAAACATCTGGGTCCAAGCGGTAGAAACCCACATCTCACCTTGATGAAAGTTTAAAACATCTGGGTCCAAGCGGTAGAAACCCACATCTCACCTTGATGAAAGTTTAAAACATCTGGGTCCAAGCGGTAGAAACCCACATCTCACCTTGATGAAAGTTTAAAACATCTGGGTCCAAGCGGTAGAAACCCACATCTCACCTTGATGAAAGTTTAAAACATCTGGGTCCAAGCGGTAGAAACCCACATCTCACCTTGATGAAAGTTTAAAACATCTGGGTCCAAGCGGTAGAAACCCACATCTCACCTTGATGAAAGTTTAAAACATCTGGGTCCAAGCGGTAGAAACCCACATCTCACCTTGATGAAAGTTTAAAACATCTGGGTCCAAGCGGTAGAAACCCACATCTCACCTTGATGAAAGTTTAAAACATCTGGGTCCAAGCGGTAGAAACCCACATCTCACCTTGATGAAAGTTTAAAACATCTGGGTCCAAGCGGTAGAAACCCACATCTCACCTTGATGAAAGTTTAAAACATCTGGGTCCAAGCGGTAGAAACCCACATCTCACCTTGATGAAAGTTTAAAACATCTGGGTCCAAGCGGTAGAAACCCACATCTCACCTTGATGAAAGTTTAAAACATCTGGGTCCAAGCGGTAGAAACCCACATCTCACCTTGATGAAAGTTTAAAACATCTGGGTCCAAGCGGTAGAAACCCACATCTCACCTTGATGAAAGTTTAAAACATCTGGGTCCAAGCGGTAGAAACCCACATCTCACCTTGATGAAAGTTTAAAACATCTGGGTCCAAGCGGTAGAAACCCACATCTCACCTTGATGAAAGTTTAAAACATCTGGGTCCAAGCGGTAGAAACCCACATCTCACCTTGATGAAAGTTTAAAACATCTGGGTCCAAGCGGTAGAAACCCACATCTCACCTTGATGAAAGTTTAAAACATCTGGGTCCAAGCGGTAGAAACCCACATCTCACCTTGATGAAAGTTTAAAACATCTGGGTCCAAGCGGTAGAAACCCACATCTCACCTTGATGAAAGTTTAAAACATCTGGGTCCAAGCGGTAGAAACCCACATCTCACCTTGATGAAAGTTTAAAACATCTGGGTCCAAGCGGTAGAAACCCACATCTCACCTTGATGAAAGTTTAAAACATCTGGGTCCAAGCGGTAGAAACCCACATCTCACCTTGATGAAAGTTTAAAACATCTGCGTCCAAGCGGTAGAAACCCACATCTCACCTTGATGAAAGTTTAAAACATCTGGGTCCAAGCGGTAGAAACCCACATCTCACCTTGATGAAAGTTTAAAACATCTGGGTCCAAGCGGTAGAAACCCACATCTCACCTTGATGAAAGTTTAAAACATCTGGGTCCAAGCGGTAGAAACCCACATCTCACCTTGATGAAAGTTTAAAACATCTGGGTCCAAGCGGTAGAAACCCACATCTCACCTTGATGAAAGTTTAAAACATCTGGGTCCAAGCGGTAGAAACCCACATCTCACCTTGATGAAAGTTTAAAACATCTGGGTCCAAGCGGTAGAAACCCACATCTCACCTTGATGAAAGTTTAAAACATCTGGGTCCAAGCGGTAGAAACCCACATCTCACCTTGATGAAAGTTTAAAACATCTGGGTCCAAGCGGTAGAAACCCACATCTCACCTTGATGAAAGTTTAAAACATCTGGGTCCAAGCGGTAGAAACCCACATCTCACCTTGATGAAAGTTTAAAACATCTGGGTCCAAGCGGTAGAAACCCACATCTCACCTTGATGAAAGTTTAAAACATCTGGGTCCAAGCGGTAGAAACCCACATCTCACCTTGATGAAAGTTTAAAACATCTGGGTCCAAGCGGTAGAAACCCACATCTCACCTTGATGAAAGTTTAAAACATCTGGGTCCAAGCGGTAGAAACCCACATCTCACCTTGATGAAAGTTTAAAACATCTGGGTCCAAGCGGTAGAAACCCACATCTCACCTTGATGAAAGTTTAAAACATCTGGGTCCAAGCGGTAGAAACCCACATCTCACCTTGATGAAAGTTTAAAACATCTGGGTCCAAGCGGTAGAAACCCACATCTCACCTTGATGAAAGTTTAAAACATCTGGGTCCAAGCGGTAGAAACCCACATCTCACCTTGATGAAAGTTTAAAACATCTGGGTCCAAGCGGTAGAAACCCACATCTCACCTTGATGAAAGTTTAAAACATCTGGGTCCAAGCGGTAGAAACCCACATCTCACCTTGATGAAAGTTTAAAACATCTGGGTCCAAGCGGTAGAAACCCACATCTCACCTTGATGAAAGTTTAAAACATCTGGGTCCAAGCGGTAGAAACCCACATCTCACCTTGATGAAAGTTTAAAACATCTGGGTCCAAGCGGTAGAAACCCACATCTCACCTTGATGAAAGTTTAAAACATCTGGGTCCAAGCGGTAGAAACCCACATCTCACCTTGATGAAAGTTTAAAACATCTGGGTCCAAGCGGTAGAAACCCACATCTCACCTTGATGAAAGTTTAAAACATCTGGGTCCAAGCGGTAGAAACCCACATCTCACCTTGATGAAAGTTTAAAACATCTGGGTCCAAGCGGTAGAAACCCACATCTCACCTTGATGAAAGTTTAAAACATCTGGGTCCAAGCGGTAGAAACCCACATCTCACCTTGATGAAAGTTTAAAACATCTGGGTCCAAGCGGTAGAAACCCACATCTCACCTTGATGAAAGTTTAAAACATCTGGGTCCAAGCGGTAGAAACCCACATCTCACCTTGATGAAAGTTTAAAACATATGGGTCCAAGCGGTAGAAACCCACATCTCACCTTGATGAAAGTTTAAAACATCTGGGTCCAAGCGGTAGAAACCCACATCTCACCTTGATGAAAGTTTAAAACATCTGGGTCCAAGCGGTAGAAACCCACATCTCACCTTGATGAAAGTTTAAAACATCTGGGTCCAAGCGGTAGAAACCCACATCTCACCTTGATGAAAGTTTAAAACATCTGGGTCCAAGCGGTAGAAACCCACATCTCACCTTGATGAAAGTTTAAAACATCTGGGTCCAAGCGGTAGAAACCCACATCTCACCTTGATGAAAGTTTAAAACATCTGGGTCCAAGCGGTAGAAACCCACATCTCACCTTGATGAAAGTTTAAAACATCTGGGTCCAAGCGATAGAAACCCACATCTCACCTTGATGAAAGTTTAAAACATCTGGGTCCAAGCGGTAGAAACCCACATCTCACCTTGATGAAAGTTTAAAACATCTGGGTCCAAGCGATAGAAACCCACATCTCACCTTGATGAAAGTTTAAAACATCTGGGTCCAAGCGGTAGAAACCCACATCTCACCTTGATGAAAGTTTAAAACATCTGGGTCCAAGCGGTAGAAACCCACATCTCACCTTGATGAAAGTTTAAAACATCTGGGTCCAAGCGGTAGAAACCCACATCTCACCTTGATGAAAGTTTAAAACATCTGGGTCCAAGCGGTAGAAACCCACATCTCACCTTGATGAAAGTTTAAAACATCTGGGTCCAAGCGGTAGAAACCCACATCTCACCTTGATGAAAGTTTAAAACATCTGGGTCCAAGCGGTAGAAACCCACATCTCACCTTGATGAAAGTTTAAAACATCTGGGTCCAAGCGGTAGAAACCCACATCTCACCTTGATGAAAGTTTAAAACATCTGGGTCCAAGCGGTAGAAACCCACATCTCACCTTGATGAAAGTTTAAAACATCTGGGTCCAAGCGGTAGAAACCCACATCTCACCTTGATGAAAGTTTAAAACATCTGGGTCCAAGCGGTAGAAACCCACATCTCACCTTGATGAAAGTTTAAAACATCTGGGTCCAAGCGGTAGAAACCCACATCTCACCTTGATGAAAGTTTAAAACATCTGGGTCCAAGCGGTAGAAACCCACATCTCACCTTGATGAAAGTTTAAAACATCTGGGTCCAAGCGGTAGAAACCCACATCTCACCTTGATGAAAGTTTAAAACATCTGGGTCCAAGCGGTAGAAACCCACATCTCACCTTGATGAAAGTTTAAAACATCTGGGTCCAAGCGGTAGAAACCCACATCTCACCTTGATGAAAGTTTAAAACATCTGGGTCCAAGCGATAGAAACCCACATCTCACCTTGATGAAAGTTTAAAACATCTGGGTCCAAGCGGTAGAAACCCACATCTCACCTTGATGAAAGTTTAAAACATCTGGGTCCAAGCGATAGAAACCCACATCTCACCTTGATGAAAGTTTAAAACATCTGGGTCCAAGCGGTAGAAACCCACATCTCACCTTGATGAAAGTTTAAAACATCTGGGTCCAAGCGGTAGAAACCCACATCTCACCTTGATGAAAGTTTAAAACATCTGGGTCCAAGCGGTAGAAACCCACATCTCACCTTGATGAAAGTTTAAAACATCTGGGTCCAAGCGGTAGAAACCCACATCTCACCTTGATGAAAGTTTAAAACATCTGGGTCCAAGCGGTAGAAACCCACATCTCACCTTGATGAAAGTTTAAAACATCTGGGTCCAAGCGGTAGAAACCCACATCTCACCTTGATGAAAGTTTAAAACATCTGGGTCCAAGCGGTAGAAACCCACATCTCACCTTGATGAAAGTTTAAAACATCTGGGTCCAAGAGGTAGAAACCCACATCTCACCTTGATGAAAGTTTAAAACATCTGGGTCCCAGCGGTAGAAACCCACATCTCACCTTGATGAAAGTTATATTAGACGGACAAGGACAAGGTTAATATGCCATAGGTAAGCAACGCTCTAGCTAGGAGGAAAGCACGCACAGAAATGGACTGAAATGCCTGTCTGATTTGTCCCCCAAGTCAGAGAACGGAGGAGAGCCATTGTATGAGATATTGAGTGTGGAGACCGTACCTCAAGTGTACAGTATCTAGGTCATAGATCCCGCCAGTAGCTTCAGCCCTCAGAGCAATGGTCCCCCCCCCCCCCCCCCCCAGCTGACGTGTGGTGCTGTCGTCTGGGCATGTCCGGGTCGCAGTAGCCAGACAAAAATGGCTAATCAAGAAAGGTCTAACAGGCATATAAATGATTCCACACGACGTTGCTGTCCACATTAGAGATGTGTGTGTGGTGTGGTAGGGTGTACGTGCGTGTTTGGGTGCGTTTGGGTGTGTGTGTGAATTCGTGCGTGAGTGTGTGTATGTTCGTGTGTGTGCGTGTATGTGCGCGTGTTCGTGTGTGTGTGTGCGTCCGTGCCTGTGTGTGTGTGTATGTTCGTGAGTGTGTGTATGTTCGTGTGTGTGTGTGTGTGTGTGTGTGTCTGCTGTCTGCGTGCGTGTGTGTGTGTCTGCTGTCTGCGTGCGTGTGTGTGTGCTGATTATACTTGAGTTTGTGTGTATGTGTGTGTCTGTACGTGTGTGTGTAATGGGTTGGTGTGCATGTGTGTGTCTGTACGTGTGTGTGTGATGGGCGTGTGTGCATGTGTGTGTCTGTACGTGTGTGTGTGATGGGCGTGTGTGCATGTGTGTGTCTGTACGTGTGTGTGTGATGGGCTTGTGTGCATGTGTGTGTCTGTACGTGTGTGTGTGATGGGCTTGTGTGCATGTGTGTGTCTGTACGTGTGTGTGTGATGGGCGTGTGTGCATGTGTGTGTCTGTACGTGTGTGTGTGATGGGCGTGTGTGCATGTGTGTGTCTGTACGTGTGTGTGTGATGGGCTTGTGTGCATGTGTGTGTCTGTACGTGTGTGTGTGATGGGCTTGTGTGCATGTGTGTGTCTGTACGTGTGTGTGTGATGGGCGTGTGTGCATGTGTGTGTCTGTACGTGTGTGTGTGATGGGCGTGTGTGCATGTGTGTGTCTGTACGTGTGTGTGTGATGGGCTTGTGTGCATGTGTGTGTCTGTACGTGTGTGTGTGATGGGCGTGTGTGCATGTGTGTGTCTGTACGTGTTGACCTAACAGTTCATGAAGAGAAGAAAGGTTTTATGTACGGGTTCACTGAATGGTCGGAGATTTGGATGAGGCCACCAGTTTATCAGGGAAAGAAGAAGGAGGAGGAGGAAGAGGAAGACGAGGAAGAAAAAGAAGAAGAAGAAGAAGAGGAGGGGGAGAGGAAGAAGAGGAGGAGGGAGAAGAGTAAGAAGAGGAAGAAGAAGAGGAGTGGGAAGAGGAAGAAGAAGAGGATGAAGAAGAAAAAGAAGAGGGGGAAGAGGAAGAAGAGGAGGAGGAGGAAGAGGAATAAAAAAAAGAAGTAGAGGAGGAAGAAGAACCAATACCATTTGTAGTGTATGCGTCTCTGTGTGGGGGACCTGACCCTCTAGAAAGGTACTGTTCTGGAATCCGTCATGAACACGCTGCAGCCTACCAAGCTGGCAATGGTTACATGACTCATTGTTTGGGAAGGATAGCCAGCGAGGGAGATTGCATCCTCCCCTACCTCAGAAGTCTATGCCTAGCTCTCTAACACCTCCTCCCCTACCTTCTATGCCTAGCTCTCTAACACCTCCTCACCTACCTCTCTATGCCTAGCTCTCTAACACCTCCTCCCCTACCTCTCTATGCCTAGCTCTCTAACACCTCCTCACCTACCTCTCTATGCCTAGCTCTCTAAAACCTCCTCAGCTGCCTCTCTATGCCTAGCTCTCTAACACCTCCTCACCTGCCTCTCTCTGCCTAGCTCTCTAACACCTCCTCACCTGCCTCTCTATGCTTAGCTCTCTAACACCTCCTCCCCTGCCTCTCTATGCCTAGCTCTCTAATACCTCCTCACCTACCTCTCTATGCCTAGCTATCTAACACCTCCTCCCCTACCTCTCTATGCCTAGCTCTCTAATACCTCCTCACCTACCTCTCTATGCCTAGCTCTCTAACACCTCCTCCCCTACCTCTCTTTGCCTAGCTCTCTAACACCTCCTCCCCTACCTCTCTATGCCTAGCTCTCTAACACCTCCTCACCTACCTCTCTATGCCTAGCTCTCTAACACCTCCTCACCTACCTCTCTATGCCTAGTTCTCTAACACCTCCTCACCTACCTCTCTATGCCTAGCTCTCTAACACCTCCTCCCCTACCTCTCTATGCCTAGCTCTCTAACACCTCCTCCCCTACCTCTCTATGCCTAGCTCTCTAACACCTCCTCCCCTACCTCTCTATGCCTAGCTCTCTAACACCTCCTCCCCTACCTCTCTAGGCCTAGCTCTCTAACACCTCCTCCCCTACCTCTCTAGGCCTAGCTCTCTAACACCTCCTCCCCTACCTCTCTATGCCTAGCTCTCTAACACCTCCTCCCCTACCTCTCTCTGCCTAGCTCTCTAACACCTCCTCACCTACCTCTCTATGCCTAGCTCTCTAACACCTCCTCACCTACCTCTCTATGCCTAGCTCTCTAACACCTCCTCACCTGCCTCTCTATGCCTAGCTCTCTAACACCTCCTCACCTACCTCTCTATGCCTAGCTCTCTAACACCTCCTCACCTACCTCTCTATGACTAGCTCTCTAACACCTCCTCCCCTACCTCTCTTTGCCTAGCTCTTTAACACCTCATCTACCTCAGAAGTCTATGCCTAGCTCTCTAACACCTCCTCCTCTACTTCGACAACAATGTATGCTGCGGGACTTCATAAGCACCAAGAGCCAACAATACCCACACCGCTGCCATCTTGTTAGAGCCTATGGATCTGCCTGGTGTCATGTGGTATAGCTTAACTAACAATGGATACAGTACACTAGAATCCAGGCTCTAATCTCATATTCTGCTGAAGAGCGCAGTCGATGTACGTGTCATTAAGGAGAGAGTGGCATCGACTAGGGCACCAGCCCACTTCATGTAAAGTGTACCGGCTCAAACCATCGTTTCTCGTGAGAGCAAGAAACCTTCTATGTACACTTTGTGGTGACTGAAGAGTTATGCGGCCTAAATTCCTCCGCGCCACAAAAACTTCCACTGAGTTCATGTATGGGAATAAACGCTGCAACGAATGCGGCCCGATACACTATGGCACAGGATACCACTAACACCGCGGGCCACTAGTTGCTATCCAATCAAATCACGTATTGAAAGCGATAACCACTATCACTATCACATACCAGAGCCAGCTACGTCCCCTGTCACATCCACTATCACATACCAGAGCCAGCTACGTCACCTGTCACATCCACTGTCACATACCAGAGACAGCTACGTCCCCTGTCACATCCACTATCACATACCAGAGCCAGCTACGTCCCCTGTCACATCCACTATCACATTCCAGACTTGAGACAGCTACTTCCCCTGTCACATCCACTATCACATTTCAGAATTGAGACAGCTACGTCCCCTGTCACATCCACTATCATATTCCAGACTTGAGACAGCTACGTCCCCTGTCACATCCACTATCACATACCAGAGCCAGCTACGTCCCCTGTCACATCCACTATCACATACCAGAGCCAGCTACGTCCCCTGTCACATCCACTATCACATACCAGAAACAGCTACGTCCCCTGTCACATCCACTATCACATACCAGAGACAGCTACGTCCCCTGTGACATCCACAATCACATACCAGACTTGAGCCCCTTACGTCCCTTGTCACATCCACTATCACATACCAGAGACAGCTACGTCCCCTGTCACATCCACTATCACATAACAGAGCCAGCTATGTCCCCTGTCACATCCACTATCACATAACAGAGCCAGCTATGTCCCCTGTCACATCCACTATCACATACCAGACTTGAGCCAGTTACGTCCCCTGTCACATCCACTATCACATACCAGACTTGAGCAACTTACGTCCCCTGTCACATCCACTATCACATACCAGAAACAGCTATGTCCCCTGTCACATCCACTATCACATAACAGAGCCAGCTATGTCCACTGTCATATCCACTATCACGTACCAGACTTGAGCCAGTTACGTCACCTGTCACATCGACTATCACATACCAGAGCCAGCTACGACCCCTGTCACATCCACTATCACATACCCAGAGCCAGCTACGTCCCCTGTCACATCCACTATCACATACCAGAGCCAGCTACGTCCCCTGTCACATCCACTATCACATACCAGAGCCAGCTACGTTCCCTGTCACATCCACTATCACATACCAGAGACAGCTACGTCCCATGTCACATCCACTATCACATAACAGAGCCAGCTATGTCCCCTGTCACATCCACTATCACATACCAGAGCCAGCTACGTCCCCTGTCACATCCACTATCACATTCCAGACTTGAGACAGCTACTTCCCCTGTCATATCCACTATCACATTCCAGACTTGAGACAGCTACGTCCCCTGTCACATCCACTATCACATTCCAGACTTGAGACAGCTACTTCCCCTGTCACATCCACTATCACATTTCCGAATTGAGACAGCTACGTCCCCTGTCACATCCACTATCATATTCCAGACTTGAGACAGCTACGTCCCCTGTCACATCCACTATCATATACCAGAGACAGCTACGTCCCCTGTCCCATCCACTATCACATACCAGAGACAGCTACGTCCACTGTCACATCCACTATCACATACCAGAGACAGCTACGTCCACTGTCCCATCCACTATCACATACCAGACTTGAGCCCCTTACGTCCCCTGTCACATCCACTATCACATACCAGAGACAGCTACGTCCCCTGTCACATCCACTATCACATAACAGAGCCAGCTATGTCCCCTGTCACATCCACTATCACATACCAGAGCCAGCTACGTCCACTGTCTTATCCACTATCACATACCAGACTTGAGCCAGTTACGTCACCTGTCACATCGACTATCACATACCAGAGCCAGCTACGACCCCTGTCACATCCACTATCACATACCCAGAGCCAGCTACGTCCTCTGTCACATCCACTATCACATACCAGAGCCAGCTACGTCCCCTGTCACATCCACTATCACATACCAGAGCCAGCTACGTTCCCTGTCACATCCACTATCACATACCAGAGACAGCTACGTCCACTGTCACATCCACTATCACATACCAGAGACAGCTACGTCCACTGTCCCATCCACTATCACATACCAGACTTGAGCCCCTTACGTCCCCTGTCACATCCACTATCACATACCAGAGACAGCTACGTCCCCTGTCACATCCACTATCACATAACAGAGCCAGCTATGTCCCCTGTCACATCCACTATCACATACCAGAGCCAGCTACGTCCACTGTCTTATCCACTATCACATACCAGACTTGAGCCAGTTACGTCACCTGTCACATCGACTATCACATACCAGAGCCAGCTACGACCCCTGTCACATCCACTATCACATACCCAGAGCCAGCTACGTCCTCTGTCACATCCACTATCACATACCAGAGCCAGCTACGTCCCCTGTCACATCCACTATCACATACCAGAGCCAGCTACGTTCCCTGTCACATCCACTATCACATACCAGACTTGAGCCCCTTACGTCCCCTGTCACATCCACTATCACATACCAGAGACAGCTACGTCCCCTGTCACATCCACTATCACATAACAGAGCCAGCTATGTCCCCTGTCACATCCACTATCACATACCAGAGCCAGCTACGACCCCTGTCAAATCCACTATCACATACCAGACTTGAGCCACTTACGTCCCCTGTCACATCCCCTATCAACTACCCAGAGCCAGCTACGTCCCCTGTCACATCCACTATCACATACCAGAGACAACTACGTCCCCTGTCACATCCACTATCACACACCAGAGCCAGCTACGTCCCCTGTCACATCCACTATCACATTCCAGACTTGAGACAGCTACGTCCCCTGTCACATCCACTATCACATTCCAGACTTAAGACAGCTACGTCCCCTGTCACATCCACTATCACATTCCAGACTTCAGACAGCTACGTCCCCTGTCACATCCACTATCACATTCCAGACTTCAGACAGCTACGTCCCCTGTCACATCCACTATCACATTTCAGAATTGAGACAGCTACGTCCCCTGTCACATCCACTATCATATTCCAGACTTGAGACAGCTACGTCCCCATTCACATCCACTATCACATACCAGAGCCAGCTACGTCCCCTGTCACATCCACTATCACATACCAGAGCCAGATACGTACCCTGTCACATCCACTATCACATACCAGAAACAGCTACGTCCCCTGTCACATCCACTATCACATACCAGAGACAGCTACGTCCCCTGTCCCTTCCACTATCACATACCAGAGACAGCTACGTCCCCTGTCGCCTCCACTATCACATACCAGAGCCAGCTACGTCCCCTGTCACATCCACTATCACATACCAGAGCCAGCTACGTCCACTGTCACATCCACTATCACATACCAGACTTGAGCCAGTTACGTCACCTGTCACATCGACTATCACATACCAGAGCCAGCTACGACCCCTGTCACATCCACTATCACATACCCAGAGCCAGCTACGTCCCCTGTCACATCCACTATCACATACCAGAGCCAGCTACGTTCCCTGTCACATCCACTATCACATACCAGAGACAGCTACGTCCCCTGTCACATCCAGTATCACATAACAGAGCCAGGTATGTCCCCTGTCACATCCACTATCACATACCAGAGCCAGCTACGTCCACTGTCACATCCACTATCACATACCAGACTTGAGCCAGTTACGTCCCCTGTCACATCCACTATCACATACCAGAGACAGCTACGTCCCCTGTCACATCCACTATCACATACCAGAGCCAGCTACGTCCACTGTCACATCCCCTATCACATACCAGACTTGAGCCAGTTACGTCACCTGTCACATCGACTATCACATACCAGAGCCAGCTACGACCCCTGTCACATCCACTATCACATACCCAGAGCCAGCTACGTCCCCTGTCACATCCACTATCACATACCAGAGCCAGCTACGTCCCCTGTCACATCCACTATCACATACCAGACTTGAGCCAGTTACGTCCCCTGTCACGCCGATGTGCCCCCCCCCCCCTGTTGACTCGGCTACACATGTCCATAACTCACGGCCTTTCATCTTGCTAATGGTCGCCCATAATCAGGTTTGGCGGCCAGAATTCTCGTGTTTGCTGATCTAGGGAAAGTATTTACAATCTACGGGCGGTCACCGCGCCAGCACCCAACCTCCCTGGAATGTCTGGCAAGCGGACATGGAATTAAGAAAAGTCCCCTTGTATTTGTCCAGCTATTTCTTCCATCCTCTTGATCTCCATCTGTTACTTCCGTCTCTTTTTTGATCATTCCTTCATCTTTGTGTTCTTTCCATTCACGCAGCCATTCAATTATCGGATTATTTTCATAATCTTCATCTGTCGTACATAATCTTCTGTGGAGTTTTCATTGCCGGCGTTATCTTGTTTGCCTTCTTAATGTTATCTAACGTGCCAGCTCTTCTCTCGTGTTGGTAGTTAAGTTTGTCAATTAGCTGTACATTTTAACAATTTATAATTCATCATTCTCTAAAAATAATCTCCCAATGTAATTTACCTTTCTCTAAAATGCATCTCTCTATACAATCCATTTCCCTCTACGATTTAAATCGATATAATTCAACTCGCTCTATAATTATTCTCCCTCTATAATTACTTTCTTCTATAATTTATCTCTATAGTCGATCTCCCTCAATAATCCATCTCCTCTATAATTAATCTAAACCCTATAATGACCTCCCTTCTCCCCCCAATCTCTCACCCAATCTCCCCTTTATGATCTACAAATCTCCCACCCCATCTCCCCTTTATGATCCATCAATCTCCCACCCCATTTCCTCTCTATGATCCACCAATCTCTAACCCCATCTCCACTTTCTGATCCACCAATCTCCCACCCAATCTCCCCTGTATGATCCAACAATCTCCTACCCAATCTCCCCTGTATGATCCACCAATCTCCCCTGTATGATCCACCAATCTCCCACCCAATCTCCCCTGTATGATCCATCAATCTCCCACCCCACCTGCTCTCTATGATCCACCAATCTCCCACCCAATCTCCCCTGTATGATCCACCAATCTCCCACCCAATCTCCCCTGTATGATCCACCAATCTCCCACCCCATCTCCTCTCTATGATCCACCAATCTCCCACCCAATCTCCCCTGTATGATCCACCAATCTCCCACCCAATCTCCCCTGTATGATCCACCAATCTCCCACCCCATCTCCTCTCTATGATCCACCAATCTCCCACCCAATCTCCCCTGTATGATCCACCAATCTCCCACCCAATCTCCCCTGTATGATCCACCAATCTTCAACCCCATCTACCCCCTATTAGTCTTACGACCTTGGCTCGCAGGTCAGCTTGACACTGTCACGTTTTGGATTCAACCAAACGCATACGGTCTGGTAGGGTGTCATGTCGGTCTGGTAAGTGGGTCATGTCGGTCTGGTAGGGGTCCATGTCGGTCTGGTAGGGGTCCATGTCGGTCTGGTAGGGGGGCATATCGGTCTGGTAGGGGGGCATATCGGTCTGGTAGGGGGGCCATGTCGGTTTGGTAGGAGTCCATGTCGGTCTGGTAGGGGTCCATGTCAGTCTGGTAGGGGGTCATGTCGGTCTGGTAGGTGGGCTATGTCGGTCTGGTAGGGGGGGCCATGTCGGTCTGGTAGGGGTCCATGTCGGTCTGGTAGGTGGGCCATGTCGATCTGGTAGGGGGGCCATGTCGGTCTGGTAGGTGGGCCATGTCTGTCTGGTAGGTGGGCCATGTCGGTCTGGTAGGGTTCATGTCGGTCTGGTAGAGGTTAACGGTCTGGTAGGGGCCCATGTAGATCTGTGTCACAGATCGTAGCTTTACAGACAACATGTAGGTAGGAGCTTAGCCAACTATTTATTTATTTCTTCTTCGTGACATTTGAGTCAGTGCCGTGGAAATCAGTTTCGCCAGAATTTTAGTAACCAAATTGAACCACGACGTAACCTGACGTAAGTTACAGACCATGTGTCAACACTTGGAACGATAGTGGTTAGTGACACGTAGACTTGTTGCCGCCGACAATCTCGCGTCGTCTAGAAACCGCGCGAATAGGATGGGGGATAATAGCAAGTAGGCGGACAAAAACGGTGGCGGTATTGGAAATCACGTGATCTTGGAGGAGATCTAAAATAAATCCCCTGTGTAGAGAGACGTGAGGAGCATTTACGTGTGAACACTTTCGAGAGAGACGGCTGAGAGAAAAGTTTCGACTTCAGAGACAAATTCGAAAGAGATAGGCAGTTGAGAGCGGTCGATTTAGAGGAGACAAACGAAACGAGAAGTTTAGGCAGGTTGGAGCTGACAACCACAGACAGACAGAACACTTGAGAGACAGAGGTACTCTGGAATGAGACGCTCAGTGGAGGGCAGGCGACGAAGATATGCATTTGAGACAGATTTGAGTTGAGATTTAGGAGAGAGACAGTTGAGATAGGCACGCAGCCAGCAAGGTAACTACCCTCATTTTATGTAGTGGTCGTGATTACAAGTCGTCAGTAGCTTATAGAGGCAGTCTTCCAGTCATTCCATTCATCATAGTGACGCAGTTCTACTGATCACGTCGACATCACCTTGATCACGTAAATGTAAGTCGTCTGTCGCAGCTAGAGGCAGTTGTTCAGTGATCCCATGGATCACATTTGATGCAGTCTATCCTGGTCACGTGGGGACCACTTTGATCTACCACCGACAAAGAGGAACAAGTCCACGGACGTCATACTTGAGTTCAGAACCTACGAGCTTCACCATCAGCGGCAATCCGCAACTAAGTTCGGTCGCAGCAGACCAGATTAGCAGACCAGATTAGGAGAGCAGATCAGGAGAGAAGATTAGGAGACCAGATTAGGAGAGCAGATCAGGAGAGAAGATTAGCAGACCAGATTATGAGAATTAGGTTATCGTGAGGAATAAATGGTGAGAGAAATAATGTCCGTTTTTTTTTAGAGAGTTTATAGTTGACAGTGTTTCTTCATTAAATAATTGTAAAATCTATTGACAAAATATTATAATCTATTGTATTGTGTTTAGATTTAGTGTTTCTTGAATTCGTTTAGAGTGAGTGTAGAGTGAAATAGAATAGAGCAGACCCCTTTTCCGTCTGTGACAGAGCTCCATCTAATCGAACGGGTCTGGTAGGGTGTCATGTCAGTCTTAAAGAAATACATCTATAATCCACTTCTTTCTATAATCCACTTCCTTCTATAATCAATCTCCATGTATAATCAATCTCCATGTAAAATCCATCTCCTTGTATAATCCATCTCCTTGTATAATCCATCTCCTTGTATAATCCATCTCCTTGTATAATCCATCTCCTTTTATAATCCATCTCCTTCTATAACCCATATCCTTCTATAATCCATCTCCTTCTATAATCCATCTCCTTCTATAATCCATCTCCTTGTATAATCCATCTCATTCTATAATCCATCTCCTTCTATAATCCATCTCCTTCTATAATCCATCTCCTTCTATAATCCTTCCCTGTTTTTTGCTATGAATATTTCGTTGATCACGTAACATTTTGATAAAATCTACATTTGCATTACTGGCTGTCCTATCAGTGGCGGCAGTTGGCATGGCTGTCCTATCAATGGCAACAGCTGGCATGGATGTCCTATCAATGGGGGCAGTTGGCATGGATGTCCTATCAATTGAGATAGCTAGCATGGCTGTCCTACCAATGGGAACAGCTGCCATGACTATCCTGTCAATTGAGACAGTTAGCATGGCTGTCCTATCAATACAGACCGCTGTAATGGGTGTCCTATCAATACAGACAGCTCTTATAGATCACACCTGTGTTAAGGTCCTGCTACTGTATCCGTGTTCACTCTGCCGCCAACTGTGAAAATGCTTCACAACTTGATGAGGTACTGCGGGTCTTATGTGAACACCATGATGCATGTGTTCTGTGTGGGGGAGATGCCTGGTCATTGCTGGAGTGCCCTATGTACACGTGACCATCTTTCACATGAGATGCTTGCACAGAACCGACAGGCTGTCCTCAGATTGCTGAACCAAGTATTGTGGAGGCTCGGAGAAAACTCGCTGTCAGAACTCAAACAATCCCATAGCTGACTCATCACATAGTATTGTGGAGGCTCAGAGAAAGCTCGCTGTCAGAACTCAAACAATCCCATAGCTGACTCATCACATAGTATTGTGGAGGCTCGGAGAAAGCTCGCTGTCAGAACTCAAATAACCCCATAGCTGACTCATCACATAGTGTTGTGGAGGCTCGGAGAAAGCTCGCTGTCAGAACTCAAATAATCCCATAGCTGACTCATCACATAGTGTTGTGGAGGCTCGGAGAAAGCTCGCTGTCAGAACTCAAACAATCCCATAGCTGACTCATCACAGGTGCCGCAAACGCTGAAGAGTCTGCCGTGCCAAGACTTAACTTTACAGTCTCACGAGATGAGATCTCGCAGCATAAGTTCATGCTGTCACCATGTTTGCTTGCAAAAGAGAACTTTTAGCCGTTACATCTCAAGGGCAGGCAGGCGGTCTGGTTCTCGTCGGTTCATGATCAGTTTTCTCCTGACTTACCGACTGCCCGCTCTCCCTGTGCTCTTTGTTGAGCGCCCTGGGTGGTCGGCACGCTTGCTTCGGATAATTAGTGTTCACAGCAGGCTTTCTGGGTGTTCACATCAGGCTTTCTGGGTGTTCACATCAGGCTTTCTGGGTGTTCACATCAGGCGTCGGCTTCTGGGTAATGGTACATGGCGTACAGGTGACTGGCATTATGGTGCATTGGATAAATGTGTATAGAGTAATGTGTATGGAGTAATGTGTATGGAGTAATGTGTATGGAGCAATGTGTATGGAGCAATGTGTATGGAGTAATGTGTATGGAGTAATGTGTATACAGTAATGTGTATGGAGTAATGTGTATGGATCTCCACCCATTTTGGGTGTTACCGGAGCTGGGGGGTTGACTGGGTCAACCTGGGGCTGTCATATGACGGGGCTGGAGGTCACGTTCTTAGATCGCCGTGGCGGGGCTGGAGGTCACGTTCTTAGATCGCCGTGGTGGGGCTGGAGGCCACGTTCTTAGATCGCCGTGGTGGGGCTGGAGGTCACGTTCTTAGATCGCCGTGGCGGGGCTGGAGGTCACGTTCTTAGATCGCGGTGGCGGGGCTGGAGGTCACGTTCTTAGATCGCCGGACGACGAGCTGCTGATGAGGCGTGTGCTGAGTGTTCTCCTAAACAAAGAAAGAAAGCGAGAACCGCGATGAGGATTAGACGCCGTCTGAGCTGAGGCCATGACAGATGTCGACCAATTGTCTAGAGGCGCTGCATTGATGAGTCAAAGTGTCTGGGTTCGGCAGCAAGCGGTTCTACGGCTGACGTTTTAAGGAATTGACGGAAGGGCAACAGGGGAGTGGAACCTGGGCTTAATGTGACTCGACCCGAGAACACTCGCACGGCCTGGACACTGTCAGGATTGACACATTGGTGGCTCGCTGAATCATCATTCGATGGGTAGTGGTGGTAGTAGTGGGGGTAGTAGTGGTAGTAGTGATGGTGGTGGTGGTGGTGGTAGTGGTGGTGGTAGGGGTGGTGGTGGTGGCGGTGGTGGGGGTGATAGGGGTGGTAGTGGTGGTAGTGGTGAGACATCCCCGACAGCACGCGGGTTACACTAAAGGAATGGGCGTGGTGTCTCGATGGTCTGAAAGGGTTGACAAACCTCTAGAACACCCCCCACCCCGCCCCCGTGTTTAGGGTTGGAATATCTAATGAGGATACCTCAGTGGGTTGCGGGGAAGTATGGTTGCACAGCGGAAACTGATGGAAACGCTCAACCAGGAGTCGAGGAGACGGGACAGTACGGAGAAATGAGACGGGGCAGTACGGGTAAATCAAACGGGACAGTACTGGGAAATCAGACGAGACGGGACACTGTAAAGAACCCCATGAAAGGCTCTGTGAGGAGATCTTTAATATAAATCTACATCTCTACTAACGGGTCTTGCCACTGGACCAGCTCAGGACAAGTCTACATCTCTACTAACGGGTCTTGCCACTGGACCAGCTCAGGACAAGTCTACATCTATACTAACGCGTCTTGCCACTGGACCAGGTCAGGACAAGTCTACATCTCTACTAACGCGTCTTGCCACTGGACCAGGTCAGGACAAGTCTACATCTCTACTAACGCTTCTTGCCACTGGACCAGCTCAGGACGAGAGAGTAGAGTTGACAGCAGCGCACCATCTCCTTCCAGCCTAATGAAAGTCCAGCTTCAGTCCTGCCAGACATGCAGTGCCTTCTCTATCTCGTCTCTCTCTCTCTCTTCGCTACGGGCGAGCAACTATTATTACAGATGGGTTAACTGAGGCGTGTCGATAATATGATCCAAACCTGTACTTTTGCTGCGAAAAGCGAGCGCTCTATCAATCTGCTAATCACACCTCATCAATTGTTCCCGAGTTGATAAAAATAGGAAAACTTTAACCATGCAAGCAGAACATGAAAGACGACTAAAGAGGGCTGTGTATGTGGCTAGTAACCTCGTCACGTAAAATCATTGCTACTAAATCCACTATTGATAATGCACGAAATCAGACTTCCCGTTAGGGGGCCAGCTGTAGTGGGCACAAAGTCACAAACAGCCAGCCTACGCACCATCCCTACACAAACAGCCAGGCTACGCACCCTCCCTACACAAACAGCCAGGCTACGCACCCTCCCTACACAAACAGCCAGGCTACTCACTCCAAGCGCTCTAACCCTCCCTACACAAACAGCCAGGCTACGCACTCCAAGCGCTCTAACCCTCCCTACACAAACAGCCAGGCTACGCACTCCAAGCGCTCTAACCCTCCCTACACAAACAGCCAGGCTACTCACTCCAAGCACTCTAACCCTCCCTACACAAACAGCCAGGCTACTCACTCCAAGCGCTCTAACCCTCCCTACACAAACAGCCAGGCTACTCACTCCAAGCGCTCTAACCCTCCCTACACAAACAGCCAGGCTACTCACTCCAAGCGCTCTAACCCTCCCTACACAAACAGCCAGGCTACTCGCCACAAGCGCTCTTATCCTCCCTGCACAAACAGCCAGGCTACTCACCCTCCCTACACAAACAGCCAGGCTACTCACCCTCCCTGCACAAACAGCTAGGCTACTCACCACAATCGCTCTCATCCTCCCTGCACAGGCAGTCGTCGCGAAGGTCACACCGCTGATCATGTGACAGACACTCGTGGAGACCGGAACACTGGAAGTGGTCTTCGGGGCAGGTCAGGTCCTGGGGCACATCATCTGTGACAGATCACACACAATAAGATACAGCGCTCCGACATGTGACTGATCACACACAATAAGATACAGCGCTCCGACATGTGACTGATCACACACAATAAGATACAGCGCTCCGACCAGCTCCTCTCTGACCAGCTCCTCTCTGACCAGCTTCTCTCTGACCAGCTCCTCTTTGACATGTTGCAGATCACAAATTGTGATACTTGACACTGACTAACTGTACTTGACACTGACTAACTGATGGTCTTGTCTCTTTTTTGCACACCAGCCGAAGCATAGGGTCACAGCTACAGTTCACCTCACACAGGACGCCTGCGCCAAAGTCCTGTGCGTGTTTTTGTCAGTGCTGTTTCCTGAAGCATTCGGGTTTGGTAGGATAAGGTTCTAGCCCCAATCACAACTCTCTTTAGTCGAATTTTACGACATGCACGGACGAGTGTTGGGCCTATAGTTGTTTGATCATGCCACGACACTGCCCAGTGTTAGCCAGTCCAGAGATTATCGTCAGTTGTTTGATCATGCCACGACACTGTCCAGTGTTAGCCAGTCCAGAGATTGGCGTCTGCCTCGTTTGATCATGCCACGACACTGTCCAGTGTTAGCCAGTCCAGAGATTGGCGTCTGCCTCGTTTGATCATGCCACGACACTGTCCAGTGTTAGCCAGTCCAGAGATTGGCGTCTGCCTCGTTTGATCATGCCACGACACTGTCCAGTGTTAGCCAGTCCAGAGATTGGCGTCTGCCTCGTTTGATCATGCCACGACACTGTCCAGTGTTAGCCAGTCCAGAGATTGGTGTCAGTTAATTGATCATGCCACGACACTGCCCAGTGTTAGCCAGTCCAGAGATTGGCGTCTGCCTCGTTTGATCATGCCACGACACTGTCCAGTGTTAGCCAGTCCAGAGATTGGCGTCTGCCTCGTTTGATCATGCACGACATTGCCCAGTGTTAGCCAGTCCAGAGATTGGCGTCTGCCTCGTTTGATCATGCACGACATTGCCCAGTGTTAGCCAGTCCAGAGATTGGCGTCTGCCTCGTTTGATCATGCCACGACACTACAGCTTGAGAGGAACCAAGTCTAGAGCTTGGAGAAGACAAACAAGAGCTGTGGGTATTACCATAAGAGGCCCTATCTGCAGCTGTCGCCGACCTTGTCGTGCTGGGCCATGGATCCTTCGTTTGGATGGACATTACAGATAAGAAACAGCAGCAACCACTTTCACTTGATAAAGAAATTACGGTGCGACTTGTACATGTGTGACTTGTACAGGTGTGATTTTACGGGTGCGTTTTTACATGTATGTTTGTACAGCTGTGTTTGTACAGGTGTGTTTGTACAGCTGTGTTTGTACAGTTGTGTTTGTATAGGTGTGTTTGTACAGGTGTGTTTATACAGGTGAGTTTGTGCAGGTGCCCAACTTCAGTGATTGTACACAAGCAAACAACGGCCATAAACAAAGTCATGCCGTTTCATAAATCTCATTTTTGAATCTTTCTAAGTAACAATTTCTGTTCGCTACTCTTTCCTTGTGTGACAGTTCCAGCTAGAGCATGGACGTTTAGGGCGGGAGATATTGGGCTGGCCACTCTAAAAAACAAAGGTTGTCCGAATGCGTTGGAATCACGCCACGGCCAAGCCTAGTTTTGACACTAGGTCGACACGGAAACGAGGGGTTATGTACACGTTAGGTGGAAGACATTTTCTGGTACAGAGGTTGGTGTCAGAATTGACCAATCTGTCGTCAGACTTGACGGGAGTTAGCGGTTGGTGGCAGGCAGTCTAATACTTCCACGACAGGCTACCACATTTAGAAGTCACTCGTGGATAGACATCCAATAACATTTTAAAAAGGATGGTTACAAATTGGAGTGATAGCTAAGTCAGCCGACCAACAGAAGACAATTGGACAGCCATGTTCTGGATTGACAATATAAAATATACTGCAGAGGTAAAGTTTGGAAGACTGGGAGTGAGTCTAGAAGTGAGATTTTGCACGGTAATTGTCCCATCATACACCCCGAATTTGGCCAGTCGCACTCAGAAGATGCTTATGATGGACACCCTGTGAACAATAAGAGATATGATGTGTGTGAACGTACATATCGACATATTACGAGAATTGAGTTGGTGATCGATTGAGTACGTGATTTGATTATATGTGAGTTTACAGATCGCCTCCTTATACGTGGTTTGATTATATGTGAGTGCACAGATCGACTGAGTACGTCATCTGATTGTGAAGACGAGTTTGTGATTGTGTGTTGAGGGTGCAGATAGAGAACAGCGACCTAACTAAGGCCGTCAAATTGTATTAGAGTTTATGAGAAGTTTTGTTGTGACAAAAGTAGACTAAAAATTCTGGGTATCATAGATATTGGAGGAAACACCACAAGCTAGTGCTTACAACCTCCTAGTTAGATTATATAAATATTGTATTTTTGTTTTAATTGTGCAGCGGTTATTCTTGTAATAAACTCGATATTATTTTGTATGATGGTCAAGATAGTGTTTGACTGTGTAAAGTAGTGTCGTGGTATAGATATTTTTGATTTTTGCGTTCGCCTTATTTCTCTATTCCCCAAGGTGATGTGAATTACACTGTGGTATTTATTTTGCGCCTGTCGGCCCTGTGCATCCGACTTCAGCATGCCTTTTATGTAAGGGTTTGCTTCCCCGGGGTAACGGCCGGTGCTGTGATGGGGATCGAACCCAGCACCTTCGGTTGTGAGTTGTGTCACTTAACCACTAGCCCACGCCGTACCGTGGTGTAAATATATGTTGTAACTCTTTAGATAAGAAATCTACTCAACCAACAATGAAAATCTCTTCTTTCTTCTTGAAACAAAAGCTGGTCACCTCGGCACACTACTGGGGCACAGTACATCGCTGGAGAACCGCTATACTTGACAATACATCTTGACAGTACATCTTGTAAGGCTCACAGCCTACAACCCAGTACACCAACTTACCAGGCTCCCAACCTACAACCCAGTACACCAACTTACCAGGCTCACAACCTTCCGCCCAGTACACCAACTTACCAGGCTCCCAGCTTACCACCCAGTACACAAACTTACCAGGCTCACAACCTACCACCCAGTACACCAACTTACCAGGCTCCCAACCTACCACCCAGTGCACCAACTTATTAGGCTCCCAACCTACCACCCAGTGCACAAACTTACCAGGCTCCAAACCTACCACCCAGTGCACAAACTTACCAGGCTACCACCCAGTACACCAACTTACCAGGCACCCAACCTACCACCCAGTACACATACTTACCAGGCTCCCAACCTACCACCCAGTACACCAACTTACCAGGCACGAAACCTACCACCCAGTACACATACTTACCAGGCTCCCAACCTACCACCCAGTGCGCCAACTTACTACGCAGTACACTAACTTACCAGGCACCAAACCTACCACCCAGTGCACAAACTTACCAGGCTACCACCCAGTACACCAACTTATCAGGCACCCAACCTACCACCCAGTACACCAACTTACCAGGCTCAAAACCTACCACCCAGTACACCAAATTCCCAGGCTCCCAACCTACCACCCAGTACACCAACATACCAGGCTCACAACCTACCACCCAATACACCAACATACCAGGCTCACAACCTACCACCCAATACACCAACGTACCAGGCTCACAACCTACCACCCAATACACCAACGTACCAGGCTCACAACCTACCACCCAGTGCACCAACTTACCAGGCTCAAAACCTACCACCCAGTACACCGAATTCCCAGGCTCCCAACCTACCACCCAGTACACCAACATACCAGGCTCACAACCTACCACCCAGTACACCAACTTACCAGGCTCACAACCTACCACCCAGTACACCAACTTACCAGGCTCCCAACCTACCACCCAGTACACCAACTTACCAGGCTCACAACCTACCACCCAGTACACCAACTTACCAGGCTACCTCCAAGTACACCAACTTACCAGGCTCCCAACCTACCACCCAGTACCCCAACTTACCAGGCTCACAACCTACCACCCAGTACACCAACTTACCAGGCTACCTCCAAGTACACCAACTTACCAGGCTCACAACCTACCACCCAGTACACCAACTTACCAGGCTCACAACCTACCACCCAGTACACCAACTTACCAGGCTCACAACCTACCACCCAGTACACCAACGTACCAGGCTCACAACCTACCACCCAGTACACCAACTTACCAGGCTCAAAACCTACCATCCAGTACACCAAATTCCCAGGCTCCCAACCTACCACCCAGTACACCAACATACCAGGCTCACAACCTACCACCCAGTACACCAACTCCCCAGGCTCACAACCTACCACCCAGTACACCAACTCACCAGGCTCACAACCTACCACCAAGTACACCAACTCACCAGGCTCCCAACCTACCACCAAGTACACCAACTCACCAGGCTCCCAACCTACCACCAACTCACCAGGCTCCCAACCTACCACCAAGTACACCAACTTACCAATCTACCACCAAGTACACCAACTCACCAGGCTCCTAACCTACCACCGAGTACACCAACTTACCAGGCTCCCAACCTACCACCCAGTACACCAACTCACCAGGCTCCTAACCTACCACCAAGTACACCAACTTACCAACCTACCACCAAGTACACCTACTTACCAGGCTACCACCCAGTACACCAACTTACCAGGCTCCCAACCTACCACCAAGTACACCAACTTACCTGGTTCACAGTCCAGCAAGTGGACATCCTTTAAGGCCATTACATTGTCGGGGTCAGGAACCAGGAGCACGAACTGCAGGTCGTGGAGTGTGGGATGCCATCCTAGCGGAACGCTCTCATTTGTCCATCTGAGAGAAGAGGAGACATACGAGGACACGATTAATGTGAACGTTGTGGACGAGGGGGATTAATGATGTTTCCTGACAATATAACTAGGTCAAGATAGTCATATAGTAGATATTGCTGTGGGGGATGACGTGTTGAACTGTGCTATGCTTCAACGTTTTGTAAGATGGGGTGGCAAGCTCACTTCCACAGGAGCCCTAACATTTAAGTCAGGTGCCCATTAACAGCTGTGTTGGATGGAGCGTGTCACCATCGGTGATTGCAATCGGTGCTTGTGTTGTGGTATACAAATCAACAAATCATAGATTTTGTAAGCCAAAAGAGGCTTTGATTCACTTCTCAATAGTGATAGAAGTGATAGAACAGTGATAGAAGTGATAGAACAGTGATAGAAGTGATAGAACAGTGATAGAACAGTGATAGAACAGTGATGGAAGTGATAGAAGTGATAGAACAGTGATAGGAGTGATAGAACAGTGATAGAAGTGATAGAACAGTGATAGAAGTGATAGAACAGTGATAGAACAGTGATAGAACAGTGATAGAACAGTGATGGAACAGTGATGGAATAGTGATGGAACAGTGATGGAACAGTGATGGAACAGTGATAGAACAGTGATGGAACAGTGATAGAACAGTGATGGAACAGTGATAGAACAGTGATGGAACAGTGATAGAACAGTGATGGAACTAATTGGATAATGTTAGGAATAGTTTGGTAATGTTAGGAATAGTTTGGTAATGTTAGGAATAGTTGGGTAATGTTAGGAATAGTTTGGTAATGTTAGGAATAGTTGGGTAATGTTAGGAATAGTTGGGTAATGTTAGGAATAGTTGGGTAATGTTAGGAATAGTTTGGTAATGTTAGGAATAGTTGGGTAATGTTAGGAATAGTTGGGTAATGTTGTTATTCCCAATGCCCACAATAAGTAGGTTGCCATTTTGTGTGCCCCGAAAAGGACGTTGTGGCAGTTTGCAGTAGCTTTCCTCACATCCCGAGTGTGCTGATGAAAGTAGACCAGGGTCCTCTAGACGGTAGTGCTTTGCTTGGCTGCTACGGGGATCACGTCGATTCCTCACCTCGTTAGTCAGGCTGCCATTAAAACAGCCCGTTTCCAGGGAGGGCTACGAGAAAGCCAAGGAGAGGGTTGTGGTCAGTATGTTGTACCTGACCAGACCTAAGTCTTCCAGTCCGTTAATTTGGTATAGTTTTATTTTTCTTCTTCTTTTTTCCTTCTTCCTTCTTAATTTTCTTCTTCAACTTCTTCTGCGTCTGTCTTGAAGAGGACATTGTAACGGTGTTTGAAGCGAGGCTGCAGTTTTTGTGCATGTTGGCACGACACATCCGGTTTCAACTGGCTTTTGTTGGACAGGGTTAATGTTCCCTCCTCGAGCGCTATCCCCTTAGCCAGGCTAAACAAGTGCAGTCCGTGTCCAGGGTCGCCTACTGGAGGTGGAATAGGTTCTTGGTCAGCTCTGGTTCACTTACCCTGATGCAGATATAAGTCGCCGGTTGCTGTCAGCTATAAGTCGCCGGTTGCTGTCAGCTATAAGTCGCCGGTTGCTGTCAGCTATAAGTCGCTGATTGCTGTCAGCTATAAGTCGCCGGCTGTTCTCAGCTATAAGTCGCCGGCTGTTCTCAGCTATAAGTCGCCGGCTGTTCTCAGCTATAAGTCGCCGGCTGTTCTCAGCTATACGTCGCCGGCTGTTCTCAGCTATAAGTCGCCGGCTGTTCTCAGCTATAAGTCGCTGGCTGTTCTCAGCTATAAGTCGCTGGCTGTTCTCAGCTATAAGTCGCTGGCTGTTCTCAGCTATAAGTCGCTGGCTGTTCTCAGCTATAAGTCGCTGGCTGTTCTCAGCTATAAGTCGCTGGCTGTTCTCAGCTATAAGTCGCTGATTGTTCTCAGCTATAAGTCGCTGGCTGTTCTCAGCTATAAGTCGCTGGCTGTTCTCAGCTATAAGTCGCTGGCTGCTGTCAACTCATTCATTGCTGCATCTTCAGTCTCAAATATGAGGGGGCGGGGGGGGGGGAGGGGGGGGGAGGGGGCGGGGGGAGGTGTTCGTGTTTCAAGAAATACATAAAACATTGGGTTTTGCAAACCACTAAGTTTCAAGTGACCACTTCTTTCAAGAGTGTCTAGACTTATCGAAGATAGAGGACAAACTCTGAGGTACCTTGTATACTCTGTGCGCGTAAAAAGATTCCTTGGCAGATAGCAATCGCAAATAACACCCGCTGTACGGTTATCAAGTTAGACAATTAATGATTCTCCCACCGAGCACGTCCCATACCTTCTCCCAGAGCCAGCAGGCCGCAGAAAATATGATCACAAGAAATAAGATAATGGGAAAAATCAACTTTTACAAGTTTTTTTCATGTTTTTTCCCCCATTATACACATCCACAGAGCCGCTGCTGCCTCGCCTTATTTTAATTTTAAAAGAAATAAGATACTGCTGCTACCTGGTAGCAGGCATACACATGCAAGTTTCCATACCGGCAAAGTTTCCATACCGGCTAAGTTTCACCGGCAAAGTTTCCATATCGGCAAAGTTTCCATGCCGGCAAAGTCTAACAGTTCCCGCCGGAGCTGAGAGTTTAGGACAGGGGTGATGTGGTTGCTGATAACAAATGTACCTGAATGCGTGTCAAGGTCACTCACCGTCTCAACAAAGGAGAACAGAGTTGTGGCAAAGAATGTGGACAGGTAGGAGCTGACCACTGGCCTTCCGATTTGGGTAGGGAGAGAATGAGTGACAGACGGGATGGTAGCGTAGCTTGCTGCTATAGATGAGTGACAGGTGTGCAAAGTATTTCGTTCCAATGGCGACTGAGAAGAGCCATCCCCCTAGATCCATTGGTCAGCTTTGATACTGCTTTAGTGTATATAACACGAGACAAAGTTTAGCTCAGCAGGCTGGATGGAGAGGAGGCTGGATGAGAGAGGAGGCTGGATGGAGAGGAGGCTGGATGGAGAGGAGGCTGGATGGAGAGGAGGCTGGATGGAGAGGAGGCTGGATGAGAGAGGCTGGATGGAGAGGAGGCTGGATGAGAGAGGCTGGATGGAGAGGAAGCTGGATGGAGAGGAGGCTGGATGGAGAGAGGCTGGATGGAGAGAGGCTGGATGAGAGAGGCTGGATGAGAGAGGCTGGATGAGAGAGGAGGCTGGATGGAGAGGAGGCTGGATGGAGAGCGAGCGAGAGAGAGAGACTGAATGTGGATAGTCTGTTTAGCTCACCGATTTAGATAGAGGAGCGATTGATGGACTGTTGGACGAATGTTAGTGATAGAATAGGATCGCTCAAATAGGTGTGTGAGTTTTGTATTAATAGATAATCTGAACGTGTGTTGTAAGCAGGGCACATTGTCAATGAGGTATGTCCAGATCGCCCGCCTGAGAGGATTTGAGTGAGGAAGAGTTTTTGATAAGGTGTGTTGAGGATGCAGTTAAAGAGATGTGTGTGTGTGATGGGAGTAAGGCAATGGGTCCGGGTTTTAGATAGTTAGGAATTCCATCAATAGCTAATGCTAAAATTTCCGCTTTAGTTAATATTTATATTAACATATATATAATAATAGAATACTTAGTTAAGATGATTTGTATTGTATTGTGTTTGTAATTTCCCTACTCATTTTTCTGGTATGAGTGTTATATAATAAATATGCCATCTGCTGTGTGATATGTCATTTACTGAGTATGGTCATGATGATGTGGATGAGTTTGATAATGTTCTAAGTTAGAATAACCCTAGGGCAAACAGTGGGATCTGTACGAAAGTTTCAGCGGCAAAGTTTCCATTCTGGCAAAGAAGGAACAAATATTACATGTTGAAGACTGTTAGCTAATACAGAATACTTTTGTGTCCGAGCTGAGTGTCGTTCTAGGCTTGATTATCATGTGGTGGATGTACGTAGCGGCTGTCCGTACAGGTAGGTCAGGTGTTTAGTGGCTGTTCATGGTAGCTTTCCCTACAGGTGGGTCAAGTGTTTGGTGGCTGTGCGTGGTGAATTTCCCTACAGGTAGGTCAGGTGTTTTGTGGCTGTACGTGGTAGATTTCCGTACAGGTAGGTCAGGTGTTTGGTGGCTGTGCGTTGCGGATTTCTCTACAGGTAGGTCAGGTTTTTTGTGGCTGTACGTGGTAGATTTCCGTACAGGTAGGTCAGGTGTTTGGTGGCTGTACGTGGTGGATTTCCGTACAGGTAGATCAGGCCTGAGCCGCCTTGACATCTGAGCTGACTTCGTCTGAGACGCCTTGACCTTTGTGTCGCCATGACCTTTGTGCCGACTAGACCTCTGAGCCAACTAGACCTCTGAGCCGACTTGACCTCTGAGCCGATTTGACCTCTGAGCCGACTTGACATCTGTGCCGCCATGACCTCTGAGCCGACTTGACCTCTGTGCCGTGGACCTCTGTACCGACTGAACCTCTGAGCCACCTTGACATCCGAGCCACATTGACATCCGAGCCACCTTGACCTATGATCCACCTTGACCTCTGAGCCACCTTGACCTCTGTGCCGACTTGACCTCTGAGCCAACTTGACCTCTGTCGCCTTGACCTCTGAACCGGTTTGCAGACAAGAGAATCACAGTACGTTTTGAATCCACAATTTTCTTAATTAAAAAACAAACTAATTTGTGAAGATATATTTCCAAACATTTTGATTTAATCAAGTGTATTTGTGAGTGTCTGACGCTGTGATCTTGGGTTAGTAGTTGTTTGCTTGACAGATCAGATGGAAACAGATTCCGTTTGGTTTGCCATTCGATCTGGCTGACGTACCTATGTTAATACGATGTTATAATTCGATCTGGCTGACGTACCTATGTTAATACGATGTTATAATTCGATCTGGCTGACGTACCTATGTTAATACAATGTTATAATTCGATCTGGCTGACGTAACTATGTTAATACGATGTTATAATTCGATCTGGCTGACGTAACTATGTTAATACGATGTTATAAAGTAACGATCATTCTGAAACTATTCCCAGCTTCAATCTTATTAAACACAGATATGTCTTAGTTTACAGTTCAGTTCAGGTGCCATCTCCGCATCGAAGGTCGACTGAAATTTATCTCCAGTGTACTCTATCTCTTGCCATAATGGGGCAATTTGAGAGGCTTTTTCCAGTCCATCTCCTGATGTTATCCACCCACTTAAAACGTCTGCCTCTTGAACGACTGCCTTCCACCCTACCCTCCAGTATGGTCTTCAGCAAGGAAGTGTGTTCTGTTACATGACCCAAATAACGTAACTGTCTAACCCTGATTTCGGTCATTAATTCTCTTTTCACCCCCAACTTGTCCAATGCCTCCACATTTATTTCCTTCTCTGTCCAAGAAATGCGACCCAATCTTCTATATACCCACATTTTAAAGGCGTCAATACTCTTTTACAACATGTTATTCATTGTCCATGTTTCTGCGCCATAAAGTAGTGAGTATACATACTACCCGACAATTCTCATTTTCAAATTCTGATTTAACTGTTTGGATGTCAGTATGAGTTGTAACAGTTCCAGCCGGAGCATGACCGTTTAGGGCAGGGGTGATGTGGTCAGCGACTCTGAGAACAAAGGTACCTGAATATGTGCCACGGTCACTAACTATCTTGACAATATGCCAAGGTCACTCACTGTCTTGACACTAAGTCGACAAAGGAAAAATGGGGGGTTGAGGGAAAGAATGTGTCTAGTACAGGTAGGGGTTAGGAGCTGACCACTCTGGCGTTCCGATTTGAGTAGTCTTGAATGAGTGACAGGCAGAGGCCAGCAGAGGTTGCTGCGACAGTTTGAGTGACAGAAATTCAGGGGGAGGCGTTCCAATAACAATTAGAGAATGGCTGAGTCAGACATCCCCTAGAGGACCACTGAACAGCTCTGATACTGCTTCAGACTATATAATACTTGACAAATTTTAACTCCGGCAGATTAGCCACGGAGAGAGAGAGAAAGAGGGAGATAGAGAGAAAGGGAGAGAGAGAGAGAGAAACAGACAGAAATTAGCTAGGAGTCTGTTTAGCTCGCCGACTTTATAGAAGAGTAATTATAGGCTGTTTGACGAATGTTAGTGAGATAGAATGGAGAACAAGATGGCTCAACCAGCATACGCCTTTGAGTCTTGGCCAGTCGCTCTATAAGGTGTGTGTTGGGCGCCCTGTGCCTAGAAGAGATCTGAATGTGTGTTGTACGTGCAGGACACCTTGTGACCGATGTACGTTCTGAATGGTTACGTGAGTGTTCAGATCGACTAGGAGAGATCTGGATGTGTGTGTGGTGTGTGTGTGGTGTGTGTGTGTGGACACCGAGGGAACGATGTATGTTCCAGAGTGTGTGTGTGTATACGCAGATCGATTGAGTGTGTGATCACATGTGAGTAAACTTTGAATATATTGAATGTGTTATGTCCAGATCACCCGCCTGAGGGGATCTGAGTGTCACAGAATACAAACGTGAGGACGAGTTTTTGAGAGTGTGTTGAGGGTGCATATAAGGGGAGGGGAGTGTGCGGCTAGAACTGTGTTGGATTTGTTGGGGGCAATATTCAATAGCTTATGCTTACAACCTCCGCGAAGATATAAATATTTTGTTGATATTCATTTGTAATAATATCGTTTTTGCTGTTTGTTTGTTGGGTTGGTTAATATTCACGTAATAAATCTATTACCTGCCGTTTGATATGTTATTTGCTGAGTGTGGTCGTGAATGATGTGGATCAATGTGGTAACATTCTAGGTAGAAAAACCCCAGTGAAAACCTGGACTCTGCTAGTGTCGCATGTTGTTGAATACCATCTTGACCATACCTATTCTCTTTCTGATTTCTTGTTCACATCTGTCATCTTCGTTGTTATATGACCTAGATAGGAGAAACTCTGTACCTGTTCAAATAGTTAATCTTTTATTTTTACCTGGCTACATGGTTCCTTGTCACGTTTCCCAATTATCATAGTCTTTGTTTTCTATATGTTTTTGTCTAACTCGACGTATTTTTTATATTGTCACAAGCTCCTGCATTCTTGCTCACTACAGTTAATCTACAGTAAATGACTAAATGCTTTAATCATTGAATCTACTTATAGGGAAGTGTCTAGAGAACTAGTCAGTCAGTCTTCTATCATATCAACAAAAGTGAGTAAAGAACTAGTCAGTCAGTCTTCTATCAAATCAACAAAAGTGAGTAAAGAACTAGTCAGTCAGTCTATCATATCAACAAAAGTGAGTAAAGAACTAGTCAGTCAGTCTTCTATCATATCAACAAAAGTGAGTAAAGAACTAGTCAGTCAGTCTTCTATCATATCAACAAAAGTGAGTAAAGAACTAGTCAGTCAGTCTTCTATCATATCAACAACAGTGAGTAGAGAACTAGTCAGTCAGTCTTCTATCATATCAACAACAGTGAGTAGAGAACTAGTCAGTCAGTCTTCTATCATATCAACAACAGTGAGTAGAGAACTAGTCAGTCAGTCTTCTATCATATCAACAAAAGTGAGTAAAGAACTAGTCAGTCAGTCTTCTATCATATCAACAAAAGTGAGTAGAGAACTACAGTCTTCTATCATATCAACAAAAGTGAGTAGAGAACTAGTCAGTCAGTCTTCTATCATATCAACAAAAGTGAGTAAAGAACTAGTCAGTCAGTCTTCTATCATATCAACAAAAGTGAGTAAAGAACTAGTCAGTCAGTCTTCTATCATATCAACAAAAGTGAGTAGAGAACTAGTCAGTCAGTCTTCTATCATATCAACAACACTGAGTAGAGAACTAAGTCAGTCTTCTATCATATCAACAACAGTGAGTAGAGAACTAGTCAGTCAGTCTTCTATCATATCAACAAAAGTGAGTAGAGAACTACAGTCTTCTATCATATCAACAAAAGTGTATAGAGAACTAGTCAGTCAGTCTTCTATCATATCAACAAAAGTGTCTAGAGAACTAGTCAGTCAGTCTTTTATCATATCAACAACAGTGAGTAGAGAACTAGTCAGTCAGTCTTCTATCATATCAACAAAAGTGAGTAGAGAACTAGTCAGTCAGTCTTCTATCATATCAACAAAAGAGGGCAGAGAACTACAGTCTTCTATCATATCAATTTACACGTAAGTAAACACAGAACGTGTTTCTATGGACACCAAAATCAACAAATCCGATGTGCAGACCAGAATGCTTTTGTCCAGGACAGAGCGAACCATATTCAACACAGCTCCGTCGAACATAATCGATTATTCCAACCGTTCTATCTAATTTTATTCCTTGGGATTAGTTAGCGCCTTTCATTTGTCATCTCTACTTTATCTCCTCTCCTGGTAACGATCTATACCATTTGTCATCTCTACCCTCTCCTCTCCTGGTAACGATCTATACCATTTGTCATCTCTACCCTATCTCCTCTCCTGGTAACGATCTATACCATTTGTCATCTCTACCCTATCTCCTCTCCTGGTAACGATCTATACCATTTGTCATCTCTACCCTATCTCCTCTCCTGGTAACGATCTATACCATTTGTCATCTCTACCCTATCTCCTCTCCTGGTAACGATCTATACCATTTGTCATCTCTACCCTATCTCCTCTCCTGGTAACGATCTATACCATTTGTCATCTCTACCCTATCTCCTCTCCTGGTAACGATCTATACCATTTGTCATCTCTACCCTATCTCCTCTCCTGGTAACGATCTATACCATTTGTCATCTCTACCCTATCTCCTCTCCTGGTAACGATCTATACCATTTGTCATCTCTACCCTATCTCCTCTCCTGGTAACGATCTATACCCTGTGTTCGTTTCATTTTGGAAGCACAAATTGGGAAGGATCGGCGTGAGGATTACAGGATTATACCGGACGCGCGAATGAAATCTCATCTAGATAATGAATCCTCATTTTCTTGTGGCTGACCCGATGAAGCTGACTTCATCTTGGTAACCTGGACAGTCCATGGTATTCTAACAAGGACTGGCTCGTCTCGCGCATTGCCGTCCCTCACGATCTGGCAGCCAAAGTCGTCGTGTGGCACTTTCTATCACCCACGGACCATCAAAAAATACGACAGACAAAAGTCGGAGATAAATGAACTCCATTCACATGGGGCAGTAAACACATGAATTTGCCGTCGCCTCCACTTCATCGTTACGTAATTCATCCACAACTTCCGAGCACAGAGTCAGACTGGCATATTTTAAATGTCTCTCCTCCGTCTCAGAATTAGCATCGTTTAACGGAAGTATCAAATCTGTCGAGTCTAGTCTATTTGTCTGTCAGAGTCCATGTCTCTTGTTTCCACGCGTTCACCATCTCCTCCCCCCCCCCGAAATATCGCTTCTGTCTCTCCCCCCCCCCCCCCAAGTAAATGCTGCTACCATCTCCTTGCACGCCTCCAATTATGGGTTTGTGAGAAGTTAGTTATCAGTTTATAGCATTAATTGTGGGAATAAGGGAAGTTAGTTATCAGTTTATAGCATTAATTGTGGGAATAAGGGAAGTTAGTTATCAGTTTATAGCATTAATTGTGGGAATAAGGGAAGTTAGTTATCAGTTTATAGCATTAATTGTGGGAATAAGGGAAGTTAGTTATCAGTTTATTTATCAGTTTATAGCATTAATTATGGGAATAAGGGAAGTTAGTTATCAGTTTATAGCATTAATTGTGGGAATAAGGGAAGTTAGTTATCAGTTTATAGCATTAATTGTGGGAATAAGGGAAGTTAGTTATCAGTTTATAGCATTAATTGTGGGAATAAGGGAAGTTAGTTATCAGTTTATAGCATTAATTGTGGGAATAAGGGAAGTTAGTTATCAGTTTATAGCATTAATTGTGGGAATAAGGGAAGTTAGTTGAACTCTTTAACGATTTAATGTCTGTATGTCTGAAATCTTGAAAGTCCTAATGTATAAATGGAATAATGTCTGAATTCATTAATGCCTAAATCCTGAATGCCCGAATGCCTGAATGTCTGAATGCCTAAATGATTGAATGTCTAAATGCAAAAATGCCTAAATACCTGAATGTATGAAAGGATTAATGTCTGCAAGTTTTCCATGTCTTTTCTGTTAGTGATCGGGTATCCAATAACAAGCTGAGTTATAGAGAGAGGCTTGAGCATATCTCTGTAACATGTGTCTTCCATCCGGGGAATGTTAACATGCTCTAGTCTACTCATCTGTAAATTGGCACCGGGGGTCTCTGTGGCAAAGTGGTCAAGCCGTTTGCCTCGTGTTCAGACGGTCAAGGTTCGAATTCGAGCTTTGATGGTCGGTTCATGGCTGAGATCCCTGGGTTCATGGCTGGAGATCCATGGGTTCATGGCTGGAGATCCCTGGGTTCATGGCTAGAGATCCCTGGGTTCATGGCTGGAGATCCCTGGGTTCATGGCTGGAGATCCCTGGGTTCATGGCTGGAGATCCCTGGGTTCATGGCTAGAGATCCCTGGGTTCATGGCTAGAGATCCCTGGGTTCATGGCTGGAGATCCCTGGGTTCATGGCTAGAGATCCCTGGATTCATGGCTGGAGGTCCCTAGGTTCAAGGATGAGATCTTTGGGTTCATGGCTGGAGATCTCTGGGTTTATGGCTGGAGATCTCTGGGTTTATGGCTGGAGATTTCTGGGTTTATGGCTGGAGATTTCTGGGTTCATGGCTGGAGATTTCTGGGTTCATGGCTGGAGATCCCTGGGTTCATGGCTGGAGGTCCCTATGTTCAAGGCTGAGATCTCTGGGTTTATGGCTGGAGATCTCTGGGTTCATGGCTGGAGCTACGGAGTTGGTGCTTTGTACCACACTATCGGTAGGTGGGCTACCCTTCTGCCGAGTCTGACCGAGCCGTGTGGAGAGATCAGAGATGATGTTGATCACTCGCTTTTAACCTGTTTCTTAACCTTTGTCTTAACTTTTAACCTAATTTAAAGTTTCGGAAAACAAATAACGTGAGAGCCATCGCGCGCCAAGAAGTAAAGACTTCCGTTATGTCTTCAAGGCGTTCTAGCAATCAATGGTCTTAAATACTGTCATAGCTGGGAGTGGATATGTGTCTGACATACAGCACTCATCTACAGTGGGGTATGGCTCGATAGCAGGAGAAGCGGCGAGGTACGAGTCTCTGGAAGGCAGAATGGTGTCGGCACATCAAACATCTACAGGTGATCATTCCTCTAGCAGAGTCATCTACTGTCATGGATGTCATCTAATGACATCAAGTCATCTACTACCACGGATGTCATCTCCTAACGATGTCAAGTCATCTACTACCACGTATGTCATCTCCTAACGATGTCAAGTCATCTACTGTCATGGATGTCATCTCCTAACGATGTCAAGTCATCTACTACCATGGATGTCATCTCCTAACGATGTCAAGTCATCTACTATGATGGATGTCATCTCCTAACGATGTCAAGTCATCTACTGTCATGGATGTCATCTGCTAACGATGTCAAGTCATTTACTGTCATGGATGTCATTTCTTAACGATGTCAAGTCATCTACTACCACGGATGTCATCTCCTAACTATGTCAAGTCATCTACTGTCATGGATGTCATCTCCTAACTATGTCAAGTCTTATACTGTCATGGATGTCATCTCCTAACGATGTCAAGTCATCTACTATGATGGATGTCATCTCCTAACGATGTCAAGTCCTCTACTGTCATGGATGTCATCTGCTAACGATGTCAAGTCATTTACTGTCATGGATGTCATCTCTTAACGATGTCAAGTCATCTACTACCACGGATGTCATCTCCTAACTATGTCAAGTCATCTACTGTCATGGATGTCATCTCCTAACTATGTCAAGTCATCTACTGTCATGGATGTCATCTCCTAACGATGTCAAGTCATCTACTACCACGGATTTAATCTCCTAACGATGTCAAGTCATCTACTGTCATGGATGTCATCTCCTAACGATGTCAAGTCATCTACTGTCACGGATGTCATCTCCTAACGATGTCAAGTCATCTACTGTTCTGGATGTCATCTCCTAACGATGTCAAGTCATCTACTGTCACGGATATCATCTAACGATGTCAAGTCATCTACTGTCATGGATGTCATCTCCTAACGATGTCAAGTCATCTACTGTTCTGGATGTCATCTCCTAACGATGTCAAGTCATCTACTGTCACGGATATCATCTAACGATGTCAAGTCATCTACTGTCACGGATGTCATCTCCTAACGATGTCAAGTCATCTACTGTTCTGGATGTCATCTCCTAACGATGTCAAGTCATCTACTGTCACGGATATCATCTAACGATGTCAAGTCATCTACTGTCATGGATGTAATCTCCTAACGATGTCAAGTCATCTACTGTCATGGATGTCATCTCCTAGGGAGACTACGTTAACCTCCATTAGCAAAGGCTTATATCGGCAGATAGAAGAGAACGAAGAAGGAGGAGGAGGAGGAGGAAATAAAGAAAGACAGGAAGGAAGGAAGGAATTAAAAAAGGAAATAAATAAATTTTAGAACGAAAGAAGGCCGGAAGGCCGGAAGGAAGAATTAGAAGAACCCACGACCTAGCGGTTTGAAAAAACAATGTCCATATAGGACACCCACAGGAGGCCACCAAAAGTCTGGCCGAATTAGAACACGTCAAGCTCATTAAAGTCGAGTCACGGAAGGAGAGAGTTCAAATCACTCTCAAAATAAGCTAGTCCTGCCAGTAGCGATGGAATCCTCTCCGCCACTTGTTAACTCCCTTGTCCAGGGGCGACAACACGACAAGGCCAGGACAACAACACTGGTCTGAGATAAATCAATGGCCAATAGAGACAGACCGATTAGTCTGGCTTATTATTGAAGAGCAGCGAATCATGGACAATTGATCAACTAGTTGGGACGGAAATTCGCTCCCACACACCACTTTAAAATCTCATAGAATTGATATTACTCAGTTCTGTTAAGAAAGAACGTCACTGCCCTCCCGGGACACCCAAAGGTGCTTAGTCTCTCTTAAAAAAAAGATGACGTTTTGCTGATCTCTGTAGCTCGCTGGCTGTACACACACCTGTTCTCACCCTCTCAGCTCCCCTCTCTCAGAGGCGTGGAGTACATATGGGGGTAACGTGACAGTCATAGATCTTCGAGTCAGTTTGTGACAATGTCACAGACATGGCAAATTGTGATTAAAAAAGTGACATCCATTGTAACTAAGTGACATCAATTGTGACTAACTAAGTAATGAAATTGTTAGACTTCAGTATATTGTCACAGTTTGTTTGAGGTAGGGTTGACCATTTTTTTTCGCAGCTGACTTCACTTCCCTATTCCTATGCAAGGTACCCATTTACAGCTGGGTGGACATGAGTGTGACTGTCGTGGAAGGTGAGCCCCGTACCTTCTCCGTTAAACGCAAGTGCTCTACCACAAGACTCCTAAAACGTTAGTTGAGAAAACATGAAATTACATTTTTAGAAATGGACGAAACGTGCAATAATAAAAGACAAACAGGTGGGGAGTCCACAAGCAAGAGACAAACAGGTGGGGAGTCCACAAGCAAGAGACAAACAGGTGGGGGGTCCACAAGCAAGAGACAAACAGGTGGGGAGTCCACAAGCAAGAGACAAACAGGTGGGGGGTCAACAAACAAGAGACAAACAGGTAGGGAGTCCACAAACAAGAGACAAACAGGTGGGGAGTCCACAAACAAGAGACAAACAGGTGGGGAGTCCACAAACAAGAGACAAACAGGTGGGGAGTCCACAAACAAGAGACAAACAGGTGGGGAGTCCACAAACAAGAGACAAACAGGTGGGGAGTCCACAAACAAGAGACAAACAGGTGGGGAGTCCACAAACAAGAGACAAACAGATGGGGAGTCCACAAACAAGAGACAAACAGATGGGGAGTCCACAAACAAGAGACAAACAGATGGTGAGTCCACAATCAAGAGACAAACAGATGACTAGTCCACAAACAAGAGACAAACAGATGGGGAGTCCACAAACAAGAGACAAACAGATGGGGAGTCCACAAACAAGAGACAAACAGATGGTGAGTCCACAATCAAGAGACAAACAGATGACTAATCCATAAACAAGAGACAAACAGATGGGGAGTCCACAAACAAGAAACAGATGGGAAGTCCACAAACAAGACACAAACAGATGGGGAGTTCACAAACAAGAGAAAAACAGATAGGGAGTCCACAAACAAGAGACAAATAGATGACTAGTCCACAAACAAGAGACAAACAGATGGGGAGTCCACAAACAAGACACAAACAGATGGGGAGTTCACAAACAAGAGACAAACAGATAGGGAGTCCACAAACAAGAGACAAACAGATGACTAGTCCACAAACAAGAGAAAGATGACTAGTCCACAAACAACAGACAAACAGATGGGGAGTCCACAAACAAGAGACAAACGGATAAGGAGTCCACAAATAAGAGACAAACAGATGGGGAGTCTACAAACAATAGACAAACAGATGGGGAGTCCACAAACAAAAGACAAACAGATGGGTAGTCCACAAACAAGAGACAAACAGATGGTGGGTCCACAAACAAAATGCAGGACACCAATAATTAGTGGCAACCGTTAACAGAATCAATAATTCAAACAACACAAGAAATTCTAAGAGAGATTGAAACAAATGCACATCAAATAGCAAGCGGGTAGAACCTCAAGTCTGCTGATCGATTGATCAAGGATTACAAGATGAAAACAAAATGATAAATTGAATAAGAAATAATAAATGAAATATCAAGTAATTCAGGTAACCTGGTCTAGTGGGAAGGGACGTGGCGTGCCTGTCAGACAGTAAGATATGCAGACACAGATCTATGTACAGGCAGGTAACCTGGTCTGCTGGGTAGGGACGTGGCGTGCTTGTGAGAAAGTAAGATATGCAGACACAGATCTATGTACAGGCAGGTAACCTGGTCTGCTGGGTAGGGACGTGGCGTGCTTGTGAGAAAGTAAGATATGCAGACACAGATCTAAGTACAGGCAGGTAACCTGGTCTGCTGGGAAGGGGCGGGGCAGAAACAGCTCTATGTACAGGCAGGTAGCCTGGTCTGCTGGGAAGGGGCGGGGCAGAAACAGCTCTATGTACAGGCAGGTAGCCTGGTCTGTTGGGAAGGGGCGGGGCAGACACATATCTATGTACAGGCAGGTAACCTGGTCTACTGGGAAGGGTCGGTGCCGACACATATCTATGTACAGGCAGGTAACCTGGTCTGCTGGGAAGGGTCGGAGCGTATCTGTAGAAGGAAATAAATCAAGTTTAATGTTGATTTCCAGAGTGTCGAGTCACGATCCGTCACGCCATGCGGGGTGTGGTGTCGAGTCACAATCCGTCACGCCATGCGGGGTGTGGTGTCGAGTCACGATCCGTCACGCCATGCGTGGTGTGGTGTCGAGTCACGATCCGTCACGCCATGCGTGGTGGGGTGTCGAGTCACGATCCGTCACGCCATGCGTGGTGTGGTGTCGAGTCACGATCCGTCACGCCATGCGTGGTGTGGTGTCGAGTCACGATCCGTCACGCCATGCGTGGTGTGGTGTCGAGTCACGATCCGTCACGCCATGCCGTGTGTGGTGTCCAGTCACGATCCGTCACGCCATGCGGGGTTATGGTGTCAAGACCCGTCACGCCATGCTGGGTTTGGTGTTAGACCCATATCTGGTGACCCACGACCCACAGTGGTTGATGTGATCAGCGGTCCGTCATTACTCCCCAGATTGACCCAATTTCTGAAGCTGGTTTCACAGCAGGATCCTGTTTACGATTGGAACCAAATTCCTGCACCAACTGGGACTTGAACCCTGATGATTTGCCTGGGAAGGCAGTGCACATAGGAACAACATTAAACACGCCTGGTAGAGTGCTAGCTAGTCGGCATGGACAGGAGATTGTCCAGTGTGTGAACACAATCAGAGAAATGTTCAATGACAGAAAATTGAATAAAAAAGAAAAAAAGAAACCGAGTTATTCATTGAAAATAGAGGAAAGAATAATCTAGTTCTTCTCTCGTTCTTGTTGGATGAGCAAGATGTGTCTGTACATGCTTTTCAACAATGTGCTATCTGCTTGTCTCTCCATACAGGCCAGCCGAGGATCTCCTCAGATAACATAGTTTGGTGGTTAATCCGTAGTTCTAGAACGAACCTTGAACTCTGTCACTTAATCATTCCGTTGTTTTTGTACGAAAACGTCATTCTAAGCTCTGTGACTGTGCCGGTACAATACTGAACTCTCAGCTCTACCACAACCCCTCAACCCTCAACTCTACCCCAACCCCTAAACCCTCAACTCTACCACAACCCCTCAACTCTACCACAACCCTTCAACCCTCAACTCTACCACAACCCCTTAACCCTTAACGCTACCACAACCCCTCGACCCTCAACTCTACCACAACCCCTCAACTCCCAGCTCCACCAACTGCACCACCACAACCCCTTAACTCTCAGCTCTACCACAACCACTCAACTCTCAGCTCTGCCAACTCTACCACCACAACCCCTCAACCCTCAACTCTACCACAACCCCTCAACTCCCAGCTCTACCAACTCCACCCCCACAACCCCTCAGCTCTACCACAACCCCTCAACCCTCAGCTCTACCACAACCCCTCAACCCTCAGCTCTACCACAACCCTTCAACTCCCAGCTCTACCAACTCCACCACCACAACACCTCAACCCTCAGCTCTACCACAACCCCTCAACCCTCAACTCTACAACAACCCCTCAACCCTCAGCTCTACCACAACCCCTCAACCCTCAAATCTACCACAACTCCTCAACTCCCAGCTCTACCAACTCCACCACCACAACCCCTAAACCCTCAGCTCTACCACAACCCCTTAACTCCCAGCTCTACCAACTCCACCACCACAACCCCTCAACCCTCAGCTCTACCACAACCCCTCAACCCTCAACTCTACCACAACTCCTTAACTTCCAGCTCTACGAACTCCACCACCACAACCCCTAAACCCTCAGCTCTACCACAACCCCTCAACCCTCAGCTCTACCACAACCCCTCAACCCTCAGCTCTACCACAACTCCTCAACCCTCAGCTCTACCACAACTCCTCAACCCTCAGCTCTACCACAACCCCTCAACCCTCAGCTCTACCACAACCCCTCAACCCTCAGCTCTACCACAACTCCTCCACCCTCAACTCCACAACAACCCCTCAACCCTCAGCTCTACCACAACCCCTCAACCCTCAGCTCTACCACAACCCCTCAACCCTCAGCTCTACCATAACCCCTCAACCCTCAACTCTACCACAACCCCTCAACCCTCAGCTCTACCACAACCCCTCTACCCTCAGCTCTACCACAACCCCTCAACCCTCAACTCTACCACAACCCCTCAACCCTCAACTCTACCACAACACCTCAACTCTCAGCTCTGCCAACTCTACCAGAAAGGGATGCCGTGAGAACCAATAATTGTCCGCATCGATTAACATCAATACTAGGCCGCGTAAATGAACCACACAAATGTGGCCGGTGGCTCTCTGCGGCCCTCAAACCTGGCCTCTACACAAAACAGATGAAAAGCCCTTGAAAGCTTTTGAAACGAGGCGCTGTGGCAGAATCCATAGAACGAATCGGGACAGAAACACGATTGACAAAAACTCGCTGCTTTGCTGCAAGCTTTGATTTTTGCTGTGGCATGTTTTGCTTTTTTGTGACTACTATTCGTTTTAATTGTTGTTTCTTTGGTGAATTGGTGTTTTGAAATGTGTTTTGCTGTTTATTAGTGCCTTTTTGTCGTGTGGCAAAACTTGAGTTGAAGAAATATTGGAGCGTTCATACGGTCATTCTGTACGTTAAGATACACTTTTCACTTTTGCTTTTTCATACGAGGCGTGTTTAAATGCAACTGGACAAAACTGTAGCAAGTGGACATACGTACGATGTCCATGATGACGTCTCCTCTGGTGTAAACAGCACATACCAACTGTCAAGTTTGAATAATTTCATTATCCTCGGACTGATAGTTTCCTCAGTAGATCGTGTTAAACAAGATGGGTGTGATACGGAATCCGTCCAGAGTTGATCAGCGAGCGGTGATTCGGTTTCTAACAGCTGAAGGATGCCGACCAGTTGACATTCATCACAGAATTCAGGCAGTCTATGGGAACCCGAACTGCTGCATCATTTTTGGCGATGTCATCTTCTGACGCAACATCATGAGCCTGACCTGGTCTCGGAAGATCTTTCGTTTACTCACGTTCTTCTTTATACATCGTTGTCCAGTTCTTCGCTGTTGTCTTCGACACACTTTTGTCACCATACTGTTTACCACACACACACACACCCATACCAACACATACACCCTCCCACACACACCCACCAACAAAAATACACACCCACACCAACAAATACACCCTCCCACACACACCCACCAACAAAAACACACACCCACACCAACAAATACACACACCCACACGAATAAATACACACACACCCACACCAACAAATACACACACCCACACCAACAAATACACACACCCACACCAACAAATGCACACCCCCACACCAACAAATACACACACCCACACGAATAAATACACACACACCCACACCAACAAATACACACACCCAGACCAACAAATACACACACCCACACCAACAAATACACACACCCACACGAATAAATACACACACACCCACACCAACAAATACACACACCCACACCAACAAATACACACACCCACACGAATAAATACACACACACCCACACCAACAAATACACACACCCACACCAACAAATACACACACCCACACCAACAAATACACACGCCCACACGAATAAATACACACACCCACACCAACAAATACACACACACACACCCACACCCACATACCCACGCAACCACATACCAACAAATACACACACCCACACCAACAAACACACACACCCACACCAACAAATACACACACCCACATACCCACGCAACCACACACCCACACCACTAAACCCACCTCGATAACACATAAAGTAGGGACCAATTACACCAGCTCTACTTCAATCTCTAGCTGAACGCCCCTCAAGACCCAGTAACCAACTGAGTACCCACTGAGCTGCCGGTATTTGATCCATGTATCCTAACCTTTCCCAATTTAATCCAGTCCACCTTTATTGTTAACCTGCGGCCCTTTTTGCCCATCCTACCAGAGCCAGCCAAGCGTATAACCCCCTGGCCCTCCTTCCCCATCCTACCAGAGCCAGCCAAGAGTACAACCCCCGGATTTCCTTCCCCATCCTACCAGAGCCAGTCAAGCGTACAACCACAGGGCCATCTTCCCCATCCTACCAGAGCCAGCCAAGAGTACAACCCCCGGATTTCCTTCCCCATCCTACCAGAGCCAGCCAAGCGTATAACCCCCTGGCCCTCCTTCCCCATCCTACCAGAGCCAGCCAAGAGTACAACCCCCGGATTTCCTTCCCCATCCTACCAGAGCCAGCCAAGCGTACAACCCCACGGCCATCTTCCCTATCCTACCAGAGCCAGTCAAGCGTACAACTCCACGACCCGACTCAGATCACAGCCGACCAATCAGATCGACCCGACTATGATCACGTGGATCAATCAGACAGATGTTATTTGTTTATCTACCGCCCTTTCTGATCTGTTGTATTTCTCATTATTTTCTCATGAACTTGGCTCGTTCACACGTGACTTGGGTTCGGATTTCAGACCGACATGTTTGCGGTGAATGTTGCCATACGTTAGTCTTGGCACAACACTATATTTTAAGTATGTTTTTTCCTCCGAAAACTTCCAAATCCCACGTATTAACTACATTACAAGCCAGGGATATCATCCCAAACACAGCCTTCCCCAGACACGTGAAATCACTCATCCGTCAACACCTGCCAACACTTTCCAGTGTGTAATTGCGGGCTACCTAACTGGGAGGGAGAGAGAGCATTAATCTCTCCACCCCATATGAAGGCGTGTCACATAAGACAACTAAAAACAGTTGAGCTTGAAGTTAGCAACATCATGATGTAAATCAGGCTGCCCTACAAGCTACAGCTGCAGGAACACTCAAGCTGATCTGTCCCGGGCGTCTTGTGAAAAGATAACTGCAGAGATGGCCCTGTGCTCCGTTGGAGCATCAAGCGTAGAAAGAAGTTGTTCATGTTAAAGTTCATAGGTGAATCCAAGGACGGCGTTGTGGGCGTGACAGTATCGAGTTATTGATATTGTGTTATAGAGCTGGGACTCTCCGAGTCCAGGGACCTTCCTAATATGACGGGACATGTCCAGGGACCTTCCTAACATGACGGGAGAGGTCCAGGGACCTTCCTAACAGGACGGGAGATGTCCAGGGACCTTCCTAACATGACGGGAAATGTCCAGGGACCTTCCTAACATGACGGGAGATGTCCAGGAACCTTCCAAACATGACGGGAGATGTCCAGGGATCTTCCTAACCTGACGGGAGATGTCCAGGGACCTTCCTAACATGACGGGAGATGTCCAGGGACCTTCCTAACAGGACGGGAGATGTCCAGGGACCTTCATAACAGGACGGGAGATGTTCAGGGACCTTCCCAACAGGACGGGAGATGTCCAGGGACCTTCCTAACCTGACGGAAGATATCCAGGGACCTTTCTAACAGGGCGGGAGATGTCTACAGCAGGGACCTACCAAACATGACGGGAGATGTGCAGGGACCTTCCTAGCCTGACAGGAGATGACTAAAGCAGGGACCTTCCTAACAGGACGGGAGATGTCCAGGGACCTTCCTAACAGGACGGGAGATGTCCAGGGACCTTCCTAACAAAACGGGAGATGTCCAGGGACCTTCCTAACCTGACGGGAGATGTCTACAGCAGGGACCTTCCTAACATGACGGGAGATGTCTACAGCAGGGACCTTCCTAACATGACAGGAGATGTCTACAGCAGGGACCTTCCTAACATGACAGGAGATGTCTACAGTAGGAACCTTCCTAACTTCACGGGAGATGTATACAGCTGGGACCTTCCTAACAAGGCGGGAGATGTCCAGGGACCTTCCTAACCTGCCGGAGATGTCCAGGGACCTTCCTGACATAACGGGAGATGTCTTCACCCCAGAGACCTTTCTAACATGACGGGAGATGTCTACAGCAGGGACCTTCCAAACATGACGGGAGATGTCTACAGCAGGGACCTTCCTAACATGACGGGAGATGTCTACAGCAGGGACCTTCCTAACATGACAGGAGATGTCTACAGCAGGGACCTTCCTAACATGACAGGAGATGTCTACAGTAGGAACCTTCCTAACTTCACGGGAGATGTATACAGCTGGGACCTTCCTAACATGGCGGGAGATGTCCAGGGACCTTCCTAACCTGCCGGAGATGTCCAGGGACCTTCCTGACATAACGGGGGATGTCTTCACCCCAGAGACCTTTCTAACATGACGGGAGATGTCTACAGCAGGGACCTTCCAAACATGACGGGAGATGTTTACAGCAGGGACCTTCCTAACATGACGGGAGATGTCTACAGCAGGGACAATTCTAACATGACAGGAGATGTCTACACCCCACGGACCTTCCTAACATGACGGGAGATGTCTACACCCCACGGATTTTGCTAACATGACGGGAGATGTCTACAGCAGGGAATTTCCTAACATGACAGGAGATGTCCATGGACATTCCTAACATGTGACGGGAGATGTCCAGGGACCATCGTAACATGATGGGAGATGTCTACACCCAGAGACCTTCCTAACATGACGGGAGATGTCCAGGGACCTTCCTAACATGGAGATATATGTGTTCAGTAGATGAAGACGATGATTTTAATGGTGATGAAAGTTGAGAGAAGACCCAGCTGCTAACTGGACACTCACCCGTTGTATCCATATGTAGGGCTGACATGCTGGAGTTGCCAGGGCTCGGTGTTGAAAGTGACAATGGATGAACACTCGACCTCACACCTCGGGCGCGTAGCGATGACCAGATCGTACGTGGAGTGTATGATGGCTTGGAAGTTGAGGCGGCACCGAGGGCCGGTCGGCTTCTGGCAGTGGTAGTCCTTCTTACGATAATCGTCCTCTTGACCTTCCTCGTAGCTGGCGAACACGTAGTGACCTGGGAACAGGGTTAAAGTTCAGTGACCTTCCAGGTCAAACTAACTGATTCTGGCACATACTCGCACACAAACTGGTCATATGAGAGCGCCACGGAATACTGGTTTCTAATATTTGGCGGAATACCAATTGAGGAACACAGCTACTCGACCATTACCAATTGGGACACAACTACTCGACCAAATACCAATTGAGGAACACAACTACTCGACCATTACCAATTGGGACACAACTACTCGACCGAATACCTATACTTAGTGTACGCTTGCCATGTAACTTGTGTTGAAGAAGTCAGCAACAGGGAAACCACCATGGCCTACCACAGACACGGCACATATGTGACAATTCCAGCGGAAGCATGGGCTTTTAGGGAAAGGGAGATTCGGCTGGCGACTATGGGAACAAAGGTTGTCTGAATGCGGGATAAGGTCAATCACCGTCTCGACACTTGGTCGACAAAGGAAACGAGGGTTTTAGGTGGAAGACTTAAGCTGTCACGGGGGATGGAAAGGGGGTGGGGGAGGGGCAGTCAGATGATGCCACGACCGGCTACGACATTTAGAGTAACATAGATTCGGGGATAGTCATCCAATAAGAATTATTTGAGAGTTGTTCCGAAAAAGAGTGATGGCTAAGTCAGACAACCAACAGAAGATTATTGGACAGCCCTATTGTTGCTTGAGAGTAAACTCTGCAAAGATGAACTCAAGAGACTGACTGGGAAGAAAGCGGATAGGCTGTCATGAATCTCTGAATGAGTTTGCAGGGTGACTGAACTAGCATACACCTCGAGATTTGGCCAGTCGCTCAATAGGTGTTTATGTTGAACCCCCTGTGAACAGTAAGAGATCTGAATGTGTGACGTACACCCAGTGAACTATGCGTGATCTAATTGCATAATGAATGTACAGATTCGTGTGAATACGTGAAGTGGTCTAAGTAGTTGTGAATGCACCCATCGCCTGATTGTAAGTGATCTGATTGTATGTGAATGTACAGATCCTCTAAGGGCGACATCTGAATAGTGTGGTATGTTCAGAACACTTTTGGAACGATGTGTGTTCTGATTATATGTGTATGCACAGATCGACTGAGTATGTGACCACAAGTAAGTACGTAATCCGACTATGTGACGTGATCTAATTACATATAAATGCACAGATCGCCTGAGCATACGTGAACCGATTGTATGTGGATGTACAGATCACCTGATTGAAGGTGATCTGATTATATGTGAATGCACAGAACGACTGAGTGCGTAATCCGATCGTGAGGACGAGTTTGTGATTTTTTTTTTTTTTTTGCTTAGATGTTTGCCTCACTAGTTTCTACTGGCGGAGGCGCGCCATTTTCCACCCCAGACCGTAGTCCATTGGGCGATATCAGAACGCATAAACCAGTGCTTGGATGCATGTGTGCGTCTGTATGTACCTATGCTAGGTTTGTGCGCCCTCAGAAGCTAGCCCAACCAAAGTGCAATGGAAGGGCTTTACCACGAGGGCGCGTGTGAAAGTTGTGCAAGGGTGTGACTGTAGGACAGAGTCAAATGAAACAGAGTGAGGTGAGAAGAGAGAGAAGGGGAAGAGTGGCCCCCAGGGTGAGTCCCCAAATGTTCTGAGTTTGTGATTGTGTGTTGGGTGTGCAAATAAGGGGAGTTCAGTGGCAAGAGCCTGGGTTATGTAGTTTGGGGGAAACATCAAAAGCTAGTGCTTAAAAACTTCCGATTGTAGTTCAATATATATTTTATGATTATTTAGTTTAGATGTACTTTGTTTCTTTTTGTTAATATTGTTTTGTCTTAGCGATTAATAAATGATAATATTACGTTCCCATTCAGGTCAGTGTTCCCTGTGTGAAGTAGTGTCGTGTCGTGTCGTGTTGTGTTGTGGGTACATGCTGTAACTCTTTAGATAAGTAAACTACTCAGCTAAACCTGGACTCTACCACACATGCCTGACTGTTCATGATAACAGCTAACTGCTGACAGGTTGTAAAACAGCCTTCAAGTCGGAACATCTTCTACCGGATATCCTGTTTGCTTGTTGATATGTCAGGCGCTTGGGGAGATTAACCTCAGTTCAACGCTTGTTGTTGATACATGACGCATCGACTAGACCAACAAGTCTCCCAACACTCTCCGCCATTTCTGTGACGTTTTGTCGCCAGCGTTCAATGGACGTTTTACTATTGGTATTCGATTACATTGTACATTTCACCCGAATACGACCAGCTTATTGAATGGAGTGTTTGACTCTCAAGCGAATACTCGATCAGCCCTGTGCCCTTTCGCACTCGCAGGAGTACGGGTGGGGGAGAATAGATGGGGGTGGGGACGAGAGGAAGGAGAATAGATGAGGGTGGGGACGGGAGGAAGGAGAGTGGATGGTGTTAACGGGAGGAAGGAGAGTGGATGGTGTTAACGGGAGGAAGGAGAGTGGATGTGGTTGGGTGGGAGGAGAGTGGATGTGGTTGGTAACGGGTGAGAGGAGAGTGGAGGCAGGTTTGGAACGAGGTGAGGCTGCCCTTGCAGTTGACTATTGACAGGAAGACTATCTAAGCATTCATGTGGTTTTGTGTAGGTGGTCTTTGTGGAGGTGGTCTTTGTGGAGGTGATCTTTGTGGAGGTGGTATTTGTGCAGGTGATGTTTGTGCAGGTGATGTTTGTGCAGGTGATCTTTGTGTAGGTGATCTTTGTAGAGATGGTTGTTGTGTACAAGAGGATCTATTTGACGGAGCTCTGTCGCAGACGGTAAAGGGGCCTGCTCTATTCTATTTCACTCTACACTCTCTAAACAAATTCAAGAAACACTCAATCTAAACACAACACAACAGATTATTTATTCCAGTAACACAACCAACTATAAACTCTCTAACAACTGAAATTCTTTCTCTCACAAGCTTATCTAAAACACTCCTACCGCTAAACCTAACCTTATCGATACTGTTATTGCCCGGTTCTTTCTCCTCTCCTAATCTGGCCTACTGTGACCGAACTTAGTTGCGGATTGCCGCTGATGGTGAAGCTCGTAGGTTCTGAACCCAGGTATAACGTCCGTGGTCTTGTTCCTCTTTGTCGGCGGTAGATCAAAGTGGTCTCCACGTGACCAGGATAGACTGCATCAAATATGATCCACGGGATCACTGGACAACTGCCTCTAGCTGCGACCGTCGACTTACATTCACGTGATTAAGGTGATGTCGACGTGATCGGAAGGACTGCGTCAATATGATGAATAGGCTGACTGGATGACTGTCTCTGTAATCTACTGACGACTTGTAATCACGACTACTACATAATATGAGGGTAGTTACCTTGCTTGCTGCGTGTCTATCTCAACTGCCTCTCTCCGTCACCTAAATCTCAACTCGAATCTGTCTCAACTGCATGTCTTCGTCGCCTTCCCTCCACTGAGCGTCTCTTTCCAAAAAACCTCTGTCTCTGAAGTTAACTATTATCTCTCTGTGTATCTCATGTCATCTCTGAAGTCATTTCTTTTCTCTCCGCCGCCTACACTCCACTGAGCGTTTATCTCCTGTAATGCTCTGTAGAGTGTTCTTCCTCTGAAGTCGTTTTCTCTCTCTTCGCCTCCTACTCTCAACTGAGCGTCTCTTTCGACTGACTTCTCAACTAATCTCTGAAGTCAAATGTTCTCTGTGGTTCTCGTAATGCTCTGGGAAGTGTTCTTTCTCTGTCTCTAAAGTCAAGTCTATTCACTCCGCCACCTGTTCTCATCGTCTCTCTCGAAAGTGTTCACATATTATCCGCCTCACGTTACTGTTGTTGTTTCACGTATTTCTCTGCCGGGCTTTTATATTCAATCTCCATCCCCAGATCACGTGATTTCCATAACGGCGCGCGTTTGTCCTACCTATCTATTGTATGCACAGCTAAGATCTGTTACATTTAGGAAGGTGGTTTTTGTTTAGGTGGTTTTGTAGAGATGGGCTTTGTTTAGGTGGTTTTATAGAGGTCGGTTTTGTGTAGATAGTTTTGTAGAGGTGGGTTTTGTAGAGGTGGTCTTTGTGGGGTGGTTTTTGTGGGGGTGGTCTTTGTGGGGGTGGTCTTTGTGGGGGTGGTTTTTGTGGTGGTGGTTTGATCTTTTTTTTTCAGACTAAAATGATGAGTCGTAAATCGTTGCATGTCCTGACATGGCGGTTACTGTCAGCTGACGCGACTTATGTTAGAAGATCCCTGGTAACCACATGGAATGTCTTCGTTAGATCAGAGAAGACGATCCAAAAAGCGTTTATTCTGCTCTGTGAATTATTGCGTGACATACATGGTAGCTGACTTGGAATTAGAGGGGAGAGTTTCTACAGGATATGTTAGATGGCCCCATGCCCATGCCTGCTTGTACTACTTTCACGACAATAATAATAGTGTACTGTAGACCTCTTCTGTTCCTCTAGTACAGAGCTCTGGTAATACATTCAGGATTGATGTATGATTGATACACTAACATGATTGATACACTAACAGGGTTGATGTATGGTTGATACACTAACAGGATTGATACACTAACAGGGTTGATGTATGATTGATACACTAAAAGGGTTAATGTATGATTGATACACTAACAGGATTGATACACTAACAGGGTTGATGTATGTTTGATACACTAACAGGGTTGATGTATGATTGATACACTAACAGGATTGATACACTTAAAAGGATTGATGTATGATTGATACACTAACATGATTGATGTGTGATTGATACACTAACATGATTGATGTATGGCTGATACACTAACATGATTGATGAATGATTGATACATTAACATGATTGATGTATGATTGATACACTAAAATGATTTATGTATGATTGATACACTAACATGATTGATGTATGATTGATACACTAACATGATTGATGTATGATTGATACATTAACATGATTGATGTATGATTGATACACTGCCATGATTTATGTATGATTGATAGACTAACATGATTGATGTATGATTGATACACTACCATGATTGATGTATGATTGATACAATAACATGATTGATATTGATTACTGTTGTGCAGAGTGAGATAACTGCGGAATGAGATGACTGTGGAACAAAAGATGATTGATTTGGTGTAATCGATAATTGGTGTGTCATAGGTGACTGTGACTTAACTTAACTTAACGTCTTTATACTGGTTTAGAAGACTATGCAGAGTCTGTATACAACCAGTTCCATTTACATCACCTTCCTCTAGAAGCTGTACGCATCCAATCTGTTCTTAAATGCATTGACCGTCCCAGCCTCCACCACCTCACTCGGCAATGCATTCCAAGCATTCACTACTCTCTGGCTAAAGAAATACTTCCTAATATCTAATCTGGACCTCTCCTTAGTCAACTTGTAGCTGTGCCCTCTTGTCCTTGTTGGTGGTTGTACTTTAAAAAACTTGTTATAGTCTACTTTATAAGTCACCACGAATTCTTCTCTCTTCTAGACACTGAAGGCCAGTTCTTTTTAATCTTTCCTCATAACTGTAATTCTGGATTCCCTCTATCATCTTTGTCGCTCTTTTTTGAATTCTCTCCAGCATGTTTATGTCCCCTCTCTGATAAGGACTCCACACCTGTACACAGTACTCCAATCTAGGTCTAACTAATGCTTTATACAGTTTGACTATCACCTCCTTGCTCCTATGTTTAATATTTCTTTTTATCATCCCTAACATTGCATTTGCCTTTTTTACTGCTACCTGAACTTGCTCCCTCACCTTTCCTGTATGATCTATTATAACCCCTAGGTCCCTTTCCTTATCTATCTTTCTAATATTGTTTTCTCCCATTCTGTAATTATGTTCCATATTGGATCTACCAAATGTGGATGACTGTACATTTATCTACATTAAACTCCATTTGCCAGATTACAGACCATTCTCGAATTTTATCTAAATCCGACCTCAATATATCCACTTCCGCTTTAGATGAGCCACTACTGCATAGTTTTGTGTCATCAGCAAATTTTGCAATCATGGATCCCATATTAATGTCCAAATCATTTATATATATCAAGAACAAAATTGGTCCCAAAACCGATCCCTGTGGCCCACCACTTTTCACTTCACACCACTCAGAGTACTCCTTTTTTATACCCACCCTTTGCCTTCTTCCCGTTAACCAATTTTCAATCCATTTGGCAACTTCCCCACCTATTCCATGTGATTTTAACTTTCGAAATAATCTTTGATGAGGTACTCTATAAAAGGCCTTTGCAAAATCCAGATAAATAACATCCACTGGCTCCCCTTTATCTAACATTTTGGTAACCTCCTCCATGAATTCTAATAGATTTGTTAAGCATGATCTGCCTCTGGTAAGCCCACGCCGACTATTTCTAATTAGATTAAACCTAGCTAAATGCATTACAATGTTTTCTTTGATTATTGACTCTAACAATTTACAGACTATGCTCGTTAAACTCACTGGTCTATAGTTTGCTGGATCTGCCTTTTTGCCCTTTTTTAATAAGGGGATCACTCCTGCATCTTTCCAATCCCGTGGAACAATCCCTTGTGCAAGGGATTGAGAACATAATATAGCCAATGGTTTTGCTAGTTAGTCTCTAATTTCAAACAGCAATTTTGGATGAATACCATCTTGACCTGGACATTTATCCACTTTCAACCCCTCCAATTTTTTAAAAACCATTTCCTCTGTAATACAGATTGATCCTAATCCTGCTGTATCCATGTCTCTTTGAAAAATATTTACAGGCTCTGGGATCTTGGAGCAGTCCTCTTTTGTGTACACTGTGCCAAAGTAGTGATTGAGTAGATTTGCTGCCTCCTTATTTTCACTTATTTTTTTTCCTGTGCTGTCTATGAGAGGACCTACTTTGTCCGTTGATCTTTGTTTATTTCTAACATAAGAGAAGAAGCTTTTACTATCAGTCTTGATCCTCTGAGCAAGTTTCTTTTCGAAGTCTAGTTTTGCTGTTTTATTCACTTTCTGAGCTATGTATTGCTTGTCCAAATATTTTAAATATGTTTCTTTTGATTTACCTGCCTCTATATATTTTTTCCATGCTTTATTTTTAGCTCTTCTACATTTAACTACAATTTTAGTGATCCACTTTTTACGCTTGGGGTTTACCTCCCTATATGGAACACATTCCTCTTTTAGCGTTTCGAGAACTGCTTTAAAACTCTCCCACTCCTGTTCAACATCTGTTCCTCTGACAATATCTTCCCAGATTATGTGGTTCGCTGCCTCTTTCATCCTCTTAACATCTGTCTTAGAGTAGTCGTATGTTCGCGTGTTTATGTTCACTTCTTTCCCTGCAATAAGATCCCATATGTGACGAATGACTTCAAGTGTGACATTTGAGTTGGTGGGGGAGGGGGGGGGGGTGTCATATGACAAATAGCTTTGACATTAATGTATTGTGTGACTCATGCCTGTGTCGTGTGATATACTTCTGTTGTGTGACATGTATAAAACGGACTGTACATGACATCGGGGATTGACATATGACTGAGGTGACATATTGGACTATTACAATCGACAGGTGACCTCTGTATGGGGAGGAAGTGTAACGCGCACGACGTATGGATGGGGAGTGGGACAAGTGACTAGCGTGTGAGATATGACGGACTTGTGACAAGTGACTGAAGTGTGATCGATGACTGATTTATGACAAATAAGTGGCATGAGATACGTGACTGGAGATAAACAAATGACTTACGTATGGCAGATGACTCACACATGACGTATGCATGACATGTGACTAAAACAGGACATGTGACTGAAACAGGACATGTGACTGAAACAGGACATGTGACAAACATGACATGTGACTGAAACATGACATGTGACGGAAACAGGACATGTGACTGAAACACGACATGTGACTGAAACAGGACATGTGACTGAAACATGATAAGTGACTGAAACATGACATGTGGCTGAAACATGACTGATCAAGGCATGACACTGAATACCAACCTTCCTGCGAGTCTAGTGTGGAGTCAGTCAGTAGTTTCCCGCGCGCAAACATGTAGTCAATCTCGTGACTGACGTTGAACGTTTTCTCAGTGACCATCTCCCCCGACCGTCTGCTGTCGTCCCAGTCAGGGCTCCCCGTAGTGTTTGCCGTGGCAGCAGCAAGCAATGTCGCTGTAGCTAGCATCATCCTGAGCAGGAGGCCTCGAGCTGTGGTCTGCGAGAGACGACCTCTCCCTACAGTCACCTCGGACATATTGGAGCTAGCCAAGTTTGTGCATCTCGTCTTTTACAGTGGGTTAACCCTTACGTCACGCTGACTCAATTATTTGTTATAACTGGGTCAAATGACTAACATTACGTCACTGACTCCACTTATGTTATTACGTTGTAAAATTATTAACTTTACGTCACTGACTCCAATTATATGTTATAACTTGAAATAATTAACTTTACGTCCCTGACTCCAATAATATGTTTTAACGTGAAATAATTAACTTTACGTCACTGACTCCAATTATATGTTGTAACGTTGTGAAAAAATTAACTTTACGTCACTGACTCCAATTATATGTTGTAACGTTGTGAAATAATTAACTCCACGTCACTGACTAAAATGATATTGTACCAATAATGATTTGCGCGCCTACCATCCTACTTGTAGACCTGTTTTGCCCGAGACTTATCAAGTGGAACACAAATAGTTTGAAATAAACAGGAACGAACTTGTCTGTGTCCCCAATGGAGGAGTGGCTGCTGGAATAGGCCAAATAACGGCTACAGCTGTGCTAATGTTCAATTGTTTGGCAGTGTGCGAAACCACGATCTGAGAGATGCCCAGCTAGAGCCGTTGGTGCCGGTGTCTGATGGCCAGCGTCGGTCCCAGTACAACAGAGACGTTCCATCTTACGGAAATGTTTGACGTCTGCGATTCTGCGGCAGGGAGTGTGGGATGACTGCCTTATGGACCTGTGGGGTGACTGCCTTATGGACCTGTGGGGTGACTGCCTTATGGACCTGTTGGGTGACTGCCTTATGGACCTGTGGGGTGACTGCCTTATGGACCTGTTGGGTGACTGCCTTATGGACCTGTGGGGTGACTGCCTTATGGACCTGTGGGGTGACTGCCTTATGGACCTGTGGGGTGACTGCCTTATGGACCTGTGGGGTGACTGCCTTATGGACCTGTGGGATGACTGCCTTATGGACCTGTGGGATGACTGCCTTATGGACCTGTGGGGTGACTGCCTTATGGACCTGTGGGATGACTGCCTTATGGACCTGTGGGGTGACTGCCTTATGGACCTGTGGGGTCACTGCCTTATGGACCTGTGGGGTGACTGCCTTATGGACCTGTGGGGTGACTGCCTTATGGACCTGTGGGATGGATTGCACTAGTGGCAAATGTTATAAGAAACCAACATCAAGGTCAAGTCCTCTGATACTGTAGACGTCTCCAGGGGGAGGGGGGGTGGAAGGATGTGTCATCTGAAACAGAAAGAGGAAGGCATTTGATCATGTTACTGTGACAACATGGTTTCGGTTACTTCAATTAGTCTAATACGTGACAGCGGAAACAGATTAACTTGTTGTTGTTGTTGCTGATATCCGAACCTACTTCTGCTGTCTTGTCATTTTATTATCTTGTTGCAGGTTGTGGTAGAGGATGGCGTGTCCTCCACAGGCAGCTGGTAGTTTTGTTTTGAATGATACATACATTGAGCGGACGTGTTAACGTGGAGAAAGGCAGACGTGTGATGTTCTGGAGACGTAAAGATGGACAGACGTGTGATATTCTCGAGACGTGAAGATGGGCAGACTTGTGATGGTCTGGAGACTTGAAGATGGGCAGACGTTTGATGGTCTGGTGACGTGCAGAGGAGCAGACGTGTGATGGTCTGGAGACGTGAAGATGGACAGACGTGTGATGGTCTGGAGACGTAAAGATGGACAGACGTGTGATGGTCTGGAGACGTGAAGATGGACAGACGTGTGATGGTCTGGAGACGTAAAGATGGACAGACATGTGATGGTCTGGAGACATGGAGATAGACAGACGTGTGATGTTCTGGAGACGTGGAGATGGACAGACGTGTGATGGTCTGGAGAGATGGAGATGGACAGACGTGGGATGGTCTGGAGAGATGGAGATAGACTTACGTGGGATGGTCTGGAGACGTGGAGATAGACATACGTGGGATGTTCTGGAGACGTGGAGATGGACAGACGTGTGATGGTCTGGTCTGGAGACGTGAAGATGGACAGACGTGTGATGGTCTGGAGACATGGAGATAGACAGACGTGTGATGTTCTGGAGACGTGGAGATAGACAGACGTGTGATGTTCTGGAGACGTGGAGATAGACAGACATATGATGTTCTGGAGACGTGGAGATAGACAGACGTGTGATGTTCTGAAGACGTAGAGAGGAGCAGACGTGTGACATTCTGGAGACGTATTCTTCTTCTTCGGTGTTTGCCCAGAAAAGAACGTTTTGATGTTGTAATGTACTTTACAGCGAGGCTGTGGTATCCGGCCTTTTCTGCCGGACACTATTTGAGGTGACATTTTGTGGGCCAGGGTTTGCCTCGCTACTTCGACCCCCATTCTCTTAGTCAGACTACACTAGTGCAGCCTGTCTCCAGGGCCCTCGCCTGCAGGTAGAAAAGAGTCTTGGTAGGCGCTCATTTTCTGACTTTGATGCTGCTGTTGTAAGCTCACTCATTGTGCTGCTGTTGGATGAGAGAGGGACAGAACAAGATAGAGAGACAGAGAGTGTGAGTCAGTGAGAGGGAGAGGGTGAGAGATAGTGTGAGAGAACATGGGAGAGTTCAAAATAGTAAGCGAATGAGAGAGAGAGAGAACGAAAGAGAGATAGAGAGAGAGAGAGAGAACGAAAGAGAGACATCGTGAGAGAGAAATATGGAGAAAGAGAAAGAGCGAGAGAGAACAAGTGAGATATATAGAGAGAGAAAGATAGAGCGAGTGCGGAAGAGAGAAAGAGATAGAAGGATGCGGTACAGTTAAACAGAATGTCGACACGGGGGGTGGAAGTTCTTGGACTCTTACTGGTATTTTGTGTTCAATGTTCATGTCTGTCTAATGTTCTTGTCTGTCCGAGGTTCTTGTCTGTCCGAGGTTCTTGTCTGTCTGATGTTCTTGTCTGTCTGATGTTCTTGTCTGTCCGAGGTTCTTGTCTGTCCGAGGTTCTTGTCTGTCCGAGGTTCTTGTCTGTCCGAGGTTCTTGTCTGTCTGATGTTCTTGTCTGTCTGATGTTCTTGTCTGTCCGAGGTTCTTGTCTGTCCGAGGTTCTTGTCTGTCTGATGTTCTTGTCTGTCTGATGTTTTTGTCTGTCCGAGGTTCTTGTCTGTCCGAGGTTCTTGTCTGTCCGAGGTTCTTGTCTGTCTGATGTTCTTGTCTGTATGATGTTCTTGTCTGTCCGAGGTTCTTGTCTGTCCGAGGTTCTTGTCTGTCCGAGGTTCTTGTCTGTCCGAGGTTCTTGTCTGTCTGAGGTTCTTGTCTGTCTGCGGTTCTTGTCTGTCAGAGGTTCTTGTCTGTCCGAGGTTCTTGTCTGTCCGAGGTTCTTGTCTGTCCGAGGTTCTTGTGTCCGAGGTTCTTGTCTGACCGAGGTTCTTGTCTGTCCGAGGTTCTTGTCTGTCCGAGGTTCTTGTCTGTCCGATGTTCTTGTCTGTCCGATGTTCTTGTCTGTCCGAGGTTCTTGTCTGTCCGAGGTTCTTGTCTGTCTGAGGTTCTTGTCTGTCTGAGGTTCTTGTCTGTCCGAGGTTCTTGTCTGTCTGAGGTTCTTGTCTGTCTGAGGTTCTTGTCTGTCTGAGGTTCTTGTCTGTCTGAGGTTCTTGTCTGTCTGAGGTTCTTGTCTGTCTGAGGTTCTTGTCTGTCTGAGGTTCTTGTCTGTCCGAGGTTCTTGTCTGTCCGAGGTTCTTGTCTGTCTGTCCGAGGTTCTTGTCTGTCCGAGGTTCTTGTCTGTCCGAGGTTCTTGTCTGTCTGAGGTTCTTGTCTGTCTGAGGTTCTTGTCTGTCTGAGGTTCTTGTCTGTCTGAGGTTCTTGTCTGTCTGAGGTTCTTGTCTGTCTGAGGTTTATTTCTGTCATCGGCTCGGTTCAGATGAAAGGAGTGATGTAGGAAGATCAGAAAAGAGGATAGATGAAAGAAACAGATATAAAGAGGAGAGGAGTGATGGAGGAGGAAACCCGGATCTGAATGATAGAGAGGCCAGGTAACTTGTGTACCTGTTGATGTGTAGACAGGTGTAACAATAGCAAACAGGGCAGGATCACCTGTGTAGGTGCGAGGGTGGGCTTGTACACAGGTGAGAAGTTCTGACAATAATTCCCATATCAACCAGTGAACAAAACATTAGTCCTGTATTCGTCCTCATAACACCAACAGGACTGTCTTAGCTTGAGACAGACAGAAATACAAGAACTAGTAGGGATGGGTTACTGTCCTGGGACAGAACAACAAGAACTCGTAGGGACGACTTACTGTCCTGGGACAGAACAACATGAACTAGTAGGGACGACTTACTGTCCTGGGACAGAACAACTTGAACTAGTAGGGACGATTTACTGTCCTGGGACAGAACAACTTGAACTAGTAGGGACGACTTACTGTCCTGGGACAGAGACAAACATGAACTAGTAGGGACGAGTTACTGTCCTAAGACAGAGACAAACATGAACTAGTAGGGACGAATTACTGTCCTGGGACAGAGAAGAACATGAACTAGTAGGGACGACTTACTGTCCTGGGACAGAACAACATGAACTTGTAGGGACGACTTACTGTCCTGGGACAGGACAACTTGAAACAGACAGAAGGTCACAATGTCTTCTCCAACGATGACGAACAAGACAAACGAAAACAGCAATAAGCTTGTAACAAGAGAATGCGAGCCGACTTTAGGAGGAGGCCATTAGCCAACACCTAGCCATGAATGTTTCAATAGCAATATGCCAGTTAGGACAGCTGGCTTAACCAGAAATGATCTCCAAGATTGCATATCAGCACACAGACAGTACACAATGTGTACACAAGTGTACGTACAAACGTTCACAGAGACAAGTATGCATCCATGCATGCTAGAATCTGGTGTGTAACATTGGCCTAATGGTAGAGCAATTATTTTTAAGGGTAAGGTACAGGATTCAATCCATGCAACTATACGCTTAAGTTAATACATTTTATTTGTAGCAGGGCAGCGAAAGAGGGGGAGGGGGGAAGGGCTGCGGAATAGTGTTGTTTGGAGTCTCCAAGACTTCCCGCCGGCAGTCAGTTTGGGCTCGCTCTCTCTCTCTCTCTCTAGAAAAAAAAAAAAAAAAAAAAAAAAAACCACACACACACACACACACACACACACACACACACACACACACACACACACACACACACACACACACACACACACACACACACACACACACACACACACACACACACACACACACACACACACACACACACACACACACACACACACACACACACACACACACACACACACACACACACACACACACACACACACACACACACACACACACACACACACACACACACACACACACACACACACACACACACACACACACACACACACACACACACACACACACACACACACACACACACACACACACACACACACACACACACACACACACACACACACACACACACACACACACACACACACACACACACACACACACACACACACACACACACACACACACACACACACACACACACACACACACACACACACACACACACACACACACACACACACACACACACACACACACACACACACACACACACACACACACACACACACACACACACACACACACACACACACACACACACACACACACACACACACACACACACACACACACACACACACACACACACACACACACACACACACACACACACACACACACACACACACACACACACACACACACACACACACACACACACACACACACACACACACACACACACACACACACACACACACACACACACACACACACACACACACACACACACACACACACACACACACACACACACACACACACACACACACACACACACACACACACACACACACACACACACACACACACACACACACACACACACACACACACACACACACACACACACACACACACACACACACACACACACACACACACACACACACACACACACACACACACACACACACACACACACACACACACACACACACACACACACACACACACACACACACACACACACACACACACACACACACACACACACACACACACACACACACACACACACACACACACACACACACACACACACACACACACACACACACACACACACACACACACACACACACACACACACACACACACACACACACACACACACACACACACACACACACACACACACACACACACACACACACACACACACACACACACACACACACACACACACACACACACACACACACACACACACACACACACACACACACACACACACACACACACACACACACACACACACACACACACACACACACACACACACACACACACACACACACACACACACACACACACACACACACACACACACACACACACACACACACACACACACACACACACACACACACACACACACACACACACACACACACACACACACACACACACACACACACACACACACACACACACACACACACACACACACACACACACACACACACACACACACACACACACACACACACACACACACACACACACACACACACACACACACACACACACACACACACACACACACACACACACACACACACACACACACACACACACACACACACACACACACACACACACACACACACACACACACACACACACACACACACACACACACACACACACACACACACACACACACACACACACACACACACACACACACACACACACACACACACACACACACACACACACACACACACACACACACACACACACACACACACACACACACACACACACACACACACACACACACACACACACACACACACACACACACACACACACACACACACACACACACACACACACACACACACACACACACACACACACACACACACACACACACACACACACACAAAAAGCATCCGTTTCACCTGTCTGGCAGGTAAGAGTCTCGCTATAGAAACAGCCTAATCCAAACAGGCGTGTCTATGTGTGAGCACTTCCACAGATTGGGATGTCATAACAACAGATGGCGCACGGATGCCGTATTCCTTTCGGTATAAACATCGTCCCCCGTTGATGACGTCAGACTCACGTTAGATGAGGATTACCAAACGTCACAGATACGTCATCCAAGGACGGGCTCACATTTCCGCAAGCCTTGTTCGAGGCGGGACGTGACCGGCATGGAGAATGTGGGACGTGACCGGCATGGAGAATGTGGGACGTGACCGGCATGGAGAATGTGGGACGTGACCGGCATGGAGAATGTGGGACGTGACCGACATGGAGAATGTGGGACGTGACCGGCATGGAGAATGTGGGACGTGACCGGCATGGAGAATGTGGGACGTGACCGGCATGGAGAATGTGGGACGTGACCGGCATGGAGAATGTTGGACATGACCGGCATGCAGAATGTGGGACGTGACCGGCATGGAGAATGTGGGACGTGACCGGCATGGAGAATGTTGGACGTGACCGGCATGGAGAATGTGGGACGTGACCGGCATGGAGAATGTGGGACGAGACCGGCATGGAGAATGTGTAACGTTTGGGCTAGTTTTGGACGTCTTGGGCTAGTAGAGTGTGGAACGTGTTGGGCTAGTAGAGTGTGGGACGTCTTGGGCTAGTAGAGTGTGGGACGTGTTGGGCTAGTAGAGTGTGGGACGTCTTGGGCTAGTAGAGTGTGGGACGTGTTGGGCTAATAGAGTGTGGGACGTGTTGGGCTAATAGAGCGTGGGACGTGTTGGGCTAATAAAGTGTGGGACATGTTGGGCTTGTAGAGTGAGACGTGTTGGGCTAGTAGAGTGTGAGACGTGTTGGGCTAGTTGAGTGTGGAACGTGTTGGCTTACTAGAGTGTGGGACGTGACGAGCTAGTAGAGTGTGAGACGTGTCGAGCTAGTAGAGTGTGGGATGTCTTGGGCTAGTAGAGTGTGGGACGTCTTGGGTTAGTAGAGTGTGGGACGTCTTGGGCTAGTAGGGTGTGGGACGTCTTGGGCTAGTAGAGTGTGGGATGTTTCGAGCTAGTAGAGTGTGGGACGGCTTGGGCTAGTAGAGTGTGGGATGTGTCGAGCTAGTAGAGTGTGAGACGTGTCGAGCTAGTAGAATGTGGGACGTGTCGAGCTAGTAGAGTGTGGGACGTGTCGAGCTAGTAGAGTGTGAGACGTGTCGAGCTAGTAGAATGTGGGACGTGTCGAGCTAGTAGAGTGTGGGACGTGTCGAGCTAGTAGAGTGTGGGACCTGTCGAGCTAGTAGAGTGTGGGACGTTTTAGGCTAGGAGAGTGTCGGGCTAGTAGAGTGTGGGACGTGTCGGGCTGGTAGAGTGTGGGACATTTTGGGCTAGGAGAGTGTCGGGCTAGTAGAATGTGGGACATTTTGGGTTAGGAGAGTGTCGGGCTAGTAGAGTGTGGGACATTTTGGGCTAGAAGAGTATGGGACGTGTCGGGGGAGTAGAGTGTGTGACGTTTTGGGATAGGAGAGTGTCGGGCTAGTAGAGTGTGGGACGTGTTGGGCTAGTAGAGTGTGGGACATTTTGGGCTAGGAGAGTGTCGGGCTAGAAGAGTATGGGACGTGTCGGGGGAGTAGAGTGTGTGACGTTTTGGGATAGGAGAGTGTCGGGCTAGTAGAGTGTGGGACGTGTTATGCTAGTAGAGTGTGGGACGTGTTGGATTAGTAGAGTGTGGGACGTGTCAGGCTAGTAGAGTGTGGGACGTGTCAGGCTAGTAGAGTGTGGGACGTGTCGGGCTGGTAGAGTGTACGACGTGTTGGATTAGTAGAGTGTGGGACGTTTCGGGTTAGTAGACTGTGGGACGTGTTGGGTTAGTAGGGTGTGGGACGTGTTGGGCTAGCAGATTGGGGACGTGTCGAGCTAGTAGAGTGTGGGACGTGTTGGGCTAGTAGAGTGTGGGACGTGTCGATCTAGTAGAGTGTGGGACGTCTTGGGCTAGTAGAGTGTAGGACGTGTTGGATTAGTAGAGTGTGGGACGTGTTGGGCTAGTAGAGTGTGGAACGTGTTGGGTTAGTAGAGTGTGGGACGTGTTGGATTAGTATAGTGTGGAACGTTTTGGGCTAGTAGAGTGTGTGACGTGTTGGGTTAGTGGAGTATGGGACGTGTTGGGCTAGTAGAGTGTGGGACGTGTTGGGCTAGTAGAGTGTGGGACGTGTTGGGCTAGTAGAGGGTGGGACGTGTTGGGCTAGGAGAGTGTGGGACGTCTTGGGCTAGTAGAGTGTGGGACGTGTTGGGCTAGTAGAGTGTGGGACGTGTCGAGCTAGTAGAGTGTGGGACGTGTCGAGCTAGTAAAGTGTGGGACGTGTCTAGCTAGCCGAGTGTGGGACGTTTTGGGCTAGTAGAGTGTGGGACGTATTGGGTTAGTAGAGGGTGGGACATGTTATGTTATTAGAATGTGGGAAGTGTTGGGCTAGTAGAGTGTGGGACGTTTTGGGCTAGGAGAATTTCGGGCTAGTAGAGTGTGGGACCTTTATGGGCTAGGAGAGTGTCGGGCTAGTAGAGTATGGGACGTGTCGGGCTAGTAGTGTGTGACGTTTTGGGCTAGGAGAGTGTCGGGCTAGTACAGTGTGGGACGTGTTGGGTTAGTAGAGTGTGGGACGTGTTGGGCTATTAGAGTGTGGGACGTCTTGGGCTATTAGAGTGTGGAACATGTCGAGCTGGTAGAGTGTGGGACGTGTTGGTCTAGTAGAGTGTGGAACGTGTTGGCTTACTAGAGTGTGGGACGTGTCGAGCTAGTAGAGTGTGAGACGTGTCGAGCTAGTAGAGTGTGGGACGTCTTGGGCTAGTAGAGTGTGGGACGTCTTGGGCTAGTGGAGTGTGGGACGTCTTGGGCTAGTAGGGTGTGGGACGTCTTGGGCTAGTAGAGTGTGGGATGTTTCGAGCTAGTAGAGTGTGGGACGTCTTGGGCTAGTAGAGTGTGGGACGTGTCGAGCTAGTAGAGTGTGAGACGTGTCGAGCTAGTAGAATGTGGGACGTCTCGAGCTAGTAGAGTGTGGGACGTGTCGAGCTAGTAGAGTGTGAGACGTGTCGAGCTAGTAGAATGTGGGACGTGTCGAGCTAGTAGAGTGTGGGACGTGTCGAGCTAGTAGAGTGTGGGACATTTTGGGCTAGGAGAGTGTCGGGCTAGTAGAATGTGGGACATTTTGGGTTAGGAGAGTGTCGGGCTAGTAGAGTGTGGGACATTTTGGGCTAGAAGAGTATGGGACGTGTAGGGGGAGTAGAGTGTGTGACGTTTTGGGAAACGAGAGTGTCGGGCTAGTAGAGTGTGGGACGTGTTGGGCTAGTAGAGTGTGGGACATTTTGGGCTAGGAGAGTGTCGGGCTAGAAGAGTATGGGACGTGTCGGGGGAGTAGAGTGTGTGACGTTTTGGGATAGGAGAGTGTCGGGCTAGTAGAGTGTGGGACGTGTTATGCTAGTAGAGTGTGGGACGTGTTGGATTAGTAGAGTGTGGGACATGTCAGGCTAGTAGAGTGTGGGACGTGTCAGGCTAGTAGAGTGTGGGACGTGTCGGGCTGGTAGAGTGTACGACGTGTTGGATTAGTAGAGTGTGGGACGTTTCGGGTTAGTAGAGTGTGGGACGTGTTGGGCTAGCAGATTGGGGACGTGTCGAGCTAGTAGAGTGTGGGACGTGTTGGGCTAGTAGAGTGTGGGACGTGTCGAGCTAGTAGAGTGTGGGACGTGTTGGGCTAGTAGAATGTGGGACGTGTTGGGCTAATAGAGTGTGTGACGTTTTGGACTAGTAGAGTGTGGGACGTCTTACGCTAGTAGAGTGTGGGAGGTCTTGGATTAGTAGAGTATTGGATGTGTTATGCTAGTAGAGTGTGGGACGTGTTGGGTTAGTAGAATGTGTGACGTATTGGGTTAGTAGAGTGTGGGACGTGTTTGGCTAGTAGAGTGTGGGACGTGTTGGATTAGTAGAGTATTTGACGTGTTAGGCTAGTAGAGTGTGGGACGTGTTGGGTTAGTAGAGTGTGGGACATGTTGGATTAGTAGAGTGTGGGACGTGTTGGGCTAGTAGAATGTGGGACGTGTTGGGCTAATAGAGTGTGTGACGTTTTGGACTAGTAGAGTGTGGGACGCCTTGGGCTAGTAGAGTGTGGGAGGTCTTGGATTAGTAGAGTATTGGACGTGTTGGGCTAGTAGAGTGTGGGACGTGTTGGGTTAGTAGAGTGTGTGACGTATTGGGTTAGTAGAGTGTGGGACGTGTTTGGCTAGTAGAGTGTGGGACGTTTTAGGCTAGGAGAGTGTCGGGCTAGTAGAGTGTGGGACGTGTCGGGCTAGTAGAGTGTGGGACATTTTGGGCTAGGAGAGTGTCGGGCTAGTAGAATGTGGGACATTTTGGGTTAGGAGAGTGTCGGGCTAGTAGAGTGTGGGACATTTTGGCCTAGAAGAGTATGGGACGTGTCGGGGGAGTAGTGTGTGTGACGTTTTGGGATAGGAGAGTGTCGGGCTAGTAGAGTGTGGGACGTGTTGGGCTAGTAGAGTGTGGGACATTTTGGGCTAGGAGAGTGTCGGGCTAGAAGAGTATGGGACGTGTCGGGGGAGTAGAGTGTGTGACGTTTTGGGATAGGAGAGTGTCGGGCTAGTAGAGTGTGGGACGTGTTATGCTAGTAGAGTGTGGGACGTGTTGGATTAGTAGAGTGTGGAACGTGTCAGGCTAGTAGAGTGTGGGACGTGTCAGGCTAGTAGAGTGTGGGACGTGTCGGGCTGGTAGAGTGTACGACGTGTTGGATTAGTAGAGTGTGGGACGTTTCGGGTTAGTAGAGTGTGGGACGTGTTGGGCTAGCAGATTGGGGACGTGTCGAGCTAGTAGAGTGTGGGACGTGTTGGGCTAGTAGAGTGTGGGACGTGTCGAGCTAGTAGAGTGTGGGACGTGTTGGGCTAGTAGAATGTGGGACGTGTTGGGCTAATAGAGTGTGTGACGTTTTGGACTAGTAGAGTGTGGGACGTCTTACGCTAGTAGAGTGTGGGAGGTCTTGGATTAGTAGAGTATTGGATGTGTTATGCTAGTAGAGTGTGGGACGTGTTGGGTTAGTAGAGTGTGTGACGTATTGGGTTAGTAGAGTGTGGGACGTGTTTGGCTAGTAGAGTGTGGGACGTGTTGGATTAGTAGAGTATTTGACGTGTTAGGCTAGTAGAGTGTGGGACGTGTTGGGTTAGTAGAGTGTGGGACGTGTTGGATTAGTAGAGTGTGGGACGTGTTGGGCTAGTAGAATGTGGGACGTGTTGGGCTAATAGAGTGTGTGACGTTTTGGACTAGTAGAGTGTGGGACGCCTTGGGCTAGTAGAGTGTGGGAGGTCTTGGATTAGTAGAGTATTGGACGTGTTGGGCTAGTAGAGTGTGGGACGTGTTGGGTTAGTAGAGTGTGTGACGTATTGGGTTAGTAGAGTGTGGGACGTGTTGGGATAGTAGAGGGTGGGACGTGTTGGGCTAGTAGAGTGTGGGACGTGTTGGGCTAGTAGAGTGTGGGATGTGTCGAGCTAGTAGAGTGTGGGACGTGTCGAGCTAGTAAAGTGTGGGAAGTGTCGAGCTAGCCGAGTGTGGGACGTTTTGGGCTAGTAGAGTGTGGGACGTATTGGGTTAGTAGAGTGTGGGACGTGTTGGGCTAGTAGAGTGTGGGACGTGTCGAGCTAGTAGAGTGTGGGACGTATTGGGCTAGTAGATTGCGGGACGTATTTGGTTAGTAGAGTGTGGGACGTATTGGGTTAGTAGAGTGGGGGACGTGTTGGGCTAGTAGAGTGTAGGACGTGTTGGGCTAGGAGAGTGTCGGGCTAGTAGAGTGTGGGACATTTTGGGCTAATAGAGTGTGGGACGTGTCGGGCTAGTAGAGTGTGGGACATTTATGGGCTAGGAGAGTGTCGGGCTAGTAGAGTATGGGACATGGAGGACTAGTAGTGTGTGACGTTTTGGGCTAGGAGAGTGTCGGGCTAGTACAGTGTGGGACGTGTTGGTCTAGTAGAGTGTGGGACGTATTGGATTAGTAGAGTGTGGGACGATTTGGGTTAGTAGAGTGTGGGACGAGTTGGGCTAGTAGAGTGTGGGGCGTGTTGGGCTAGTAGAGTGTGGGACGTTTTGAGCTATTAGATTGTTGGATGTCTTAGGCTAGTAGAGTGTGGGACGTGTTGGATTAGTAGAGTGTGGGACGTGTTGGGCTAGTAGAGTGTGGGACGTGTTGGGCTAATAGAGTGTGGGACGTGTTTGGCTAGTAGAGTTTGGGGCGTCTTAGGCTAGTAGAGTATGGGGCGTGTTGGATTAGTAGAGTCTGGGACGTATTGGGCTAGTAGAGTGTGGGACCTCTTGGGCTAGTAGAGTGGGGAACCGGTTGGGCTAGTAGAGTGCGGGACGTCTTGGGCAAGTAGAGTGTGGGACGTGTTGGGCTAGTAGAGTGTTGGACGTATTAGGCTAGTAGAGTGTGGTACGTGTCGAGCTAGTAGAGTGTGGGACGTGTCGAACTAATAGAGTGGGGGACGTGTCGAGCTAGTCGAGTGTGGGACGTTTTGGGCTAGTAGAGTGTGGGACGTATTGGGTTAGTAGATTGTGGGACGTGTTGGGTTAGTAGAGTGGGACGTATTGGGCTAGTAGAGTGTAGGACGTGTTGGGCTAGTAGAGTGTGGGACGTGTTGGGCTAGTAGAGTGTGGGACGTCTTGGGCTAGTAGAGTGTAGGACGTGTTGGATTAGTAGAGTGTGGGACGTGTTGGGCTAGTAGAGTGTGGGACGTGTTGGGTTAGTAGAGTGTGGGACGTGTTGGATTAGTATAGTGTGGAACGTTTTGGGCTAGTAGAGTGTGTGACGTGTTGGGTTAGTGGAGTATGGGACGTGTTGGGCTAGTAGAGTGTGGGACGTGTTGGGCTAGTAGAGTGTGGGACGTGTTGGGCTAGTAGAGGGTGGGACGTGTTGGGCTAGGAGAGTGTGGGACGTCTTGGGCTAGTAGAGTGTGGGACGTGTTGGGCTAGTAGAGTGTGGGACGTGTCGAGCTAGTAGAGTGTGGGACGTGTCGAGCTAGTAAAGTGTGGGACGTGTCTAGCTAGCCGAGTGTGGGACGTTTTGGGCTAGTAGAGTGTGGGACGTATTGGGTTAGTAGAGGGTGGGACGTGTCGAGCTAGTAGAGTGTGAGACGTGTCGAGCTAGTAGAGTGTGGGACGTCTTGGGCTAGTAGAGTGTGGGACGTCTTGGGCTAGTAGGGTGTGGGACGTCTTGGGCTAGTAGAGTGTGGGATGTTTCGAGCTAGTAGAGTGTGGGACGTCTTGGGCTAGTAGAGTGTGGGACGTGTCGAGCTAGTAGAGTGTGAGACGTGTCGAGCTAGTAGAATGTGGGACGTCTCGAGCTAGTAGAGTGTGGGACGTGTCGAGCTAGTAGAGTGTGAGACGTGTCGAGCTAGTAGAATGTGGGACGTGTCGAGCTAGTAGAGTGTGGGACGTGTCGAGCTAGTAGAGTGTGGGACATTTTGGGCTAGGAGAGTGTCGGGCTAGTAGAATGTGGGACATTTTGGGTTAGGAGAGTGTCGGGCTAGTAGAGTGTGGGACATTTTGGGCTAGAAGAGTATGGGACGTGTAGGGGGAGTAGAGTGTGTGACGTTTTGGGATAGGAGAGTGTCGGGCTAGTAGAGTGTGGGACGTGTTGGGCTAGTAGAGTGTGGGACATTTTGGGCTAGGAGAGTGTCGGGCTAGAAGAGTATGGGACGTGTCGGGGGAGTAGAGTGTGTGACGTTTTGGGATAGGAGAGTGTCGGGCTAGTAGAGTGTGGGACGTGTTATGCTAGTAGAGTGTGGGACGTGTTGGATTAGTAGAGTGTGGGACATGTCAGGCTAGTAGAGTGTGGGACGTGTCAGGCTAGTAGAGTGTGGGACGTGTCGGGCTGGTAGAGTGTACGACGTGTTGGATTAGTAGAGTGTGGGACGTTTCGGGTTAGTAGAGTGTGGGACGTGTTGGGCTAGCAGATTGGGGACGTGTCGAGCTAGTAGAGTGTGGGACGTGTTGGGCTAGTAGAGTGTGGGACGTGTCGAGCTAGTAGAGTGTGGGACGTGTTGGGCTAGTAGAATGTGGGACGTGTTGGGCTAATAGAGTGTGTGACGTTTTGGACTAGTAGAGTGTGGGACGTCTTACGCTAGTAGAGTGTGGGAGGTCTTGGATTAGTAGAGTATTGGATGTGTTATGCTAGTAGAGTGTGGGACGTGTTGGGTTAGTAGAATGTGTGACGTATTGGGTTAGTAGAGTGTGGGACGTGTTTGGCTAGTAGAGTGTGGGACGTGTTGGATTAGTAGAGTATTTGACGTGTTAGGCTAGTAGAGTGTGGGACGTGTTGGGTTAGTAGAGTGTGGGACATGTTGGATTAGTAGAGTGTGGGACGTGTTGGGCTAGTAGAATGTGGGACGTGTTGGGCTAATAGAGTGTGTGACGTTTTGGACTAGTAGAGTGTGGGACGCCTTGGGCTAGTAGAGTGTGGGAGGTCTTGGATTAGTAGAGTATTGGACGTGTTGGGCTAGTAGAGTGTGGGACGTGTTGGGTTAGTAGAGTGTGTGACGTATTGGGTTAGTAGAGTGTGGGACGTGTTTGGCTAGTAGAGTGTGGGACGTTTTAGGCTAGGAGAGTGTCGGGCTAGTAGAGTGTGGGACGTGTCGGGCTAGTAGAGTGTGGGACATTTTGGGCTAGGAGAGTGTCGGGCTAGTAGAATGTGGGACATTTTGGGTTAGGAGAGTGTCGGGCTAGTAGAGTGTGGGACATTTTGGCCTAGAAGAGTATGGGACGTGTCGGGGGAGTAGTGTGTGTGACGTTTTGGGATAGGAGAGTGTCGGGCTAGTAGAGTGTGGGACGTGTTGGGCTAGTAGAGTGTGGGACATTTTGGGCTAGGAGAGTGTCGGGCTAGAAGAGTATGGGACGTGTCGGGGGAGTAGAGTGTGTGACGTTTTGGGATAGGAGAGTGTCGGGCTAGTAGAGTGTGGGACGTGTTATGCTAGTAGAGTGTGGGACGTGTTGGATTAGTAGAGTGTGGAACGTGTCAGGCTAGTAGAGTGTGGGACGTGTCAGGCTAGTAGAGTGTGGGACGTGTCGGGCTGGTAGAGTGTACGACGTGTTGGATTAGTAGAGTGTGGGACGTTTCGGGTTAGTAGAGTGTGGGACGTGTTGGGCTAGCAGATTGGGGACGTGTCGAGCTAGTAGAGTGTGGGACGTGTTGGGCTAGTAGAGTGTGGGACGTGTCGAGCTAGTAGAGTGTGGGACGTGTTGGGCTAGTAGAATGTGGGACGTGTTGGGCTAATAGAGTGTGTGACGTTTTGGACTAGTAGAGTGTGGGACGTCTTACGCTAGTAGAGTGTGGGAGGTCTTGGATTAGTAGAGTATTGGATGTGTTATGCTAGTAGAGTGTGGGACGTGTTGGGTTAGTAGAGTGTGTGACGTATTGGGTTAGTAGAGTGTGGGACGTGTTTGGCTAGTAGAGTGTGGGACGTGTTGGATTAGTAGAGTATTTGACGTGTTAGGCTAGTAGAGTGTGGGACGTGTTGGGTTAGTAGAGTGTGGGACGTGTTGGATTAGTAGAGTGTGGGACGTGTTGGGCTAGTAGAATGTGGGACGTGTTGGGCTAATAGAGTGTGTGACGTTTTGGACTAGTAGAGTGTGGGACGCCTTGGGCTAGTAGAGTGTGGGAGGTCTTGGATTAGTAGAGTATTGGACGTGTTGGGCTAGTAGAGTGTGGGACGTGTTGGGTTAGTAGAGTGTGTGACGTATTGGGTTAGTAGAGTGTGGGACGTGTTGGGTTAGTAGAGGGTGGGACGTGTTGGGCTAGTAGAGTGTGGGACGTGTTGGGCTAGTAGAGTGTGGGATGTGTCGAGCTAGTAGAGTGTGGGACGTGTCGAGCTAGTAAAGTGTGGGAAGTGTCGAGCTAGCCGAGTGTGGGACGTTTTGGGCTAGTAGAGTGTGGGACGTATTGGGTTAGTAGAGGGTGGGACATGTTGTGTTATTAGAATGTGGGACGTGTTGGTCTAGTAGAGTGTGGGACGTTTTGGGCTAGTAGAGTGTAGGACGTGTTGGGCTAGTAGAGTGTGGGACGTTTACGGCTAGTAGAGTGTGGGACGTGTTTGGCTAGTAGAGTGTGGGACGTGTTGTATTAGTAGAGTATTTGACGTGTTCGGCTAGTAGAGTGTGGGACGTGTTGGGTTAGTAGAGTGTGGGCCGTGTTGGATTAGTAGAGTGTGGGACGTGTTGGACTAGTAGAGTGTGGGACGTGTTGGGCTAGTAGAATGTGGGACGTCTTGGGCTAATAGAGTGTATGACGTTTTGGACTAGTAGAGTGTGGGACGTCTTGGGCTAGTAGAGTGTGGGACGTGTTGGATTAGTAGAGTATTTGACGTGTTGGGCTAGTAGGGTGTGGGACGTGTTGGGCTAGTAGAGTGTGGGACGTATTGGGTTAGTAGAGTGTGGGACGTGTTGGGCTAGTAGAGTGTGGGACGTGTCGAGCTAGTAGAGTGTGGGACGTATTGGGCTAGTAGATTGCGGGACGTATTGGGTTAGTAGAGTGTGGGACGTATTGGGTTAGTAGAGTGGGGGACGTGTTGGGCTAGTAGAGTGTCGGACGTAGTTGGGCTAGGAGAGTGTCGGGCTAGTAGAGTGTGGGACATTTTGGGCTAATAGAGTGTGGGAAGTGTCGGGCTAGTAGAGTGTGGGACATTTTGGGTTAGGAGAGTGTCGGGCTAGTAGAGTGTTGGACATTTTGGGCTATGAGAGTGTCGGGCTAGTAGAGTGTGGGACCTTTAGGGGCTAGGAGAGTGTCGGGCTAGTAGAGTATGGGACGTGTCGGGCTAGTAGTGTGTGACGTTTTGGGCTAGGAGAGTGTCGGGCTAGTACAGTGTGGGACGTGTTGGGTTAGTAGAGTGTGGGACGTGTTGGGCTAGTAGAGTGTGGGACGTCTTGGGCTAGTAGAGTGTGGGACATTTCGAGCTGGTAGAGTGTGGGACGTGTTGGTCTAGTAGAGTGTGGGACGTATTGGATTAGTAGAGTGTGGGACGAGTTGGGTTAGTAGAGTGTGGGACGAGTTGGGCTAGTAGAGTGTGGGGCGTGTTGGGCTAGTAGAGTGTGGGACGTTTTGGGCTATTAGAGTGTTGGATGTCTTGGGCTAGTAGAGTGTGGGACGTGTTGGATTAGTAGAGTGGGGGACGTGTTGGGCTAGTAGAGTGTGGGACGTGTTGGGCTAGTAGAGTGTGGGACGTGTTTGGCTAGTAGAGTTTGGGGCGTCTTAGGCTAGTAGAGTGTGGGGCGTGTTGGATTAGTAGAGTCTGGGACGTATTCGGCTAGTAGAGTGTGGGACCTCTTGGGCTAGTAGAGTTGGGAACGTGTTGGGCTAGTAGAGTGCGGGACGTCTTGGGAAATTAGAGTGTGGGACGTGTTGGGCTAGTAGAGTGTTGGACGTATTAGGCTAGTAGAGTGTGGGACGTGTCGAGCTAGTAGAGTGTGGGACGTGTCGAACTAATAGAGTGGGGGACGTGTCGAGCTAGTCGAGTGTGGGACGTTTTGGGCTAGTAGAGTGTGGGACGTATTGGGTTAGTAGAGTGTGGGAAGTGTTGGGTTAGTAGAGTGGGACGTGTTGGGCTAGTAGAGTGTAGGACGTGTTGGGCTAGTAGAGTGTGGGACGTGTTGGGCTAGTAGAGTGTGGGACGTCTTGGGCTAGTAGAGTGTGGGACGTGTTGGATTAGTAGAGTGTGGGACGTGTTGGGCTAGTAGAGTGTGGGACGTGTTGGGTTAGTAGAGTGTGGGACGTGTTGGATTAGTATCGTGTGGGACGTTTTGGGCTAGTAGAGTGTGTGACGTGTTGGGTTAGTGGAGTATGGGACGTGTTGGGCTAGTAGAATGTGGGACGTGTTGGGCTAGTAGAGTGTCGGACGTGTTGGATTAGTAGAGGGTGGGACGTGTTGGGCTAGGAGAGTGTGGGACGTCTTGGGCTAGTAGAGTGTGGGACGTGTTGGGCTAGTAGAGTGTGGGACGTGTCGAGCTAGTAGAGTGTGGGACGTGTCGAGCTATTAAAGTGTGGGACGTGTCGAGCTAGCCGAGTGTGAGACGTTTTGGGCTAGTAGAGTGTGGGACGTATTGGGTTAGTAGAGGGTGGGACATGTTGTGTTATTAGAATGTGGGACGTGTTGGGCTAGTAGAGTGTGGGACGTTTTGGGCTAGTAGAGTGTAGGACGTGTTGGGCTAGTAGAGTGGGGGACGTTTATTGCTAGTAGAGTGTGGGATGTCTTGGGCTAGTAGAGTGTGGGACGTGTTGGGCTAGTAGAGTGTGGGACTTGTTGGGCTAGTAGAGTGTGGGACGTGTCGCATTAGTAGAAAGCGGGACATGGCCAAAGTTTAATGTTGGACGTGTCCCAAGTCTATTGTGGGACGTGCCCCAAGTTTAATATGGGACGTGCCCCAAATCTACAATGGGACGTGCCTCACGTTTACTTTTGGACGTGTCCCATGTCTACCGAGGGACCATTCCCACCTCCAGAGTAGGGTATCCGAGGTCAAAGTTCAGCACGTGCTACCTTATTATCATTGCGATTATGTTGGGCAGGTCGTGCCACTCGGTTATTGTCTGTGTTAGGTCCTCCTGTGTTCCCGTTGTCTGAGACCTTATTACGTACCCTGTCCACCAGATTTCCCCTCATCTGAGACCTTATTAGGTCCCCTGTCCTCCAGTTCCCCTCATCTGAGACCTTATTAGGTTCCCTGTCCTCCAGAGTTCCCCTCATCTGAGACCTTATTAGGTCCCCTGTCCTCCAGAGTTCTCATCTGAGACCTTATTAGGTCCCCTGTCCTCCAGAGCTCACCTCATCTGAGACCTTATTAGGTCCCCTGTCCTCCAGAGCTCACCTCATCTGAGACCTTCTTATGTCAATATATCTGTTGTACTTCTCTTGTTTGGTTTAAATCTACCTCCATTCTCTCGTGAGTATCTTTATCTTCCTCACTGTCTCCTCTCTCTTCCCCTCTCTCTCTCTCTCTCTCTCTGTCTCCTCCTCTCTCTGTCTGTCTCCCTCTCTCTCTCTCTACTGCCATCTCTCCTCTTTCTCTCTGTCTCTGTCTTCATCTCTCTACCTTCCTCATTCTATTTTGCTACCTCTCTCTCCCCCTCTCCATCTCTCTCCCCCTCTCTCTCTCTTTGTATCTCCCCCTCTCTCTCTTTGTATCTCCCCCTCTCTCTCTCTTTGTATCTCCCCCTCGTCTCTCTTTCTCTCTCTACCTCTTTTTCTCTGTCTCCCTCTCTTTCTCTGTCTCCCTCTCTTTCTCTGTCTCCCTCTCTTTCTCTGTCACCCTATCTCTCTCCGTCTCCCTCTCTATTTATGTTTCCTCTTTCTCTCTCTCCCTCTCTATGTATGTCTCACTCAGTCTCCCTCTCTCTATCTCTAGTCCCTCTCTCTTTCTTCTTCTATTTTCCTCACTCTCTCTCTCTATTTATCTCCCATTTTCTCTGTCTATATATGTCTCCTTCGATCTCTATCTCTTCCCTCCCTCCGTGTCATTATCTGAGTAATTGTGTTTCTACGTGTTTGTGTGTACAAGTGAATGAGTGCGTGTGTACAAGTCTATGAGTATGTGTATATGTACAAGTGTATGAGTGTACAAAAAACCCATGCTGGTGATAGCCCTACGAACGCTGACAGATTGAAGAGCGAATCAATATCCGGGGCGACAGAGAGGGATAATGTCCCTGACCACAGGAGACACAGCATACATTAGATGTCCCGCAAGGGAAAACATTCTTCTACACTAGGCACAGAGGTTCAGGGGCGGACTTGACATTCCACCTGCAGGAGGCACAGAGGTTCAGGGGCGGACTTGACATTCCACCTGCAGGAGGCACAGAGGTTCAGGGGCGGACTTGACATTCTACCTGCAGGAGGCACAGAGGTTCAGGGGTGGACTTGACATTCCACCTGCAGGAGGTACAGAGGTTCAGGGGCGGACTTGACATTCCACCTGCAGGAGGCACAGAGGTTCAGGGGCGGACTTGACATTCTACCTGCAGGAGGCACAGAGGTTCAGGGGCGGACTTGACATTCCACCTGCAGGAGGTACAGAGGTTCAGGAGCGGACTTGACATTCCACCTGCAGGAGGTACAGAGGTTCAGGGGCGGATTTGACATTCCACCTGCAGGAGGCACAGAGGTTCAGGGTCGGACTTGACATTCCACCTGCAGGAGGCACAGAGGTTCAGGGGCGGACTTGACATTCCACCTGCAGGAGGCACAGAGGTTCAGGGGCGGACTTGCTATTCCACCTGCAGGAGGCACAGAGGTTCAGGGACGGACTTGACATTCCACCTGCAGGAGGCACAGAGGTTCAGGGACGGACTTGACATTCCACCTGCAGGAGGCACAGAGGTTCAGGGACGGACTTGACATTCCACCTGCAGGAGGCACAGAGGTTCAGGGGCAGACTTGACATTCTACCTGCAGGAGGCACAGAGGTTCAGGGGCGGACTTGACATTCCACCTGCAGGAGGCACAGAGGTTCAGGGGCGGACTTGACATTCCACCTACAGGAGGCACAGAGGTTCAGGGGCGGACTTGACATTCCACCTACAGGAGGCACAGAGGTTCAGGGGCGGACTTGACATTCCACCGACAGGAGGCACAGAGGTTCAGGGGTGGACTTGACATTCCACCTGCAGGAGGCACAGAGGTTCAGGGGCGGACTTGACATTCCACCTGCAGGAGGCACAGAGGTTCAGGGGCAGACTTGACATTCCACCTGCAGGAGGCACAGAGGTTCAGGGGCGGACTTGACATTCCACCTGCAGGAGGCACAGAGGTTCAGGGGCGGACTTGACATTCCACCTGCAGGAGGCACAGAGATTCAGAGACGGACTTGACATTCCACCTGCAGGAGGCACAGAGGTTCAGCGACGGACTTGACATTCCACCTGCAGGAGGCACAGAGGTTCAGGGGCGGAATTGACATTCCACCTTCAGGAGGCACAGAGGTTCAGGGACGGACTTGACATTCCACCTACAGGAGGCACAGAGGTTCAGGGGCGGACTTGACATTCCACCTGCAGGAGGCACAGAGGTTTAGGGGCGGACTTGACATTCCACCTGCAGGAGGCACAGAGGTTCAGGGGCGGACTTGACATTCCACCTGCAGGAGGCACAGAGGTTCAGGGACGAATTTGACATTCCACCTGCAGGAGGCACAGAGGTTCAGGGACGGACTTGACATTCCACCTGCAAGAGGCACAGAGGTTCAGGGACGGACTTGACATTCCACCTGCAGGAGGCACATAGGTTCAGAGACGGACTTGACATTCCCCCTGCAGGAGGCACAGAGAGGTTCAGGGGCGGACTTGACATTCTACCTGCAGGAGGCACAGAGAGGTTCAGGGGCGAACTTGACATATGTCTGCACTAGGCACACAGAGGTTCAGGGGCGGACTTGACATTCCACCTTCAGGAGGCACAGAGGCTCAGGGGCGGAATTGACATTCTACCTGCAGGAGGCACAGAGAGGTTCAGGGGCGGACTTGACATTTTTCTACACTAGGCACAGAGAGGTTCAGTGGCGGACTTGACATTCTTCTACACTAGGCACAGAGGTTCAGGGGCGGACTTGACATTCCACCTACAGGAGGCACAGAGGTTCAGGGGCGGACTTAACATTCCACCTGCAGGAGGCACAGAGGTTTAGGGGCGGACTTGACATTCCACCTGCAGGAGGCACAGAGGTTCAGGGGCGGACTTGACATTCCACCTGCAGGAGGCACAGAGGTTCAGGGACGAATTTGACATTCCACCTGCAGGAGGCACAGAGGTTCAGGGACGGACTTGACATTCCACCTGCAAGAGGCACAGAGGTTCAGGGACGGACTTGACATTCCACCTGCAGGAGGCACATAGGTTCAGAGACGGACTTGACATTCCCCCTGCAGGAGGCACAGAGAGGTTCAGGGGCGGACTTGACATTCTACCTGCAGGAGGCACAGAGAGGTTCAGGGGCGAACTTGACATATGTCTGCACTAGGCACACAGAGGTTCAGGGGCGGACTTGACATTCCACCTTCAGGAGGCACAGAGGCTCAGGGGCGGAATTGACATTCTACCTGCAGGAGGCACAGAGAGGTTCAGGGGCGGACTTGACATTTTTCTACACTAGGCACAGAGAGGTTCAGTGGCGGACTTGACATTCTTCTACACTAGGCACAGAGGTTCAGGGACGGACTTGACATTCTTCTACACTAGGCACAGAGAGGTTCAGGGGCGGCTTGACATTCTTCTACACTAGGCATAGAGGTTCAGGGGCGGACTTGACATTCTTCTAAACTAGGCCCAGAGGTTCAGGGGCGGCTTGACATTCCACCTGCCAGACAAATTCGGTTTGTGTGTGTGTGAGAGACACTAATTGTGTGTGTGTAAGAGAGACACCAATTGTGTGTGTGTGTGTGTGAGAGAGAGACACCAATTGTGTGGGTGTGTGTGTGTGAGAGACACCAATTGTGTGGGTGTGTGAGAGAGACCAATTGTGTGGGTGTGTGTGTGTGAGAGAGACCAATTGTGTGGGTGTGTGTGTGTGAGAGAGAGACACCAATTGTGTGTGTGTGAGAGAGAGACACCAATTGTGTGGGTGTGTGTGTGTGAGAGACACCAATTGTGTGGGTGTGTGAGAGAGACCAATTGTGTGGGTGTGTGTGTGTGTGAGAGAGACCAATTGTGTGGGTGTGTGTGTGTGAGAGAGAGACACCAATTGTGTGTGTGTGAGAGAGAGACACCAATTGTGTGGGTGTGTGTGTGTGAGAGACACCAATTGTGTGTGTGTGTGAGAGAGACCAATTGTGTGGGTGTGTGTGTGTGAGAGAGAGACACCAATTGTGTGTGTGTGAGAGAGAGACACCAATTGTGTGTGTGTGAGAGACACCAATTGTGTGGGTGTGTGTGTGTGAGAGACACCAATTGTGTGTGTGTGTGAGAGACCAATTGTGTGGGTGTGTGTGTGAGAGAGACACCAATTGTGTGGGTGTGTGTGTGTGAGAGACACCAATTGTGTGTGTGTGTGAGAGAGACCAATTGTGTGGGTGTGTGTGTGTGAGAGAGAGACACCAATTGTGTGTGTGTGAGAGACCAATTGTGTGGGTGTGTGTGTGTGAGAGACACCAATTGTGTGTGTGTGTGAGAGACCAATTGTGTGGGTGTGTGTGTGTGAGAGAGACCAATTGTGTGGGTGTGTGAGAGAGACCAATTGTGTGGGTGTGTGTGTGTGAGAGACACCAATTGTGTGGGTGTGTGTGTGAGAGAGAGACACCAATTGTGTGTGTGTGTGAGAGAGACCAATTGTGTGGGTGTGTGTGTGTGAGAGACACCAATTGTGTGGGTGTGTGTGTGTGAGAGACACCAATTGTGTGGGTGTGTGTGTGTGAGAGAGAGACACCAATTGTGTGTGTGTGTGAGAGAGACCAATTGTGTGGGTGTGTGTGTGTGAGAGAGAGACACCAATTGTGTGTGTGTGTGAGAGAGACCAATTGTGTGGGTGTGTGTGTGTGAGAGACACCAATTGTGTGGGTGTGTGTGTGTGAGAGACACCAATTGTGTGGGTGTGTGTGTGTGTGAGAGACACAAATTGTGTGGGTGTGTGTGTGTGAGAGACACCAATTGTGTGGGTGTGTGTGTGTGAGAGACACCAATTGTGTGGGTGTGTGTGTGTGAGAGACACCAATTGTGTGTGTGTGTGAGAGAGACCAATTGTGTGTGTGTGTGAGAGAGAGACACCAATTGTGTGGGTGTGTGTGTGTGTGAGAGACACCAATTGTGTGGGTGTGTGTGTGTGAGAGACAGCAATTGTGTGGGTGTGTGTGTGAGAGAGAGAGACACCAATTGTGTGTGTGTGTGAGAGAGACCAATTGTGTGGGTGTGTGTGTGTGAGAGACACCAATTGTGTGGGTGTGTGTGTGTGTGAGAGACACCAATTGTGTGGGTGTGTGTGTGTGAGAGACACCAATTGTGTGTGTGTGTGTGAGAGAGAGACACCAATTGTGTGGGTGTGTGAGAGAGAGACACCAATTGTGTGTGTGTGTATGAGAGAGACACCAATTGTGTGTGTGTGTGAGAGAGACCAATTGTGTGGGTGTGTGAGAGACACCAATTGTGTGGGTGTGTGAGAGACCAATTGTGTGGGTGTGTGAGAGAGAGACACCAATTGTGTGTGTGTGTGAGAGAGACCAATTGTGTGTGTGTGTGTGTGTGAGAGAGACCAATTGTGTGTGTGTGTGAGAGAGAGACACCAATTGTGTGGGTGTGTGAGAGACACCAATTGTGTGGGTGTGTGAGAGACACCAATTGTGTGGGTGTGTGTGTGTGTGAGAGACACCAATTGTGTGGGTGTGTGTGTGTGAGAGACACCTATTGTGTGGGTGTGTGTGAGAGACACCAATTGTGTGTGTGTGTGTCTGTGTGTGTGTGAGAGAGAGACACCAATTGTGTGGGTGTGTGAGAGACACCAATTGTGTGGGTGTGTGTGTGTGAGAGACACCAATTGTGTGGGTGTGTGTGAGAGACACCAATTGTGTGTGTCTGTGTGTGTGTGAGAGAGACACCAATTGTGTGTGGGTGTGTGAGAGACACCAATTGTGTGTGTGTGGGTGTGTGAGAGAGACACCAATTGTGTGGGTGTGTGAGAGAGACATCAATTGTGTGTGGGTGTGTGAGAGACACCAATTGTGTGTGGGTGTGTGAGAGACACCAATTGTGTGTGGGTGTGTGTGTGAGAGAGACATTAATTGTGTGTGGGTGTGTGAGAGAGACACCAATTGTGTGTGGGTGTGTGAGAGACACCAATTGTGTGTGGGTGTGTGTGTGAGAGAGACACCAATTGTGTGTGGGTGTGTGTGTGAGAGAGACACCAATTGTGTGTGGGTGTGTGAGAGACCAATTGTGTGGGTGTGTGTGAGAGACACCAATTGTGTGGGTGTGTGTGAGAGACACCAATTGTGTGTGTGTGTGCGTGTGTGTGTGTGTGGTCGAGATGCACTAACGATAACTCGATACCCCATAAATGCAGTCACGTGATAAGAAGTCGGCAGATGGTTGGCTGCAGCTCTAACGCCGGGAGCAAATCAGAGAAGCCGGACTAGCTCATTGGGCAGCCATATTTGGCACGTGATCTTCCGTCTCGCCCACAAACAGGCAAATAGTTCACACATTTATTTCTCTAACCAGCTTAAGTGTGGTCAGATCTCTGCTAGATGTTGGTGTACTGTTGTAGATGTTGGTGTGGGTCCACTTTCTCTCGTTAGTCTGTGGTTCTGATACCATTTCTCATTGTTTGCGTCAAATCAATCCAGACAGCTCTCTACGGGCAGACGGCGAGAGAACGGAGAAGCAGACCAGAGATAAGAAATATGCGAGAGAGAGAGAGAGAGAGAAAGACAGATAAAAGGATAGAGAAACAGATATAGAGAGATTAAGCCCACAGAGACAAAAAGAGAAAGAGACAGAGAGAAAGAGAGTGTGTAAGAAAGACAGATAAAAGGAGAGAGAAACAGATATTGAGAGATTAAGCCCACAGAGACAAAAAGAGAAAGAGACAGACAGAGAGAGAGAGAGAGAGAGAGAGAGAGAGAGAGAGAGAGAGAGAGAGAGAGAGAGAGAAAGAGAAAGAATAAATATAGAGACAGAGATATTAATGAAACGAGTAATTTATTATCTGATCTATCAAACTGACTACTCATTAGTAAACACTGCCACACCCATACACACACACCGTACACAGACACACACATCACAGACACACCACCCCACACACACACACCACACACACCGCACAGACACACAACCCCACACACACACCACACACACCACACACGCATCACAGACACACCACCCCACACACACACACCACACACACCGCACACGCATCACAGACACACCACCCCACACACACACACCACACACACCGCACACGCATCACAGACACACCACCCCACACACACACCACACACCGCACACGCATCACAGATACACCACCCCACACACACACACCACACACACCGCACACGTATCAGAGACACACCACCCCACACACACCACCTCACACACACACACACACCACCCCACCTCACACACCACCTCACACACACACCACCTCACACACCACCTCACACACACACCACCTCACACACACACACCACCTCGCACACACACACCACCTCACACACACACACACACCACACACACCGCACACGCACCACAGACACACCACAGACACACCACACACACGCATCACAGACACACCACCCCACAAACACACACACACCACCTCACACACACACACACCACACACACGCACACGCATCACAGACACACCACCCCACACACACCACACACACACACACCACCACCACCACCACACGCACACACACACACACATCACATAGATACAAACACACAAAGGAAGTTACCACATATCCCAGGAAAAAATCATGTGTCCTCTTTTCACTTGCCCCTACGTTAAAACGACTTGTCCCCACTACACAATGTCCCCATTCAACAATGTCCCCAATACACAATGGCCCCACACAAAAATGTCTCCACACAACAATGTTCCCACATAAAAATGTCTCCACACAACAATGTTCCCACTATACAATTTCTCCACAACACAATGTTCCCACTTCACAATGTCCTCACACAACAATGTCTCTGCGACGGTTCCAGCTGGAGCATGGTCGTTTAGGACAGGAGAGATTGGGCTAACGACTCTAATAACAATAATAAACTAATAACAATCACCGTCTCGAGACTAGGTCGACAAAGGAAACGAGGGGTTTAGGGGGAAGACTGTCTGGTACAGGAGTGAGTGCTCGGAACTGTGATGGGGGTTCGGAGCTGTCCACTCTGATGTTTAGAATTGGTGTAGATGGTGGATTGGTGACAGTCCGTTTCTGCTATAACCGGCCTTCCACCTTTAGAGTGGCAGTGATTCGTGGATAGTCCACACATAACAATTAGTTAGGGGTAGTTTCAGAGTGATGGCTAAGTCAGATAGTCAACAGAAGACCATTGGATAACGATGTTGCTGCTTGAGACTATAACACTCTGCAAGGATGACATCAGCAGACTGGCTTGAAGGAAGGCTGGGAGTGAGTTTGCGGGGTGACTGGACCATCATACACCTCGAGTTGACCAGTTCAGCTTGATCAGTGTTTATGATGGACACCCTGTGAACACTAAGAGATCTGAATGTGTCGTTCGTGCAGACACCTGGTGAACGATGCGTGCATTAATTACAAATGAACGTACAGATGAGTGTGAATACGTGAAGTGATCTAAGTATTTGTGAATGCACAGATCGTCTTGATTGTAAGTGATCTGATCGTATGTGAATGTACAGATTCGTCTGAGTACGTGAAGTGATCAATTTAATCTTATCGTGAGGACGAGTTTGTTGATTATATGTGAGCGTACAGATCAGTGTGAATACGTGAAGTGATCTACTTATTTATGAATGTACAGATGGCCTAAGGACGATATCTGAATGTGTGTGGTATGTGCAGGATTCTTTGGAAACGATGTGTGTTCTGATTGTATGTGTATGCACACATCGACTGAGTATGTGACCACAAGTGAGTACGTGATCCAACTATAAGTGATATGATCTAATTGCATATGGATGTACAGATCACCTAATTGAAGGTGATCTGATTATATGTGAATGCACAGAACGACTGAGTACGTAATCCGATCGCAAGGACGAGTTTGTGATTGTGTGTTGAGTGTGCAGATAAGGGGAGTGCAGCGACAAGAGCACGGGAACTATAGATCTTGGAGGAAACATCAAAAGCTAGTGCTTAAAACCTCCTTTAGTAGTTCTGTATATATATATTATGGATATTTCGTCTAGACGTACTTTGCTTTTATTTGATATTCTTGTAATAGATGATGTTTCGTTTTATGGTTAGGATAGTGTTTACTGTGTTTGATGGTCAGATAGTGTTTACTGTGTTTGATGGTCAGATAGTGTTTACTGTGTTTGATGGTCAGATAGTGTTTACTGCGTTTGATGGTCAGATAGTGTTTTGTTTGATGGTCAGATAGTGTTTACTGTGTTTGATGGTCAGATAGTGTTTACTGCGTTTGATGGTCAGATAGTGTTTACTGTGTTTAATGGTCAGATAGTGTTCACTGTGTTTGATGATTAGATAGTGTTTACTGTGTTTGATGGTCAGATAGTGTTTTGTTTGATGGTCAGATAGTGTTTACTGTGTTTGATGGTCAGATAGTGTTTACTGTGTTTGATGGTCAGATAGTGTTTACTGTGTTTGATGGTCAGATAGTGTTTACTGTGTTTGATGGTCAGATAGTGTTTACTGTGCTTGATGGTCAGATAGTGTGTTCTGTGTTTGATGGTCAGATAGTTTTTACTGTGTTTGATGGTCATTTAGTGTTTCCTGTGTTTGATGATCAGATAGTGTTTACTGTGTTTGATGGTCAGATAGTGTTTTGTTTGATGGTCAGATAGTGTTTACTGTGTTTGATGGTCAGATAGTTATTACTGTGTTTGATGGTCAGATAGTGTTTACTGTGTTTCATGATCAGATAGTGTTTACTGTGTTTGATGGTCAGATAGTATTTTGTTTGATGGTCAGATAGTGTTTACTGTGTTTGATGGTCAGATAGTGTTTACTGTGTTTGATGGTCAGATAGTGTTTACTGTGTTTGATGGTCAGATAGTGTTTTGTTTGATGGTCAGATAGTGTTTACTGTGTTTGATGTTCAGATAGTGTTTACTGTGTTTGATGGTCAGATAGTGTTTACTGTGTTTGATGGTCAGATAGTGTTTACTGTGTTTGATGGTCAGATAGTGTTTTCTGTGTTTGATGGTCAGATAGTGTTTACTGTGTTTGATGGTCAGATTGTGTTTACTGTGTTTGATGATCAGATAGTGTTTACTGTGTTTGATGGTCAGATAGTGTTTTGTTTGATGGTCAGATAGTGTTCACTGTGTTTGATGGTCAGATAGTGTTTACTGTGTTTGATGGTCAGATAGTGTTTACTGTTTTTGATGGTCAGATAGTGTTTACTGTGTTTGATGGTCAGATAGTGTTTACTGTGTTTGATGGTCAGATAGTGTTTTCTGTGTTTGATGGTCAGATAGTGTTTACTGTGTTTGATGGTCAGATTGTGTTTACTGTGTTTGATGATCAGATAGTGTTTACTGTGTTTGATGGTCAGATAGTGTTTTGTTTGATGGTCAGATAGTGTTTACTGTGTTTGATGGTCAGATAGTGTTTACTGTGTTTGATGGTCAGATAGTGTTTACTGTTTTTGATGGTCAGATAGTGTTTACTGTGTTTGATGGTCAGATAGTGTTTACTGTGTTTGATGGTCAGATAGTGTTTACTGTGTTTGATGCTAAGATAGTGTTTACTGTGTGAAGTCGTGTCGTGGTGTGGATACATGTGGTAACTCTTTAGATAAGTCAACTACTCAGCTAACACCTGAACTCTACATCATCCAAACTACACAATGTCCCCACTACACACTGTCCCCACTACACACTGTCCCCACTACACACTGTCCCCATGCAATAATATTCCCACTACACAATGTCCTCACACAACAATGTCCCCACACAACAATGTCCCCACACAACAATGCCCCCACACAACAATCTCCCCACACAGCAATGTCCTCACAAAGCAATGGCCCCACGCAATAATATCCCCACTACACACTGTCCCCACTACACAATGTCCCCACTACACAATGTCCCCACTACACAAAGTCCTCACTACACACTGTCCCCATGCAATAATATTCCCACTACACAATGTCCTCACACAACAATGTCCCCACACAACTATGTCCCCCACAGCAATGTCCCCCACAGCAATGTCCCCATAAAGCAATGTCCCTACACAACAATGTCCCCACACAACAATGTCCCCACTACACAATGTCCTCACGCAATAATATTCCCACTACACACTGTCCCCTCTACACACTGTCCCTTCTACACAATGTCCCCACTACACAATGTCCCCACGCAATAACATCCATACTACCCAATTTCCCCACACAACAATGTCCCCACACAACACTGTCCCCACACAACAATGTCCCCGTACAACAAGATCCCCATACAATAATGTCCCCACACAACAATCTCCCACACAGCAATGTCCCCACACAGCAATGTCCTCACACAACAATGTCCCCATACAACAATATCCCCATACAAAAATGTCCCCATTACACAATGTCCCCACTACACAATGTCCCCACTATACAATGTCCCCACGCAATAATATCCATACTACACAATGTCCCCACACAACAATGTCCCTACACTACAATGTCCCCACACAACAATGTTTCCACACAACAATGTCCCCACTACACATTGTCCCCACACAACATCCTATAATGTCCACATCCATCAACGTCCGCACTTTAAAATGTCTCCATATACACAATAATGCACCACCCAACCATGTTCCAGACATGTCCACTTCGTCCACCGCCTCGCCACTGATAACCTCACTTACCAACAATGCCCCCACTCAAGCACATCCCCTCCTCCTCAACACCCGCCACGCCTCTGATAGCCTCACTAACCAACAATGCCCCCCACCCCACCCCTCTCAACCCCCGCCACGCCTCTGATAGCGTCACTTACCAACAATGCATCAATACCGTCCTGACATCCGACCTGACTGCTCCGCGCTCGTGGCCTGTTCTCGTCGGGTCTCGTTATCTTACACGAAAACAGAACGTGCCTTATTATGGGGTGACAGTAATGCAAATCTGGACAAGTGAACCCATTGAGCGTGTCATGGCAGGTCCTCATTCAACCAGCGCCATCCAGCACCCACAATGTGTTGGTCGGGATCAAACATCTGACTAACTTGTTTGTGAGTGCTGACACGTGTTGGCAAACTTTAATGAGTGCGCCATCTTGTGTTGGACATCCACAACAATAACAAGTGCCCGCCGATTGAATCAACACAATTTTCACTTCCAGGCGAAGCAAAAGATGGGACAAAAGATCGGGCTTTGTCGATAACCTTTGAAACATCTAGAGAACAAAGGGTTTCAGCGCGTCTATATAACCTCACAAAGCAGGTTTGCTGTTTACGCGTGACGTGGATTAATGTGAGAAAAATGGGAAACTGCAAGACACGAGAATCTACTCTCGACACAGAGAGTCCACTTTCAGATTGAGATGTCTCCGCGTCAATGCTTTCAGCATGTATCACCAGTTCTGCTGACAGAGTACGATAGAGTTTTGTCCCTGGCAATCAGCTGCCACTCGTAGAATCTAACAGATCAACTCTATCAGTGGTCCCCAACCATATCCAAAACGGGAGGGCTTCCATGAAGGCAGTGATAATTCTTACGGGCCTTTTGATCTATTCATTCAAAAAAGGGGAGGAGGGCGGAGTGCCGAACCGGTTAGTTTCACGACCCTCAGCCAAGCAGGCAGGATTCAGATCTCCAGGAAGCCAGATGGTACCTTCATGGGTGATAACATTCATTAAAATATGTGCTGGAGGCAGGTGTACTGGACCATTGGGCGTAAAAAGTCAAATACAACTTTAGTATAATTTATGTTTTTACATTAGACAATAGATGTGCTAGTAATTGGTGTCTTTTAGTACAAGATGTCAAGGTTTAGACACGTTATTGGTGTCTTTTAGTACAAGATGTCAAGGTTTAGACAAGTTGATTGGTGTCTTGTGGTACAAGATGTCAAGGTTTAGACACGTTATTGGTGTCTTTTAGTACAAGATGTCAAGGTTTAGACAAGTTGATTGGTGTCTTGTGGTACAAGATGTCAAGGTTTAGACACGTTATTGGTGTCTTTTAGTACAAGATGTCAAGGTTTAGACAAGTTGATTGGTGTCTTTTAGTACAAGATGTCAAGGTTTAGACAAGTGATTGGTGTCTTTTCGTACAAGATGTCAAGGTTTAGACAAGTTGATTGGTGTCTTGTGGGACAAGATGTCAAGGTTTAGACAAGTTGATTGGTGTCTTCTAGTACAAGATGTCAAGGTTTAGACAAGTTATTGGTGTCTTCTAGTAAAAGATGTCAAGGTTTAGACAAGTTGATTGGTGTCTTTTAGTACAAGATGTCAAGGTTTAGACAAGTGATTGGTGTCTTTTAGTACAAGATGTCAAGGTTTAGACAAGTTGATTGGTGTCTTTTAGTACAAGATGTCAAGGTTTAGACAAGTTATTGGTGTCTTTTAGTACAAGATGTCAAGGTTTAGACAAGTTGATTGGTGTCTTGTGGTACAAGATGTCAAGGTTTAGACAAGTTGTTTGGTGACTTTTAGTACAAGATGTCAAGGTTTAGACAAGTTGATTGGTGTCTTTTAGTACAAGATGTCAAGGTTTAGACAAGTGATTGGTGTCTTTTAGTACAAGATGTCAAGGTTTAGACAAGTTGATTGGTGTCTTGTGGTACAAGATCTCAAGGTTTACACAAGTTATGAGTGTCTTGTCGTACAAGATGTCAAGATTTAGACAAGTTGATTGGTGTCTTCTAGTACAAGATGTCAAGGTTTAGACAAGTTGATTGGTGTCTTCTAGTACAAGATGTCAAGGTTTAGACAAGTTATTGGTGTCTTCTAGTACAAGATGTCAAGGTTTAGACAAGTTGATTGGTGTCTTTTAGTACAAGATGTCAAGGTTTAGACAAGTTGATTGGTGTCTTGTGGTACAAAATGTCAATGTTTAGACAAGTTGATTGGTGTCTTGTGGTACAAGATGTCAAGGTTTAGACAAGTTGATTGGTGTCTTGTGGTACAAGATGTCAAGGTTTAGACAAGTTGATTGGTGTCTTGTGGTACAAGATGTCAAGGTTTAGACAAGTTGATTGGTGTCTTGTGGTACAAGATGTCAAGGTTTAGACACGTTATTGGTGTCTTTTAGTACAAGATGTCAAGGTTTAGACAAGTTGATTGGTGTCTTGTGGTACAAGATGTCAAGGTTTGGACACGTTATTGGTGTCTTTTAGTACAAGATGTCAAGGTTTAGACAAGTTGATTGGTGTCTTTTAGTACAAGATGTCAAGGTTTAGACAAGTGATTGGTGTCTTTTCGTACAAGATGTCAAGGTTTAGACAAGTTGATTGGTGTCTTGTGGGACAAGATGTCAAGGTTTAGACAAGTTGATTGGTGTCTTTTCGTACAAGATGTCAAGGTTTAGACAAGTGATTGGTGTCTTTTAGTACAAGATGTCAAGGTTTAGACAAGTTGATTGGTGTCTTTTAGTACAAGATGTCAAGGTTTAGACAAGTTATTGGTGTCTTTTCGTACAAGATGTCAAGGTTTAGAAAAGTTGATTGGTGTCTTGTGGTACAAGATGTCAAGGTTTAGACAAGTGGTTTGGTGACTTTTAGTACAAGATGTCAAGGTTTAGACAAGTTTATTGGTGTCTTTTAGTACAAGATGTCAAGGTTTAGACAAGTGATTGGTGTCTTTTAGTACAAGATGTCAAGGTTTAGACAAGTTGATTGGTGTCTTGTGGTACAAGATGTCAAGGTTTAGACAAGTTATGAGTGTCTTGTCGTACAAGATGTCAAGATTTAGACAAGTTGATTGGTGTCTTCTAGTACAAGATGTCAAGGTTTAGACAAGTTGATTGGTGTCTTGTGGTACAAGATGTCAAGGTTTAGACAAGTTATTGGTGTCTTTTAGTACAAGATGTCAAGGTTTAGACAAGTTGATTGGTGTCTTGTGGTACAAGATGTCAAGGTTTAGACAAGTTGATTGGTGTCGTGTGGTACAAGATGTCAAGGTTTAGAGAAGTTGATTGGTGGCTTGTAGTACAAGATGTCAAGGTTTAGACAAGTTGATTGGTGTCTTGTGGTACAAGATGTCAAGGTTTAGACAAGTTGATTGGTGTCTTGTGGTACAAGATGTCAAGGTTTAGACAAGGTACATTGGTGTCTTTTAGTACAAGATGTCAAGGTTTTGACAAGTTATTGGTGTCTTTTAGTACAAGATGTCAAGGTTTAGACAAGTTGATTGGTGTCTTGTGGTACAAGATGTCAAGGTTTAGACAAGTTGATTGGTGTCTTGGGGTACAAGATGTCAAGGTTTAGACAAGTTGATTGGTGTCTTGTGGTACAAGATGTCAAGGTTTAGACAAGTTGATTGGCGTCTTTTAGTACAAGATGTCAAGGTTGAGATAAGTTATTGGTGTCTTTTAGTACAAGATGTCAAGGTTTAGACAAGTTATTGGTGTCTTTTAGTACAAGATGTCAAGGTTTAGACAAGGTACATTGGTGTCTTTTAGTACAAGATGTCAAGGTTTTGACAAGTTATTGGTGTCTTTTAGTACAAGATGTCAAGGTTTAGACAAGTTGATTGGTGTCTTGTGGTACAAGATGTCAAGGTTTAGACAAGTTGATTGGTGTCTTGTGGTACAAGATGTCAAGGTTTAGACAAGTTGATTGGTGTCTTGTGGTACAAGATGTCAAGGTTTAGACACGTTATTGGTGTCTTTTAGTACAAGATGTCAAGGTTTAGACAAGTTGATTGGTGTCTTGTAGTACAATATGTCAAGGTTTAGACAAGTTATTGGTGTCGTGTGGTACAAGATGTCAAGGTTTAGACAAGTTGATTGGTGTCTTTTAGTACAAGATGTCAAGGTTTAGACAAGTTATTGGCGTCTTTTAGTACAAGATGTCAAGGTTTAGATAAGTTATTGGTGTCTTTTAGTACAAGATGTCAAGGTTTAGACAAGTTATTGGTGTCTTTTAGTACAAGATGTCAAGGTTTAGACAAGGTACATTGGTGTCTTTTAGTACAAGATGTCAAGGTTTAGACAAGTTATTGGTGTCTTTTAGTACAAGATGTCAAGGTTTAGACAAGTTATTGGTGTCTTTTAGTACAAGATGTCAAGGTTTAGACAAGTTGATTGGTGTCTTGTGGTACAAGATGTCAAGGTTTAGACAAGTTGATTGGTGTCTTGTGGTACAAGATGTCAAGGTTTAGACAAGTTGATTGGTGTCTTGTGGTACAAGATGTCAAGGTTTAGACAAGTTGATTGGTGTCTTGTGGTACAAGATGTCAAGGTTTAGACAAGTTGATTGGTGTCTTTTAGTACAAGATGTCAAGGTTTAGACAAGTTGATTGGTGTCTTGTGGTACAAGATGTCAAGGTTTAGACAAGTTGATTGGTGTCTTGTGGTACAAGATGTTAAGGTTTAGACAAGTTGATTGGTGTCTTGTGGTACAAGATGTCAGCGCCAATAAAGCAAACACCAACAAAACCATCATCATCATGTAGCGTGTCCTTCTCAAAACGTTGCTCTCTTTACAGTTGTCCTGTTAGACTCCATCTTTAGCCAGTCCACCAGTCTCTGTCCCCGCCATCTCTTCGGCCTGTCCCTTCCTAGGCACTGCATATCCTATCAAAGAGTCTTGTGGCGCTCGATGGGACCATAAGCTAGAACCACACAAACCAGGTCAAGATAACACCTCAACTTGACTATGTTACACCTCTTCTACCTTACAATGTCTTTGCCTTCTTGACGTTTTCTCGTGGCCTTCAGTTCACACAGGCTTGATCCACCAGCTCCATGACCAACCCTCTTCAGCAAATGACAGGCAGTCTACGATCATTCGTTGCTCACCCTTTGGGCCCCGATATCACGTGACTGGAAATTATGTCTCTGCCAACAACAACCTAATTATAGAAAGGTCGAATTTCGTGCCAAGATGACCCCTAGCTATATGACTCTTCACTTACCACCAGCTATATGTCTCTTCACTTACCCCCAGTTATATGACTCTTCACTTACCCCCAGCTATATGACTCTTTACTTACCCCCAGCTATATGACTCTTCACTTACCCCCAGCTATATGACTCTTTACTTACCCCCAGTTATATGACTTCACTTACCCCCAGCTATATGACTCTTCACTTACCCCCAGCTATATGACTCTTCACTTATCCCCAGCTATATGACTCTTCACTTACCCCCAGCTATATGACTCTTCACTTACCCCCAGCTATATGACTCTTCACTTACCCCCAGCTATATGACTCTTCACTTACCCCCAGCTATATGACTCTTCACTTACCCCCAGCTATATGACTCTTCACTTACCCCCAGCTATAGGACTCTTCACTTACCCCCAGTTATAGGACTCTTCACTTACCCCCAGTTATAGGACTCTTCACTTACCCCCAGTTATAGGACTCTTCACTTACCCCCAGTTATAGGACTCTTTACTTACCCCCAGTTATAGGACTCTTCACTTACCCCCAGTTATAGGACTCTTCACTTACCTCCAGTTATAGGACTCTTCACTTACCTCCAGTTAAAAGACTCTTCACGTACCTCCAGTTAAATGACTCTTTACGTACCCCCAGTCTATATGACTCTTCACTTACCCCAACCTATATGACTCTTCACTTACCCCCAGTTATATGACTCTTCACTTACCCCCAGTTATATGACTCTTCACTTACCCCCAGTTATATGACTCTTCACTTACCCCAACCAAATGACTCTTCACTTACCCACAGTTATATGACTCTTCACTTAACCCCAGTTATAGGACTCTTCACTTACCCCCAGTTATAGGACTCTTTACTTACCCCCAGTTATAGGACTCTTCACTTACCCCCAGTTATAGGACTCTTCACTTACCTCCAGTTATAGGACTCTTCACTTACCTCCAGTTAAAAGACTCTTCACGTACCTCCAGTTAAATGACTCTTTACGTACCCCCAGTCTATATGACTCTTCACTTACCCCAACCTATATGACTCTTCACTTACCCCCAGTTATATGACTCTTCACTTACCCCCAGTTATATGACTCTTCACTTACCCCCAGTTATATGACTCTTCACTTACCCCAACCAAATGACTCTTCACTTACCCCCAGTTATATGACTCTTCACTTAACCCCAGTTATATGACTCTTCACTTACCCCCAGCTATATGACTCTTCACTTACTCCCAGTTATATGACTCTTTACTTACCCCCAGTTATATGACTCTTCACTTACCCCCAGTTATAGGACTCTTCACTTACCCCCAGTTAAATGACTCTTCACGTACCCCCTGTTATTTGACTCTTCACTTACCCCAATATATATGACTCTTCATTTACCCCCAGTTATATGACTCTTCACTTACCCCCAGCTATATGACTCTTCACTTACCCCCAGTTACATGACCCTTCACGGAACCGAGTTTCACGTCTCCTGACCCCTACAACATAACAGGCACACGAATAGACCCTTGACCCCAGTCAGGCACACGAATAGACCCTTGACCCCAGTCAGACAACTTCCCCTACCCCAATGGGACTCTGCGAGGGTCTCTTCCCTGACCCTTGATCCCAGTTTAAGACCCCTTGAACCACGCTTGGAAACACGCAAGACTCCTTATGTTCTCTAAGAGACTACTTCCGGAAACCCGTCCGGCCTCCCAGGCATGTATCCAGCTGAAGAAAATCAATGTCGCTTGCGAGCTCAGTAAAAGCCATGTGGCGGCAAAGTTTACATACAAAAAGTACATTTTCTGCAAGATAGGTTTGGTCAGATGATGAGCCGTCACCTGGATAGGGCACGCTTTCATCGTTGGCTACTACCTGTATGTTGTAGTTGTATGTGTGGGTTGGTGGGTGTGTGTGTGTGAGGGTGGTACAATGTGCGTGTGTGTGTGAGTGAGGGGGTACAATGTGTGTGTGTGAGGGTGGTACAATGTGCGTGTGTGTGTGTGAGTGAGGGGGTACAATGTGTGTGTGTGTGAGGGTGGTACAATGTGTGTGTGTGTGTGAGGGTGGTACAATGTGTGTGTGTGGGTGGGTGGGTGTGTGTGTGAGGGTGGTACAATGTGTGTGTGGGTTGGTGGGTGTGTGTGTGAGGGTTGGTGGGTGTGTGTGTGAGGGTGGTACAATGTGTGTGTGGGTTGATGGGTGTGTGAGGGTGGTACAATGTGTGTGTGGGTTGGTGGGTGTGTGTGTGAGGGTTGGTGGGTGTGTGTGTGAGGGTGGTACAATGTGTGTGTGGGTTGGTGGGTGTGTGTGTGAGGGTGGTACAATGTGTGTGTGGGTTGATGGGTGTGTGTGTAAGGGTGGTACAATGTGTGTGTGGGTTGGTGGGTGTGTGAGGGTGGTACAATGTGTGTGTGGGTTGATGGGTGTGTGTGAGGGTGGTACAATGTGTGTGTGGGTTGGTGGGTGTGTGAGGGTGGTACAATGTGTGTGTGGGTTTGTGGGTGTGTGTGTGAGGGTTTGTGGGTGTGTGTGTGAGGGTGGTACAATGTGTGTGTGGGTTGGTGGCTGTGTGAGGGTGGTACAATGTGTGTGTGGGTTGATGGGTGTGTGTGTGAGGGTGGTACAATGTGTGTGTGAGGGTGGTACAATGTGTGTGTGGGTTGGTGGGTGTGTGAGGGTGGTACAATGTGTGTGTGGGTTGGTGGGTGTGTGAGGGTGGTACAATGTGTGTGTGGGTTGATGGGTGTGTGTGTGAGGGTGGTACAATGTGTGTGTGGGTTGGTGGGTGTGTGAGGGTGGTACAATGTGTGTGTGGGTTGGTGGGTGTGTGAGGGTGGTACAATGTGTGTGTGGGTTGGTGGGTGTGTGTGTGAGGGTTGGTGGGTGTGTGTGTGAGGGTGGTACAATGTGTGTGTGGGTTGGTGGGTGTGTGAGGGTGGTACAATGTGTGTGTGGGTTGATGGGTGTGTGTGTGAGGGTGGTACAATGTGTGTGTGAGGGTGGTACAATGTGTGTGTGGGTTGGTGGGTGTGTGAGGGTGGTACAATGTGTGTGTGGGTTGGTGGGTGTGTGTGTGAGGGTGGCACAATGTGTGTGTTGGTTGGTGGGTGTGTGTGTGAGGGTGGTACAATGTGTGTGTGTGTGTGAGTGAGGGGGTACAATGTGTGTGTGTGTGTGTGAGGGTGGTACAATGTGCGTGTGTGTGTGAGTGAGGGGGTACAATGTGTGTGTGTGTGAGGGTGGTACAATGTGTGTGTGTGTGAGGGTGGTACAATGTGTGTGTGTGTGTGAGGGTGGTACAATGTGTGTGTGAGTTGGTGGGTGTGTGTGTGAGGGTGGTACAATGTGTGTGTGGGTTGGTGAGTGTGTGTGAGGGTGGTACGTGTGTGTGTGATGGTGGTACAATGTGTGTGTGGGTTGGTGGGTGTGTGTGTGAGGGTGGTACAATGTCTGTGTGTGTGATGGTGGTACAATGTGCGTGTGTGTGAGGGTGGTACAATGTGCGTGTGTGAGGGTGGTACAATGTACGTGTGTGTGAGGGTGGTACAATGTACGTGTGTGTGTGTGTGAGAGTGATGGTGTTACAATGTGCTTGTGTGTGTGTGACTGAAAGTGGTACAATGTGTTTGTGTGTGTTTGGCTGGTACAATGTGTGTGTGTGACTGAGGGTGGTACAATGTGTGTGTGTGAGGGGGGTACAATGTGCGTGTGTGTGTGAGTGAGGGGGTACAATGTGTGTGTGTGTGTGTGTGAGGGTGGTACAATGTACGTGTGTGTGTGAGTGAGGAGGTACAATATGTGTGTGTAACTGAGGATGGTACAATGTGTGTGCGTGTGTGTGTGAGGGTGGAACAATGCGCGTGTGTGTTTGTGTGTGAGTGAGGGGGTACAATGTGTGTGTGTGTGTATGACTGAGGGTGGTAAATGTGTGTGTGTGAGGATGGTACAATGTGTGTGTTAGGGTGGTACAATCTGTGTATGTGAATGAGGGTGGTACAATGTGTGTAAGTGAGGGTGGTACAATGTGTGTGTGTGACTAAGGGTGGTACAATGTGTGTGTATGAGTGAGGGTGGTACAATGTGTGTATGTGAGGGTGGTTCAATGTGTGTATGTGAGTGATGGTGGTACAATGTCTGTGTGAGTGAGGGGGTACAATGTGTGTGTGTGTATGACTGAGGGTGGTAAATGTGTGTGTGTGAGGATGGTACAATGTGTGTGTTAGGGTGGTACAATCTGTGTATGTGAATGAGGGTGGTACAATGTGTGTAAGTGAGGGTGGTACAATGTGTATGTGTGTGACTAAGGGTGGTACAATGTGTGTGTATGAGTGAGGGTGGTACAATGTGTGTATGTGAGGGTGGTACAATGTGTGTATGTTAGTGATGGTGGTACAATGTTTGTGTGAGTGAGGGTGGTACAATGTGTGTGTGTGACTAAGTGTGGTACAATGTGTGTGTGTCAGTGAGGGTGGTACAATGTGTGTGTATGAGAGAATGGTACAATGTGTGTGTATGAGAGGGTGGTACAATGTGTGTGTGAGTGAGGTTGGTACAATGTGTGTGTGAGTGAGGATGGGTGGTACAATGTGTGTGTGAGTGAGGGTGGTACAATTTTTGTGGCAGTGAGGGTGGGTGGTACAATGTGTGTGTGACTGAGGGTGGTACAATGTGTGTGTGAGTGAGGGTGGGTGGTACAATGTGTGTGTGAGTGAGGGTGGTAAAATATGTGAGTGTGTGAGGGTGGTACAATGTGTGTGTTAGTGAGGGTGGGTGGTACAATGTGTGTGTGAGTGAGGGTGGTAAAATATGTGAGTGTGTGAGGGTGGTACAATGTATGTGTGAGTGAGGGTGGTACAATGTGTGTGTGAGTGAGGGGGGTACAATGTGTGTGTGTCAGTGAGGGTGGTACAATGTGTATGTGAGTGAGGGTGGTACAATATGTGTGAGGGTGGCACAATGTGTGTGAGGGTGGCACAATGTGTGTGTGTATGAGTAAGGCTAGTAAAATGTGTGTGTGTGTGAGGGTTGCACAATGTGTGTGAGGGTGGCACAATGTGTGTGAGGGTGGCACAATGTGTGTGTGGGTGGCACAATGTGTGTGAGGGTGGTATAATTTGTGTGAGGGTGGCACAATGTGTGTGTGAGAGAGAGGGTGGTACAATATGTGTGTGGGTGAGGGTGGATAGTACAATGTGTGTGTGAGTGAGGGTAGTACAATGTGTGTGTGTATGTGGGTGAGGGTGGTACAATGTGTGTGTTAGTGAGAGTGGTACAATGTGTGTGTGAGTGAGGATGGTACAATGTGTGTGTGTATGTGGGTGAGGGTGGTACAATGTGTGTGTTTATGAGAGAGTGGTACAATGTGTGTATGAGTGAGGGTGGTACAATGTGTGTGTGAATGAGGGTCGGTGGTATAATGTGTGTGTGAGTGAGGGTGGTACAATATGTGTGTGAGTGAGGGTGGGTGGTACAATGTGTGAGTGAGTGAGGATAGTACATTGTGTGTGGGAGTGAGGGTGGTACAATGTGTGTGTGAGTGAGGGTGGTACAATGTGTGTGTGTGACTAAGGGTGGTACAATGTGTGTGTGTATGTGGGTTAGGGTGGTACAATGTGTGTGTTTATGAGAGAGTGGTACAATGTGTGTGTATGAGTGAGGGTGGTACAATGTGTGTGTGAATGAGTGTGGCACAATGTGTGTGTGTGAGGGTGGCATAATCTGTGTGTGAGTGTGGCACAATGTGTGTGTGTGTGTGAGGGTGGCACAATGTGTGTGTGAGTAAAGGTGACACAATGTGTGTGTGGGTGAGGGTGGCACAATGTGTGTTTGTGTGAGGGTGGCACAATGTGTGTGTGAGGGTGGCACAATGTGTTTGAGGGTGGCACAATATGTGTGTAGGAGTGAGGGTTGTTCAATGTGTGTGTGTGATTGGCACAATATGTGTGTTTGCGGGTGGCACAATGTGTGTGTGTGTAATGATGGTACAGTCTGTATGTGTGTAAGGGTGGCACAATGTGTGTGTGAAATTGGCACAGTGTGTGTGTGTTATGGTGGCACAATGTGTGTGTGTGAAGGTGGCACAATAAGTGTGTGAGAGGGTGGCACAATGTGTGTGTGTGAGGGTGGCACAATGTGTGTGTGTGTGTGAGAGAGGGTGGTACAATGTGTGTGTGTGTGGGTGAGGGTGGTACAATGTGGTTGTATTGGTGGCAAAATCTGTGTGTGTCTGTGTGACGGTGGCACAATTTGTGTTTGTGTGAGGGTGGAACAATGTGTGTGTGAGTGAGGGTAGTACAATGTGTGTGTATGAGGGTGGCACAATGTGTGTGTGAGTGAGGATGGCAGAATGTGTGAATTTTTGTTGTTTTTTGTTTTTATTTTTTGCGTTCGCCTTGTTTTTCTCTAATCCCCAAGGCGGTCTGCGTTGCACTGTGTTTTTATTTTGCGCCTGTCGGCCCAGTGCATCCGACTTCAGCACGCATTTTATGTAAGAGTCTGCTTCCTCTTGCATTTTCTAAGGGTTTGCTTCCCCGGGGTAACAGCCGGTGCTGTGGGGAAGCAAACCCTTAGAAAATTCAGGAGGAAGCAGATGTGTGTGTATGAGGGAGGCACAATGTGTGTGTGAGTAAGGGTGGCACAATGTGTGTGTATGAGGGTGGCACAATGTGTGTGTGAGTGAGGGTGGCACAATGTGTGTGTGAGTGAGGGTGGCACAATGTGTGTGTGAGTGAGGGTGGCACAATGTGTGTGTGAGTGAGGGTGGCAATATGTGTGTGTGAGTGAGGGTGGCACAATGTGTGTGTGAGTGAGGGTGGCACAATGTGTGTGTGAGTGAGGGTGGCACAATGTGTGTGTGAGTGAGGGTGGCACAATGTGTGTGTTTGTGAGGGTGGCACAATGTGTGTGTTTGTGTTAGTGAGGGTGGCACAATGTGTGTGTTTGTGTTAGTGAGGGTGGCACAATGTGTGTGTGTGAGTTAGCGTAGCACAACGTGTGTGTATTAGGGTGACACAATGTGTGTGTGAGTGAGGTTGGCACAATGTGTGTGTGTGTGTTGGAGGTTGGCACAATGTGTGTGTGAGGATTGCACAATGTGTGTGTGAGGGTGGCACAATGTGTGTGTGAGGGTTGCACAATGTGTGTGTGAGGGTTGCCCAATGTGTGTGTGAGGGTTGCACAATGTGTGTGTGTTGGAGGGTTGCAAAATGTGTGTGTGAGGGTTGCACAATGTGTGTGTATGAGGGTTGCACAATGTGTGTTGGAGGGTTGCAAAATGTGTGTGTGAGGGTTGCACAATGTGTGTGTGAGGGTTGCACAATGTGTGTGTGTGTTGGAGGGTTGCACAATGTGTGTTGGGGGGTTGTACAATGTGTGTGTGAGGGTTGCACAATGTGTGTTGGAGGGTTGCACAATGTGTGTGTGTGAAGGTTGCACAATGTGTGTTAGAGGGTTGCACAATGTGTGTTAGAGGGTTGCACAATGTGTATTTGAGGGTTGCACAATGTGTGTTGGAGGGTTGCACAATGTGTGTTGGAGGGTTGCACAATGTGTGTGTGAGGGTTGCACAATGTGTGTGTGAGGGTTGCACAATCTGTGTTGGAGGGTTGCACAATGTGTGTGTGTTGGAAAGTTGCACAATGTGTGTTGGAGGGTTGCACAATGTGTGTGTGAGGGTTGCACAATGTGTGTTGGAGGGTTGCACAATGTGTGTTGGAGGGTTGCAAAATGTGTGTGTGAGGGTTGCACAATGTGTGTGTGAGGGTTGCACAATGTGTGTGTGTGTTGGAGGGTTGCACAATGTGTGTTGGGGGGTTGCACAATGTGTGTGTGAGGGTTGCACAATGTGTGTTGGAGGGTTGCACAATGTGTGTGTGTGAAGGTTGCACAATGTGTGTTAGAGGGTTGCACAATGTGTGTTAGAGGGTTGCACAATGTGTATTTGAGGGTTGCACAATGTGTGTTGGAGGGTTGCACAATGTGTGTGTGAGGGTTGCATAATGTGTGTGTGAGGGTTGCACAATGTGTGTGTGAGGGTTGCACAATCTGTGTTGGAGGGTTGCACAATGTGTGTGTGTTGGAAAGTTGCACAATGTGTGTTGGAGGGTTGCACAATGTGTGTGTGAGGGTTGCACAATGTGTGTGTGAGGGTTGCACAATGTGTGTTGGAGGGTTGCACAATGTGTGTGTGTGAAGGTTGCACAATGTGTGTTAGAGGGTTGCACAATGTGTGTTAGAGGGTTGCACAATGTGTATTTGAGGGTTGCACAATGTGTGTTGGAGGGTTGCACAATGTGTGTTGGAGGGTTGCACAATGTGTGTGTGAGGGTTGCACAATGTGTGTGTGAGGGTTGCACAATCTGTGTTGGAGGGTTGCACAATGTGTGTGTGTTGGAAAGTTGCACAATGTGTGTTGGAGGGTTGCACAATGTGTGTGTGAGGGTTGCACAATGTGTGTTGGAGGGTTGCACAATGTGTGTTGGAGGGTTGCAAAATGTGTGTGTGAGGGTTGCACAATGTGTGTGTGAGGGTTGCACAATGTGTGTGTGTGTTGGAGGGTTGCACAATGTGTGTTGGGGGGTTGCACAATGTGTGTGTGAGGGTTGCACAATGTGTGTTGGAGGATTGCACAATGTGTGTGTGTGAAGGTTGCACAATGTGTGTTAGAGGGTTGCACAATGTGTGTTAGAGGGTTGCACAATGTGTATTTGAGGGTTGCACAATGTGTGTTGGAGGGTTGCACAATGTGTGTGTGAGGGTTGCATAATGTGTGTGTGAGGGTTGCACAATGTGTGTGTGAGGGTTGCACAATCTGTGTTGGAGGGTTGCACAATGTGTGTGTGTTGGAAAGTTGCACAATGTGTGTTGGAGGGTTGCACAATGTGTGTGTGAGGGTTGCACAATGTGTGTGTGAGGGTTGCACAATCTGTGTTCGAGGGTTGCACAATGTGTGTGTGTTGGAAAGTTGCACAATGTGTGTTGGAGGGTTGCACAATGTGTGTGTGAGGGTTGCACAATGTGTGTTGGAGGGTTGCACAATGTGTGTGAGAGGGTTGCACAATGTGTGTGTGAGGGTTGCACAATGTGTGTGTATGAGGGTTGCACAATGTGTGTGTATTGGAGGGTTGCACAATGTGTGTGTGAGGGTTGCACAATGTGTGTGTGAGGGTTGCACAATGTGTGTGTGTGAGGGTTGCACAATGTGTGTGAGGGTTTCGCAATGTGTGTGTGTTGGAGGGTTGCACAATGTGTGTGTGAGGGTTGCACAATGTGTGTGTGTTGGAGGGTTGCACAATGTGTGTTTGAGGGTTGCACAATGTGTGTGTGAGGGTTGCACAATGTGTGTGTGAGTGAGGGTGGCACAATGTGTGTGTATGAGGGTTGCACAATGTGTGTGTATTGGAGGGTTGCACAATGTGTGTGTGAGGGTTGCACAATGTGTGTGTGAGGGTTGCACAATGTGTGTGTGTTGGAGGGTTGCACAATGTGTGTGAGGGTTTCGCAATGTGTGTGTGTGTGAGGGTTGCACAATGTGTGTTTGAGGGTTGCACAATGTGTGTGTGTTGGAGGGTTGCACAATGTGTGTTTGAGGGTTGCACAATGTGTGTGTGAGGGTTGCACAATGTGTGTGTGAGGGTTGCACAATGTGTGTATGAGGGCTGCACAATGTGTGTTGGAGAGGGGTACAATGTGTGTGTGAGGGTGGCACAATGTGTGTGTAAGGGTGGCACAATGTGTGTTTGAGGGTTGCACAATGTGTGTTGGAGGGTTGAACAATGTGTGTTGGAGGGTGGCACAATGTGTGTGTAAGGGTGGCACAATGTGTGTGTAAGGGTGGCACAATGTGTGTTTGAGGGTTGCACAATGTGTGTGTGAGGGTGGCACAATGTGTGTGTAAGGGTGGCACAATGTGTGTTTGAGGGTTGCACAATGTGTGTTGGAGGGTTGAACAATGTGTGTTGGAGGGTGGCACAATGTGTGTGTAAGGGTGGCACAATGTGTGTGTAATGGTGGCACAATGTGTGTTGGAGGGTGGCACAATGTGTGTGTGTTGGAGGGTGGGACAATGTGTGTGTGTTGGAGGGTGGCACAATGTGTGTGTGTTGGAGGGTGGGACAATGTGTGTGTGTTGGAGGGTGGGACAATGTGTATGTGTGAAATTGGCACAATGTCTCTGTGTGGGAGGGTATCACAATGTTTATGTGAGTGAGGGTGGCACAATGTTTATGTGAGTGAGGGTGGCCCAATGTTTATGTGAGTGAGGGTGGCACAATGTTTATGTGAGTGAGGGTGGCCCAATGTTTATGTGAGTGAAGGTGGCACAATGTTTATGTGAGTGAGGGTGGCACAATGTTTATGTGAGTGAGGGTGGCCCAATGTTTATGTGAGTGAAGGTGGCACAATGTGTGTGTGTGAGTGAGGGTGGCACAATGTGTGAGTGAGGGTGGCACAATGTGTGTGTGTGTGTGTGTGCTGGAGGGTGGCACAATGTGTGTGTGTGTGTTGGAGGTTGGCACAATGTGTGTGTGTGTGTTGGAGGTTGGCACAATGTGTGTGTGAGGAATGCACAATGTGTGTGTGAGGATTGCACAATGTGTGTGTGAGGGTGGCACAATGTGTGTATGTTAAAGAGTTCCACAATGTGTGTGTGTTGGAGGGTTGCACAATGTGTGTGTGTTGGAGGGTTGCACAATGTGTGTGTGAGGGTTGCACAATGTGTGTGTGTTAAAGGGTTGCACAATGTGTGTGTATTAGAGGGTTGCACAATGTGTGTGTATTAGAGGGTTGCACAATGTGTGTGTGAGGGTTGCACAATGTGTGTGTGTTAGAGGGTTGCACAATGTGTGTGTATGAGGGTTGCACAATGTGTGTGTATGAGGGTTGCACAATGTGTGTGATGGAGGGTTGCACAATGTGTGTGTGAGGGTGGCACAATGTGTGTGTGAGGGTGGCACAATGTGTGTGTGAGGGTGGCACAATGTGTGTGTGAGGGTGGCACAATGTGTGTGTGAGGGTGGCACAATGTGTGTGTGAGGGTGGCACAATGTGTGTGTGAGGGTGGCACAATGTGTGTTGGAGGGTGGTACAATGTGTGTGTGTGAATGAGGGTGGTATAATGTGTGTCTGTGTGAATGAGGGTTGTACAATGTGTGTCTGTGAATGAGGGTGGTACAATGTGTGTGTGTGAGTGAGGGTGGTACAACGTGTGTCTGTGAATGAGGGCTGTACAATATGTGTGTGTGACTGTATTGCATTGTCTCGCCGATCAAGGAGGCAACCCCTCATCCTAACCCGTACCTTTACCTCGACTAACCGACCAGACCCGACTGACACAGCCCTCAGAGTCACTCCTTGTACTAAAGTTGCGGATCTAATTTATCGGTTGTTGGGGTGAGAGGGAGGAGGAAGGGGGGAGAGAAAGAACGAGAGAGAGACAGAGAGAGAGAGAGAGAGAGAGAGAGAGAGAGAGAGAGAGAGAGAGGTGATTGAATAAGTCAATGAAGTTGAACTCAACAAGAAAGAAAATGTTTCTTACACACAAACTATGTTGGGTAACAGACGGAGTGGGATCGTGTAGCAATTACTTTGGCTGTTCCATCTGGTCATAGCAGAGTTGGGCCACCCCGTGTACAGCACAGGGCCACCAGAACGTTGTTCTACGTGCCCTATCTGTTGTAGCAGTGCCGCCCACATGTTTGTCTGATGTCAGTCTTATTCTATCTTGTATTCCTGTGTTACATATGGTTTGGGACAGGTGGGGAAGGGGGCGTTGTTTGCAGAGAAAGCTAGAGGTCTGTAACAGGTCCCGCGGGCGTGTCCCGTGGATTCGTGGATCAGCAAAAATATATCCCTATAGGATGTCAATCCATACTTGTGAGACACAAGACCTCAGAAAACCAGAAATAAAGGGACACCGTAATGCTGGAGTCATGCCTGTGCTTAATATGGAGAAAATACTCATGTTCATATTAGCTCGCCCACTTACAGGAAGTCTGAGTGCCAACACCTGTACTGGTCGTCACAACGATTAAACGATAAAGCACGGTAGGCTTGCTGGAATCATGCACGGCCTTCTTTAGAGGACTTACGTCATACTTGGAGGAAACTGTCATATTATCTACACCGAACACTAGACCTATTATCTACATCCACCTCCCCCACCCCCACCTCCCCCACACACACATCCCCCACCCCCACATCGACCTCCCACACATCCACCTCCCCCACATCCACCTCCCCCACCCCCACCTCCCCCACCCCCACATCCACCTCTCACACATCCACCTCCCCCACCCCCACATCCACCTCCCACACATCCACCTCCCCCAACCACACATTCACCTCCCACACATCCACCTCCCCCAATCACACATCCACCTCTCACACATCCACCTCCCCCACCTCCACATCCACCTACCCCATCCCCACATCCCCAACTCCCACATCCACCTACCCCACCCACACATCCCCAACCCCCACCAACACATCCACCCACACATCCACCTACCCCACTCACACAACCCAAACCCCCACATCCACCTCTCCCACCCCACATCCTCCACCCCCTGATCCTCCACCTCCACATCCACCTACCCCACCCACACATCCCCAACCCCCCACATCCCCAACCCCCCACATCCCCAACCCCCACATCCACCTCCCCCACATCCACCTCCCCAAAATACACCTCCCCAACCCACACATCCACCTCCCCCACCCACACATCCACCTCCCCCACCCCCACATCTACCGCCCTCACCCCCACATCGACCTCCCACACATCCACCTCCCCCACCCCCACATCCACCTCCCACACATCCACCTCCCCTAAACACACATCATCCTCCATCTCCTCCACCCACACATCCCCAACCTCCACATCCACCTACCCCACCCACACATACCCAACCCCTACATCCACCTCTCCCACCCCCATATCCTCCACCCCCTGATCCTCCACCTCAACATCCACCTACCCCACCCACCGGCCCCACATCCACATCCCCCACCCCCACCTCCACATCCCCCACATCCACATCCCCCACCCCCACATCCACCTCCCCCACATCCACATCCCCCACCTCCACATCCCCCACCTCCACATCCTCCACATCCACATCCTCCACCTCCACATCCACCTCCCCCACCTCCGCCTCCCCCACCCCAACATCCACCTCCCCCACCCCCACATCCTCCTCCCCCACCCCCACATCCTCCTCCCCCACCCACATATCCCCCACCCCCACATCCCCCACCTCCCCCACCTCCCCCACCCCACCTCCCCCACCCATACCTCCCCCACCCACACATCCACCTCCCTCACATCCACCTCCCCCACATCCACCTCCCCGACATCCACCTCCCTCACATCCGACTCCCCCACATCCACCTCCCCCACCCCCACCTCCCGAACCCCCACATCCACCTCCCCCACCCCCACATCCACCTCCCCCACCCCCACATCCACCTCCCCCACATCCACATCCACCTCCCCCACATACACCTCCCCCACCCCCACATACACCTACCCCACCACCACATCAACCTCCCCCACCCCCACATCAACCTCCCCCACATCCACCTCCCCCACCCCCACATCCACCTCCCCCACCCCACATCCACCTCCCCCACCCCCACATCCACCTCCCCCACATCCACATCCACCTCCCCCACATCCACATCCTTCTCCCCCCCCCCACCCCCACATCCACCTCCCCCACCCACACATCCACCTCCCCCACCCACACATGCACCCCCCACCCACACATCCACCTCCCCCACCCACACATCCTCAACCAACATATCCACCTCCCCCACCCCCACCTCCCCCACCTCCCAGACATCCACCTCCCACACATCCACCTCCCACACATCCACCTCCCACACATCCACCTCCCACACATCAACCTCCCACACATCCACCTCCACCTCCTCCACCCACACATCCCCCACCTTCACCCACACATCCCCCACCTCCACATTCTTCTACCCCACCCACACATCGCCAACCCCCACATCCACCTCTCCAACCCCCACATCCACCTCCCCCACCCATACATCCACATACCCCACCCACACATCCCCAACCCCCACCCACACATCCCCCACCCACACATTCCCCGCCCCCACATTCCCCACCCCCACATCCCAAACCCCCACAACCACCTCCCCCCCATCCAAATCCCCCACCCACATATCCACCTCCCCCACCCACATATCCACCTCCCCCACATACACCTTTCCCACGCACACATCCACCTCCCCCACCCCCACCTCCACCTCCCACACATCCACCTCCACCTCCCACACATCCACCTCCCCCACCCCCACATCCACCTCCCCCACATCCACCTCCCCCACATCCTCCTCCCCCACATCCTCCTCCCCCACATCCTCCTTCCCCACATCCTCCTCCCCCACATCCTCCTCCCCCACATCCTCCACCTCCACATCCTCCACCCCCACATCCTCCACCCCCAGATCCTCAACCCCCACATCCTCCACCTCCACATGCACCACCTCCACATGCACCTCCCCCACCCACACATGCATCTCCCCCACCCACACATCCACCTCCCCCACCCACACATCCACCTCCTCCACCCCCACATCCACCTCCCCCACCCCCACATCCACCTCCCCCACCCCCACATCCACATCCCCCACCCCCACATCGACATCCCCCACCCCCACATCCACATCCCCCACATCTACCTCATCCACCTCCCCCACCCACACATCCTCCACCCCCACATCCTCCACCCAAACATCCTCCACCCCCACATCCACCTACCCCACCCCCACATCCACCACCTCCACATGCACCTCCCCAACCCACACATGTACCTCCCCCACCCACACATGCACCTCCCCCACCCACACATCCACCTCCCCCACCCATACATCCACCTCCCCAACCCACACATCCACCTCCTCCACCCCCATCCACATCCTCCACCCCCACCCCAAAGTCCACCTCCCCCACCCCCACATCCCCCACCCCCACATCCCCCACCCCCCATCCACCTCCCCCACCCCACATCCACCTCCCCCACATCCACCACCCCCTCCCCCACATCCACCTCCCCCACATCCACCTCCCCCGCATCCACCTCCCCACCCACACATCCAACTCCCCACCCACACATCCACCTCCCCACCCACACATCCAAATCCCCACCCACACATCCACCTCCCCCACCCACACGTCAACCTCCCCCACCCACACATCCCCAACCCCCATATCCACCTCCCCCACCCCCACCTCCCACACATCAACCTCCCCAACCCCCACCTCCCACACATCCACCTCCCCCACCCCCACCTCCTCCACCCACACATCCCCCACCTCCACCGACGCCTCCCCCACCCCACCTCCCACACATCCCCCTCCCACACATCCACCTACCACACCCACATATCCCCAACCCCCACATCCACCTCTCAACCCCCACATCCACCTACCCCACCCACACATCCCCAACCCCCACCCACACATCCCCCACCTCCACATCCCCCACCCCCACATCCCCCGCCCCCACATCCCCAACCCCCACATCCCCAACCCCCACATCCACCTCCCCCACATCCACCTCTCCCACCTCCACCCCCACCTCCACCCCCACATCCAGCTCCCCATCCCCCACTCCCACCTCCCCCACTCCCACCTCCACCTCCCCCACTCCCACCTCCACCTCCCCCACTCCCACCTCCACCTCCCCCACTCCCACCTCCACCTCCCCCACCTCCAACTCCCCCACTCCCACACCCACCTCCCCCACATCCACCTCCGCCACATCCACCTCCCCTACATCCACCTCCCCCACCCACACATCCACCTCCCCCACATCCACCTCCCCCACATCCACCTCCCCCACATCCACCTCCCCCACATCCACCTCCCCCGCATCCACCTCCCCACCCACACATCCACCTCCCCACCCACACATCCACCTCCCCACCCACACATCCAAATCCCCACCCACACATCCAAATCCCCACCCACACATCCACCTCCCCCACCCACACATCCACCTCCCCCACCCACACATCCCCAACCCCCATATCCACCTCCCCCACCCACACATCCCCAACCCCCATATCCACCTCCCCACCCCCATATCCACCTCCCCACCCCCATATCCACCTCCTCCATCCCCACCTCCCCCATCCCCACCTCCCACACATCCAGCTCCCCCACCCCCACCTCCCACACATCCCCCTCCCACACATCCACCTCCTCAACCCACACATCCCCCACCTCCACCCACCTCCACATCCACCTACCACACCCGCATATCCCCAACCCCCACATCCACCTCTCCAACCCCCACATCCCCAACCCCCACCCACACATCCCCCACCCACACATCCCCCACCTCGCCATCCCCCGCCCCCACATCCCCAACCCCCACATCCACCTCCCCCACATCCCCAACCCCCACATCCACCTCCCCCACATCCACCTCTCCCACCTCCACCTCTCCCACCTCCACCCCCACCTCCACCCCCACCTCCACCCCCACCTCCACCCCCACATCCAGCTTCCCATCCCCCACTCCCACCTCCCCCACTCCCACCTCCACCTCCCCCACTCCCACCTCCACCTCCCCCACTCCCACCTCCACCTCCACCTCCCCCACATCCAGCTCCCCCACCTCCCCCACCCACACATCCACCTCTCCCACCCACACATCCACCTCCCCCACCCACACATCCACCTCCCCCACCCACACATCCACCTCCCCCACATCCACCTCCCCCACATCCACCTCCCCCACATCCACCTGCCCCACATCCACCTGCCCCACATCCACCTGCCCCACATCCACCTCCCCACCCACACATCCAACTCCCCACCCACACATCCACCTTCCCACCCACACATCCAACTCCCCACATCCAACTCCCCACCCACACATCCACCTCCCCCACCCACACATCCACCTCCCCCACCCACACATCCACCCACACATCCACCTCCCCCACATCCACCTCCCCCACATCCACCTGCCCCACATCCACCTGCCCCACATCCACCTGCCCCACATCCACCTCCCCACCCACACATCCAACTCCCCACCCACACATCCACCTTCCCACCCACACATCCAACTCCCCACATCCAACTCCCCACCCACACATCCACCTCCCCACCCCCACATCCAACTCACCACCGACACATCCAACTCCCCACCGACACATCCAACTCCCCACCCACACATCCACCTCCCCACCCACACATCCACCTCCCCACCCACACATCCACCTCCCCCACCGCCACATCCACCTCCCCCACCGCCACATCCACCTCCCCCACCGCCACATCCAATCCCCCACCCACACATCCAGCTCCCCCCCCCCCACACATCCACCTCCCCACCCACACATCCAACTCCCCACCCACACATCCAACTCCCCACCCACACATCCAACTCCCCACCCACACATCCACCTCCCCCACCCACACATCCAGCTCTCACACCCACACATCTTATGCGATACATAACACAATGACACCTGTATCAGACGATTTACATACACAAGCGCGTGCTTACATAACATAACCGAATTACAGAGACCAGGTCACATGACCTCCAGCCAATCAGATGTGCACAACCCCAGCAAGTGGCTCAATAATCTGACCCCATTAGAGAGATGCGTCTTGGAGTTATCTGTTGTTGGCACATCAACTTATGATCTCTGTCTCTATATATCTCTCTCTATATCTATCTCTGTCTATATCTATCTATCTCTGCTTATATCTCTCTGTCTATATCTATCTCTCTGTCTATATCTATCTCTCTGTCTATATCTATCTCTCTGTCTATATCTATCTCTCTGTCTGTATCTCTCTCTCTGTCTATATCACTGTCTATATCTCTGTCTATATATTTCTGTCTATATCTGTCTGTCTTTCTCTGTCTTTCTCTGTCTCTCTATGTCTCTGTCTTTCTCTCTGTCTCTCTCTATGTCTCATTCTCTTTCTCTCTGTCTCCCTCTGTCTACCTCTGTCTCGCTCTCTGTCTATCTCTGTATCTGTCTCTATCTCTCTATATCTCTCTGTCTCTCTATATCTCCCTGTCTCTCTATATCTCCCTGTCTGTCTCTGTTTCTGTCTGTCTCTGTTTCTGTCTGTCTCTGTCTCCCTCTGTTCCTCTTTCTCTCTCTCTGTCCCCTCTGTCTCCATCTGTGTATCTCTCTCTGTCTGTCTCTCTCTCTCTCTCTCTGTTTCTGTCCCCATCTATATATGTCTCTATCTGTTTCTCTCTCTCTGTCTCTTTGTCTTTCTCCGTGTCTCTCTCTCTGTCTGTCTCTCCTTCTGTTTCTCTCTCTCTCTGTCTCTATCTGTTTCTCTCTCTGTCAGTCTCTATCTCTCTCTCTCTTTCTGTTTCTCTCTGTCTCTATCTGGCTCTGTCTCTCTGTTTTTCTATCTTTCTCTCTCTCTCTCTCTCTCTCTCTCCTGTCTTGTCTATGTCTCTTTATTTGTATCGTTCGGTCTATTGTTGTCTTTCTCTGGCTTCTTCTCTCTCTATCCATCTGACGCTGTATTTACGTGTGTTTCTCTCTATCTTTCCATCTCTCTCTCTCTCTCTCTGCCTTTCTTCGTCTCTCTGCTTCTCTCAGTCCCCGACCTTCCTGTATGCCTCCCCTATCTGTAACCCGGTCCGCTCACCGCTGCTTGTCCGCATGCTACCAATGATTCTAACCGCTCTGTTCTAATGGCAAGCCCCACAAATGGACACAGGACCATCATGTAGGCTCATTGCAGACCACGGCCACCATGACAGCTTCACCATTACTCTCCCTACATGATTCTATTCACGTCCCACTCAACCTCCACACAGTCACCTGGTAACTACCACATTTCAATAGTCTTTTCCCGTCACTGACGCCACCTAGCACTGACGCAGCCTCTCTCCATCATAACTGACGCCACCTACCTGGGATTAAAATACTGAGCAGGGCATCAGCTTCAGCGAACCAGAGCTGCAAAGACCCTTCTACACTTAGGCATCCTGGACAAAAGGGCAGACAGGCTAAAGAGAATGGATTGAAGGGGGAAAGCTAATCCCGTACTCAAAAATACCAAAATTGCCAGAACTGTCCCCACCAGAACTGTCCTCTACAACCACCAGAACTGTCCCCACCAGAATGGTCCCCACTAGAACTGTTCCCACTAGAACTGTCCCCTACAACCACCCGAACTTTCCCCACCAGAACTGTCCCCTACACCCACCAGAGCTATCCCCACCAAAACTGTCCCAACCAAAACTGTTCCCACCAGAACTGTCCCTACTAGAACTGTCCCCTAGAACCACCAAAAACTGTCCCCTCAAAACTGTCCTCATCAAATATGTCTCTTACAACCACCAGAACTGTCCCACCAAAACTGTCCTCACCAAAACTGTCCCCAAAGAACTGTTCCCTACAACCACCAGAACTGTCACCTACAACCACAAGACCTGTCCCAACAAAAACTGTCCCCATCAGAACTGTCCCCACCACAACTGTCCCCACCAAAACTGTCGCCTACAACCACCACAACTGTCTCCACTAAAACTGTCCCCAACAACCACCAGAACTGTATCCACCAAATCTGTACCTTTCAACCATCAGAACTGTCCTCACCAAAACTGTCCCCTATAACCACCAGAACTGTCCCATACAACCACCAGAACGGTCCCCACCAAAACTGTCGCCACCAGAACTGTCGCCACCAGAACTGTCCCCACCAGAACTGTCCCAACAGAAACTGTCCCCACCAGAACTGTCCCCACAGGAACTGTCCCCACCAGAACTGTACCCACCGGAACTGTCCCCACAGAAACTGTCCCCACAGAAACTGTCCCCACCAGAACTGTCCCCACTAGAACTGTCCCCACTAGAACTGTCCCCACAAGAACTGTCCCCATCAGAACTGTCCCCTACAACCACCAGAACTATCCCCACCAGAACTGTCCCCTCCAGAACGGTCTCCACCAGGAACTGTTCCCACCAAGAACTGACCCAACCAGGAACTGTCCCCACAGGAACTATCCCCTACAACAACCAAAACTGTCCCTAGTAAAATGTCCCCAACAACCACCAAAACTGTCCCCAGTAAAACTGTTCCCAACAACCACAGCAACTGTCTCCAGTAAAACTGTCCCCAACAACCACGAATACTATCTCCTGTAAAATGTCCCCAACAACCACCAGAACTGTCCCCTACAACCACAAGACCTGTCCCAACAAAAACTGTCCCCACCAGAACTGTCTCCACCAAATCTGTACCTTTCAACCATCAGAACTGTCCTCACCAAAACTGTCCCCTATAACCACCAGAACTGTCCCATACAACCACCAGAACTGTCCCCACCAAAACTGTCGCCACCAGAACTGTCGCCACCAGAACTGTCCCCACCAGAAACTGTCCCCACCAGAACTGTCCCCACAGGAACTGTCCCCACCAGAACTGTACCCACCGGAACTGTCCCCACAGAAACTGTCCCCACAGAAACTGTCCCCACCAGAACTGTCCCCACTAGAACTGTCCCCACCAGAACTGTCCCCACAAGAACTGTCCCCATCAGAACTGTCCCCTACAACCACCAGAACTATCCCCACCAGGAACTGTCTCAACCAGGAACTGTCCCCACCAGAACTGTCCCCTACACCCACCAGAACTATCCCCACCAGAAGTGTCCCCTACAACCACCAGAACTGTAACCACCAGAACTGTCCCCACCAAAACTGTTCCCACAAGAACTGTCCCTACTAGAACTGTCCCCTAGAACCATCAAAACTGTCCCCTCCAAAACTGTCCCCATCAAATATGTCTCATACAACCACCAGAACTGTCCCACCAAAACTGTCCTCACCAAAACTGTCCCAACCAAAACTGTCCCAACAGAACTGTCCCCTAAAACCACCAGAACTATCCCCTACAACCACCAGAACTGTCCCCACCAAAACTGTCCCCTACAACCACCAGAACTGTGTGCACCAGAACTGCCCCCACCAAAACTGTCCTCTACAACCACCAGAACTGTCCCCTACAACCACCAGAACTGTCCCCACCAAAACTGTCCCCTACAACCACCAGAACTGTCCCCTACAAACACAAGAACTGTCCCCACCAAAACTGTCCCCTACAACCACCAGAACTGTCCCAACCAAAACTGTCCCCTACAACCACCAGAACTGTCTCCACCAGAACTGTCCCCTACAACCACCAGAACTGTCCCCACCAAAACTGTCCCCTACAACCACCAGAGCTGTCCCCACCAAAACTGTCCCCTACAACCACCAGAACTGTCTCCACCAAAACTGTCCCCTACAACCACCAGAACTGTCCCCACCAAAACTGTCCCCTACAACCAACAGAACTGTCTCCACCAAAACTGTCCCCTACAACTACCAGAACTGTCGCCACCAAAACTGTCCCCTACAACCACCACAACTGTCTATACCAAAACTGTCCCCAACAACCACCAAAACGGTCCCCAACAACCACCAAAAATGTCCCCAATAAACTGTCCCTTACAACTTCCAGAACTGTTCCATACAACCACCAGAACTGTCCCCACCAAAAACTGTCCACTACAACCACCAGAACTGTCCCCACCAAAATTGTCCCCTACAACCACCAGATCTGTCTCCACCAAAATTTTCCCGTACAACCATTAGAACTGTCCCCACAAAAACTGTCCCAACCAGAACTGTCCCCATCAGAACTGTCACCTCCAGAATTGCCCCCTCAATAACCGTCCCCACCAGAACTGTCCCCACTAGAACTTTCCCCACCAGAACTGTCCCCACCAGAACTGTTCCCTACAACCGCCAGAACTGTCCCCACCAGAACTGACCCCACCAGAACTGTCCCAACAAGAATTGTCCCCACCAGAACTGTCCCAACTAGAACTGTCCCCACAGAACTGTTCCCTACAACCACCAGAACTGTCCCCTACAACCACCAGAACTGTCCCCACCAGAATTGTCCCCACCAGTACTGACCCCACCAGAACTGTCCCACAGAACTGTTCCCTACAACCACCAGAACTGTCCACTACAACCACCAGAACTGTCCCCACCAAAACTGTTCCCACAAGAACTGTCCCTACTAGAACTGTCCCCTAGAACCATCAAAACTGTCCCCTCCAAAACTGTCCCCATCAAATATGTCTCATTCAACCACCAGAACTGTCCCACCAAAACTGTCCTCACCAAAACTGTCCCAACCAAAACTGTCCCAACAGAACTGTCCCCTAAAACCACCAGAACTATCCCCTACAACCACCAGAACTGTCCCCACCAGAACTGTCCCCTACAACCACCAGAACTGTCCCCACCAAAACTGTCCCCTACAACCAACAGAACTGTCTCCACCAAAACTGTCCCCTACAACTACCAGAACTGTCGCCACCAAAACTGTCCCCTACAACCACCACAACTGTCTATACCAAAACTGTCCCCAACAACCACCAAAACGGTCCCCAACAACCACCAAAAATGTCCCCAGTAAAACTGTCCCTTACAACTTCCAGAACTGTTCCATACAACCACCAGAACTGTCCCCACCAAAAACTGTCCACTACAACCACCAGAACTGTCCCCACCAAAATTGTCCCCTACAACCACCAGATCTGTCTCCACCAAAATTTTCCCGTACAACCATTAGAACTGTCCCCACAAAAACTGTCCCAACCAGAACTGTCCCCATCAGAACTGTCACCTCCAGAATTGCCCCCTCAATAACCGTCCCCACCAGAACTGTCCCCACTAGAACTTTCCCCACCAGAACTGTCCCCACCAGAACTGTTCCCTACAACCGCCAGAACTGTCCCCACCAGAACTGACCCCACCAGAACTGTCCCAACAAGAATTGTCCCGACCAGAACTGTCCCAACTAGAACTGTCCCCACAGAACTGTTCCCTACAACCACCAGAACTGTCCCCTACAACCACCAGAACTGTCCCCACCAGAATTGTCCCCACCAGTACTGACCCCACCAGAACTGTCCCACAGAACTGTTCCCTACAACCACCAGAACTGTCCACTACAACCACCAGAACTGTCCCCACCAAAACTGTTCCCACAAGAACTGTCCCTACTAGAACTGTCCCCTAGAACCATCAAAACTGTCCCCTGCAAAACTGTCCCCATCAAATATGTCTCATACAACCACCAGAACTGTCCCACCAAAACTGTCCTCACCAAAACTGTCCCAACCAAAACTGTCCCAACAGAACTGTCCCCTAAAACCACCAGAACTATCCCCTGCAACCACCAGAACTGTCCCCACCAGAACTGTCCCCTACAACCACCAGAACTGTCCCCACCAAAACTGTCCCCTACAACCACCAGAACTGTCCCCTACAAACACAAGAACTGTCCCCACAAAAACTGTCCCCTACAACCACCAGAACTGTCCCAACCAAAACTGTCCCCTACAACCACCAGAACTGTCTCCACCAGAACTGTCCCCTACAACCACCAGAACTGTCCCCACCAAAACTGTCCCCTACAACCACCAGAGCTGTCCCCACCAAAACTGTCCCCTACAACCACCAGAACTGTCTTCACCAAAACTGTCCCCTACAACCACCAGAACTGTCCCCAAAAAAAACTGTCCCCTACAACCAACAGAACTGTCTCCACCAAAACTTTCCCCTACAACTACCAGAACTGTCGCCACCAAAACTGTCCCCTACAACCACCAAAACTGTCTATACCAAAACTGTCCCCAACAACCACCAAAACTGTCCCCAACAACCACCAAAAATGTCCCCAGTAAAACTGTCCCTTACAACTTCCAGAACTGTTCCATACAACCACCAGAACTGTCCCCACCAAAAACTGTCCACTACAACCACCAGAACTGTCCCCACCAAAATTGTCCCCTACAACCACCAGATCTGTCTCCACCAAAATTGTCCCGTACAACCATTAGAACTGTCCCCACCAAAACTGTCCCAACCAGAACTGTCCCCATCAGAACTGTCACCTCCAGAATTGCCCCCTCAATAACCGTCCCCACCAGAACTGTCCCCACTAGAACTTTCCCCACCAGAACTTTCCCCACCAGAACTGTCCCCACCAGAACTGTCCCCACCAGAACTGTTCCCTACAACCGCCAGAACTGTCCCCACCAGAACTGACCCCACCAGAACTGTCCCAACAAGAATTGTCCCCACCAGAACTGTCCCAACTAGAACTGTCCCAACAGAACTGTTCCCTACAACCACCAGAACTGTCCACTACAACCACCAGAACTGTTCCCACCAGAACTGTCCCCTACAACCACAAGACCTGTCCCAACAAAAACTGTCCCCACCAGAACTGTCCCAACCAAAACTGTCCCCACCAAAACTGTCCCCTACAACCACCAGAACTGTCTCCACCAAAACTGTCCCCAACAACCACCAGAGCTGAACCCACCAAAATTGTCCCCTAAAACCACCAGAACTATCACCCCCAAAACTGTCCCCATCAGAACTGTCCCCTCCAGAACTGCCCCCTCTATAACTTTTCCCACCAGAACTGTCCCCACCAGAACTGTCCCCACCAGAAATGTCCCCACCAGAACTGTTCCCTACAACCACCAGAACTGTCCCCACAAGAACTGATCCAACCAGAACTGTCCCCACCAAAACTGTCCTCACATAACTGTTCCCTACAACCAACAGAACTGTCCCCTACAACCACCAGAACTGTTACCACCAGAACTGTCCCCTACAACTATAAGACCTGTCCCAACAAAAACTGTCCCCACCAGAACTGTCCACACAAAACTGTCACCACAAAAACTGTCGCATACAACCATCAGAACTGTCTCCACCAAAACTGTCCCATACAACCACCAGAACTGTCTACACCAAAACTGTCCCTTACAACACTCTAACTGTCCCAACCAGAACTGTCCTCACCAAAACTGTCCCCTACAACCACCAGAACTGTCCCATACAACAACCAGAACTGTCCCTAAAAAAACTGTCCCAACCAGAACTGTCGCCACAGGAACTGTCCCTACTGGAACTGTCCCCACCTGATCTGTCCCCACCAGAACGGACCCCACCAGGAACTGTCCCCACCAGGAACTATCCCCACCTGGAACTGACCCCACCAGGAACTGTCCCCACAGGAACTGTCCCCACCGGAACTTTCCCCACCAGAACTGTCCCCACCAGATTTGTCCCCATCAGAACTGTCCCCTACACCCACCAGAACTATCCCCACCAGAACTGTCCCCACCAGAGCTGTCCCCACCAGAACTGTCCCCTACAACCACCAGAACTGTCCCCACAAAACTGTTTCCACCAAAACTGTCCCCACCAGAACTGTCCCCTAGAACCACCAAAACTGTCCCCACCAAAACTGTCTCCACCAGAACTGTCTCCACCAAAACTGTCCCCTACAACATCCAGAACTGTGTGCACCAAAACTGTTCCCTACAACCACCAGAACTGTCCCCACCAAAACTGTCCCCTACAACCACCAGAACTGTCTCCACCAAAACTGTCCCCAACAACCACTAGAACTGTCCCCACCAAAACTGTCCCTTACAACCACAAGAACTGTCCCCACCAAAACTGTCCCCATCAGAACTGTCCCCATCAGAACTGTCCCCTCCAGAACTGCCCCTCCATAACTATCCCCACCAGAACTGTCCCCACCAGAACTATCCCTACCAGAACTGTCCTCACCAAAACTTTCCCTTACAACCACCAGAACTGTCCCATACAACCACCAGAACTCTCCCCACAAAAACTGTCCCCGTAAGAACTGTCCCCACCAGAACTGTCCCCGCCAGAACTGTCCCCACCAGAACTGTCCCCACCAGAACTGTCCCCACCAGAACTGTCCCCACGAGAACTGTCCCCACCAGAACTGTCCCAACCAGAACTGTCCCCTCCAGAACGGACCCCTCCAGAACAGACCCCACCAGGACTGTCCCCACCAGGAACTATCCCCACCTGGAACTGACCCCACCAGGAACTGTCCCCACAGGAACTGTCCCCACAGGAACTGTCCCCACCGGAATTTTCCCCACCAGAACTGTCCCCACCAAAACTTTTCTCACAAAAACTGTTCCCACCAGAACTGTCCCCACCAAAACTGTCCCCACCAGAACTGTCCCCTAGAACCACCAAAACTGTCCCCACCAGAACTGTCCCCACAAAAACTTTTCCCACCAAAACTGTCTCCTAGAAACACCAGAACTGTTCCCACCAAAACTGTCCCCTACAACCACCAGAACTGTCCCCACCAAAACTGTCCCCTACAACCACTAGAACTGTCTCCACCATAACTGTCCCCTACAACCACCAGAACTGTCCCCACCAAAACTGTCCCCACCAAAACTGTCCCCTACAACCACCAGAACTGTCTCCATCAAAACTGTCCCCAACAACCACCAAAACTGTCCCCAACAACCACCAAAATTGTCCCCAAAAACCACTAAAACTGTCCCCAACAACCACCAGAACTGTCCCTTACAACTACAGAACTGTTCCATACAACCACCAGAACTGTCTCCACCAAAACTGTCCCTTACAACCACCAGAACTGTCCTCACTAAAACTGTCCCCTACAACCACCAGAACTGTCCCCACCAGAACTGTCCTTACAAGAACTGTCCCCCAAAAAACTGTCCCCAAAAAAACTGTCCCCAAAAAAACTGTCCCCATCAAAACTGTCCGCACCAGAAATGTCCCCACCAGAAATGTCCCCACCAGAACTGTCCCCATCAGAACTTTCCCCACCAGAACTATTCTCACCGGAAAAGGCCCCACCAGAACTGTCCCCACCAGAACTGTCCCCACCAGAACTGTCCCCACCAGAACTGTCCCCTACAACCACCAAAACTGTCCCCACTAAAACTGTCCCCACCAGAACTGTCCCCACCAGAAGTGTCCCCACCAGAACTGTCCCCACGAGAACTGTCCCCACCAGAACTGTCTCCACTAGATCTGTCCCCACCAGAACTGTCCCTAACAAAACTGTCCCCACCAGAACTGTCCCTAACAAAACTGTCCCCACCAGAACTGTTCCCACCAGAACTGTCCCCACCAGAACTGTCCCCACCAGAACTGTCCCCACCAGAACTGTCCCAACCCAGGGTGGGGTTGTGGCCGTTTGTTGTTGCCCGAAGACCTGGTATTCGATTCAGTCAGTAATTTCTAGGGAGGGAGGGTGGGAAAAAGGGGTGGGGGGTTAGGGTCTAGATATCTTGACTGATCACCACGACCACACGTACGACATGTCGTGAAACGATGGCCCAGAATGGACATTGTCTGTCTCTTGGACACCACGGAAGGCTCTAGAGGACACAGCAGATAACCCTCCAACATAATGAGAAGACACCCTTTACAGACATATTTCGTAATTACAGACTAGGTGGGTTACTTTCTGGTATTTGCTACATGGGTCTTCTGGTATTGGCTACATGGGTCTTCTGGTATTGGCTACATGGGTCTTCTGGCATTGGATACATGGGTCTTCCGGTATTGGCTACATGGATCTTCTGGTATTGGCTACACGGGTCTTCTGGTATTGGCTACATGGGTCTTCTGGTATTGGCTACATGGGTCTGCTGGTATTGGCTACATGGGTCTTCTGGTATTGGCTACACGGATCTTCTGGTATTGGCTACACGGGTCTTCTGGTATTGGCTACATGGGTATCTGGTATTGGCTACATGGGTCTTCTGGTATTGACTACATGGGTATCTGGTATTGGCTACATGGGTCTTCTGGTATTGGCTACATGGGTCTTCTTGGGTTGGCTACATGGGACTTATTGTCTTAGGTACATGGGTTTGATTGTATTGGCTACATGGATTTGATTGTTCTGGCTACATGGGTTTGATTGTGTTGGCTACATTTGTTTGATGGTGTTGGCTACATGGGTTTGATGGTGTTGACTACATGGGTTTGATTGTGTTGGCTACATGGGTTTAATTGTATTGGCTACATAGGTTTGATTGTGTTGGCTACATGGATTTGATTGTGTTGGCTACATGAATTTGATTGTGTTGGGTACAGGGGTTTTATTGTGTTGGCTACATTGGTCTTCTGGTATTGGCTACATGGGTTTTTTGTTTTGTCTACGTGGATTACTGTGGTTATCTTGTTGTACTGAGGTGGTTATCTTGTTGTATTGAGGTGGTTATCTTGTTGTGGTAAGATGGTTATCTTGTTGTATTGAGGTGGTTATCTTGTTGTGGTAAGATGGTTATCTTGTTGTATTGAGGTGGTTATCTTGTTGTGGTAAGATGTTTATCTTGTTGTACTGAGGTGGTTATCTTGTTGTATTGAGGTGGTTATCTTGTTGTGGTAAGATGGTTATATTGTTGTACTGAGGTGGTTATCTTGTTGTACTGAGGTGGTTATCTTGTTGTGGTGAGGTGGTTATCTTGTTGTGGTAAGATGGTTATCTTGTTGTGATAAGATGGTTATCTTGTTGTGGTAAGATGGTTATCTTGTTTTGGTAAGATGGTTATCTTGTTTTGGTAAGATGGTTATCTTGTTTTGGTGAGATGGTTATCTTGTTGTGGTGAGGCGGTTATCTTGTTGTGGTGAGGCGGTTATCTTGTTGTAGTGACGTGGTTAACTTGTTGTACTGAGGTGGTTATCTTATTGTTGTGAAGTGGTTATCTTATTGTTGTGAGGTGGTTATCTTGCTGTTGTGAGGTGGTTATCTTATTGTGGTGAGGTGGTTATCTTGTTGTAGTGACGTTCTTAACTTGTACTGATGTGGTTATCTTATTGTTGTGAAGTGGTTATCTTGTTGTTGTACTGATGTGGTTATCTTGTTGGACTGAGGTGGTTATCTTGTTGTACTGAGGTGGTTATCTTGTTGTGGTGAAGTGGTTATCTTGTTGTGGTAAAGTGGTTATCTTGTTGTAGTGACATGGTTAACTTGTTGTACTGAGGTGGTTATCTTGTTGTTGTACTGAGGTGTTATCTTGTTGTTGTACTGAGGTGTTATCTTGTTGTACTGAGGTGGTTATCTTGTTGTGGTGAAGTGGTTATGTGGTTGCTGTGCTCCTGTACGAGCCGTACTGTGGTGTCTAAGACTGTATGACTTACCCATTGAAAGTATCGATCGGGCCCGCCATCGATCTGCCAGCCTATTTGTTTTAATTTGGTAGTACATGCTGTCATGTCCATTCTAGTTGATCCATTAAATGTTTGTTTGTCTATCGTCTGATTTGGTTGAGTTCTGGATCTCTGTATTGGATCATAGTTTGTCTTGAGTGGGTCGTGTTCTGGATATCTGGACTGGATCATAGTTGAAGTGGGTCGTGTTCTGGATCTCTGGACTGGATCATAGTTTGTCTGAGTGGGTCGTATTCTGGATCACTTGACTGAATCATAGTTGAAGTGGGTCGTGTTCTAGATCTCTGGACTGGATCATAGTCTGTCTGAGTGGGTCGTGTTCTGAATTTCTGGACCGGATCATAATTTGTCTGAGTGGGTCGTGTTCTGAATTTCTGGACCGGATCATAGTTTGTTTGAGTGGGTCGTGTTCTGGATCTCTGGACTGGATCATAGTTTCATAATACAAATACAGGCTCCTGTTCTGTCTCTGATGTCTGTGCCCACTCTAGTTCTGTTCTGTCCCTGATGTCTGTGCCTGATCTCTGTGCCCGATCTCTGTGCCAGATCTCTGTGCCCGATCTCTGTGCCCGATCTCTATGTCCGATGTCTGTGTCTGATCTCTGTGTCTGATCTGTGTCTGATGTCTGTGCCCAATGTCTGTACCCGATGTCTGTACCTGATGTCTGTGCTCACTGGTGACCAAAGAGTTGCCCAGCTCTTTAGTTAGTTTACCTCTCACAGCAAATAAAATCGTTCATCCTTCCAGTAGTGAAACTGTCCGGTGTACCCAGCGAATAATTAACTGATAACCTCAGGCCAGCCAGCTCTTGCTCTTGAATGGCTCAAGTGGGCGACTCAACGGGCAAACAGTCATTATTCAGAGCCCAATAACCATAAACAGAATACCACTTTTTAGACAAATACTTTCCCATTTTCTTTGGAAATCTGGAAAAGGAACATCCGGCCTGAAGGATGGTTGGGTGTTGGTAGAGTTGGGAGAGGGGTGAGGGAAGGGAGGAGGGGGTTGCCATTCGTACCTTTCATGTTTTTTATCTGTCGATTGTTGTATCTGGGATATTGTGGTGTGAATATATTTTTAATCTGTGACTTGTCTATCTGTCTAGGTGTCTACGTGTATTGACTTGTCTATCTGTCTAGGTGTCTACGTGTATTGACTTGTCTATCTGTCTAGGTGTCTACGTGTATTGACTTGTCTATCTGTCTAGGTGTCTACGTGTATTGACGTGTCTATCTGTCTAGGTGTCTACGTGTATTAACTTGTCTATCTGTCTAGGTGTCTACGTGTATCGACTTTGTCTAGGTTTTTACGTGTATTGACTTGTCTATCTGTCTAGGTGTCTACGTGTATTGACGTGTTTATCTGTCTAGGTGTCTACGTGTATTGGTGTGTCTATCTGTCTAGGTGTCTACGTGTATATACACGTCTCAACTACGTGTATATACACTTCTCAAAGATGTATATATTCTGTTAAATAGATTGAATAGACTTGTAGACACACGTGTCTGACCGAAACATTTTGTGATTAGACTATGATACAGACTGTACTCTAACACTGAACTCTATGATACAGCCTGTACTCTAACACTGAACTCTATGATACAGCCTGTACTCTAACACTGAACTCTATGATACAGCCTGTACTCTAACACTGAACTCTATGATACAGACTGTACTCTAACACTGAACTCTATGGTACAGACTGTACTCTAACACTGAACTCTATGATACAGCCTGTACTCTAACACTGAACTCTATGATACAGCGATGTGTGGCCCTAATATCAACATAAGAGCATGGAATATGCGATTCTAATGATCGGGTTCCAGTTGGCACAGGCATAATGGGATCAAAGAACCAGGCTACACAGTCTGTCAAGCCATAAGTTAAATCATATTCAAAGAGTGGCCAACTACTTGGATCATGCCAGCTTTCGGCGAAGTAAATATCCTTGTAATCTGCTGTCTGGGAGGTTAGCCAAGGTTAGCATTAGTTAATACTATCAACAGCTCAGGAAGACAAGGCACGTGGCTTGAACTGATTGCTTGGGGTTTGATTCTCAGATAAGAGTTGGTGTGGGATGGAGATATCTGGTGTGGGATGGAGATATCTGGTGTGGGATGGAGATATCTGGTGTGGGATGGAGATATCTGGTGGTGTGGGATGGAGATATCTGGTGTGGGATGGAGATATCTGGTGTGGGATGGAGATATCTGGTGTGGGATGGAGATATCTGGTGTGGGATGGAGATATCTGGTGTGGGATGGATATATCTGTTGTGGGATGGAGATATCTGGTGTGGGATGGATATATCTGGTGTGGGATGGAGATATCTGGTGTGGGATGGATATATCTGTTGGTGTGGGATGGAGATATCTGTTGTGGGATGGAGATATCTGGTGTGGGATGGAGATATCAGTTGGTGTGGGATGGAGATATCAGTTGGTGTGGGGTGGAGATATCTGGTGTGGGATGGAGATATCAGTTTGTGTGGGGTGGAGATATCTGTTGGTGTGGGGTGGAGATATCTGGTGTGGGATGGAGATATCAGTTGGTGTGGGATGGAGATATCAGTTGGTGTGGGGTGGAGATATCTGGTGTGGGATGGAGATATCAGTTTGTGTGGGATGGAGATATCTGGTGTGGGATGGAGATATCTGGTGTGGGATGGAGATATCTGTTGGTGTGGGATGGAGATATCTGTTGTGGGATGGAGATATCTGGTGTGGGATGGAGATATCAGTTGGTGTGGGATGGAGATATCAGTTGGTGTGGGGTGGAGATATCTGGTGTGGGATGGAGATATCAGTTTGTGTGGGGTGGAGATATCTGGTGTGGGATGGAGTGATGGATTCAAGTCTAACTTAAACCAACTGTTTCGGCAGATATACATCTTCCTGACCATCGGACATAAATCTACTTTTTGTTTTGCACGGCAAAGATGTACGTGTATGAGCGACATAGATGGACCTCTGAGAGTGGTGTCACTTTCAATTCAGGTTAATAATTGCGAACACGCCACTGCCGTCCCAGGAGCCGGTACCCCACCAGTCAATGGATCGTCAAGTTGGGGTTGCGGGCCTGATCTCTCTAGACCAGCACTTGCACGTTAACCAGCAACTGACACGACCCCCTGATTAGTTTGGAACACTGCCGCACAACAATAACATTTTTGGGGAAGGCCATCCTCAATATCACATTTACAAACACGCGAGCGTGAGCATAAACACACGTACACACACACGCGCACACGCGCACACATACACACACGATATTTTATTCATGTCAGTCCGTTGTTGCCGATGTAGACCGTAGACACGTCTCTCAGCGCAGCTCACATTAACAATGTTGTTGTACGGTTGCCCATCAGGTAGGTGCCACCTGTCTGCAGGTAGGTTTGTCCACGAGATGTGTTGTATAGCTCGTCTGTTCTAGACTGCTGACTCTAACCTCCCCCACCCAAACCCCCATCTCTTTTCCCCCCACCCAAAAGCCACCATCTTCTCCCCCCCCCCTTTTCAAGTAAAGACAGATGTGAAAAACTCTTCTCAACGCGCAACAAAATGTAACGAGGTAAGACACATACATTGCCGAACGTGGTCACGTTCAGATAAACACACGCACGCATAAACACATACAAACACACACAGATAAACACACACATATAAACACATACAAACACTCACAAATAAACACACAAACACACATACAAACACAAATAAACACCACACATAAACACATACAAACACACACAAATAAAACACATATACAAACACAAATACACACACACGTAACATACAAATACACACATAACACATCCAAACACACGCATACAAATACACACACACGTAAACAGATCCGAACACACACAAATAAACGAACATACAAACACACACAAATAAACACATACACACACACTCAAACAGATCCAAACACACGCAAATAAACATACGCACACATAAACACATCCAAACGCACACAAATAAACATACTCATAAACAGATCCAAACACACACAAATAAACATACTCATAAACAGATCCAAACACACACAAATAAATATACACACATAAAAACACTCATAAACACATTCAAACAATCCAAACACACGCAAGCACATCCAAACACATCCAAACACATCCAAACCCATCCAAAAACTTCGAAACACATCCAAACACACACAAACACGTCCAACCACATCCAAACATATCGAAACACACACAAACATGTCCAACCACATCCAAACATATCGAAACACATCCAAACATACAAAAACACACACAAACACTTCCAAACACATTGAAACGCATTCCAATACATCCAAACATACACAAACACATCGAAACATATCGAAACACATCTAAACACATCCGAACACACAAACATAATCAAACACACCTCTTTCAGGGTTTGGTAGTGGGAGATTGAGAACGAGCGAAGAGGAAGAAGAAAAAGAAGAAACACTCACACACAAAGATATACTGAAACACATTAAGACACACTATGTACTCATTATAAAAACAGTTGTTTTCCTACTTCAGTTACGCCTGGGGAAAGCCAGCTATCCATTTGTGTATTCCCTGTACCAGATTTGGGCAAATCCTGACGAGTTTTTCTTTCAAATGATCAAGTCCCGCTGTTAATGGTGGAGCGCATGCGCAGTTATAAGTGTCAGACAGGGAGTGTGGGGGCGAGGGCTAAGAGGCAAGATGAATACTGTTAAAGTGACAAGACACGTACCGAGACAGACAAGACACGTACCGAGACAGACAAGACACGTACCGAGACAGAGACAAGACACGTACAGAGACAGACAAGACACGTACAGAGACAGACAAGACACGTACAGAGACAGACAAGACACGTACCGAGACAGACAAGACACGTACCGAGACAGACAAGACACGTACCGAGACAGACAAGACACGTACCGAGACAGACAAGACACGTACCGAGACAGACAAGACATGTACCGAGACAGACAAGACATGTACCGAGACAGACAAGACACGTACAGAGACAGACAAGACACGTACAGAGACAGACAAGACACGTACCGAGACAGACAATACACGTACCGAGACAGACAAGACACGTACCGAGACAGACAAGACACGTACCGAGACAGACAAGACATGTACCGAGACAGACAAGACATGTACCGAGACAGACAAGACACGTACCGAGACAGACAAGACAGGTTCAGAGATAGACAAAACATGTACAGAGAGAGAACAAGACAGGTACATAGACAGACAAGACACGTACAGAGACAGACAAGCTGTAGAAGAGACAGACAAGACACGTACAGAGACAGACAAGACAGGTATAGAGACAGACAAGACTCGTACAGAGACAGGGAAGACAGGTACAGAGACAAGCAAGATAGGTACAAAGACAGACACGACAGGTACAGAGAGACAGACAAGACAGGTACAGAGAGACAGACAAGACAGGTACAGAGAGACAGACAAGACATGTACAGAGACAGACAAGCTGTAACAGAGACAGACAAGACAGGTACAGAGACAAACAAGTTGTAGAAGAGACAGATAAGACACGTACAGAGACAGGTAAGACAGGAGAAGAGACAGACAAGACAGGAGAAGAGACAGAGACAAGATAGGAGAAGAGACAGATAAGACACGTACAGAGACAGACAAGACCGGAGAAGAGACAGACAAGACAGGAGAAGAGACTATCTAAGGAACGTTTACTCACAATTTGGATCGTTGAGTCGATTTCTGTCAACGTTCTAGACTGTGTCTATAAAGCGGCTAGACTGTGTCTATAAAGCGGCTAGACTGTGTCTACAAAGCGGCTAGACTTTATATTAAGTTTCTATGAAGCGTCTAGACTGTCTGGAAAGTGTCTCTACAGCGTCAAGACTGTCTTGAAAGTGTCTAAACTTTGTCCAGATTATGTCTATAAAGTGCCCACTCCTTCCACGAAATAGCACTTGAACAATCCAGGGAAATATGAGAGCAGGAGTTGGCAACCTGGCGACACCAGGGTCTGTGACCGTGGACCGTCTCCTCGGCTTACTACACAATGTGGTTGGGGAGTCAGACCCTCACGAGCCGAGTCAGAAGTGAGGACGGCCAGAGTTTCGCCTCAGAGCGAGCGAGTTGGTCCGCTATTAGATTTCCTCAGCTCCCAGTAGCTCGTGCTGAAACGTGAATGGTAGTCTCGCGGCCAGCGCGGGAACCTACGGGACCATACTCTCACACCATCACCACGGACTGGGGCCTCCCACCCTCATCAGTTGGTTGTGACGAACCGGGGGGAGAGAGTAGTTGTTGTCTTTGGTCAATCTACCATTTCAGGACGGAGTATGGAGAAAGGTTGTTCACAAAGGGGATTGAGAGAGGATTGACAGAGGATTGACAGAGGATTGAGAAAGGATTGAGAAAGGACTGAGAGGATTCAGAGAGGATTGAGAGAGGATTGAGAGAGGATTGAGAAAGAACTGAGAGAGGATTGAGAGAGGATTGAGAGAGGATTGAGAGACCCATAGAAAAGATTGTGGGAGGGAAGTTGGTAGGGAGGGGATTGTGAGAGGGAACTTGGAAGGGAAGGGAAGGGAAGATGACGAGGAAAACATGTCTCTAAAGGGAGTAGAAAATCCAAAATAATAAAGTTCATCACAACGACAAAAATCCTGTCTGGGCATGATCCATGTTCAAGCCAGCTGTCTGGAGGTAGACTAGATCTGACCCGACATGCGTGGTTGACCCAGCTGTCTGGAGGTAGGCTAGATCTGACCCGACATGCGTGGTTGAGACAGTTGTTCCGGCTGGGTTTGACTCCAGGACATCCCGACCCTTGGGAACCTGCCCATCTGACTATTTACTGGCTAGAAACCTTACCCAGCCAAACAAAACACGACGCCGGCCGTGGTCGATCACATGTGGTCTGCAGGTGTGACTTCCATCATTGAGCGTGTAACAATGTTACTGTAAGTTTAACCAGAGTTGGCAGCGTGTAACAATGTTACTGTAAGTTTAACCAGAGTTGATAGGGTGTAACAATGTTACTGTAAGTTTAACCAGAGTTGGCAGAGTGTTACAATCTTACTGTAAGTTTAACCAGAGTTGGCAGGGTGTAACAATCTTACTGTAAGTTTAACCAGAGTTGGCAGGGTGTAACAATCTTACTGTAAGTTTAACCAGAGTTGGCAGGGTGTAACAATCTTACTGTAAGCTTAACCAGAGTTGGCAGGGTGTAACAATGAAACTATAAGTTTAACTAGTGTTGGCAGGGTGTAACAATGTTACTGTAAGTTTAACCAGAGTTGGCAGGGTGTAACAATCTTACTGTAAGTTTAACCAGAGTTGGCAGGGTGTAACAATCTTACTGTAAGTTTAACCAGAGTTGGCAGGGTGTAACAATGTTACTGTAAGTTTAACCAGAGTTGGCAGGGTGTAACAATCTTACTGTAAGATTAACCAGAGTTGGCAGGGTGTAACAATGTTACTGTCAGTTAAACCAGAGTTGGCAGGGTGTAACAATGTTACTGTTAGTTTAACCAGAGTTGGCGGGTGTAACAATGTTTAAGCAACCAAAACCTCGTCAGCTCCCGGTGGGGCATCAGCTTTCACCAGTCACCCAATGTCACCAAACGCTGACCTGTCTACTTCTAATGAAGTTTCTTGACTCCTTGGAGTCCGCGGCCTTTTACGAGTCAGCTGGTATGTCCTAATGAACCCAGGAGCTAGTATGTCCTAATGAACCCATGAGCTGGTATGTCCTAATGAACCCAGGAGCTGGTATGTCCTAATGAACCCAGGAGATGGTATTTCCAAATGAACCCAGGAGCTGGTATGCCCTAATGAACGTAGGAGTTGGTATGCCCTAATGAACCCAGGAGCTGGTATGTCCTAATGAACCCAGGAGCTGGTATGCCCTAATGAACCCAGGAGCTGGTATGTCCAAATGAACCCAGGAGCTGGTATGTCCTAATGAACCCAGGAGCTGGTATGTCCTAATGAACCCAGGAGCTAAGCCAGTGGAAGCGAAGGCATCCAGAAGGCTCACCGAAGTTGGACAGGTCATGGGTAAGGGAATAGGCTCATCACGGACAACTTACCTAGAGTAGAATAGGTCAGGTTAGGGTAGGGAGGTTAAGTTAGGGTAGGGAGGTTAGGTTAGGGAGGTTAGGTTAGGTTAGGGTAGAGAGGTTAGGTTATGGTAGGGAGGTTAGGTTAGGGAGGTTAGGTTAGGTTAGGGTAGGGAGGTTAGGTTAGGGTAGGGAGGTTAGGTTAGGTCAGGTTCGGGTAGGGAGGTTAGGTTAGGGTAGGGAGGTTAGGTTAGGGAGGTTAGGTTAGGTTAGGGTAGGGAGGTTAGGTTAGGGTAGGGAAGTTAGGTTAGGGAGGTTAGGTTAGGTTAGGGTAGGGAGGTTAGGTTAGGGTAGGGAGGTTAGGTTAGGGAGGTTAGGTTAGGTTAGGATAGGGAGGTTAGGTTAGGGTAGGGAGGTTAGGTTAGGGTAGGGAGGTTAGGTAAGGTCAGGTTAGGGTAGGGAGGTTAGATTAGGGTAGGGAAGTTAGGTTAGGGAGGTTAGGTTAGGTTAGGGAGGTTAGGTTAGGGTAGTGATGTTAGGTTAGGGTAGGGAGGTTAGGTTAGGTCAGGTTAGGGTAGCGAGGTTAGGTTAGGTCAGGTTTGGGTAGGGAGGTTAGGTTAGGGTAGGGAGGTTAGGTTAGGGTAGGGAGGTTAGGTTAGGTCAGGTTTGGGTAGGGAGGTTAGGTTAGGGTAGGGAGGTTAGGTTAGGGTAGTGAGGTTAGGTTAGGGTAGTGAGGTTAGGTTAGGTTAGGGCAGGGTAGGGAGGTTAGGGCAGGTTAGGGCAAGTTGCGGCAGGTTGGGCATGTTAGGTTAGGACAAGTTGGGGCAGGTCTGAAAGCCACAAGGAAGCTCCACGGCTGACTGCCGGTCTGAAAGCCACAAGGAAGCTCCACGGCTGACTGCCCGTCTGAAAGCCACAAGGAAGCTCCACGGCTGACTGCCCGTCTGAAAGCCACAAGGAAGCTCCACGGCTGACTGCCCGTCTGAAAGCCACAAGGATGCTCCAAGGCTGACTGCTGGTCTGAAAGCCACAAGGAAGCTCCACGACTAACTGCCCGTCTGAAAGCCACAAGGAAGCTCCAGGGCTGACTGCTGGTCTGAATACCAAGAAGAAAACGAATATAGCGACATGGAATGCTAGAACAATGTACCAGGCAGGTAAGACAGTCCAGATAGCTAAAGAGATGAGGAATTTCAAATTGGCAGTGCTTGGACTGTGCGAAACAAGATGGACACCATCGGGAGAGATAAGGCTGGCTACTGGGGAAATGATCATGTATTCTGGAAAAGGGGGAGCTGATGCCCAACATACAGATGGAGTTTAACTGATGCCCACCAGAGAAGCACAGCGGGTGCTCATAAAGTGGGAAGCTATTACCAACCGAATCATGAGCGCAAGTTTTAGAACGAGGAACAAAAACATCAATATAAACATCATCCAGTGCCATGCCGCAACTAACGAGGCAGACGACGATAAAAAGCAAGAGTTCTACAAGCTGGAAGAGGTCCTTGACTGGCAGAAAAAGAAATATCTCTTAATTTTAATGGGAGACTTCAATGCTAAAGTTGGAGCAAACAATCTAGGTTACGAGCAGATGATGGGCTGACAAGGAATGGGACAGATTATGGGAATACAAGGAATGGAACAGATTATAGGAAGACAAGGAATGGGACAGATTATGGGAAGACAAGTAATGGGACAGATTATAGGAAGACATGGAATGGGACAGATGAACAAATGTGGAGGAATGTGTCCAGAGCTATGTGCTCTACACAAAATTATATTATAATTGTAGGACGCATGTTTGCACATAAAAACATACAGAGGGCTACATGGCAATCTCTAGACCATGTATCAGATCACATCTGTGTCAGTCAAGCGTTGGACGACGCTTCCCTCACCGAATGTTCCATCCAGCCTGATGTTCGTCTCTTAATGTTTTGTTCCAGTTGTCGATGCTGGCGCCTTCTCGCATGCAGTCGTTCATCACCATGTCCTGCCACTTTATGCCGTTACCCGTGGAAGACTTCCTTTAAACAAGGACTGAATCTTTGTTGTATGGCTTTTGTCGTTCTTCATGTCTTGGCTGTATCTTGATATCTCTGGATCTCCATATTTTGTTTAGTGTCAGGAATGCCCCTCGTGCCTATCCGATTCTGGTCCTTACATCTGTACCTCCTGATGTGCTGCCCAAATAGGTCAAGGTATCCACTTCCTGCATCTGCTCTCCCTCCAGCATGATTGGTTCTCTGATGATAGTGTTGAGTTTAAGGAGCTTGATTTCTTCATGTTGATATTCAGTCCTCGTTTGGCTGGTTGTTCTTTCACCCGATCAAGTTTCTCTTGCAATTGTCGTACACTACCACCCCACAACCACCTCACAACCACAGTCTGTGGACTACCATACCTCCACCACACCTCCACCAGACCTCCACCACACCTCCACCACACCTCCATCACACCTCCACCAGACATCCACCACACCTCCACCACACCTCCACCAGACATCCACCACACCTCCACCAGACATCCACCACACCTCCACTACACCTCCACCACACCTCCACCAGACATCCCCCACACCTCCACCAAATCTCCACCAGACCTCCACCAGACCCCCACCCCACCTCCACCAGAACTCCACCACACCTACACGCTACCAAATCTGACCAGTCCAGCCGTTAATCATTGATGAGCGAGTCCTGTCAGATAATTGATGCAGGCCGTCTCCTCCAGTTTCTGTCACCTCCAGGCCAGTTCAATTATTTATATCTATGTTCTCCTCAACTTAATAAACACATCTCTCTTCCACTCTCTCTCTCTTTCACTCTCTCTCTCTCTCTTTCACTCTCTCTTTCACTATCTCTCTCTCTTTCAGTATCTCTCTCTCGCATCTGTTTGCGCGTGTCTGTGTCTGTCTGTCAGTTTCTCTCTCACACAATCGCTGTCTCATATTGTCGTGTGTCTGTCTCTATCTTTCTGCGTGTGTATATGTCTATGTGCGTCTGTGTCTGTCTTAGTGTGTCTGTGTGTGTCTGTGTCTGTCTGTTTCTGCCTGTGTGTCTGTCTGTGTCTGTCTGGGTCTATGTCTGTGTCTGTCTGGGTCTGTGTCTGTGTCTGACTGGGTCTGTGTCTGTGTGTGTCAGTGTCTGTCTGTGTCTGTCTGGTCTGTGTCTGTGTCTGTCTGTGTCTGTGTATGTCTGGGTCTGTGTCTTTGTCTGTCTGGGTATGGGTCTGTGTGTGTCTGTGTCTGTCTGGGTCTGTGTCTGTCTGTGTCTGTCTGTGTCTGTATGTGTGTGTCTGTGTCTATCTGTGTCTGTGTGTGTGTGTCTGTGTCTGTCTGGGTCTCTGTGTGTCTGTGTCTGTATGTGTCTGTCTGTGTCTGTCTGGGTCTGTGTTTGTCTGGGTCTGTGTCTGTGTGTGTCTGTGTCTGTCTGTCTCTGCCTGTGTGTCTGTGTGTGCGTTTTCTCTCAGTCTATGTATGTCTCTCTATCGTCGTTTCATCGAATATGAGTGTCACACCCTCACATGAGCCTCACACCCTCACAAGAGCATCACACCCTCACATGAGCCTCGCCTGAGAATCACATGAGCCTCACACCCTCACATGAGCCTCATACCCTCACATGAGCCTCATACCCTCACATGAGCCTCACACCCTCACATGAGCCTCACACCCTCACATGAGCCTCACACCCTCGCCTGAACCTCACACCCTCACATGAGCTTCACACCCTCACAAGAGCCTCACGCCCTCACAAGAGCCTCACACCCACACAAGAGCCTCACACCCACACAAGAGCCTCACACCCTCACAAGAGCCTCACACCCTCACAAGAGTCTCACACCCTCACATGAGCCTCGCCTGAGCCTCACACCATCACAAGAGCCTCACACCCTCACATGAGCCTCGCCTGAGCCTCACACCATCACAAGAGCCTCACACCCTCACATGAGCCTCACACAGCTTCAATCTTCTGTCTATCTTATATCCTCATTTATCATTTCCTTTCTCTCACTCTTTCTCTAACTCACAATTTCTCTCATTCTTTCTCTCACTTTTCAACTTTATTCCCACTCTTCAGCTCATTCTTTCTCGTGCCTTCTCTAATTCTTCCTCTCATTCCTTCTCTCTAACATTCTTGCCTACCAAAATTATATTTAGGCCTCTATCTTGGTTCCTAGCCGACCTGGGTGGATGCCCATGTGCAGGTCCCACCTAGCCGACCTGGGTGGATGCCCATGTGCAGGTCCCACCTAGCCGACCTGGGTGGATGCCCATGTGCAGGTCCCACCTAGCCGACCTGGGTGGATGCCCATGTGCAGGTCCCACCTAGCCGACCTGGGTGGATGCCTCTGTGCAGGTCCCAGCTCTAGTATGAGTTGGATGTAGTCGGGAGTAGGATTTCCTGCTTAGTGGGCTAGGCTCGAGCAGCTTATTACTCTGCTGCGTTGGGACAAGTACCGTGGAGAGTGGTTAACCGATGTGCGAGTCCATCTTAATAGACTCAAACACTAGAGCAGAGTAGACCAATAGCCTGTTAGACGCCATCTATGTTGCTCTAACAGACCACCTAACCATGGCTGGTGGTATGCCATGTCAAACAGTTAGTCGCCTCGTAGGACATGCTCTCTGTGGGACAGTGGTGCTATTCTTTTCATTGTCGTACACAAAGAGCCCGGCGGACCGCTTGGCGTGGCCTCTTTAAGAGTGCAGTATTAACCCCCATTCCTCTTAAAGCCTATCCAACCCATGGTTATCACAGAGACCTGACGTCTGACGAAGGCTAGAATTAATATCTTGGTTTGAAAAAAAGCTTTTGAAACACAATCACATGTATGGCACAGGGCTAGACAGGAACACCTCTACGGACCGTCTGTGACATCACCCTACGGACAGTCTGTGACATCACCCTACGGACCGTCTGTGACATCACCCTACGGACAGTCTGTGACATCACCCTACGGACCGTCTGTGACATCACCCTACGGACAGTCTGTGACATCACCCTACGGACAGTCTGTGACATCACCCTACGGACCGTCTGTGACATCACCCTACGGACAGTCTGTGACATCACCCTACGGACCGTCTGTGACATCACCCTACGGACAGTCTGTGACATCACCCTACGGACAGTCTGTGACATCACTCTACGGACCGTCTGTGACATCACCCTACGGACAGTCTGTGACATCACCCTACGGACAGTCTGTGACATCACCCTACGGACAGTCTGTGACATCACCCTACGGACAGTCTGTGACATCACCCTACGGACAGTCTGTGACATCACCCTACGGACAGTCTGTGACATCACCCTACGGACAGTCTGTGACAAATGATAGGAGAAGATTACATTCAGAAAATAATCTCCCATCTAGAACGGGAACATATTTCACTCTGAAACTGTGGGGTCGTCAAGGCTCAGTGAGGAGACCTGAAGTAACATAAGGACAAGTAGTGGGTCTGATGGATACCGGTCCAAGTCGGATACACGCACAATGACTCTGGACCTAGAGGACCCATGTAGCTGTGTTGGCTGGGAGACCTAGAGGACCCATGTAGCTGTGAGACCTATAGGACCCATGTAGCTGTGAGGGTAGGCAGACTTAAAGGACCCATGTAGATGTGAGAGCTGTGAGACCTAGAGGACCCATGTAGCTGTGAGGGCAGGGAGACTTAGAGGACCCATGTAGCTGTGAGGGTAGGGAGACTTAGAGGACCCATGTAGCTGTGCAGGCTGTGAGACAAGGGGACCCATGTAGCTGGGATACCTAGAGGACACATGTAGCTGTGAGGGATGTGAGACCTAGAGGACCCATGTAGCTGTGAGGGATGTGAGATCTAGAGGACTCATGTAGCTGTGAGGGCTGTGAGACCTAGAGGACCCATGTAGCTGTGAGGGATGTGAGACCTAGAGGACCCATGTAGCTGTGAGGGATGTGAGACCTAGAGGACTCATGTAGCTGTGAGGGCTGTGAGACCTAGAGGACCCATGTAGCTGTGAGGGATGTGAGACCTAGAGGACTCATGTAGCTGTGAGGGCTGTGAGACCTAGAGGACCCATGTAGCTGTGAGGGATGTGAGACCTAGAGGACCCATGTAGCTGTGAGGGTAGGAAGACTTAGAGGACCCATGTAGCTGTGAGGGCAGGGAGACTTAGATGCTCCGTTTGAGGGAGTGTGGGTTAAAGCCATGACAGGTGAGCTGTTTGAGGGAGTGTGGTATCTTACCTGAATGGAAGCACGTACCAGTTAACCCTAACCCCCGGACACACCTAACAAAAACATTATAATAGAAAGCTGGCGACAGCGCGTGGGGAAGTGTCAGTTTGATCTAAGCACAAGTTGGGCTAGACCGGATCTGCGAACAAGATGGACTAGACCGGATCTGCGAACAAGATGGACTAGACCGGATCTGAGAACAAGATGGACTAGACCGGATCTGCGAACAAGATGGACTAGACCGGATCTGCGAACAAGATGGACTAGACCGGATCTGCGAACAAGATGGACTAGACCGGATCTGCGAACAAGATGGACTAGACCGGATCTGCGAACAAGATGGACTAGACCGGATCTGCGAACAAGATGGACTAGACCGGATCTGCGAACAAGATGGACTAGACCGGATCTGAGGGGAAATCACCATGGATATGATTTCTGTTTGTATGAGTGTGACAGCAGGATGGAAGTGTGGGTATGTGTGGCTGAATGTGTGTGGGTGTTTGTGTGAGTGTGTGTTTGTGTAGGTGTGTGTGGCTGAATGTGTGTGGGTGTTTGTGTGGGTGTGTGTGGCTGAATGTGTGTGGGTGTTTGTGTGAGTGTGTGTTTGTGTAGGTGTGTGTGGCTGAATGTGTGTGGGTGTTTGTGTGAGTATGTGTTTGTGTAGGTGTGTGTGGCTGAATGTGTGTGGGTGTTTGTGTGGGTGTGTGTGGCTGAATGTGTGTAGGTGTTTGTGTGGGTGTATGTGGCTGAATGTGTGTGGGTGTTTGTGCGAGTGTGTGTTTGTGTAGGTGTGTGTGTGTATGTTTTCCCATGAGAAATATCCATAAAATATCTGAAAATTTGAAACGAAGTTTCATTTTAGTCGCTCATATAAGAGGAGAGAATGCGGAAATCGGGAGGAGAAATCAGGCCAACACAATCACTGCCGGCACTGGAGACGTGATGCTCCGTGGGGGGCGATACTGACAATTAGTTGGTGATGGGAGTTTGTAGAGAGAGGGAGATCGTGGGCGACAGTGGAGTTTGGAAAGGGCAAGAAAGTACATCATAGATTAGATAGTAAGTTTAGAGAGGAGAGGGGAAGTCGAGAGAGGTGGGCGGAGGGGGGGACGTATGTGTCTCACTCCGTCCATCTCTCTATCCATGTCTCTCCGTCCATCTCTCTCCCTCCATATATCTCCGCCTCTCTCTCTCCCCGCCCATTCCTCTCTTGAGTATCCCTTCTGTCGTTCGGACCTACCAGACCCCCCAGACTCACCAGACCCACCAGACCTACCAGACCTACCAGCCCACCAGACTCACCAGACCCACCAGACCTACCAGACCCCCCAGACTCACCAGACCCACCAGACCTACCAGACCCCCCAGACTCACCAGACCCACCAGACCTACCAGACCTACCAGCCCACCAGACCCACCAGACCTACCAGATCTACCAGCCCACCAGACCCACCAGACCTACCAGACCTACCAGACCTACCAGACATACCAACTCACCAGACCTACCAGACCTACCAACCCACCAGACCCACCAGACCTACCAGACCCACCAGACCTACCAGACCTACCAGATCTACCAACCCACCAGACCTACCAACCCACCAGACCTACCAACCCACCAGACCCACTAAACCCACCAGACCCACCAGACCAACCAGACCCACTAAACCCACCAGACCCACCAGACTCACCAGACCCACTAAACCCACCAGACCCACCAGACCAACCAACCAGACCCACTAAACCCACCAGACCCACCAGACCCACCAGACCCACCAGACCTACCAGACCCACCAGACCCACCAGACCCACCAGACCCACTAAACCCACCAGACCCACCAGACCTACCAGACCTACCAACCCACCAGACCTACCAGACCTACCAACCCACCAGGCCCACCAGACCCACCAGACCTACCAGACTCACCAGACCTACCAGACCTACCAACCCACCAGACCCACCAGACCTACCAGACCCACCAGACCTACCAGACCTACCAGACCCACCAGACCTACCAGACCTACCAGACCTACCAGACACACCAGACACACCAGACCCCCCAGACAAACCAGACCCACCAGACCAACCAGATACACCAGACCCACCAGACCCACCAGACCCACCAGACCCACCAGACCCACCAGACACACCAGACCCACCAGACCCACCAGACCCCCCAGACCCACCAGACCCACCAGACACACCAGACCCACCAGACCAACCAGATACACCAGACCCACCAGACCCACCAGATACACCAGACCCACCAGATACACCAGACCCACCAGACCCACCAGACACACCAGACCCACCAGACCCACCAGACCCACCAGACACACCAGACCCACCAGACCCACCAGACCCACCAGGCCCCCCAGACCCACCAGACCCACCAGACCCACCAGACACACCAGACCCACCAGACCAACCAGATACACCAGACCCACCAGACCCACCAGATACACCAGACCCACCAGACCCACCAGATACACCAGACCCACCAGACCCACCAGATACACCAGACCCACCAGACCCACCAGACCCCCCAGACCCCCCAGACCCACCAGACACACCAGACCCACCAGACCCCCCCCCAGACCCACCAGACCCACCAGACCCCCCAGACCCACCAGACCCACCAGACACACCAGACCCACCAGACCCACCAGACACACCAGACCCACCAGACCCATCTGTCAGAAGCCCCGACTGGTCGTGGTCAACCACTATGTTGAGATAAGCTCAGGGCGTCAGACACATCAGGTTCTCAGACGAGACAATAAGAGGCATTCACATCATGGGTGGGTGGGGGGGGGGGGGGGGTCTCACGAGCGACACGTACGGCAAGGGAGGGAGAGGGAGAGAGGCGGAGACAGAGAAAGATAGAGAGAGACACAGAGAAAGATAGAGACAGAGTGAAAGATAGAGACAGTGAGAGACAGAGAGAGGCAGAGAAAGGGCCAAAATTAGACAGAAAGAGAGATGGGCAGAGAGAGAGAGAGACACACACACACTCACTCACACATTCACACACTCTTACACACACTCACTCACACATTCACTCACTCACACATTCACACATACTCGCACACACACACACTCTCTCTCACACACACACACTCCCACACACACACTCTTACACACACACATACTCGCACACAGACACACTCGCACACGTGTCGTCCCGGTGAGGCAGCGGACAGAGAGAGATGGCGTGGGATCGTGGGCGTGTCCACAAGTGTACCTCAACAATACTATAGATCCCGTCTACACGTTGCAAGCCATTCTGGGAAAATGGTTTGGTAGGTGTCTGCGTGGCTTGACCAACAGCTCTCTCTGTGGCTTGACCAACTGCTCTCTGTGTGGCTTGACCAACAGCTCTTTGCGTTGCTTGACCAACAGCTCTCTGCGTGGCTTGACCAACAGCTCTCTGTGGTTTCACCAACTGCTCTCTCTGTGGCTTGACCAACTGCTCTCTGTGTGGCTTGACCAACTGCTCTCTGTGTGGCTTGACCAACTGCTCTCTGTGGTTTCACCAACTGCTCTCTGTGTGGCTTGACCAACTGCTCTCTGTGTGGCTTGACCAACTGCTCTCTCTGTGGCTTGACCAACTGCTCTCTGTGTGGCTTGACCAACAGCTCTCTGTGTGGCTTGACCTACTGCTCTCTGTGTGGCTTGACCAATTGCTCTCTCTGTGGCTTGACCAACAGCTCTCTGTGTGGCTTGACCAACAGCTCTCTGTGTGGCTTGACCTACTGCTCTCTGTGTGGCTTGACCAATTGCTCTTTCTGTGGCTTGACCAACAGCTGTCTGTGTGGCTTGACCAACTGCTCTCTTTGTGGCTTGACCAACTGCTCTCTCTGTGGCTTGACCAACTGCTCTCTGTGTGGTTTGACCAAAATCTCTCTGTGTGGCTTGACCAACAGCTCTCTGTGTGGCTTGACCAACAGCTCTCTGTGTGGCTTGACCAACTGCTCTCTCTGTGGCTTGACCAACACCTTCCTCTGTGGCTTGACCAACTGCTTTCTGTGTGGCTCGACCAACAGCTCTGTGTGTGGCTTGACTAACAGCTCTTTGCGTGGCTTGACCAACAGCTCTCTGTGTGGCTTGACCAACAGCTCTCTCTGTGGCTTGACCAACAGCTCTCTCTGTGGCTTGCCCAACTGCTCTCTCTGTGGCTTGACCAACAGCTCCCTGTGTGGCTTGACCAACAGCTCTCTGTGTGGCTTGATCAACAGCTCTCTCTGTGGCTCGCCCAACTGCTCTTAGTGGGGCTTGACCAACAGCTCTCTGTGTGGCTTGACCAATAGCTGTGTCTGTGGCTTGACCAACAGCTCTCTCTGTGGCTTGACCAACAGCTCTCTCTCTGTGGCTTGACCAACTGCTCTCTCTGTGGCTTGACCAACTGCTCTCTGTGTGGTTTGACCAAAATCTCTCTGTGTGGCTTGACCAACAGCTCTCTGTGTGGCTTGACCAACAGCTCTCTGTGTGGCTTGACCAACTGCTCTCTCTGTGGCTTGACCAACACCTTCCTCTGTGGCTTGACCAACTGCTTTCTGTGTGGCTCGACCAACAGCTCTGTGTGTGGCTTGACTAACAGCTCTTTGCGTGGCTTGACCAACAGCTCTCTGTGTGGCTTGACCAACAGCTCTCTCTGTGGCTTGACCAACAGCTCTCTCTGTGGCTTGCCCAACTGCTCTCTCTGTGGCTTGACCAACAGCTCCCTGTGTGGCTTGACCAACAGCTCTCTGTGTGGCTTGATCAACAGCTCTCTCTGTGGCTCGCCCAACTGCTCTTAGTGGGGCTTGACCAACAGCTCTCTGTGTGGCTTGACCAATAGCTGTCTCTGTGGCTTGACCAACAGCTCTCTCTGTGGCTTGACCAACAGCTCTCTCTCTGTGGCTTGACCAACAGCTCTCTCTGTGGCTTGACCAACAGCTCTTTGTGTGGCTTGACCAACAGCTCTTTGTGTGGCTTGACCAACAGCTCTCTGTGTGGCTTGACCAATAACTGTCTCTGTGGCTTGACCAACAGCTCTCTCTGTGGCTTGACCAACAGCTCTCTCTGTGGCTTGACCAACAGCTCTCTCTGTGGCTTGACCAACTGCTCTCTGTGTGGCTTGACCAACAGCTCCCTGTGTGGCTTGACCAATTGCTCTCTGTGTGGCTTGACCAATAGCTGTCTCTGTGGCTTGACCAACTGCTCTCTGTGTGGCTTGACCAACAGCTCCCTGTGTGGCTTGACAAACAGCTCTTTGTGTGGCTTGACCAACAGCTCTCTCTGTGGCTTGACCAACTGCTCTCTCTGTGGTTTGACCAACAGCACACTACGGGTTACATGCTCTGCTGCAGCGCAGTGTTTCGTCCACTGCCTGGCTGGTCCAGTGGTCTAGGTTCAGATTTTAGTTGGTGCAGGATAAGTATTTTTGTTTGATCGCAAACGGTTTCAGTGTAGACCTGGCGTTAAAAACGGGGTACCAGGACAAGTCTAGAAGCCAAGTCACAAATATGACTGTAGAACATTGACTGCAGAAAATTGATTGTTGAACATTGACTGTAGAACTTTAACTGTAGAACATTGACTGCAGAACATTGACTGTAGATCATTGACTGTAGAACTTTGACTAGAACTTTGACTGTAGGACACTGATTGTAGAACATTGACTGCAGAACTTTTACTGTAGAACTTTGACTGTAGAACATTGACTGAGAACTTTTACTGTAGAACATTGACTGTAGAACTTTGACTGTAGGACATTGACTGAGAACTTTTACTGTAGAACATTGACTGTAGAACATTGACTGAGAACTTTTACTGTAGATCATTGACTGTAGAACTTTGACTGTAGAACATTGACTTAGAAATCTTACTGTAGAACATTGACTGCAGAACATTGACTGTAGAACTTTGACTGTAGAACATTGACTGTAGATCATTGACTGTAGAACTTTGACTGTAGGACACTGATTGTAGAACATTGACTGTAGAACATTGACTGAGAACTCTTACTGTAGAACATTGACTGTAAAAAATTGACCGTAGAACATTGACTGTAGAAAACTGACTGTACAAATTTGACTGTAAAACATTGACTGTAGAACATTAACTCAAGAAAACTGACTGTAAAGCTTTTACTGTAGAACATTTACTGCGGACCATTGACTGTAGAACATTGACTGAGAACTCTTATTGTAGAACATTGAAAAACATTGACTGTAGAACTTTGACTGTAGAACATTGGCTGTAGAACATTGACTGAGAACTCTTACTGTAGAACATTGACTGTAGAACATTGACTGATACCCTTGACATAAGTGCGCCATTGACTGTGCGATTCCATTTATCAGATTCAATCAGTTTTTTCCGACTAGATCCTGAGAAATGAGGGAACACCCATGTCTGGTCAGATTACAATAGTTAAGGCAGATTAATGGGCGTGCCGAGTTGACGTCTTTGTGTTAGTCTGCTTGAAGATCCTGTTACCGGCACACCCTAGAGACCAAAGTCTGAGATATGAGCAGGATTTAGGAGAGATCTTCCATCACGCGGAGACATCTAACACTACGCCTTAACTCTACTCCCTCATCTCAAATCTAACACTACGCCTTAACTCTACTCCCTCATCTCACATCTAACACCAGGCCCTAACTCTACTCCCTCATCTCACATCTAACACCAGGCCCTAACTCTACTCCCTCATCTCACATCTAACACCAGGCCCTAACTCTACTCCCTCATCTCACATCTAACACCAGGACCTAACTCTACTCCCTCATCTCACATCTAACACCAGGCCCTAACTTGACTCACTCATCTCACATCTAACACCTAACCCCTCCTCCCCTCCCCCACCAAACACACCCCCACCCCTACAGATCTCACAGTCAACACTTAACACTAACTCTCCCCCCCCCCCCCCCCCCACCAACACCACATTACCACTGACGGCCTTTCCCATGCCACCGATCACTTAATATGCCCTTAATGGTTCCAGCATTTTATGAGTGCTCGAGTTTATGACTGAACGACTGCGAGTGCGACCCCGCCCCCCCACCCCCCCCACCGACCAGGCTGTAATTGATCTCACCGGCCACTTCTATCGGAGACCTTCCATTTCTAGTATTAACTGTTGCTAAGTGGGCTTATATCAGAGCTGATGGTGTGTGGGCTTATATCAGAGTTGTTGGTGTATGGGCTTATATCAGAGTTGTTGGTGTATGGACTTATGTCAGAGTTGATGATGTGTGGGCTTATGTCAGAGCCGATGGTGTGTGTGGACTTATATCAGAGTTGATGGTGTGTGGGCTTATATCAGAGTTGATGTTGTGTGGGCTTATATCAGAGTTGATGGTGTGTGGGCTTATGTCAGAGTTGATGTTGTGTGGGCTTATGTCAGAGTTGATGTTGTGTGGGCTTATATCAGAGTTGATGTTGTGTGGGCTTATGTCAGAGTTGATGTTGTGTGGGCTTATGTCAGAGTTGATGGTGTGTGGGCTTATATCAGAGTTGATGGTGTGTTGGCTTATATCAAAGTTGATGGTGTGTGGGCTTATATCAGAGTTGACGGTGTGTGTGGACTTATATCAGAGTTGATGATGTGTGGGCTTATATCAGAATTGATGGTGTGTGGGCTTATGTCAGAGTTGATGGCGTGTGGGCTTATATCAGAGTTGATGGTGTGTGGGCTTATATCAGAGTTGATGGTGTGTGGGCTTATGTCAGAGTTGATGGTGTGTGGGCTTATGTCAGAGCCGATGGTGTGTGTGGACATGTCAGAGCCGATGGTGTGTGTGGACATGTCAGAGCCGATGGTGTGTGTGGACTTATGTCAGAGCCGATGGTGTGTGAGGATTTATGTCAGAGCCGATGGTGTGTGTGGACTTATGTCAGAGCCGATGGTGTGTGTGGACTTATGTCAGAGCCGATGGTGTGTGTGGGATTATGTCCGAGCTGATGGTGTGTGGGCTTATATCAGAGTTGATGGTGTGTGGGCTTATATCAGAGTTGATGGTGTGTGGACTTATGTCAGAGCCGATGGTGTGTGGGCTTATATCAGTGTTGATGGTATGTGTGGGCTTATGTTAAGGTGGCCGTACATCAAGGTACAGGTTGATGGGGAGGGGCGAGGAGGATGGGGAGGGCGGGGAGGATGGGGAGTGCTCTTACATCAGAACTATCTCTCTAGAAGGGGGGAAGACTAACGTTTGGTCAGGCAGAACAAACTGACCAGACGTGTCAGGGCCAGACCTGGACCAGACCCTCACCCGTAGCAGTCAGTGACACAACAATGACGACAAACATAGCACAGCCCTCCTGCAGGACCGGGGAGACGGACCCCAACCAAGCAAGTCTGAAGGTGGCGGATAGTGGGGCGACCGACCCCAACCAGGCACGTCCACAGGTGGCGGATAGTGGTGCGACCGACCCCAACCAGGCACGTCCACAGGTGGCGGATAGTGGGGCGACCTCCAGATATGGAGCGTCAGCTGTGATATAAGCCAGTTATAATAACTGGACGAATAAGCAATCGTGGACCAACCGGCGGTGTTATCCAGCAGGATGGGGTGGGACAACAGGTGGCCCTGCTTTCCCCACCAAAATACCCCATGTGTCCTACGACACACACACACCAATAGGATATGGTCATGCGACAGTCTACCCTATCGTTATGGTGTGGCTCCTGCAAGTTACAACCGGGCAGGAGCGGTGCCGGGTCCCCAGCTTCGAGGGGACCCACCCAAGCAACCGGTGCCTCTGTAAACCTAGTGGTCAGGGGGAGGCAGAGTAGTGCGACTGGTCAACAAACAAGGAACCTGAAAGTAGTACAATGGAATGCAGAGGGCGTGAGAAACAAGAAACCCGAACTGCAAGAATGTCTCAAGGAAAACGATATAGACATCATTTGTAGTGTAGCAGACCCACTGTTTACACTAGGTTATTCTAACTAAAACGTTACCACACCCAACCACAACATGCATGACCTCACACACCAAATGACAGCACACAGCAGAGGGCATATTTATTATGTCATAATCTTACAACGCTATTAAAGTCAGTGCAATGAAAATACAACACAAAACAATTCAAATCATCTTAACTAAATGTTTCTATATTATATAAATGTTAATATAAATATTAACTAAAACGGAAATGTTAAGCATTAGCTATTGATGGAATTCCCAACTATCAAAACCCAGTTCTATTGCCGTACACACATCACACACCCCTCCCCTTATCTGCATCCTCAACACACTCTCAAAAACTCGTCCTCACTCAAATCCCCTCAGGCGGGTGATCTGGACATAATGCATTCAATATATTCTACGTATACTCACATGTGATCACTCAACTCAGTCGATCTGCGTATACACACACTCTTAAACACCTCGTTCCCTTGGTGTCTACACACGCACATCCACACCTCGATCTCTCCTAGACACAGCTGTACACTCACACAACTCTAGAACATACCTCGTTCCCTCGGTGTCTACACACCACACACACACATCTAGATCTCTCCTAGACACAGCTGTACACTCACACAACTCTAGAACATACCTCGTTCCCTCGGTGTCTACACACATCTAGATCTCTCCTAGACACAGCTGTACACTCACACAACTCTAGAACATACCTCGTTCCCTCGGTGTCTACACACATCTAGATCTCTCCTAGACACAGCTGTACACTCACACAACTCTAGAACATACCTCGTTCCCTCGGTGTCTACACACATCTAGATCTCTCCTAGACACAGCTGTACACTCACACAACTCTAGAACATACCTCGTTCCCTCGGTGTCTACACACATCTAGATCTCTCCTAGACACAGCTGTACACTCACACAACTCTAGAACATACCTCGTTCCCTCGGTGTCTACACACATCTAGATCTCTCCTAGACACAGATGTACACTCACACAACTCTGGAACATACCTCCTTCCCTCGGTGTCTACACACACCGCACACACATCTAGATCTCACCTAGTCGATCTACACACTCGCTTAACTCGTCAGGACAAACCTCGTTTACAAGGTGTCCTGCGTACAACACACATTCCGATTACCTCTAGATACAAAACGCCCAACACACACCTATTTGAGCAACTGGTCCCGACTCAATGGCATATGATGTTTGAGCGATCCTGTTCTATCTCTAACATTCGTACAACAGTCTATCAATCGCTCTTCTACTAAGTCGGTGAGCTAAACAGACTCCTATCTACATTCTCCCTCTCGCTCTCATTCCCTCTCCATGCCAGCCTGCTTGAGCTAAACTTTGTCTAGTGTTATATACTCTCAAGCAGTATCAGAGCTGACCAATGGATCTCTGGGGGATGGCTCTATTCAGTCGTTATTGGAACGAATTATTCTGAACACCTGTCACTCAAATATCGCAGCAAGCTCTGCTGCCGTCCCGTCTGTCACTCACCCCCTCTCCCCCCCCCCCCCCACTACCCAAATCGGAACGCCAGTGGTCAGTTCCTACCTGTACACATTCTTTCACCCAACTCCGTTTTTGTTTTTTGAGACGGTGAGTGACCTTTGCGCAGTGTCCAGACAGAGAGTGACCTTGGCACGCATTCAGGTACCTTTGTTCTCAGAGTCACCGACCACATCACTCCTGCCCTAAACGCTCATGTCCAGGTTGGAACTGTTACAGTATTCAGGCAACACACCTAAAATAAACTCAAAAATGTTCCATCAGAGGATATGAATGTTTCCGCCAAGATAGGGAAAAAAGATCCAAAGGAGGAATAATAACACTAGTTAAAAATTCTATACCAGCAGTAGAAAGAAATAGATCTGGACCAGATGAATTAGAATACACCACAGTAAAGATAATCCTAGCCAGTGGAGACTCAATGATAAAAAACTGCTATAGTCTACCAGCCTCAGCTCTGGAAATACACAAAGTCAAAATTGAAGAATCGAGACACCTCATAGCGGGAGATTTTAACAGTCACTCCCCAAGCTGCGGCTACGAAACAATGGACTAGAGAGACGAGGAGGTAGGAGGTTGGATGATAGAAAACAAACTCATCCTAATAAATAGGCCAGACGATAGGCACACATATTACTCTAGAATATGGAGAAAAAAATGAGTACTCCAGACCTTGCGATGGCAACGGACGACCTTCACCGACTAATAGTAAGAACAGTCAACAGCCAACTGGGTGGGAGCGACCATGTCTAAATTACTTTAGAAATATGTAATATGGGACAAACAGAGATAGGAGATATGCACCCAAGTTGGAATTTTAAAAGAGCAAACTGGACTCTATTTAGACAAAATGTAAATAAACTCTGTCAAGATATATCCCATGCCAAAAATTTTAACAATAATATTACCATCATGACGGAGGCTATCATCCAGGCAGCAAAGAAATCAATTCCACGTGGAAACGGACAAATTATAAACCCTATTGGAGCAATAAACTAGGGAAAATGCACAAGGAACTAAGTGAGGCAAGAGATACCATGGACAAAAATCCTTCAACAGAAAACATAGGGAAACAAAGCAAAATTAAAAACACATTCATAGAGCAAAAGAAGGAGGAGATCCAAAGAAGTTGGGATGAAAAGACTGAAAGCCTCAACATGGACATGGATACAAGTAAACTCTGGAACATGACAAGAGCCTTAAATGAGGAAACCAGAGGGAGCCATGGGAAGACTGAAGGCCTCAACATGGACAGGGATACAAGTAAACTCTGGAACATGACAAGAGCCTTAAATGAGGAAACCAGAGGGAGCCATGGGAAGACTGAAGGCCTCAACATGGACAGGGATACAAGTAAACTCTGGAACATGACAAGAGCCTTAAATGAGGAAACCAGAGGGAGCCATAGGAAGACTGAAGGCCTCAACATGGACAGGGATACAAGTAAACTCTGGAACATGACAAGAGCCTTAAATGAGGAAACCAGAGGGAGCCATAGGAAGACTGAAGGCCTCAACATGGACAGGGATACAAGTAAACTCTGGAACCTGACAAGAGCCTTAAATGAGGAAACCAGAGGGAGCCATAGGAAGACGGTCATTTAGGAAAATGAGAAACATCATACAGGGAAAATGGCAGCAAACATCCTAGCTGAATTTTTCAGAGATGAGAGTACCACAACATTGACACGAGAACGCAAACTAGAAGTCAAAAAAGCGATAAAAGAGAACCTGAAGACACAGACTGCGGATCCCTGCTTGAAGTCATCATTCAAGATGATAGAGCTAAACACTGCTATACAGAAACTGAAAAACAAGAAAACTCCAGGAAAAGATGGCATCACAAATTAAATGATTAAAAACCTGGATCAGGGGTCAAGAAGAAAACTCCTGAAAATCTTCAAGCAATCATGGAGCACAGGTAAGATCATGGAGCACAGGTAAGATCATGGAGCACAGGTAAGATCACGGAGCACAGGTAAGATCATGGAGCACATGTAAGATTATGGAGCACAAGTAAGATCATGGAGCACAGGTAAGATCATGGAGCACAGGTGAGATCACGGAGCACAGATAAGATCATGGAGCACATGTAAGATTATGGAGCACAAGTAAGATCATGGAGCACAGGTAAGATCATGGAGCACAGGTAAGATCATGGAGCACAGGTAAGATCACGGAGCACAGGTAAGATTATCGAGCACAGGTAAGATCATGGAGCACAGGTCAGATCCCAGACGAGGTGGGGGAAGCTATCATGGAGCATGGGTAAGATCCCAGACCAGGTGGGGGAAGCTATCATGGAGCACAGGTAAGATCATGGAGCACGGGTAAGATCATGGAGCACAGGTAAGATTATGGAGCACAGGTAAGATCATGGAGCACAGGTAAGATCCCAGACGAGGTGGGGGAAGCTATCATGGAGCACAGGTAAGATCATGGAGCACAGGTAAGATTATGGAGCACAGGTAAGATCATGGAGCACAGGTAAGATCCCAGACGAGGTGGGGGAAGCTATCATGGAGCACAGGTAAGATCATGGAGCACAGGTAAGATCATGGAGCACGGGTAAGATCCCAGACCTGTTTTCTGGTGTCTAGTGTACATGTTGTCTGGTCTATATTTTTTCTGGTGTACATGTTTTCTGGTGTACCTGTTGTCTCGTGTATATGTTTCCTGGTGTACATGTTTCCTGGTGTACATGTTTTCTGGTGTACCTGTTTTCTGTTGTCTGGTGTACATCTTTTCGGTTGTCTGGTGTACATGTTTTATCTTGTCTGGTGTACATGTTTTCTGTTGTCTGGTGTACATGTTTTCTGGTGTACCTGTTGTCTGGTGAACATGTATTCTGTTGTCTGGTGTACATGTTTTCTGTGTATATGTTTTCTGGTGTACCTGTTGTCTGGTGTACATGCTTTCTGTTGTTTTGTGTACCTGTTGTCTGGCGTACCTGTTGTCTGGCGTACCTGTTGTCTGGTGTACTTGTTTTCTGGTGTACATTTTTTCTGGTGTACATGTTTTCTGTTGTCTGAAGTACCTGTTGTCTGGTGTACATGTTTTCTGATTTACCTGTTGTCTGGTGTACATGTTTTCTGTTTTCTGATTTACCTATTGTCTGGTGTACATGTTTTCTGTTTTCTGGTGTACATGTTGTCTGGTGTACATGTTGTCTGGTGTACATGTTGTATAATGTACATGTTGTCTGGTATACATATTGCCTGGTGTACATATTCTCTGGTGTACATATTGTCTGGTGTACATATTGGCTGGTGTACATGTTGTCTGGTGTACATGTTGGCTGGTGTACATGTAGTCTGGTGTACATGTTGTCTGGTGTACATGTTGTCTGGTGTACCTGTTTTCTGGTGTACATGTAGTCTGGTGTACATGTTGTCTGGTGTACATGTTGTCTGGTGTACATGCTTGTCCGTGTGGTCGTTGCACCTACTTTGATTACAAATCTTCATAAAACGCTGGACGATGGCGTGCTAGTCCCCACTGAACGACGTCCAGCAACCAGACCATATATCTGCCGGCTGTTTGAGGGCCAGCCAGCACCCGGGGACAGGCACTAACGATAGGCGCACAGACCAGGAGAAATGTGTTCTTGGTGGGAACAACCTGGTAGCGCCAGGCGGACTTTACAGGACTGATCTAATCAGCAGGGGTACTTTAACCTCACAAGCAAGAGGCAAAGTTAGAAATGTGGTCAATGAGGTTAGCAACATCATCATGTCAAAAGGGAGGGAAAGAGTTACGACTGCAGCAAGACATTATGTTGCTGCTGCTGTTGTTGTTGTAGCTGCTGCTGCTGTTGTTGCTGTGTCTGTGGTTGTGGTTGTTGTTGTTGTTGTTGTTGTTGTTACTGCTGCTGTTGTTGTTGATGCTGTCGCTGTTGACGTTGTTGTTGAAGCTGCTGCTGCTGTTGTTGCTGTGGCTGTGGTTGTGGTTGTCGTTGTTGTTGTTGTCGTTGTTGTTGGTGCCGCTGCTGTTGTTGTTGTTGTTATTGTTGTTGTTGTTGTTGTTGTTGGTGCCGTTGCTGTTGTTGTTGTTGTTATTGTTGTTGTTGTCGTTGTTGTTGGTGCCGCTGCTGTTGTTGTTGTTATTGTTGTTGTTGTCGTTGTTGTTGGTGCCGCTGCTGTTGTTGTTGTTATTGTTGTTGTTGTTGTTGTTGGTGCCGCTGCTGTTGTTGTTGTTGTTATTGTTGTTGTCGTTGTTGTTGGTGCCGCTGCTGTTGTTGTTGTTCTTATTGTTGTTGTTGTTGTTAAACAGAGAAAAGTAAACACTCGTGTCCTGGCTAACTAACGAAGAATATAAAAGTGGAGACAGGAGGGAGACGATCCAGGAGACCATGAACCATGCGACGACATTAACAGCAATAAACACAACTTCACGGTCGACCCAATCCAGGTCTTCACAGTCGACCACTGTCCCACACCACCGACTCCTCTAATAAAGGTAACAGTCAGCTCAAAGATGATGACACGGTCAGACAGTTTCTCCGGCAGTGGTTCAAAATGGGGCCATATGCCTTTTCTATAATCATTAAATGGTGGGCAGATCAGCGACAAGGGCACAGATCTCATGGGACGTGTCGTGCACAGATCTCATGGAACGTGTCGTGCACAGATCTCATGGGACGTGTCGTGCACAGATCTCATGGAACGTGTCGTGCACAGATCTCATGGGACGTGTCGTGCACAGATCTCATGGGACGTGTGCACAGATCTCATGGGACGTGTCCCACCTGTGCTCTGATCCGTCGTGCCAATCACATACTCTCTAAAAGTTTGGACAACGATCGATTGTGTCCCCTTGCTCTCGCCGAGGGAGCTATTAATAGAGGTCACGTTTGGTAATGACCTGCGTGTCGCTCAATCTGATAAGGCCGAAACGTTTTAGACCTGGTTACCAATAGGTCAAGAATTATATTGAGACCGAGAGCTGGCCGCCCAGAGTAGCGTTTGGTCAATAGATTAAAGATGGTAGTTACAGAATAGAGTTTGTTCAATAGATTAAATATGGTAGTTACAGAATAGAGTTTGTTCAATAGATTAAAGATGGTAGTTACAGAATAGAGTTTGTTCAATAGATTAAAGATGGTAGTTACAGAATAGAGTTGGTTCAATAGATTAAAGATGGTAGTTACAGAATAGAGTTTGTTCAATAGATTAAAGATGGTAGTTACAGAATAGAGTTTGTTCAATAGATTAAAGATGGTATTTACATAATAGAGTTTGTTCAATAGATTAAATGATGGTAGTTACAGAATAGAGTTTGTTCAATAGATTAAAGATGGTAGTTACATAATATAATTTGTTCAATAGAAATAGAACAGACAAGTAGTCGTGCTTGTGAAGAGGAAATAGATCCACGAAGCTTGCAGGTTCCCGAGTAGAGCAAAGTGGCATGCAGACAGAGGACAGACGAGCTAAGTGGTATGCAGACAGATGACAGACGAGCTAAGTGGTGGTATGCAGACAGATGACAGACGAGCTAAGTGGTATGCTGACAGAGGACAGACGAGATAAGATCTAGTCCCACTGCCAGATAGGCGAGAAATAAATGTGATTTTTGTGCTAGGCCGATTTAAATATTTTTGTCTTTGAGGAGATAATTTCATGGATGTGCAAGACTGACTGACATGAGCTTTACCTTACAGCTTGGCATGTCGTTTAAGGGATGTGTCATTAGTTTAGGGGATGTGTCATTAGATTAGGGGGTGTGTCATTAGTTTAGGGGATGTGTCATTAGATTAGGGGGTGTGTCATTAGTTTAGGGGGTGTGTCATTAGTTTAGGGGGTGTGTCATTAGTTTAGGGGGTATCATTAGTTTGGGGGGTGTGTCATTAGTTTATGGGTGTGTCATTAGTTTAGGGGGTGTGTCCTTAGTTTAGGGGGTGTGTCATTAGTTTAGAGAATGTGTCATTAGTTTAGGTGGTATGTCAGTAGTTTAGGGGGTGTGTCATTAGTTTAGGGGGTGTGTCATTAGTTTATGGGTGTGTCATTAGTTTAGGGGGTGTGTCATTAGTTTAGGGGGTATCATTAGTTTGGGGGGTGTGTCATTAGTTTATGGGTGTGTCATTAGTTTAGGGGGTGTGTCCTTAGTTTAGGGGGGGTGTCATTAGTTTAGAGAATGTGTCATTAGTTTAGGTGGTATGTCAGTAGTTTAGGGGGTGTGTCATTAGTTTAGGGAGTGGGTCATTAGTTTAGGTGGTATGTCAGTAGTTTACGGGGTGTGTCATTTGTTTAGGGGGTGTCATTAGTTTAGGGGGGGGGTGTCATTAGTTTAGGTGGTATGTCAGTAGTTTATGGGTGTGTCCTTAGTTTAGGGGGTGTGTCATTAGTTTAGGGGGTGTGTCATTAGTTTAGGTGGTGTGTCATTAGTTTCCTACGTAATCACCATCCCAGTCTACACATAACCGCCAAGGTGGGATAATTTGGTTGCATCCCGTCAAGAAACAAATCAGACGTCATCTCCAAAAACCAGGTAGGTACAGATACATCTCATTGGGGTAGGTCACTGGACTCTATAGACTAGCGCTTGTTTTCTGGGTTATCATGATCTGCCCATAACTCGTCGTCAGTGACAATTCGAAGATTGTGAGGTAAGATAGTGAGGTAAGATAGTGAGGTAAGATAGTCAAGTAAGATTGTGAGGTAAGATTCTGAGGTAAGATTGTGAGGTAAGATTGTGAGGTAAGATTGTGAGGTATGATTGTGATGCTTGTCTGAAATTAAGTGTGCGCTGGCCCACAGACGGTTTCTGAGATGGGAGAGCTGCATAATTTCCATCCTCGCTGCCTTTGATTTAATATCATTAAGCCAGGTATTTGTTTACAGCAGGATGGAGTGGAGCGTGACAATAACTGGGTACAAACTCGGTTAGTTTTGGCGTGAGAAGTGAGCGCTCTACCACCCTGCCACTCACCCGCTCCAAGTTAAGCATAAGAAACCCCCCCCCCCCTCCCCATCCCCCCTACCTCTTGTCAAATTACTGGACGCTTGTATCCGAACATTTACAAGGGAGGTTTTAAGGTAAATCTTGGGTAAATCTTGGACAGAGCGTAGCAAGCAGCAGCTGCTCACGCCACTCCACGAAGCAACAAATCGACCAACTTTAGGGATCAAGATGCTGAGGAGCACATGAGCTGCAGTGGTCAGCGACCCATAGCTGACTGCTAGCGTCAGGTCCAGCCAACCAGAGCTGCCAAGACCCTTCTACACCTCCACGCAGTGATCCTGGATAACAGGCTGCAGCAGGGCAGACTGGCTAAGGAGAAGGGATCGAAGAGGGAATGTTAACCCAGTACTCAAAAAATGCCTGGTGCAGTCGGATGTGTTGGACCGAAAGGTGCAAATATCGCAGCCAAGCTCTAAACTACGATACAACGCATTCCGTTCTCTAGAGTGCATTCTGCTACTTAAGCCCTTTCATGGTTTGGTAGTGGGAGATTGAGAACGAACGAACAAGAAGAAGAAGAAGAAGAAGAAGAAGAAGAAGAAGACCTACTTTAAATTCCATTTTTACAAAACTCAGTTTTGACACACTCTCCTAGAAATTCTAAGAACTACGAGCCGGTACGACCAGTCAACACTCTCCGACCTAAGGACTACGAGCCGGTACGACCAGTCAACGCTCTCCGACCTAAGGACTACGAGCCGGTACGAACAGTCAACACTCTCCGACCTAAGGACTACGAGCCGGTACGACCAGTCAACACTCTCCGACCTAAGGACTACGAGCCGGTACGACCAGTCAACACTCTCCGACCTAAGGACTACGAGCCGGTACGAACAGTCAACACTCTCCGATCTAAGGACTACGAGCCGGTACGACCAGTCAACACTCTCCGACCTAAGGACTACGAGCCGGTACGACCAGTCAACACTCTCCGACCTAAGGACTACGAGCCGGTACGACCAGTCAACGCTCTCCGATCTAAGGACTACGAGCCGGTACGACCAGTCAACGCTCTCCGATCTAAGGACTACGAGCCGGTTCGACCAGTCAACACTCTCCGACCTAAGGACTACGAGCCGGTACGACCAGTCAATGCTCTCTGACCTAAGGACTACGAGCCGGTACGACCAGTCAACACTCTCCGAGATATAGCGTAATGATTGTGGAAATCTGATTGACATAATATCGATAGAAGTACATTCTCAAGGCGATCAATATTTCATTGTTGTTATTTTTATTATTTATATTAGTATTTATTATTATTTAGATTTTCAGCACATAAATAAATACGTACTTTATATCAAATAGCTTGCAACGCTGGCGTCTATCGGGGATAAGACGCAATTGGAACACAAATTTGACATTACTAAAAGTCTTCGCAATATTGTAAAATTGTGGATCTCAGCCATGCTTGATTTGTGTCTTGACCAAGTGAAAATCTCAGCCATGCTTGATTTGTGTCTTGACCAAGTGAACATCTCAGCCATGCTTGATTTGTGCCTTGACCAAGTGAACATCTCAGCCATGCTTGATTTGTGCCTTGACCAAGTGAACATCTCAGCCATGCTTGATTTGTGCCTTGACCAAGTGAACATCTCAGCCATGCTTGATTTGTGCCTTGACCAAGTGAACATCTCAGCCATGTTTGATTTGTGCCTTGACCAAGTGAACATCTCAGCCATGTTTGATTTGTGCCTTGACCAAGTGAACATCTCAGCCATGTTTGATTTGTGCCTTGACCAAATGAACATCTCAGCCATGCTTGATTTGTGCCTTAACCAAATGAACATCTCAGCCATGCTTGATTTGTGCCTTGACCAAGTGAACATCTCAGCCATGCTTGATTTGTGCCTTGACCAAGTGAACATCTCAGCCATGCTTGATTTGTGCCTTGACCAAGTGAACATCTCAGCCATGCTTGATTTGTGCCTTGACCAAGTGAACATCTCAGCCATGTTTGATTTGTGCCTTGACCAAGTGAACATCTCAGCCATGTTTGATTTGTGCCTTCACCAAGTGAACATCTCAGCCATGTTTGATTTGTGCCTTGACCAAGTGAACATCTCAGCCATGCTTGATTTGTGCCTTAACCAAATGAACATCTCAGCCATGCTTGATTTGTGCCTTGACCAAGTGAACATCTCAGCCATGCTTGATTTGTGCCTTGACCACGTGAACATCTCAGCCATGCTTGATTTGTGCCTTGACCAAGTGAACATCTCAGCCATGCTTGATTTGTGCCTTGACCAAGTGAATATCTCAGCCATGCTTGATTTGTGCCTTGACCAAGTGAACATCTCAGCCATGCTTGATTTGTGCCTTAACCAAGCGAACATCTCAGCCATGCTTGATTTGTGCCTTAACCAAGTGAACATCTCAGCCATGCTTGATTTGTGCCTTAACCAAATGAACATCTCAGCCATGCTTGATTTGTGCCTTGACCAAGTGAACATCTCAGCCATGCTTGATTTGTGCCTTGACCACGTGAACATCTCAGCCATGCTTGATTTGTGCCTTGACCAAGTGAACATCTCAGCCATGCTTGATTTGTGCCTTGACCAAGTGAACATCTCAGCCATGCTTGATTTGTGCCTTAACCAAGCGAACATCTCAGCCATGCTTGATTTGTGCCTTAACCAAGTGAACATCCCAAAAATATCCTCAAGAAAGTCTACACTGGTAAAATCCTACCAATCATGGAATATGCCTCTAGCACTTGGTCAACAAGGCCAAAACAAACACAGGAAAACTAGACCGAGTCCAAAATAGGGGTCTTAGAATTGCCGTTGGGGCATTGAAAAGTACTACAGTCACAGAGCTGGGAAACACAGCAAATACTGAGCACCTTTAATTAAGGAGAAAATATAAATCCCTTTCTCTTTTTGAAAAACTAAAGAGGTTACCTGATCCTCTTCTGCACCAGAAGTTCCAAGAGAAAACAAAAAACTAAAGAGGTTACCTGATCATCTTCTGCACCAGAAGTTCCAAGAGAAAACAAAAAACTCAAGAGGTTACATGATCATTTTCTGCACCAGAAGTTCCAAGAGAGAACAAAAAAACTAAAGAGATTACCTGATCATTCTCTGCACCAGAAGTTCCAAGAGAGAACAAAAACAGACTACTAGGGAAAAAAAACAACCATCTGGCCAGAGAAATCCACAGAAAATACGCAGACATCCTTGAAGCTGAAACCAAAAAGTACGAAGCACTCATTCCAGAACCCTGGACACGAAGCCAGGACACGTAGCCAGGACCGGTCAAAAATAATCTTAGAGGTTCCAGGGTTAACGGAGAAAAGTGAGCAGTTGGCAACAGAGCAAAACATCCACGTTCTACAGGAGCTCGAGAGACAGTACCCTAGCAACTCTTGGACACACGTTCTACAGGAGCTCAAGAGACAGTACCCTAGGAGCAGATGAATCAGTATGTGAGGCAGTGGAATGTACATCGAACATTCCAATGGCGACATAGAACATCACCCCATACCAGCAGGAGAGACGTGCACCAGCAGGAGAGACTTGTACCAGCAGGAGAGACGTGCACCAGCAGGAGAGACGTGCACCAGCAGGAGAGACGTGCACCAGCAGGAGAGACTTGTACCAGCAGGAGAGACGTGCACCAGCAGGAGAGACTTGCACCAGCAGGAGAGACTTGTACCAGCAGGAGAGACGTGCACCAGCAGGAGAGACGTGCACCAGCAGGAGAGACTTGCACCAGCAGGAGAGACTTGTACCAGCAGGAGAGACGTGCACCAGCAGGAGAGACTTGCACCAGCAGGAGAGACTTGTACCAGCAGGAGAGACGTGCACCAGCAGGAGAGACGTGCACCAGCAGGAGAGACTTGTACCAGCAGGAGAGACTTGCACCAGCAGGAGAGACGTGCACAAGTTTCAGAGCTGAAGCAACAGCTGTTTATGCAAGAACTCAGATTCTAATCAGCCAAAACATAAATTCAAGGAAAAGGGCCTTTCTAACGGACTCCAGGAGCGTACCCCAAGCCATCTCTAGCTTCAAACAAGACAAACTCCAGGAGCGTACCCCAAGCCATCTCAAGCTTCAAACAAGACAGACTCCAGGAGCGTACTCCAAGCCATCTCAAGCTTCAAACAAGACAAACTCGAGGAGCGTACTCCAAGCCATCTCAAGCTTCAAACAAGACAGACTCCAGGAGCGTACTCCAAGCCATCTCAAGCTTCAAACAAGACAAACTCGAGGAGCGTACTCCAAGCCATCTCAAGTTTTAACAAGACAAGCTCGAGGAGCGTACTCCAAGCCATCGCAAGCCACAAACAAGATAGTCAGCAGGCCTGGACGTTTTCTTCTAATTGCATCCTGAAGCATCAAAGAAACTTCACAGTACAATACAGCATTCACTTAGTCTCCATCTTCTGGAAATTAGTTCATAATATTCCGTGAGAATCTCAGAACACTGCAAGCAGAGCTTTCCTTGCTGATGGTGTGACCTTCCTTGCTGATGGCGTGACCTTCCTTGCTGATGGTGTGACCTTCCTTGCTGATGGAGTGACCTTCCTTGCTGATGGCGTGACCTTCCTTGCTGATGGCATGACCTTCCTTGCTGATGGTGTGACCTTCCTTGCTGATGGCGTGACCTTCCTTGCTGATGGCGTGATCTTCCTTGCTGATGGCGTGACCTTCCTTGCTGATGGTGTGACCTTCCTTGCTGATGGAGTGACCTTCTTTGCTGATGGTGTGACCTTCCTTGCTGATGGCATGACCTTCCTTGCTGATGGTGTGACCTTCCTTGCTGATGGCGTGACCTTCCTTGCTCATGGCGTGACCTTCATTGCTGATGGCATGACCTTCCTTGCTGATGGCATGCCCTTCCTTACTGATGGTGTGATCTTCCTTGCTGATGGCGTGACCTTCCTTGCTGATGGCGTGACCTTCCTTGCTGATGGCGTGACCTTCCTTGATGATGGCCTGACCTTAAATTTCTTGACAGGAAGTGAAGATGGATGTTTCCATTGCACTGACGTACGCTTTGATTCGGGTTGGTAGTGATAGACCCATGATTTGGGTTGGTAGTGATAGACCCATTATTTGGGTTGGTAGTGATAGACCCATGATTTGGGTTGGTAGTGATGGACCCATGATTCGGGTTGGTAGTGATAGACCCATGATTTGTGTTGGTAGTGATGGAGCCACGATTCGTCCCCACTAACAACCCTGATCAGCACGTCTTCTTCTCAATCTGCATACCGACAGGGATGCTACAAGGACAGACCTATTCGGATCATGTTGGGTCCGTCACTCAGTTGTCTGGGTACCCACCGTGATCACACTTTCCGGAAGTTCTAATCAATCATGCATTATGCTGTAGGCTAAACCATGCCAGATTCCTATTACAGTTGCTACACTGTCTATCGTTAGTGACCTTTCAGCTCGAATCATCCCCCCCCCCCCCCCCACCCATCGCACAGCCCATATGTTTCTATGGCAAGTTAATCAGAGCGACCAGGTCAGGCGTCATCAGCAATTGTTGAAAAAATGTTTCGAGCCAGTCATGCACCACTTCACGTGACAAACACTTTTTCGTAAACTGTCGGCATTTTCTTTTTTATACTATTTGCAGAAAATCCATACCCACCCCCCCCCCCCTTTGTTCACGCTCCGTTCCCCAATCATCCCCAAAACAACGCACGACACTGCTCTCTTATTTGACTGTGTGCTCTGTGAGCAGGGACGCCATCTTGTATCTTGGCTGTGCACGTGCATGCAACACATAGCGTGCTCTAAATTAGCCAATCACAAAGCCGGATGCTTGTGTCACATGACAACACCTTCAGAAACTACATTTCTCAGCTATTCCACATCAGTCGGTGACCTGTTTACTGACTAACCCTCGGATATACACAACTGGTAAACACCTTGATCTCACGTTGTAATGAGGCTCATTTTTAGTCATCCATCATTTCCAGGTTTCAATTGGTTGTGTGGGTGGTTAGGGCGTGGGAGGAATATAGTAATAAAAACCGATGTAAGGAATGTGTCTCATCGATAGGTCAAGTTCATCAATTACTGACCTCAAGAATGAAAAGTGTGTGAGTTCATGCTGATAATGGCGGAACACAAAGGCTCAGTCGATGTGCAAGCCACGGCAAGGACAACAGAACCAACATACAGAACATTCGAGAACAATCCACCCAGACAATCCGAGGAGGACATCTTCCTCTAGAACTCTATCACCATAACCATTTCGTACCTGTCTGCTAGACCCCAAACATTTCTTACCTGTCTGCTAGACCCAAAACATTTCTTACCTGTCTCCTAGACCCTAAACATTTCTTACCTGTCTGCTAGACCCTAAACATTTCTTACCTGTCTGCTAGACCCAAAACATTTCTTACCTGTCTGCTAGACCCCAAACATTTCTTACCTGGCTCCTAGACCACAAATATTTCTTACCTGGCTCTTAGACCCCCAAAGATTTCTTACCTGGCTCCAAGAACCTAAATATTTCTTACCTGTCTGCTAGACCTGAAACATTTCTTACCTGTCTCCTAGACCCCCAAACATTTCTTACCTGGCTCCAAGACCCCAAATATTTCTTACCTGTTTGCTAGACCCCAAATATTTCTTACCTGTCTGCTAGACCCCAAACATTTCTTGCCTGTATCCTAGACCCCAAACATTGCTTACCTGTCTCCTAGACCCCAAACATTTCTTACCTGTCTCCTAGACCCCAAACATTTCTTACCTGCCTCCTAGACCCCAAACATTTTATACCTGTCTGCTAGACCCTAAACATTTCTTACCTGTCTGCTAGACCCCAAACATTTCTTACCTGTCTGCTAGACCCCAAACATTTCTTACCTGGCTCCTAGACCCCAAACAAAAGCGACAGTCTCTGCTATACACAACCCTCTTTCGCCGCCTTTCACAACGTGTTTAGAATATGACTGGTTCTATTATTGTCAACTCAGATACCACTTGGCTGTCTTAGCATCAATTCCATTTCCATCCCCAAATTTAATGATTTCCTTTAATTAACTTGGTTAGCTAAACAGAATGAAGTTAATGACTATGACCCAGTGTTTGGACCGACCCGCCACACTCCCCGCCACCTATTTTGGTCAATCCATCTTCCCTTATTGGAGGCGAATTAGGATAGAGTGAGAAGAGATTCGCTCATTCATCTTCTGCCTCATTTGCTGAACAAATAATTGGATAGACAGACAAAAGGAATGAGGTTTAGAAACGCTAGAATCAGCGAAGAGGGTGAGTGCCAACAATAAAATGAGTAGAGGAGTAAGTCGAGGCGGATTATCGTCGCGACAGAAAGAGGAAGTAGTAGAGGAAACTGATAGACAGAATTACTGGGAAAAGGTGGCGACAATAAAGAGAGAAATGAGAGAGATTAGCACGAGTACAGAACGTGTCTATCAGAACCAGAGCTATCACTAGAGATCAGCAATTAGAGATGGGAAGATAGTGTGATAGTTCCAGATGGAGCATGGGCGTTTAAGGCAGGGGAGATTGGGCTGGCGACTGTGTTCGCTAAGAATTAAAGGTTGCCTGAATACGTTGGACGAACGCAAGTCACGTCAGGGGAAAGCCAGGGTCACGCCAGCGGCAAGCACCGTTTCGACACTAGGTCGGCAAGGTCACGAGGGGTAAGGAACACGTTAGGTGGAAGACTGTCTGGTACAGGGGTGGGTGTCGCAGCTGACCACTCTGGCGTCAGACTTGTCAGGGATGGGGGTTGTTAACAATCTGATACTTAGACTGACAGGCTACCACATTTAGAACAACAGTGACTCGTGGATAGACAGGCTACCATATTTAGAACAACAGTGACTCGTGGATAGACAGGCTACCACATTTAGAACAACAGTGACTCGTGGATAGACAGGCTACCACATTTAGAACAACAGTGACTCGTGGATAGACAGGCTACCACATTTAGAACAACAGTAACTTGTGGATAGACAGAATACCACATTTATAATAACAGTGACTCGTGGATAGACAGGCTACCACATTTAGAACAACAGTGACTCGTGGATAGACAGGCTACCATATTTAGAACAACAGTGACTCGTGGATAGACAGGCTACCACATTTAGAACAACAGTGACTCGGGGATAGACAGGCTACCACATTTAGAACAACAGTGACTCGTGGATAGACAGGCTATCAAATTTAGAACAACAGTGACTCGTGGATAGACAGGCTACCACATTTAGAACAACAGTGACTCGTGGATAGACAGGCTACCACATTTAGAACAACAGTGACTCGTGGATAGACAGGCTACCAAATTTAGAACAACAGTGACTCGTGGATAGACATCTACCACATTTAGAACAACAGTGACTCGTGGATAGACAGGCTACCACATTTAGAACAACAGTGACTCGTGGATAGACAGGCTACCACATTTAGAACAACAGTGACTCGTGGATAGACAGGCTACCACATTTAGAACAACAGTGACTCGTGGATAGACAGGCTACCAAATTTAGAACAACAGTGACTCGTGGATAGACATCTACCACATTTAGAACAACAGTGACTCGAGGATAGACAGGCTACCACATTTAGAACAACAGTGACTCGTGGATAGACAGGCTACCACATTTTAGATGGGACAGTTCCAAATTGGAGTGATGGCTAAATCAGCCGACACACAGAAGACCCTTGGACAGCCATGCTGTGGATTGACACTAAAATACACTGCAGAGATAAACACGGCGGATTGGCTAGAAGACTTGGAGTGAGTCTGGAAGTGAAGGAGTTTATAGGCTGGTTGTACGATCATATGCCTCGAGTTTGGCCAGTCGCGATCAATAGGTGATTATGATGGACACCCTGTGAACAGTAAGAGATACGATTATATGTGAGTGCACAGATCGATTGAGTACGTGTTCTGATCGCGAAGACGAGTTTGTGACTGTGTGTTGATGGCGCAGACAGAGCACGGCGAGCTAGCTGGAACATTAACGAGGAAATGGTTTGACCAAAATTGGTTTTGTTGAAGGTGGAGTCCTGGTCAAGACGGTATTCATCCAAAATTACTGATTGACTTGGCTTCGTTCGTTCTCAATCTCCCGCTACCAAACCCTGAAAGGGCTTAAGTAGCAGAATGTAGTCCAGAGAACGGAATGCGTTGTGTCGTAGTTTACAGCTTGGCTGCGATATTTGCACCTTTCGGTCCAACACATCCGACTTCAGCAAGCATTTTTTTAGTACCGGGTTAGCATTCCCTCTTAGATCCCTTCTCCTTAGCCAGTCTGCTCTGTTGCATCCTGTTATCCAGGATCACCTCGTGGATGTAGATGGGTCTTGGCAGCTCTGGTTCGCTGGCCCTGACGCTTTCAGTCAGCTATGGGTCGCTAACCACTGCAGCTCATGTGCTGCTCAGCATCTTGATCCAAAATGACTGTTTGAACTTCGAGACCAGTTAGCAAAACCACTCGCGATGTTTGATTCTCACACTCTTGGGAAGGGGATTGTTCCAAGGGAAAGATGCAGGTGTGATCTCCCTTGTTCAAAAAAGGGCAAGGGATCAGATCTAGCCAATTATAGACCTGTGAGTTTGATGAGCATACTCTTCAACATTTGAGTCCATTATCAAGGACAACATAGTACTGCACTTGGACAAGATAGTACTGTACTTGGACAAGGACCACATAGTACTGCACTTGGACAAGGACCACATAGTACTGCACTTGAACAAGGATAACATAGTACTGCACTTGGACAACATAGTACTGCACTTGGACAAGGACCACATAGTACTGCACTTGGACAAGGACAACATAGTACTTCACTTGGGCAAGTTCAATTTAATCAAAAATAGTCAGCATGGGTTTATTAAAGAAAGATCGTGTTTAAGCAATCTATTAGAATTCTTGGAGGAGGTCACCAAAATGTTAGATGATGGAGAGCCGGTGAATGTTATCTATCTGGATTTTGTAAAGGCCTTTGATAGAGTACGTCATCAACGATTGTTTGGAAAGTTGAAATCACATGGAATATGTGGTGAAGTCACCAATTGGATAGAAAATTGGTTGACGGGCAGAAGGCAGAGAGTGGGCATAAATAGGGAGTATTCTGTCTGGTGTGATGTAATAAGTGGTGTGGCACAGGGATCGACCTTGGGACCAATTTTCTTCTTAATGTATATCACTGATTTGAACATTGATATCAGATCCATGTTTGCAAAGTTCGCGGATGACACACAATTATGCGGCAGGGTCTCTTCTCCAGAAGAGGTGGAACTATTGAGATCGGATTTAGATACGATTAAAAAATGGTCTGAGAGCTGGCAGATGGAGTTTAATGTAGAAAAATGTACAGTCCCCCACATGGGAAGATCCAAGAATGAATATAATTACAGGATGGGAGAAAACCATATTAGTACAATAAAAAAGGAAAGCGACCTAGGAGTTATAATAGATCATACAGGAAAGGTGCGTGAGCAAGTTCAGGTGGCAGTGAAAAAGGCTAATGCTATGTTGGGTAGGATAAAAAGACACATTTCACATAAGAGCAAGGACGTAATAGTCAAGTTATATAAACCATTAGTGAGACCTAAATTAGAGTACTGTGTTCAGGTGTGGAGTCCATATAATAAAGTGGATATAAACATGCTGGGAAGGGGACAAAGAAGAGCTACACAAATTATCGCGGCGTTTCAGAATTATAGTTTTGAGGAAAGGCTAAAAAAACTGGTCTTCAGTGGCTCGAACAAAGAAGAATTCGAGGAGACAATACAAGTATATAAATTAATAAATGGAAAGGATAAATTAGACTACACCAAGTTTTTCAAAGTACAACCGGCTACAAGAACAAGATGGCACAGGTACAAGAACAAGAGGGCACAGCTACAAGAGGGCACAGCTACATGAACAAGAGGGCACAGCTACAAGAGGGCACAGCTACATGAACAAGAGGGCACAGCTACAAGAACAAGAGGGCACAGCTACAAGAACAAGAGGGCACAGCTACAAGAACAAGAGGGCACAGCTACAAGAACAAGAGGGCACAGCTACAAGAGGGCACAGCTACATGAACAAGAGGGCACAGCTACAAGAACAAGAGGGCACAGCTACAAGAACAAGAGGGCACAGCTACAAGAACAAGAGGGCACAGCTACAAGAACAAGAGGGCACAGCTACAAGAACAAGAGGGCACAGCTACAAGAACAAGAGGGCACAGCTACAAGAACAAGAGGGCACAGCTACAAGAACAAGAGGGCACAGCTACAAGAGGGCACAGCTACAAGAACAAGAGGGCACAGCTACAAGAACAAGAGGGCACAGCTACAAGAACAGGATGGCACAGCTACAAGAACAAGAGGGCACAGCTACAAGAACAAAATGGCACAGCTACAAGAGGGCACAGCTACAAGAACAAGAGGGCACAGCTACAAGAACAAGAGGGCACAGCTACAAGAACAGGATGGCACAGCTACAAGAACAAGAGGGCACAGCTACAAGAACAAGATGGCACAGCTACAAGAACAAGAGGGCACAGCTACAAGAACAAGAGGGCACAGCTACAAGAACAAGAGGGCACAGCTACAAGAACAAGAGGGCACAGCTACAAGAACAAGAGGGCACAGCTACAAGAACAAGATCCACAGCTACAAGAACAAGAGGGCACAGCTACAAGAACAAGATGGCTCAGCTACAAGAACAAGAGGGCAAAGCTACAAGAACAAGAGAGCACAGCTACAAGAACAAGAGGGCACAGCTACAAGAACAAGAGGGCACAGCTACAAGAACAAGAGGGCACAGCTACAAGAACAAGAGGACACAGCTACAAGAACAAGAGGACACAGCTACAAGAACAAGAGGGCACAGCTACAAGAACAAGAGGACACAGCTACAAGAACAAGAGGGCACATCTACAAGAACAAGAGGGCACAGCTACAAGAACAAGAGGACACAGCTACAAGAACAAGAGGGCACAGCTACAAGAACAAGAGGACACAGCTACAAGAACAAGAGGGCACAGCTACAAGAACAAGAGGACACAGCTACAAGAACAAGAGGGCACAGCTACAAGAACAAGAGGGCACAGCTACAAGAACAAGAGGGCACAGCTACAAGAACAAGAGGACACAGCTACAAGAACAAGAGGGCACAGCTACAAGAACAAGAGGGCACAGCTACAAGAACAAGAGGACACAGCTACAAGAACAAGAGGGCACAGCTACAAGAACAAGAGGGCACAGCTACAAGAGGGCACATCTACAAGAACAAGAGGGCACAGCTACAAGAACGAGAGGGCACAGCTACAAGAACAAGAGGACACAGCTACAAGAGGGCACAGCTACAAGAACAAGAGGGCACAGCTACAAGAACAAGAGGGCACAGCTACAAGAACAAGAGGGCACAGCTACAAGAACAAGAGGGCACAGCTACAAGAACAAGAGGGCACCGCTACAAGAACAAGAGGGCACAGCTACAAGAACAAGATGGCACAGCTACAAGAAGAGGGCACAGCTACAAGAACAAGAGGACACAGCTACAAGAACAAGAGGGTATAGCTACAAGAACAAGAGGGCACAGCTACAAGAACAAGAGGGCACAGCTACAAGAGGGCACAGCTTCAAGAACAAGAGGGCACAGCTACAAGAACAAGAGGGCACAGCTACAAGAACAAGAGGGCACAGCTTCAAGAGCAAGAGGGCACAACTACAAATTGTTTAAAGACAGGTCTAGATTAGATATTTAGGAAATATTTTTGTTAGTCAGAGAGAGATGAATTCTTGGAATGCATTACCGCAGGATGTAGTGGAAGCAGGGTCAGTTAATGCATTCAAAAATAGTTTAGATGCTCACAGTATTTTCGGTATCTGTGGAGGTAAATAATCTGGTTGTATACAGACTCTGCAGAGCCTTCTAAACCAATATTATGAAGTTAAGTTAAGTTATTAAGTTTGGGCTATAATAATTCTTGAGGTTCTAAAGTTTTTATGTTGCAGGAATAGACTTAGAATCTGGTTCTTATTTGATGTAGTTGCAGACAGAACACCAGCAACATCTGCTTGTATTTTCTGTGGTAGTTTAATATACAGTTATTTTGATTATTTTGTTTGGAACGTCTTTTCTTGTTGTTGATATTGTACAACAATTATTCTTGTTAACAAATAATATTATTTTGTGTTATGGTGAGCGGTACTGTTTACTGGTTTGTCTGTCTTGGTGTAGATGTGTAGTGTGTAATGGGTTTGTCTGTCTTGGTGTAGATGTGTAGTGTGTACTGGGTTTGTCTGTCTTGGTGTAGATGTGTAGTGTGTACTGGGTTTGTCTGTCTTGGTGTAGATGTGTAGTGTGTGCTGGGTTTGTCTGTCTTGGTGTAGATGTGTAGTGTGTGCTGGGTTTGTCTGTCTTGGTGTAGATGTGTAGTGTGTACTGGGTTTGTCTGTCTTGGTGTAGATGTGTAGTGTGTACTGGGTTTGTCTGTCTTGGTGTAGATGTGTAGTGTGTACTGGGTTTGTCTGTCTTGGTGTAGATGTGTAGTGTGTACTGGGTTTGTCTGTCTTGGTGTAGATGTGTAGTGTGTACTGGGTTTGTCTGTGTTGGTGTAGATGTGTAGTGTGTACTGGGTTTGTCTGTCTTGGTGTAGATGTGTAGTGTGTACTGGGTTTGTCTGTCTTGGTGTAGATGTGTAGTGTGTACTGGGTTTGTCTGTCTTGGTGTAGATGTGTAGTGTGTACTGTGTTTGTCTGTCTTGGTGTAGATGTGTAGTGTGTACTGGGTGTGTCTGTGTTGGTGTAGATGTGTAGTGTGTACTGGGTTTGTCTGTCTTGGTGTAGATGTGTAGTGTCTACTGGGTTTGTCTGTCTTGGTGTAGATGTGTAGTGTGTACTGGGTTTGTCTGTCTTGGTGTAGATGTGTAGTGTTTACTGGGTTTGTCTGTCTTGGTGTAGATGTGTAGTGTGTACTGGGTTTGTCTGTCTTGGTGTAGATGTGTAGTGTGTACTGGGTTTGTCTGTCTTGCTGTAGATGTGTAGTGTGTACTGGGTTTGTCTGTCTTGGTGTAGATGTGTAGTGTGTACTAGGTTTGTCTGTCTTGGTGTAGATGTGTAGTGGTTACTGGGTTTGTCTGTCTTGGTGTAGATGTGTAGTGTGTACTGGGTTTGTCTGTCTTGGTGTAGATGTGTAGTGTGTACTGGGTTTGTCTGTCTTGGTGTAGATGTGTAGTGTGTACTGGGTTTGTCTGTCTTGGTGTAGATGTGTAGTGTGTACTGGGTTTGTCTGTCTTGGTGTAGATGTGTAGTGTGTACTGGGTTTGTCTGTCTTGGTGTAGATGTGTAGTGTGTGCTGGGTTTGTCTGTCTTGGTGTAGATGTGTAGTGTGTACTGGGTTTGTCTGTCTTGGTGTAGATGTGTAGTGTGTACTGAGTTTGTCTGTCTTGGTGTAGATGTGTAGTGTGTACTGGGTTTGTCTGTCTTGGTGTAGATGTGTAGTGTGTACTGGGTTTGTCTGTCTTGGTGTAGATGTGTAGTGTGTACTGGGTTTGTCTGTCTTGGTGTAGATGTGTAGTGTGTACTGGGTTTGTCTGTCTCTGTGTAGATGTGTAGTGTGTACTGGGTTTGTTTGTCTTGGTGTAGATGTGTAGTGTGTACTGGGTTTGTTTGTCTTGGTGTAGATGCGTGGTGTGTACTGGGTTTGTTTGTCTTGGTGTAGATGTGTAGTGTGTACTGGGTTTGTCTGTGGGGAATTAGCGATGCAAGCATCACCAGATGTGAGGTCAATTAAAGGAAATTACATCCACAATGTGCGTACTCAAGCTACTCCCCCTACCCTCTCACCCTCACCACTCCTCCCACTCTCCCTCCCACTCTCCACACCAGCACCCGTTCACTCCCTCTCCCCTCTCCACTCCTCCCACTCTCCAGACCAGCACCCGTTCACACCCCCTGCTCCCTCCCCTCTCACCATCACCACTCTCCCTCGCACTCTCCACTCCTACCTCCCACTCTCCCTCCGACCCCCATCACCACTCCTCACACTCTCCCCCCACTCTCCACACCTCCCTCCCATTCTCCCTCCCACCCCATCACCACTCCTCCCAGTCTCCCTCCCACTCTCCCTCCCACTCTGCACTCCTCCCTCCCACTATCCCTCCCTCCCCATCACAACTCCTCGCAATCTCCCACCCTCCCTCCCTCCCCATCACCACTCCTTCCATTCTCCCATCACCACTCATCCCACTCTCCCTCCCACCCCCATCACAATTCCTCCCACTCTTCCTCCCAAACTCTTCCTCCCACTCTCCCTCCCACTCTTCCTCCCACTCTTCCTCCCAAACTCTTCCTTCCACTCTCCCTCCCACTCTCCCTACCACTCTCCACTCCTCCCACTATCCCTTCCACTCTCCCTCCCTTCTCTTCCTCCCACTCTCCCTCCCACTCTCCACTTCTCCCACTATCCCTCCCACTCGCTACTCCTCCCACTCTTCCCCTCACTCTCCCTCCCACCCCACTCCTCCCACTCTCCCTCCCACCCCCACTCCTCCCACTCTCCCTTCCACCCCCACTCTTCCTCCCTCCCCTCCCCAAACTGAGACCATGTCACTAGTTTAGCTTATGCCAAGACCCAGCCCTGGCTGAGAGTGCCCACGTGGAAGTGGAACAGACGAAGACTGCTGCCGATGAGGAGGAAGTGTAACCTGCAAGGCAGTTAGGTTCTGGCAGAAGATCACACGGAGCCAAGACCAAGGGGGGGGGGGGAGTGGGAGGCTAATACACCGGACATCTCTGGACGGACGCGGACAGCTAAGTGGTGCAGGACAATGACAGATACGATTGAAGAAGAACCCTTGTTTATGTGGTGCTTTGTTAGTTGTCCTCAACTCGTCCTAGTCTCGAGAAGACTGACACACGCGCCTCGCTTCACGATATCCTCTCGATACGAGCCGACTCGTCCTAGTCTCGAGAAGACTGACACACGCGCCTCGCTTCACGATATCCTCTCGAGCCGACTCGTCCTTGACATCCTGGAGACACTTCACCAACAGCGGTGTCAGATATAAGAACAGTACAATCATGATTGTCAAAGATTGTACGATAGTACCATACTCATCGTCAAAGATTGTGTGATAGTACACCAATGATTGTCACAGATGGTGTTAAAGTACAATGATTTTCAAAGATTGTATGATTGAGCTAACTCATTCCCTCCGGAATACTTGCGGCCTCTGGATACATTCATTCTGGCACTGTGGCGCTGCTACGAGGAAGACCATTGACATTCCTAGAGAGAAACGTGAACGTCTAAGTGTGACCATTGCTAGAGAGAAACGTGAATGTCAATGTGACCATTGCTTGAGAGAAACGTGAATGTCAATGTGACCATTGTTAGAGAGAAACGTGAATGTCTGTGTGACCATTGCTAGAGAGAAACGTGAATGTCTGTGTGACCATTGCTAGAGAGAAACGTGAATGTCTATGTGACCATTGTTAGAGAGAAACGTGAATGTCTGTTTGACCATTGTTAGAGAGAAACGTGAATGTCTGTGTGACCATTGTTAGAGAGAAACGTGAATGTCTGTGTGACCATTGTTAGAGAGAAACGTGAATGTCTGTGTGACCATTGCTAGAGAGAAACGTGAATGTCTGTGTGACCATTGTTAGAGAGAAACGTGAATGTCTATGTGACCATTGTTAGAGAGAAACGTGAATGTCTGTGTGACCATTGTTAGAGAGAAACGTGAATGTCTATGTGACCATTGTTAGAGAGAAACGTGAATGTCTGTGTGACCATTGCTAGAGAGAAACGTGAATGTCTGAGTGACCATTGTTAGAGAGAAACGTGAATGTCTGTGTGACCATTGTTAGACAGAAACGTGAATGTCTGTGTGACCATTGTGAGAGAGAAACGTGAATGTCTGTGTGACCATTGTTAGAGAGAAACGTGAATGTATGTGTGACCATTGCAAGAGAGAAACGTGAATGTCAATGTGACCATTGTTAGAGAGAAACGTGAATGTCTGTGTGACCATTGTTAGAGAGAAACGTGAATGTCTGTGTGACCATTGCTAGAGAGAAACGTGAATGTCTGTGTGACCATTGTTAGAGAGAAACGTGAATGTCTGTGTGACCATTGCTAGAGAGAAACGTGAATGTCTGTGTGACCATTGTTGGAGAGAAACGTGAATGTCTATGTGACCATTGTTAGAGAGAAACGTGAATGTCTGTGTGACCATTGCTAGACAGAAACGTGAATGTCAATGTGACCATTGTTAGAGAGAAACGTGAATGTCTGTGTGACCACTATTCAAACTGATGTAGCCGCTCTACGGCACTGGAAGACAACCTGAAAGCCGATATCACGGCTGTACAGCATGGATCAGTTTTTGGCTGCAGCGTGGTCGAAGAATATCTTCAGCCATAATGAGACAGTCTTCTGTGATTGTAAGACAGCTCTAGACAAATTGGCGTGTGGGTAAACAGGTACAATTTGATGAGCTGCGGTTTGACAGGGGAACAGAAGAAGAAGAAATGTTTAGCGCAGGCAGATGAGGGCCGTCTAGCACCCAGGGGCGCTAACAGATGAGGTTTGTCTAGCATCTGGGGACTGTAATAGATGAGGGCCGTCTAGCACCCGGGGGCGCTTACAGATGAGGTTTGTCTAGCACTCAGGGGCGCTTACATATGAGGTTTGTCTAGCACTCAGGGGCGCTTACAGATGAGGTTCGTCTAGCACTCAGGGGCAATTACAGACGAGGTTTGTCTAGCACTCAGGGGCTGTTACAGATGAGGTTTGTCTAGCACTCAGGGGCGCTTACAGATGAGGTTTGTCTAGCACTCAGGGGCGCTAACAGATGAGGTTTGTCTAGCACTCAGGGGCGCTTACAGATGCGGTTTGTCTAGCACTCAGGGGCGCTTACTGATTAGGGCCACCTAGAACTCAGGGGCGCTAACATATGAAGGGCTCCTAGCATTCAGGGACGCTAACAGATGAGAACCGGCTAGCACTCAGGGGCACTAATAGATGAGGGCCGTCTAGTAATCAGGAGCGCTAGTAGATGAGGGCCGTCTAGCACTCAGGGGCGCTAACAGATGAGGGCTGCCTAGCACTCAGGGGCGCTAACAGATGAGGGGCGTCTATCAGTCAGGGGCGCTAACATTGCAGGACACAAAGTTGCCAAGAACAGATAAACTGTCGTGGGGTCCCTGGCTCGATCTTTCGGAACTAGTCTTCTAACACATTCGGTGGTGAATACCAGCACACGGCACACATACCAGCACACGGCACACATACCAGCACACGGCACACATACCAGCACACGGCACACATACCAGCACACGGCACACATACCGGTACACGGCACACATACCAGCACACGGCACACATACCAGCACACGGCACACATACCAGCACACGGCACACATACCAGCACACGGCACACATGCCAGTACACGGCACACATGCCAGTACACATACCAGTACACAGCACACATACCAGCACACATGCAAGTACACATCACACATACCAGCACATAGCAGTACACAGTACACATGCCAGCACACATATCAGTACACAGCACAAATACCAGCACACATACCAGTACACAGCACACATTCCGGCACACATACCTGTACACAGCACATATACCAGTACACAGCACACATACCAGCACACATACCAGTACACAGCACACATACCAGCACACATACCAGTACACAGCACATATACCAGTACACAGCACATATACCAGTACACATCACACATACCAGTACACATCAGACATACCAGCACACATAGCAGTACACATCACACATACCAGTACACATCACACATACCAGTACACATCACACATACCAGCACACATAGCAGTACACAGCACATATACCAGTACACATACCAGTACACATCACACATACCAGTACACATCACACATACCAGCACACATAGCAGTACACAGCACATATACCAGCACACATACCAGTACACAGCACACATAGCAGTACACAGCACATATACCAGCACACATACCAGTACACAGCACACATACCAGTACACAGCACACATACCAGTACATAGCACACATAGCAGTACACATCAGACATACCAGCACACATAGCAGTACACATCACACACACCAGCATACATACCAGTACACATCACACATACTAGTACACATCACACATAGCAGTACATATCACACATACCAGCACACATACCAGTACACATCACACATACCAGTACACATCACACATAGCAGTACACAGGACACATACCAGTACACATATATATATTCACAAACAAGCATATAAACAGGCAGACACATCTACTCACTTATACAAAGATGTGTTTAGTCTCAAACCATTGACTGCGGTAGCAGATGAAATGTTAGTCCATTATTCGAGGTCTCAGCTATTACCGGGTGGTATGACGAGTTCCCTTCCTTGGTGCCTGGTTTTCCTTATTAGTTAATCCGGTGACCATTTGCATCTGGTTAGACTGAAGCGTATGCAACACAAAACCAAACTGAGCACATCTGCATTAATAGGCCAATCGCGTGGAGACGATCAGATGGGAGCCCCGGACCACAGTGGGGTCTGGTCCAAAGTTCAACATAAACATTGAAACAACTCACGACTGAAGTGTGTCGCTACGACGTTTCGAACTGGCAACCTTCGCCATGACAGAGAATTGCTTTAATCATTCTGTCACTAAGACACTTTTTATATATTAAATACGTAGACATACACATGTGAATCGGTATTTATGAACATACAATAACATATTCAGTGATGCACACATAAATTGCCCCAAACCACAAACACACCTATATACATTCACGCACAAACACGTACACATACAAACACGTATCCACACAAACACCTACACACACAAACACGTATACACACAAATACGTACACATGCACACAAACACGTACACATATACACACAAGTGCACATACACACAAACACGTGCACACACACACACACAAACACGTGCACACACACACAAACACCAACACACACAAACACGTGCACACACACACACACAAACACGTACAAACACACATACACACACACAAACACGTGCAGAAACACACACACACATACGTACAGACACGCACACACACACGATACATGTGTGAGATCTGATATCAACTGGTCGGGTCTCTGTCACTCTCACACGCGAAAAATCACCCAATAACTTGATACCACACGAGCGTGCTGTTATCACCAGGAGAGGGGCGCGTGCTGTTATCACCAGGGAATGGACTGGCCTGCTCAAGATGATGACTTGTGACAGTGCCAGGATGTTCTTCTGTCTGGCCGTCCAAAGATGTTTTGATCAACGGGTGGGTTCCTGAGCCTTACAGATGGTATCCAGACATTCCTTCGGTCAATTTTGTGACAGATTTAGTCTTGCCAGACAAATCGTGTCTCAAGTATAGACAGTTCTTAGTTTTACGCAAGCGTAATTATAAATTTTCCTTAAAATGGGGAATATAATTAGAGGCGGACTTTCCACAGGACCTGCCCACTCACGTTAGAAAATACCGTGCGAGGAATGATTTATAGGCGCATCCCAAAGCTGAGGCAGGAAACGACGCCATTTTAAAATTAGGACCGGCAGGAAAAATGGTCGGGGTGTTATAAAAACTGAGGCAAACTGGGAGCCATGACAGTCAAAGAGAGAAAGACTCTAAGATAGTGAACGTCGCATCGACTGAGTTGCATCCTGAGTTACAGAAGTAAGGTATTACCGATTTTATTTGTGAATCAAAGTAACTAGAACTTCGTCAGCCATCATAGATCTCAAAGAAGCAACCTAGATTAGAGACTGCTACCAAGCTATAGAAGAAAACAGTCTTTATCAGATTTAGATTGGCCAAGAGAACATTTCACGGGATTATTTTCAACCAGCGTCAGACACGTGGCCAACCTGCACCATTTTAACACGTGGCCGTCATCACCAATTCTATTGTCATGTAGATTTCACAACAGTAATCTAGTCTTTCGACATCCACCACGGAGATCGACAGTCGTCGCTAAGAGACAGAGCCAATGACGTTTACCCGGGTTTAAACCACGAATTTACCATCGGTGTCAATACACCATAATTCAGACCAACGTTACAGCAGGCCAAGTACAGAAAGTAGATTGAGGACAATAGTTATATGTTTAGCGGTAGTAAGAGTTTTAAATCATAGGTAACTATTAGCTAGGAGCGTGTAGTAAGTTGTGTCTGGTAGAAGAGTGATTTAAGTTAGGTAACCATTAGCTAGTAGCGTGTAGTAAGTTGTGTCTGGTAGAAGAGTGATTTAAGTTAGGTAACCATTAGCTAGTAGCGTGTAGTAAGTTGTGTCTGGTAGAAGAGTGATTTAAGTTAGGTAACCATTAGCTAGTAGCGTGTAGTAAGTTGTGTCTGGTAGAAGAGTGATTTAAGTTAGGTAACCATTAGCTAGTAGCGTGTAGTAAGTTGTGTCTGGTAGAAGAGTGATTTAAGTTAGGTAACCATTAGCTAGTAGCGTGTAGGAAGTTGTGTCTGGTAGAAGAGTGATTTAAGTTAGGTAACCATTAGCTAGTAGCGTGTAGTAAGTTGTGTCTGGTAGAAGAGTGATTTAAGTTAGGTAACCATTAGCTAGTAGCGTGTAGTAAGTTGTGTCTGGTAGAAGAGTGATTTAAGTTAGGTAACCATTAGCTAGTAGCGTGTAGTAAGTTGTGTCTGGTAGAAGAGTGATTTAAGTTAGGTAACCATTAGCTAGTAGCGTGTAGTAAGTTGTGTCTGGTAGAAGAGTGATTTAAGTTAGGTAACCATTAGCTAGTAGCGTGTAGTAAGTTGTGTCTGGTAGAAGACTGCAAGAGGTGTCAAGTGTAGACATAAAGAAACTGTTTTGGAAAAGTGTCTTTAGTTTATTGAAGTGTTAGTTGATGTGATAGAGTTTTAGACTGAACAGGTGGATAGTCTAGGTGAGGCCTCAGCCAGGAGAGCAAAACTTTGTTTCTTCTACTACAATATGTCTGTCAACCAGATCACACAAACAATCCCTCAACCCATCACTCAAACCATCACTCAACCCATCTCTCAAACCATCACTCAACCCATCACTCAAACCATCACTCAACCCATCACTCAAACCATCACTCAACCCCTCACTCAAACCATCACTCAAACTATCATTCAACCCATCACCGAACCCACCACACAACCCAATCCATCACTCAACCCAACCCACCACACAACCCAATCCATCACTCAACCCAACCCACCACACAACCCAATCCATCACCCAACCCAACCCACCAATCAACCCACAAGACCTTAGTCCTATTGGACGAGTGCTGTGTATAATCCAGCCAGGGGACCTAACCTGAGAGACAAGATTTGACGCAGACAACCCTCCCTGACACGTGCCAGTCAGCTGGTTGACATTGGACGCCGACTTTAGGGACACGTTCAAGTGGGTATGCGTGCTCACGCGCTGGGCACGAGATAGCGTTGATTGGCAGATTGATCGAGATTAGTGTGAACATGTCTGAGGTTTCGGTACACACTTTCCGTCTCTTCACTTAAGTACGACGGGGCTTCAAATGAAAACCTGAAATTTATTTTTTAGGGAAATGTATTCTGAAAAGTGATACACATCTGAATCGTTTGTCGACGTAGCCACCAGCGGCTATAAGGTGCATATATTCCTTTAGCAAGATACGTCCCCTTATAAAGGGCATACATTCCTGTAGAACGATGTCCCCCTTTAAAGTGCATACATTCCTGTAGAACGATGTCCCCCTATAAAATGCATAGATTCCTGTAGAACTTTCGATTCGTCCCCCTATAAAGTGCATAGATTCCTGTAGAACGTTCGATTCGTCCCCCTATAAAGTGCATAGATTCCTGTAGAACATTCGATTCGTCCCCATATAAAGTGCATAGATTCCTGTAGAACGTTCGATTCGTCCCCCTATAAAGTGCATAGATTCATGTAGAACGTTCGATTCGTCCTCCTATAAAGGGCATCGATTCCTGTAGAACGATGTCCCCCTATAAAGGGCACACAATCCCCAGGCAAGAATGCTCCTCCACGGCCGTGAAACCTCTGATGCTCCACCTGCTGGATCTCCCTCCGGACCTGAAATACGTTCCTCCCAATAACTCTTTCAATCGTCCACAGACGTAAGGGTTCACTTGGGGCTAAGTCTGGTGAGTAGGGAGGGTGTGGTAGAGTGGTTGCACGGGTTGCAGTATTGGGTCGAGCATTGTTTCTCTCCATGTCTCTCTCAATGTCCCTCACTCTCTGTCTCTCTCAATGTCCCTCACTGTTTGTCTCTCTCAATGTCCCTCACTCTGTCTCTCTCAATGTCCCTCACTGTCTCTCTCCCAGTCATTCTCCCTGCCCCTCTCTCCCATTTTCTCCCTGTAACTTTCACCCTGTCTCTCTGCCTGTCACTTTCACCCTGTCTCTCTGCCTGTCACTTTCACCCGTCTCTCTGCCTGTCACTTTCACCCTGTCTCTCTCCCTGTCACTTTCACCCTGTCTCTCTGCCTGTCACTTTCACCCTGTCTCTCTGCCTGTCACTTTCACCCTGTCTCTCTCTCTCCCTGTCACTTTCACCCTGTCTCTCTCCCTGTCACTTTCACCCTGTCTCTCTGCCTGTCACTTTCACCCTGTCTCTCTGCCTGTCACTTTCACCCTGTCTCTCTGCCTGTCACTTTCACCCTGTCTCTCTGCCTGTCACTTTCACCCTGTCTCTCTGCCTGTCACTTTCACCCTGTCTCTCTCTCTCCCTGTCACTTTCACCTTGTCTCTCTCCCTGTCAATTTCACCCTCTCTCTCTCCCTGTCACTTTCACCCTCTCTCTCTGCCTGTCACGTTCACCCTGTCTCTCTCCCTGTCACTTTCACCCTCTCTCTCCCTCTGTCACTTTCACCCTGTCTCTCTCACTGTCACTTTCACCCTCTCTCTCTCCCTGTCACTTTCACCCTGTCTCTCTCCCTGTCACTTTCACCCTCTCTCTCTCCCTGTCACTTTCACTCTCTCTCTCTCTCTGTCACTTTCACCCTGTCTCTCTCCCTGTCACTTTCACCCTGTCTCTCTTCCTGTCACTTTCACCCTATCTCTCTCCCTGTCACTTTCACCCTGTCTCTCTCCCTGTCACTGTCACCCTCTCTCTCTCCCTGTCACTTTCACCCTCTCTCTCTCCCTGTCACTTTCACCCTGTCTCTCTCCCTGTCACTTTCACCCTCTCTCTCTCCCTGTCACTTTCACCCTGTCTCTCTCCCTGTCACTTTCACCCTGTCTCTCTCCCTGTCACTTTCACCCTCTCTCTCTCCCTGTCACTTTCACCCTGTCTCTCACCCTGTCTCTCTCCCTGTCACTTTCACCCTGTCTCTCTCCCTGTCACTTTAACCCTCTCTCTCTCTCTGCCTGTCACTTTCACCCTGTCTCTCTGCCTGTCACTTTCACCCTGTCTCTCTGCCTGTCACTTTCACCCTGTCTCTCTGCCTGTCACTTTCACCCTGTCTCTCTCTCTCCCTGTCACTTTCACCCTGTCACTCTCCCTGTCACTTTCACCCTCTCTCTCTCCCTGTCACTTTCACCCTCTCTCTCTGCCTGTCACTTTCACCCTCTCTCTCCCTCTGTCACTTTCACCCTGTCTCTCTCACTGTCACTTTCACCCTCTCTCTCTCTCCCAGTCACTTTCACCCTGTCTCTCTCCCTGTCACTTTCACCCTCTCTCTCTCCCTGTTACTTTCACCCTCTCTCTCTCCCTGTCACTTTCACCCTCTCTCTCTCTCCCTGTCACTTTCACCCTCTCTCTCTCCCTGTCACTTTCACCCTGTCTCTCTCTGCCTGTCACTTTCACCCTGTCTCTCTGCCTGTCACTTTCACCCTGTCTCACTCCCTGTAACTTTCACCATCTCTCTCTCCCTGTCACTTTCACCCTGTCTCTCTCCCTGTCACTTTCACCCTCTCTCTCTCCCTGTCACTTTCACCCATCTCTCTCCCTGTCACTTTCACCCTGTCTCTCTCCCTGTCCCTTTCACCCTCTCTCTCTCCCTGTCACTTTCACCCTGTCTCTCTACCTGTCACTTTCACCCTGTCTCTCTCCCTGTCACTTTCACCCTATCTCTCTCCCTGTCACTATCACCCTGTCTCTCTCCCTGTCACTGTCACCCTCTCTCTCTCCCTGTCACTTTCACCCTCTCTCTCTCCCTGTCACTTTCACCCTGTCTCTCTCCCTGTCACTTTCACCCTCTCTCTCTCCCTGTCACTTTCACCCTCTCTCTCTCTCTCTCCCTGTCACTTTCACCCTGTCTCTCTCCCTGTCACTTTCACCCTCTCTCTCTCCCGGTCACTTTCACCCTGTCTCTCTCCCTGTCACTTTCACCCTGTCTCTCTCCCTGTCACTTTCACCCTCTCTCTCTCCCTGTCACTTTCACCCTGTCTCTCTCCCTGTCACTTTAACCCTCTCTCTCTCCCTGTCACTTTCACCCTGTCTCTCTCCATGTCACTTTCACCCTGTCTCTCTCTCTGCCTGTCACTTTCACCGTCTCTCTCTCTCTCCCTGTCACTTTCACCCTGTCTCTCTCCCTGTCACTTTCACCCTCTCTCTCTCCCTGTCACTTTCACCCTGTCTCTCTCCCTGTCTCTCTCTCTCCCTGTCACTTTCACCCTGTCACTTTCACCCTGTCTCTCTGCCTGTAACTTTCACCCTGTCTCTCTGCCTGTCACTTTCACCCTGTCTCTCTGCCTGTCACTTTCACCCTGTCTCTCTCTCTGCATGTCACTTTCACCCTGTCTCTCACTCTCCCTGTCACTCTCTCTCTCTCCCTGTCACTTTCACCCTGTCTCTCTGCCTGTCACTTTCACCCTGTCTCTCTCTCTGCCTGTCACTTTCACCGTCTCTCTCTCTCTCCCTGTCACTTTCACCCTGTCTCTCTGCCTGTCACTTTCACCCTGTCTCTCTCTCTCCCTGTCACTTTAACCCTGTCTCTCTGCCTGTCACTTTCACCCTGTCTCTCTCTATCCCTGTTACTTTCACCCTGTCTCTCTCCATGTCACTTTCACCCTGTCTCTCTCTCTGCCTGTCACTTTCACCGTCTCTCTCTCTCTCCCTGTCACTTTCACCCTGTCTATCTGCCTGTCACTTTCACCCTGTCTCTCTCTCTCCCTGTCAATTTCACCCTGTCTCTCTCCCTGTCACTTTCACCCTATCTCTCTGCCTGTCACTTTCACCCTCTCTCTCTCTCTCCCTGTCACTTTCACCCTGTCTCTCTGCCTGTCACTTTCACCCTGTCTCTCTCTCTCCCTGTCACTTTCACCCTGTCTCTCTCCATGTCACTTTCACCCTGTCTCTCTCTCTCCCTGTCACTTTCACCCTGTCTCTCTCTCTCCCAGTCACTTTCACCCTGTCTCTTTGCCTGTCACTTTCACCCTGTCTCTCTCTCTTCCTGTCACTTTCACCCTGTCTCTCTCCATGTCACTTTCACCCTGTCTCTCTCCATGTCATTTTCACCCTGTCTCTCTCTCTCCCTGTCACTTTCACCCTCTCTCTCTGCCTGTCACTTTCAACCTGTCTCTCTCTCTCCCTGTCACTTTCACCCTGTCTCTATCCATGTCACTTTCACCATGTCTCTCTCTCTCCCTGTCACTTTCACCCTGTCTCTCTCTCTCCCTGTCACTTTCACCCTGTCTCTCTCCCTGTCACTTTCACCCTGTCTCTCTGCCTGTCACTTTCACTCTGTCTCTCTGCCTGTCACTTTCACCCTGTCTCTCTGCCTGTCACTTTCACCCAGTCTCTCTGCCTGTCACTTTCACCCTCTCTCTCTCCCTGTCACTTTCACCCTGTCTCTCTCTCTCCCTGTCACTTTCACCTTGTCTCTCTGCCTGTCACTTTCACCCTGTCTCTTTCTTCCTGTCACTTTCACCCTGTCTTTCTCCCTGTCACTTTCACCCTGTCTCTCTCTCTCCCAGTCACTTTCACACTGTCTCTCTGCCTGTCACTTTCACCCTATTTCTCTGCCTGTCACTTTCACCCTGTTTCTCTGCCTGTCACTTTCACCTTGTCTCTCTGCCTGTCACTTTCACCCTGTCTCTCTGCCTGTCACTTTCACCCTCTCTCTCTCCCTGTCACTTTCACCCTGTCTCTCTCTCTCCCTGTCACTTTCACCCTGTCTCTCTCCCTGTCACTTTCACCCTGTCTCTCTCCCTGTCACTTTCACCCTGTCTCTCTCCCTGTCACTTTCACCCTCTCTCTCTCTCTCTCCCTGTCACTTTCACCTTGTCTCTCTCCCTGTCACTTTCACCCTGTCTCTCTCCCTGTCACTTTCACCCTGTCTCTCTCCCTGTCACTTTCACCCTCTCTCTCTCTCTCTCCCTGTCACTTTCACCCTGTCTCTCTCCCTGTCACTTTCACCCTCTCTCTCTCCCGGTCACTTTCACCCTGTCTCTCTCCCTGTCACTTTCACCCTGTCTCTCTCCCTGTCACTTTCACCCTCTCTCTCTCCCTGTCACTTTCACCCTGTCTCTCTCCCTGTCACTTTCACCCTCTCTCTCTCCCTGTCACTTTCACCCTGTCTCTCTCCATGTCACTTTCACCCTGTCTCTCTCTCTGCCTGTCACTTTCACCGTCTCTCTCTCTCTCCCTGTCACTTTCACCCTGTCTCTCTCCCTGTCACTTTCACCCTCTCTCTCTCCCTGTCACTTTCACCCTGTCTCTCTCCCTGTCTCTCTCTCTCCCTGTCACTTTCACCCTGTCACTTTCACCCTGTCTCTCTGCCTGTCACTTTCACCCTGTCAATCTGCCTGTCACTTTCACCCTGTCTCTCTGCCTGTCACTTTCACCCTGTCTCTCTCTCTGCATGTCACTTTCACCCTGTCTCTCACTCTCCCTGTCACTTTCACTCTCTCTCTCTCCCTGTCAATTTCACCCTGTCTCTCTGCCTGTCACTTTCACCCTGTCTCTCTCTCTGCCTGTCACTTTCACCGTCTCTCTCTCTCTCCCTGTCACTTTCCCCCTGTCTCTCTGCCTGTCACTTTCACCCTGTCTCTCTCTCTCCCTGTCACTTTAACCCTGTCTCTCTGCCTGTCACTTTCACCCTGTCTCTCTCTATCCCTGTCACTTTCACCCTGTCTCTCTCCATGTCACTTTCACCCTGTCTCTCTCTCTGCCTGTCACTTTCACCGTCTCTCTCTCTCTCCCTGTCACTTTCACCCTGTCTATCTGCCTGTCACTTTCACCCTGTCTCTCTCTCTCCCTGTCAATTTCACCCTGTCTCTCTCCCTGTCACTTTCACCCTATCTCTCTGCCTGTCACTTTCACCCTGTCTCTCTCTCTCCCTGTCACTTTCACCCTGCCTCTCTGCCTGTCACTTTCACCCTGTCTCTCTCTCTCCCTGTCACTTTCACCCTGTCTCTCTCCATGTCACTTTCACCCTGTCTCTCTCTCTCCCTGTCACTTTCACCCTGTCTCTCTCTCTCCCAGTCACTTTCACCCTGTCTCTTTGCCTGTCACTTTCACCCTGTCTCTCTCTCTTCCTGTCACTTTCACCCTGTCTCTCTCCATGTCACTTTCACCCTGTCTCTCGCCATGTCACTTTAACCCTGTCTCTCTCTCTCCCTGTCACTTTCACCCTGTCTCTCTGCCTGTCACTTTCAACCTGTCTCTCTCTCTCCCTGTCACTTTCACCCTGTCTATATCCATGTCACTTTCACCCTGTCTCTCTCTCTCCCTGTCACTTTCACCCTGTCTCTCTCTCTCCCTGTCACTTTCACCCTGTCTCTCTCCCTGTCACTTTCACCCTGTCTCTCTGCCTGTCACTTTCACTCTGTCTCTCTGCCTGTCACTTTCACCCTGTCTCTCTGCCTGTCACTTTCACCCAGTCTCTCTGCCTGTCACTTTCACCCTCTCTCTCTCCCTGTCACTTTCACCCTGTCTCTCTCTCTCCCTGTCACATTCACCTTGTCTCTCTGCCTGTCACTTTCACCCTGTCTCTCTCTCCCTGTCACTTTCACCCTGTCTTTCTCCCTGTCACTTTCACCCTGTCTCTCTCTCTCCCAGTCACTTTCACACTGTCTCTCTGCCTGTCACTTTCACCCTGTTTCTCTGCCTGTCACTTTCACCCTGTTTCTCTGCCTGTCACTTTCACCTTGTCTCTCTGCCTGTCACTTTCACCCTGTCTCTCTGCCTGTCACTTTCACCCTCTCTCTCTCCCTGTCACTTTCACCCTGTCTCTCTCTCTGCCTGTCACTTTCACCCTGTCTCTCTGCCTGTCACTTTCACCCTGTCTCTCTCCCTGTCACTTTCACCCTCTCTCTCTCCCTGTCACTTTCACCCTGTCTCTCTCCCTGTCACTTTCACCCTGTCTCTCTCCATGTCACTTTCACCCTGTCTCTCTCTCTCCCTGTCACTTTCACCCTGTCTCTCTGCCTGTCACTTTCACCCTGTCTCTCTCTCTCCCTGTCACTTTCACCCTGTCTCTCTCCATGTCACTTTCACCCTATCTCTCTCTCTCCCTGTCACTTTCACCCTGTCTCTCTCTCTCCCTGTCACTTTCACCCTGTCTCTCTCCCTGTCAGTTTCACCCTGTCTCTCTGCCTGTCACTTTCACTCTGTCTCTCTGCCTGTCACTTTCACCCTGTCTCTCTGCCTGTCACTTTCACCCTCTCTCTCTCCCTGTCACTTTCACCCTGTCTCTCTCTCTCCCTGTCACTTTCACCCTGTCTCTCTGCCTGTCACTTTCACCCTGTCTCTCTCTCCCTGTCACTTTCACCCTGTCTTTCTCCCTGTCACTTTCACCCTGTCTCTCTCTCTCCCAGTCACTTTCACCCTCTCTCTCTCCCTGTCACTTCCACCCTGTCTCACTCTCTCCCTGTAACTTTCACCCTGTCTCTCTGCCTGTCACTTTCACCCTGTTTCTCTGCCTGTCACTTTCACCCTGTCTCTCTGCCTGTCACTTTCACCCTGTCTCTCTGCCTGTCATTTTCACCCTCTCTCTCTCCCTGTCACTTTAACCCTGTCTCTCTCTCTCCCTGTCACTTTCACCCTGTCTCTCTGCCTGTCACTTTCACCCTGTCTCTCTGCCTGTCACTTTCACCCTGTCACTCTCCCTGTCACTTTCACCCTCTCTCTCTCCCTGTCACTTTCACCCTGTCTCTCTCCCTGTCACTTTCACCCTCTTTCTCTCCCTGTCACTTTCACCCTCTCTCTCTCCCTGTTACTTTCACCCTGTCTCTCTCCCTGTTACCTTCACCCTCTCTCTCCCTGTCACTTTCACCCTCTCTCTCTCCCTGTCACTTTCACTCTGTCTCTCTCCCTGTCACTTTCACTCTCTCTCTCTCCCTGTCTCTCTCCTTGTCACTTTCACCCTCTCTCTCTCCCTGTCACTTTCACCCTGTCTCTCTCCCTGTCATTTTCACCCTCTCTCTCTCCCTGTCACTTTCACCCTCTCTCTCTCCCTGTCACTTTCACCCTGTCTTTCTCCCTGTCACTTTCACCCTTTCTCTCTCCCTGTCACTTTCACCCTCTCTCTCTCCCTGTTGCTTTCACCCTGTCTCTCTCCCTGTCACTTTCACCCTCTCTCTCTCCCTGTCTCTTTCCCTGTCACTTTCACCCTCTCTCTCTCCCTGTCACTTTCACCCTGTCTCTCTCCCTGTCACTTTCACCCTCTCTCTCTCCCTGTCACTTTCACTCTGTCTCTCTGCCTGTCACTTTCACCCTGTCTCTCTGCCTGTCACTTTCACCCTGTCTCTCTGCCTGTCACTTTCACCCTCTCTCTCTCCCTGTCACTTTCACCCTGTCTCTCTCTCTCCCTGTCACTTTCACCCTGTCTCTCTGCCTGTCACTTTCACCCTGTCTCACTCCCTGTAACTTTCACCATCTCTCTCTCCCTGTCACTTTCACCCTGTCTCTCTCCCTGTCACTTTCACCCTCTCTCTCTCCCTGTCACTTTCACCCATCTCTCTCCCTGTCACTTTCACCCTGTCTCTCTCCCTGTCCCTTTCACCCTCTCTCTCTCCCTGTCACTTTCACCCTGTCTCTCTCCCTGTCACTTTCACCCTGTCTCTCTCCCTGTCACTTTCACCCTATCTCTCTCCCTGTCACTTTCACCCTGTCTCTCTCCCTGTCACTGTCACCCTCTCTCTCTCCCTGTCACTTTCACCCTCTCTCTCTCCCTGTCACTTTCACCCTGTCTCTCTCCCTGTCACTTTCACCCTCTCTCTCTCCCTGTCACTTTCACCCTCTCTCTCTCTCTCTCCCTGTCACTTTCACCCTGTCTCTCTCCCTGTCACTTTCACCCTCTCTCTCTCCCGGTCACTTTCACCCTGTCTCTCTCCCTGTCACTTTCACCCTGTCTCTCTCCCTGTCACTTTCACCCTCTCTCTCTCCCTGTCACTTTCACCCTGTCTCTCTCCCTGTCACTTTAACCCTCTCTCTCTCCCTGTCACTTTCACCCTGTCTCTCTCCATGTCACTTTCACCCTGTCTCTCTCTCTGCCTGTCACTTTCACCGTCTCTCTCTCTCTCCCTGTCACTTTCACCCTGTCTCTCTCCCTGTCACTTTCACCCTCTCTCTCTCCCTGTCACTTTCACCCTGTCTCTCTCCCTGTCTCTCTCTCTCCCTGTCACTTTCACCCTGTCACTTTCACCCTGTCTCTCTGCCTGTAACTTTCACCCTGTCTCTCTGCCTGTCACTTTCACCCTGTCTCTCTGCCTGTCACTTTCACCCTGTCTCTCTCTCTGCATGTCACTTTCACCCTGTCTCTCACTCTCCCTGTCACTCTCTCTCTCTCCCTGTCACTTTCACCCTGTCTCTCTGCCTGTCACTTTCACCCTGTCTCTCTCTCTGCCTGTCACTTTCACCGTCTCTCTCTCTCTCCCTGTCACTTTCACCCTGTCTCTCTGCCTGTCACTTTCACCCTGTCTCTCTCTCTCCCTGTCACTTTAACCCTGTCTCTCTGCCTGTCACTTTCACCCTGTCTCTCTCTATCCCTGTTACTTTCACCCTGTCTCTCTCCATGTCACTTTCACCCTGTCTCTCTCTCTGCCTGTCACTTTCACCGTCTCTCTCTCTCTCCCTGTCACTTTCACCCTGTCTATCTGCCTGTCACTTTCACCCTGTCTCTCTCTCTCCCTGTCAATTTCACCCTGTCTCTCTCCCTGTCACTTTCACCCTATCTCTCTGCCTGTCACTTTCACCCTCTCTCTCTCTCTCCCTGTCACTTTCACCCTGTCTCTCTGCCTGTCACTTTCACCCTGTCTCTCTCTCTCCCTGTCACTTTCACCCTGTCTCTCTCCATGTCACTTTCACCCTGTCTCTCTCTCTCCCTGTCACTTTCACCCTGTCTCTCTCTCTCCCAGTCACTTTCACCCTGTCTCTTTGCCTGTCACTTTCACCCTGTCTCTCTCTCTTCCTGTCACTTTCACCCTGTCTCTCTCCATGTCACTTTCACCCTGTCTCTCTCCATGTCACTTTCACCCTGTCTCTCTCTCTCCCTGTCACTTTCACCCTCTCTCTCTGCCTGTCACTTTCAACCTGTCTCTCTCTCTCCCTGTCACTTTCACCCTGTCTCTATCCATGTCACTTTCACCCTGTCTCTCTCTCTCCCTGTCACTTTCACCCTGTCTCTCTCTCTCCCTGTCACTTTCACCCTGTCTCTCTCCCTGTCACTTTCACCCTGTCTCTCTGCCTGTCACTTTCACTCTGTCTCTCTGCCTGTCACTTTCACCCTGTCTCTCTGCCTGTCACTTTCACCCAGTCTCTCTGCCTGTCACTTTCACCCTCTCTCTCTCCCTGTCACTTTCACCCTGTCTCTCTCTCTCCCTGTCACTTTCACCTTGTCTCTCTGCCTGTCACTTTCACCCTGTCTCTTTCTTCCTGTCACTTTCACCCTGTCTTTCTCCCTGTCACTTTCACCCTGTCTCTCTCTCTCCCAGTCACTTTCACACTGTCTCTCTGCCTGTCACTTTCACCCTATTTCTCTGCCTGTCACTTTCACCCTGTTTCTCTGCCTGTCACTTTCACCTTGTCTCTCTGCCTGTCACTTTCACCCTGTCTCTCTGCCTGTCACTTTCACCCTCTCTCTCTCCCTGTCACTTTCACCCTGTCTCTCTCTCTCCCTGTCACTTTCACCCTGTCTCTCTCCCTGTCACTTTCACCCTGTCTCTCTCCCTGTCACTTTCACCCTGTCTCTCTCCCTGTCACTTTCACCCTCTCTCTCTCTCTCTCCCTGTCACTTTCACCTTGTCTCTCTCCCTGTCACTTTCACCCTGTCTCTCTCCCTGTCACTTTCACCCTGTCTCTCTCCCTGTCACTTTCACCCTCTCTCTCTCTCTCTCCCTGTCACTTTCACCCTGTCTCTCTCCCTGTCACTTCCACCCTCTCTCTCTCCCGGTCACTTTCACCCTGTCTCTCTCCCTGTCACTTTCACCCTGTCTCTCTCCCTGTCACTTTCACCCTCTCTCTCTCCCTGTCACTTTCACCCTGTCTCTCTCCCTGTCACTTTCACCCTCTCTCTCTCCCTGTCACTTTCACCCTGTCTCTCTCCATGTCACTTTCACCCTGTCTCTCTCTCTGCCTGTCACTTTCACCGTCTCTCTCTCTCTCCCTGTCACTTTCACCCTGTCTCTCTCCCTGTCACTTTCACCCTCTCTCTCTCCCTGTCACTTTCACCCTGTCTCTCTCCCTGTCTCTCTCTCTCCCTGTCACTTTCACCCTGTCACTTTCACCCTGTCTCTCTGCCTGTCACTTTCACCCTGTCAATCTGCCTGTCACTTTCACCCTGTCTCTCTGCCTGTCACTTTCACCCTGTCTCTCTCTCTGCATGTCACTTTCACCCTGTCTCTCACTCTCCCTGTCACTTTCACTCTCTCTCTCTCCCTGTCAATTTCACCCTGTCTCTCTGCCTGTCACTTTCACCCTGTCTCTCTCTCTGCCTGTCACTTTCACCGTCTCTCTCTCTCTCCCTGTCACTTTCACCCTGTCTCTCTGCCTGTCACTTTCACCCTGTCTCTCTCTCTCCCTGTCACTTTAACCCTGTCTCTCTGCCTGTCACTTTCACCCTGTCTCTCTCTATCCCTGTCACTTTCACCCTGTCTCTCTCCATGTCACTTTCACCCTGTCTCTCTCTCTGCCTGTCACTTTCACCGTCTCTCTCTCTCCCTGTCACTTTCACCCTGTCTATCTGCCTGTCACTTTCACCCTGTCTCTCTCTCTCCCTGTCAATTTCACCCTGTCTCTCTCCCTGTCACTTTCACCCTATCTCTCTGCCTGTCACTTTCACCCTGTCTCTCTCTCTCCCTGTCACTTTCACCCTGCCTCTCTGCCTGTCACTTTCACCCTGTCTCTCTCTCTCCCTGTCACTTTCACCCTGTCTCTCTCCATGTCACTTTCACCCTGTCTCTCTCTCTCCCTGTCACTTTCACCCTGTCTCTCTCTCTCCCAGTCACTTTCACCCTGTCTCTTTGCCTGTCACTTTCACCCTGTCTCTCTCTCTTCCTGTCACTTTCACCCTGTCTCTCTCCATGTCACTTTCACCCTGTCTCTCGCCATGTCACTTTAACCCTGTCTCTCTCTCTCCCTGTCACTTTCACCCTGTCTCTCTGCCTGTCACTTTCAACCTGTCTCTCTCTCTCCCTGTCACTTTCACCCTGTCTATATCCATGTCACTTTCACCCTGTCTCTCTCTCTCCCTGTCACTTTCACCCTGTCTCTCTCTCTCCCTGTCACTTTCACCCTGTCTCTCTCCCTGTCACTTTCACCCTGTCTCTCTGCCTGTCACTTTCACTCTGTCTCTCTGCCTGTCACTTTCACCCTGTCTCTCTGCCTGTCACTTTCACCCAGTCTCTCTGCCTGTCACTTTCACCCTCTCTCTCTCCCTGTCACTTTCACCCTGTCTCTCTCTCTCCCTGTCACATTCACCTTGTCTCTCTGCCTGTCACTTTCACCCTGTCTCTCTCTCCCTGTCACTTTCACCCTGTCTTTCTCCCTGTCACTTTCACCCTGTCTCTCTCTCTCCCAGTCACTTTCACACTGTCTCTCTGCCTGTCACTTTCACCCTGTTTCTCTGCCTGTCACTTTCACCCTGTTTCTCTGCCTGTCACTTTCACCTTGTCTCTCTGCCTGTCACTTTCACCCTGTCTCTCTGCCTGTCACTTTCACCCTCTCTCTCTCCCTGTCACTTTCACCCTGTCTCTCTCTCTGCCTGTCACTTTCACCCTGTCTCTCTGCCTGTCACTTTCACCCTGTCTCTCTCCCTGTCACTTTCACCCTCTCTCTCTCCCTGTCACTTTCACCCTGTCTCTCTCCCTGTCACTTTCACCCTGTCTCTCTCCATGTCACTTTCACCCTGTCTCTCTCTCTCCCTGTCACTTTCACCCTGTCTCTCTGCCTGTCACTTTCACCCTGTCTCTCTCTCTCCCTGTCACTTTCACCCTGTCTCTCTCCATGTCACTTTCACCCTATCTCTCTCTCTCCCTGTCACTTTCACCCTGTCTCTCTCTCTCCCTGTCACTTTCACCCTGTCTCTCTCCCTGTCAGTTTCACCCTGTCTCTCTGCCTGTCACTTTCACTCTGTCTCTCTGCCTGTCACTTTCACCCTGTCTCTCTGCCTGTCACTTTCACCCTCTCTCTCTCCCTGTCACTTTCACCCTGTCTCTCTCTCCCTGTCACTTTCACCCTGTCTCTCTGCCTGTCACTTTCACCCTGTCTCTCTCTCCCTGTCACTTTCACCCTGTCTTTCTCCCTGTCACTTTCACCCTGTCTCTCTCTCTCCCAGTCACTTTCACCCTCTCTCTCTCCCTGTCACTTTCACCCTGTCTCACTCTCTCCCTGTAACTTTCACCCTGTCTCTCTGCCTGTCACTTTCACCCTGTTTCTCTGCCTGTCACTTTCACCCTGTCTCTCTGCCTGTCACTTTCACCCTGTCTCTCTGCCTGTCACTTTCACCCTGTCACTCTCCCTGTCACTTTCACCCTCTCTCTCTCCCTGTCACTTTCACCCTGTCTCTCTCCCTGTCACTTTCACCCTCTTTCTCTCCCTGTCACTTTCACCCTCTCTCTCTCCCTGTTACTTTCACCCTGTCTCTCTCCCTGTTACCTTCACCCTCTCTCTCCCTGTCACTTTCACCCTCTCTCTCTCCCTGTCACTTTCACTCTGTCTCTCTCCCTGTCACTTTCACTCTCTCTCTCTCCCTGTCTCTCTCCTTGTCACTTTCACCCTCTCTCTCTCCCTGTCACTTTCACCCTGTCTCTCTCCCTGTCATTTTCACCCTCTCTCTCTCCCTGTCACTTTCACCCTCTCTCTCTCCCTGTCACTTTCACCCTGTCTTTCTCCCTGTCACTTTCACCCTTTCTCTCTCCCTGTCACTTTCACCCTCTCTCTCTCCCTGTTGCTTTCACCCTGTCTCTCTCCCTGTCACTTTCACCCTCTCTCTCTCCCTGTCTCTTTCCCTGTCACTTTCACCCTCTCTCTCTCCCTGTCACTTTCACCCTGTCTCTCTCCCTGTCACTTTCACCCTCTCTCTCTCCCTGTCACTTTCACTCTGTCTCTCTGCCTGTCACTTTCACCCTGTCTCTCTGCCTGTCACTTTCACCCTGTCTCTCTGCCTGTCACTTTCACCCTCTCTCTCTCCCTGTCACTTTCACCCTGTCTCTCTCTCTCCCTGTCACTTTCACCCTGTCTCTCTGCCTGTCACTTTCACCCTGTCTCTCTCTCATGTCACTTTCACCCTGTCTTTCTCCCTGTCACTTTCACCCTGTCTCTCTCTCTCCCAGTCACTTTCACCCTCACTCTCTCCCTGTAATTTTCACCCTGTCTCACTCTCTCCCTGTCACTTTCACCCTGTCTCTCTGCCTGTCATTTTCACCCTGTCTCTCTGCCTGTCACTTTCACCCTGTTTCTCTGCCTGTCACTTTCACCCTGTCTATCTGCCTGTCACTTTCACCCTGTCTCTCTGCCTGTCACTTTCACCCTCTCTCTCTCCCTGTCACTTTCACCCTGTCTCTCTCTCTCCCTGTCACTTTCACCCTGTCTCTCTGCCTGTCACTTGAACCCTGTCTCTCTGCCTGTCACTTTCACCCTGTCTCTCTCCCTGTCACTTTCACCCTCTCTCTCTCCCTGTCACTTTCACCCTGTCTCTCTCCCTGTCACTTTCACCCTCTTTCTCTCCCTGTCACTTTCACCCTGTCTCTCTGCCTGTCACTTTCACCCTCTCTCTCTCCCTGTTACTTTCACCCTGTCTCTCTCCCTGTTACTTTCACCCTCTCTCTCCCTGTCACTTTCACCCTCTCTCTCTCCCTGTCACTTTCACTCTGTCTCTCTCCCTGTCACTTTCACTCTCTCTCTCTCCCTGTCTCTCTCCTTGTCACTTTCACCCTCTCTCTCTCCCTGTCACTTTCACCCTGTCTCTCTCCCTGTCACTTTCACCCTCTCTCTCTCCCTGTCACTTTCACCCTCTCTCTCTCCCTGTCACTTTCACCCTGTCTTTCTCCCTGTCACTTTCACCCTTTCTCTCTCCCTGTCACTTTCACCCTCTCTCTCTCCCTGTCACTTTCACCCTCTCTCTCTCCCTGTCTCTTTCCCTGTCACTTTCACCCTCTCTCTCTCTCTGTCACTTTCACCCTGTCTCCCTGCCTGTCACTTTCACCCTGTCTCTCTGCCTGTCACTTTCACCCTGTCTCTCTGCCTGTCACTTTCACCCTGTCTCTCTGCCTGTCACTTTCACACTGTCTCTCTGCCTGTCACTTTCACCCTGTCTCTCTGCCTGTCACTTTCACCCTGTCTCTCTGCCTGTCACTTTCACCCTGTCTCTCTGCCTGTCACTTTCACCCTGTCTCTCTGCCTGTCACTTTCACCCTGTCTCTCTCTCTGCATGTCACTTTCGCCCTGTCTCTCTCTCTCCCTGTCACTTTCACCCTGTCTCTCTGCCTGTCACTTTCACCCTGTCTCTCTCTCTCTCCCTGTCACTTTCACCCTGTCTCTCTGCCTGTCACTTTCACCCTGTCTCTCTCGCTCCCTGTCACTTTCACCCTGTCTCTCTGCCTGTCACTTTCACCCTGTCTCTCTGCCTGTCACTTTCACCCTGTCTCTCTCTCTGCATGTCACTTTCACCCTGTCTCTCTCTCTCGCTGTCACTTTCACCCTGTCTCTCTGCCTGTCACTTTCACCCTGTCACTCTCTCTCTCCCTATAACTTTCACCCTGTCTCTCTGCCTGTTACTTTCACCCTCTCTCTGCCTGTCACTTTCACCCTGTCTCTCTCTCTCCCTGTCACTTTCACCCTGTCTCTCTCCATGTCACTTTCACCCTGTCTATCTCCATGTCACTTTCACCCTGTCTCTCTCCATGTCACTTTTACCCTGTCTCTCTCTCTCTCCCTGTCACTTTCACCCTGTCTCTCTGCCTGTCACTTTCACCCTGTCTCTCTCTCTCCCTGTCACTTTCACCCTGTCTCTCTGCCTGTCACTTTCACCCTGTCTCTCTCTCTCCCTGTCACTTTCACCCTGTCTCTGTGCCTGTCACTTTCACCCTGTCTCTCTCTCTCCCTGTCACTTTCACCCTGTCTCTGTGCCTGTCACTTTCACCCTGTCTCTCTCTCTCCCTGTCACTTTCACCCTGTCTCTCTCCCTGTCACTTTCACCCTGTCTCTCTCTCCCTGTCACTTTCACCCTGTCTCTCTCTCTCCCTGTCACTTTCACCCTGTCTCTCTCCCTGTCACTTTCACCCTGTCTCTCTGCCTGTCACTTTCACTCTGTCTCTCTGCCTGTCACTTTCACCCTGTCTCTCTGCCTGTCACTTTCACCCTGTCTCTCTGCCATTCACTTTCACCCTCTCTCTCTCCATGTCACTTTCACCCTGTCTCTCTCTCTCCCAGTCACTTTCACCCTCTCTGTCTCCCTGTCACTTTCACCCTGTCTCACTCTCTCCCTGTCACTTTCACCCTGTCTCTCTGCCTGTCACTTTCACCCTGTCTCTCTCTTTCCCTGTCACTTTCACCCTGTCTCTCTCTCTCCCTGTCACTTTCACCCTGTCTCTCTCCCTGTCTCTCTGCCTGTCACTTTCACTCTGTCTCTCTGCCTGTCACTTTCACCCTGTCTCTCTGCCTGTCACTTTCACCCTGTCTCTCTGCCATTCACTTTCACCCTCTCTCTCTCCCTGTCACTTTACCCTGTCTCTCTCTCTCCCTGTCATTTTCACCCTGTCTCTCTGCCTGTCACTTTTACCCTGTCTCTCTCTCCCTGTCACTTTCACCCTGTCTTTCTCCCTGTCACTTTCACCCTGTCTCTCTCTCTCCCAGTCACTTTCACCCTCTCTCTCTCCCTGTCACTTTCACCCTGTCTCACTCTCTCCCTGTCACTTTCACCCTGTCTCTCTGCCTGTCACTTTCACCCGTCTCTCTGCCTGTCACTTTCACCCTGTCTCTCTCCCTGTCACTTTCACCCTGTCTTTCTGCCTGTCACTTTCACCCTGTCTCTCTGCCTGTCACTTTCACCCTGTCTCTCTGCCTGTAACTTTCACCCTGTCTCTCTCTCTGCATGTCACTTTCACCCTGTCTCTCTCTCTCCCTGTCACTTTCACCCTCTCTCTCTCCCTGTCACTTTCACCCTGTCTCTCTCCCTGTCACTTTCACCCTGTCTCTCTCCCTGTCACTTTCACCCTCTCTCTCTCCCTGTCACTTTCACCCTCTCTCTCTCCCTGTCACTTTCACCCTCTCTCTCTCCCTGTCACTTTCACCCTGTCTCTCTCCCTGTCACTTTCACCGTCTCTCTCTCCCTGTTAATTTCACCCTGTCACTTTCACCCTCTCTCTCTCCCTGTCACTTTCACCCTGTCTCTCTCCTTGTCACTTTCACTCTGTCTCTCTCCCTGTCACTGTCACCCTCTCTCTCTCCCTGTCACTTTCACCCTCTCTCTCTCCCTGTCAATTTCACCCTGTCTCTCTCCCTGTCACTTTCACCCTCTCTCTCTCCCTGTCACTTTCACCCTGTCTCTCTCCCTGTCACTTTCACCCTGTCTCTCTCCCTGTCACTTTCACCCTGTCTCTCTGCCTGTCACTTTCACCCTGTCTCTCTGCCTGTCACTTTCACCCTGTCTCTCTGCCTGTCACTTTCACCCTGTCTCTCTGCCTGTCACTTTCACCCTGTCTCTCTCTCTCTCCCTGTCACTTTCACCCTGTCTCTCTGCCTGTCACTTTCACCCTGTCTCTCTGCATGTCACTTTCACCCTGTCTCTCTCTCTCCCTGTCACTTTCACCCTGTCTCTCTCTCTCCCTGTCTCTCTCCATGTCACTTTCACCCTGTCTCTCTCTCTCCCTGTCACTTTCACCCTGTCTCTCTCTCTCCCTGTCACTTTCACCCTGTCTCTCTGCCTGTCACTTTCACCCTGTCTCTCTCGCTCCCTGTCACTTTCACCCTGTCTCTCTGCCTGTCACTTTCACCCTGTCTCTCTGCCTGTCACTTTCACCCTGTCTCTCTCTCTGCATGTCACTTTCACCCTGTCTCTCTCACTCCCTGTCACTTTCACCCTGTCTCTCTGCCTGTCACTTTCACCCTGTCACTCTCTTTCTCCCTGTCACTTTCACCCTGTCTCTCTGCCTGTCACTTTCACCCTGTCTCTCTGCCTGTCACTTTCACCCTGTCTCTCTCTCTCTCCCTGTCACTTTCACCCTGTCTCTCTCCATGTCACTTTCACCCTGTCTCTATCCATGTCACTTTCACCCTGTCTCTCTCCATGTCACTTTTACCCTGTCTCTCTCTCTCTCACTGTCACTTTCACCCTGTCTCTCTTTCTCCCTGTCACTTTCACCCTGTCTCTCTGCCTGTCACTTTCACCCTCTCTCTCTCTCCCTGTCACTTTCACCCTGTCTCTGTGCCTGTCACTTTCACCCTGTCTCTCTCTCTCCCTGTCACTTTCACCCAGTCTCTGTGCCTGTCACTTTCACCCTGTCTCTCTCTCTCCCTGTCACTTTCACCCTGTCTCTCTCCCTGTCACTTTCACCCTGTCTCTCTCTCTCCCTGTCACTTTCACCCTGTCTCTCTCTCTCCCTGTCACTTTCACCCTGTCTCTCTGCCTGTCACTTTCACCCTGTCTCTCTCTCTCCCTGTCACTTTCACCCTGTCTCTCTGCCTGTTACTTTCACCCTGTCTCTCTATCTCCCTGTCACTTTCACCCTGTCTCTTTCCATGTCACTTTCACCCTGTCCCTCTCCATGTCACTTTCACCCTGTCTCTCTCTCTCCCAGTCACTTTCACCCTCTCTGTCTCCCTGTCACTTTCACCCTGTCTCACTCTCTCCCTGTCACTTTCACCCTGTCTCTCTGCCTGTCACTTTCACCCTGTTTCTCTGCCTGTCACTTTCACCCTGTCTCTCTGCCTGTCACTTTCACCCTGTCTCTCTGCCTGTCACTTTCACCCTGTCTCTCTGCCTGTCACTTTCACCCTCTCTCTCTCCCTGTCACTTTCACCCTGTCTCTCTCTTTCCCTGTCACTTTCACCCTGTCTCTCTGTCTGTCACTTTCACCCTGTCTCTCTGCCTGTCACTTTCACCCTGTCTCTCTCCCTGTCACTTTCACCCTCTCTCTCTCCCTGTCACTTTCACCCTGTCTCTCTCCCTGTCACTTTCACCCTGTCTCACTCCATGTCACTTTCACCCTGTCTCTCTCTCTCTTTGTCACTTTCACCCTGTCTCTCTGCATGTCACTTTCACCCTGTCTCTCTCTCTCCCTGTCACTTTCACCCTGTCTCTCTCCATGTCACTTTCACCCTGTCTCTCTCTCTCCCTGTCACTTTCACCCTGTTTCTCTCTCTCCCTGTCACTTTCACCCTGTCTCTCTCCCTGTCACTTTCACCCTGTCTCTCTGCCTGTCACTTTCACTCTGTCTCTCTGCCTGTCACTTTCACCCTGTCTCTCTGCCTGTCACTTTCACCCTGTCTCTCTGCCATTCACTTTCACCCTCTCTCTCTCCCTGTCACTTTCACCCTGTCTCTCTCTCTCCCTGTCACTTTCACCCTGTCTCTCTGCCTGTCACTTTCACCCTGTCTCTCTCTCTCCCTGTCACTTTCACCCTGTCTTTCTCCCTGTCACTTTCACCCTGTCTCTCTCTCCCAGTCACTTTCACCATCTCTCTCTCCCTATCACATTCACCCTGTCTCACTCTCTCCCTGTTACTTTCACCCTGTCTTTCTGCCTGTCACTTTCACCCTGTCTCTCTGCCTGTCACTTTCATCCTGTCTCTCTGCCTGTCACTTTCACCCTCTCTCTCTCCCTGTCACTTTCACCCTGTCTCTCTCTCTCCTTGTCACTTTCACCCTGTCTCTCTGCCTGTCACTTTCACCCTGTCTCTCTGCCTGTCACTTTCACCCTGTCTTTCTCCCTGTCACTTTCACGCTCTCTCTCTCCCTGTCACTTTCATCCTGTCTCTCTCCCTGTCACTTTCACCCTCTTTCTCTCCCTGTGACTTTCACCCTGTCTCTCTGCCTGTCACTTTCACCCTGTCTCTCTGCCTGTCACTTCCACCCTGTCTCTCTCCTTGTCACTTTCGCCCTCTCTCTCTCCCTGTTACTTTCACCCTGTCTCTCTCCCTGTCACTTTCACCCTCTCTCTCTCCCTGTCACTTTCACCCTCTCTCTCTCCCTGTCACTTTCACTCTGTCTCTCTCCCTGTCACTTTCACCCTCTCTCTCTCCCTGTCTCTCTCCTTGTCACTTTCACCCTCTCTCTCTCCCTGTCACTTTCACCCTGTCTCTCTTCCTGTCACTTTCACCCTCTCTCTCTCCCTGTCACTTTCACCATCTCTCTCCCTGTCACTTTCACCCTGTCTCTCTCCCTGTCACTTTCACCCTTTCTCTCTCCCTGTCACTTTCACCCTCTCTCTCTCCCTGTTACTTTCACCCTGTCTCTCTCCCTGTCACTTTCACCCTCTCTCTCTCCCTGTCACTTTCACCCTGTCTCTTTCCCTGTCACTTTCACCCTCTCTGTCTCTCTGTCACTTTCACCCTGTCTCTCTGCCTGTCACTTTCACCCTGTCTCTCTGCCTGTCACTTTCACCCTGTCTCTCTGCCTGTCACTTTCACCCTGACTCTCTGCCTGTCACTTTCACCCTGTCTCTCTGCCTGTCACTTTCATCCTGTCTCTCTGCCTGTCACTTTCACCGTCTCTCTCTCTGCATGTCACTTTCACCCTGTCTCTCTCTCTCCCTGTCACTTTCACCCTGTCTCTCTGCCTGTCATTTTCACCCTGTCTCTCTCTCTCTCTTTGTCACTTTCACCCTGTCTCTCTGCCTGTCACTTTTACCCTGTCTCTCTGCATGTCACTTTCACCCTGTCTCTCTCTCTCCCTTTCACTTTCATCCTGTCTCTCTCTCTCCCTGTCTCTCTCCATGTCACTTTCACCCTGTCTCTCTCTCTCCCTGTGACTTTCACCTTGTCTCTCTCTCTCCCTGTCACTTTCACCCTGTCTCTCTGCCTGTCCCTTTCACCCTGTCTCTCTCGCTCCCTGTCACTTTCACCCTGTCTCTCTGCCTGTGACTTTAACCTGTCTCTCTGCCTGTCACTTTCACCCTGTCTCTCTCTCTGCATGTCACTTTCACCCTGTGTCTCTCTCTCCCAGTCACTTTCACCCTGTCTCTCTGCCTGTCACTTTCACCCTGTCACTCTCTCTCTCCCTGTCACTTTCACCCTGTCTCTCTGCCTGTCACTTTCACCCTGTCTCTCTGCATGTCACTTTCACCCTGTCTCTCTCTCTCCCTGTCACTTTCACCCTGTCTCTCTGCCTGTCACTTTCACCCTGTCTCTCTCTATCCCTGTTACTTTCACCCTGTCTCTCTCCATGTCACTTTCACCCTGTCTCTCTCTCTGCCTGTCACTTTCACCGTCTCTCTCTCTCTCCCTGTCACTTTCACCCTGTCTATCTGCCTGTCACTTTCACCCTGTCTCTCTCTCTCCCTGTCAATTTCACCCTGTCTCTCTCCCTGTCACTTTCACCCTATCTCTCTGCCTGTCACTTTCACCCTCTCTCTCTCTCTCCCTGTCACTTTCACCCTGTCTCTCTGCCTGTCACTTTCACCCTGTCTCTCTCTCTCCCTGTCACTTTCACCCTGTCTCTCTCCATGTCACTTTCACCCTGTCTCTCTCTCTCCCTGTCACTTTCACCCTGTCTCTCTCTCTCCCAGTCACTTTCACCCTGTCTCTTTGCCTGTCACTTTCACCCTGTCTCTCTCTCTTCCTGTCACTTTCACCCTGTCTCTCTCCATGTCACTTTCACCCTGTCTCTCTCCATGTCACTTTCACCCTGTCTCTCTCTCTCCCTGTCACTTTCACCCTCTCTCTCTGCCTGTCACTTTCAACCTGTCTCTCTCTCTCCCTGTCACTTTCACCCTGTCTCTATCCATGTCACTTTCACCCTGTCTCTCTCTCTCCCTGTCACTTTCACCCTGTCTCTCTCTCTCCCTGTCACTTTCACCCTGTCTCTCTCCCTGTCACTTTCACCCTGTCTCTCTGCCTGTCACTTTCACTCTGTCTCTCTGCCTGTCACTTTCACCCTGTCTCTCTGCCTGTCACTTTCACCCAGTCTCTCTGCCTGTCACTTTCACCCTCTCTCTCTCCCTGTCACTTTCACCCTGTCTCTCTCTCTCCCTGTCACTTTCACCTTGTCTCTCTGCCTGTCACTTTCACCCTGTCTCTTTCTTCCTGTCACTTTCACCCTGTCTTTCTCCCTGTCACTTTCACCCTGTCTCTCTCTCTCCCAGTCACTTTCACACTGTCTCTCTGCCTGTCACTTTCACCCTATTTCTCTGCCTGTCACTTTCACCCTGTTTCTCTGCCTGTCACTTTCACCTTGTCTCTCTGCCTGTCACTTTCACCCTGTCTCTCTGCCTGTCACTTTCACCCTCTCTCTCTCCCTGTCACTTTCACCCTGTCTCTCTCTCTCCCTGTCACTTTCACCCTGTCTCTCTCCCTGTCACTTTCACCCTGTCTCTCTCCCTGTCACTTTCACCCTGTCTCTCTCCCTGTCACTTTCACCTTCTCTCTCTCTCTCTCCCTGTCACTTTCACCTTGTCTCTCTCCCTGTCACTTTCACCCTGTCTCTCTCCCTGTCACTTTCACCCTGTCTCTCTCCCTGTCACTTTCACCCTCTCTCTCTCTCTCTCCCTGTCACTTTCACCCTGTCTCTCTCCCTGTCACTTCCACCCTCTCTCTCTCCCGGTCACTTTCACCCTGTCTCTCTCCCTGTCACTTTCACCCTGTCTCTCTCCCTGTCACTTTCACCCTCTCTCTCTCCCTGTCACTTTCACCCTGTCTCTCTCCCTGTCACTTTCACCCTCTCTCTCTCCCTGTCACTTTCACCCTGTCTCTCTCCATGTCACTTTCACCCTGTCTCTCTCTCTGCCTGTCACTTTCACCGTCTCTCTCTCTCTCCCTGTCACTTTCACCCTGTCTCTCTCCCTGTCACTTTCACCCTCTCTCTCTCCCTGTCACTTTCACCCTGTCACTTTCACCCTGTCTCTCTGCCTGTCACTTTCACCCTGTCTCTCTCTCTGCATGTCACTTTCACCCTGTCTCTCACTCTCCCTGTCACTTTCACTCTCTCTCTCTCCCTGTCAATTTCACCCTGTCTCTCTGCCTGTCACTTTCACCCTGTCTCTCTCTCTGCCTGTCACTTTCACCGTCTCTCTCTCTCTCCCTGTCACTTTCACCCTGTCTCTCTGCCTGTCACTTTCACCCTGTCTCTCTCTCTCCCTGTCACTTTAACCCTGTCTCTCTGCCTGTCACTTTCACCCTGTCTCTCTCTATCCCTGTCACTTTCACCCTGTCTCTCTCCATGTCACTTTCACCCTGTCTCTCTCTCTGCCTGTCACTTTCACCGTCTCTCTCTCTCCCTGTCACTTTCACCCTGTCTATCTGCCTGTCACTTTCACCCTGTCTCTCTCTCTCCCTGTCAATTTCACCCTGTCTCTCTCCCTGTCACTTTCACCCTATCTCTCTGCCTGTCACTTTCACCCTGTCTCTCTCTCTCCCTGTCACTTTCACCCTGCCTCTCTGCCTGTCACTTTCACCCTGTCTCTCTCTCTCCCTGTCACTTTCACCCTGTCTCTCTCCATGTCACTTTCACCCTGTCTCTCTCTCTCCCTGTCACTTTCACCCTGTCTCTCTCTCTCCCAGTCACTTTCACCCTGTCTCTTTGCCTGTCACTTTCACCCTGTCTCTCTCTCTTCCTGTCACTTTCACCCTGTCTCTCTCCATGTCACTTTCACCCTGTCTCTCGCCATGTCACTTTAACCCTGTCTCTCTCTCTCCCTGTCACTTTCACCCTGTCTCTCTGCCTGTCACTTTCAACCTGTCTCTCTCTCTCCCTGTCACTTTCACCCTGTCTATATCCATGTCACTTTCACCCTGTCTCTCTCTCTCCCTGTCACTTTCACCCTGTCTCTCTCTCTCCCTGTCACTTTCACCCTGTCTCTCTCCCTGTCACTTTCACCCTGTCTCTCTGCCTGTCACTTTCACTCTGTCTCTCTGCCTGTCACTTTCACCCTGTCTCTCTGCCTGTCACTTTCACCCAGTCTCTCTGCCTGTCACTTTCACCCTCTCTCTCTCCCTGTCACTTTCACCCTGTCTCTCTCTCTCCCTGTCACATTCACCTTGTCTCTCTGCCTGTCACTTTCACCCTGTCTCTCTCTCCCTGTCACTTTCACCCTGTCTTTCTCCCTGTCACTTTCACCCTGTCTCTCTCTCTCCCAGTCACTTTCACACTGTCTCTCTGCCTGTCACTTTCACCCTGTTTCTCTGCCTGTCACTTTCACCCTGTTTCTCTGCCTGTCACTTTCACCTTGTCTCTCTGCCTGTCACTTTCACCCTGTCTCTCTGCCTGTCACTTTCACCCTCTCTCTCTCCCTGTCACTTTCACCCTGTCTCTCTCTCTGCCTGTCACTTTCACCCTGTCTCTCTGCCTGTCACTTTCACCCTGTCTCTCTCCCTGTCACTTTCACCCTCTCTCTCTCCCTGTCACTTTCACCCTGTCTCTCTCCCTGTCACTTTCACCCTGTCTCTCTCCATGTCACTTTCACCCTGTCTCTCTCTCTCCCTGTCACTTTCACCCTGTCTCTCTGCCTGTCACTTTCACCCTGTCTCTCTCTCTCCCTGTCACTTTCACCCTGTCTCTCTCCATGTCACTTTCACCCTATCTCTCTCTCTCCCTGTCACTTTCACCCTGTCTCTCTCTCTCCCTGTCACTTTCACCCTGTCTCTCTCCCTGTCAGTTTCACCCTGTCTCTCTGCCTGTCACTTTCACTCTGTCTCTCTGCCTGTCACTTTCACCCTGTCTCTCTGCCTGTCACTTTCACCCTCTCTCTCTCCCTGTCACTTTCACCCTGTCTCTCTCTCTCCCTGTCACTTTCACCCTGTCTCTCTGCCTGTCACTTTCACCCTGTCTCTCTCTCCCTGTCACTTTCACCCTGTCTTTCTCCCTGTCACTTTCACCCTGTCTCTCTCTCTCCCAGTCACTTTCACCCTCTCTCTCTCCCTGTCACTTTCACCCTGTCTCACTCTCTCCCTGTAACTTTCACCCTGTCTCTCTGCCTGTCACTTTCACCCTGTTTCTCTGCCTGTCACTTTCACCCTGTCTCTCTGCCTGTCACTTTCACCCTGTCTCTCTGCCTGTCATTTTCACCCTCTCTCTCTCCCTGTCACTTTAACCCTGTCTCTCTCTCTCCCTGTCACTTTCACCCTGTCTCTCTGCCTGTCACTTTCACCCTGTCTCTCTGCCTGTCACTTTCACCCTGTCACTCTCTCTGTCACTTTCACCCTCTCTCTCTCCCTGTCACTTTCACCCTGTCTCTCTCCCTGTCACTTTCACCCTCTTTCTCTCCCTGTCACTTTCACCCTCTCTCTCTCCCTGTTACTTTCACCCTGTCTCTCTCCCTGTTACCTTCACCCTCTCTCTCCCTGTCACTTTCACCCTCTCTCTCTCCCTGTCACTTTCACTCTGTCTCTCTCCCTGTCACTTTCACTCTCTCTCTCTCCCTGTCTCTCTCCTTGTCACTTTCACCCTCTCTCTCTCCCTGTCACTTTCACCCTGTCTCTCTCCCTGTCATTTTCACCCTCTCTCTCTCCCTGTCACTTTCACCCTCTCTCTCTCCCTGTCACTTTCACCCTGTCTTTCTCCCTGTCACTTTCACCCTTTCTCTCTCCCTGTCACTTTCACCCTCTCTCTCTCCCTGTTGCTTTCACCCTGTCTCTCTCCCTGTCACTTTCACCCTCTCTCTCTCCCTGTCTCTTTCCCTGTCACTTTCACCCTCTCTCTCTCCCTGTCACTTTCACCCTGTCTCTCTCCCTGTCACTTTCACCCTCTCTCTCTCCCTGTCACTTTCACTCTGTCTCTCTGCCTGTCACTTTCACCCTGTCTCTCTGCCTGTCACTTTCACCCTGTCTCTCTGCCTGTCACTTTCACCCTCTCTCTCTCCCTGTCACTTTCACCCTGTCTCTCTCTCTCCCTGTCACTTTCACCCTGTCTCTCTGCCTGTCACTTTCACCCTGTCTCTCTCTCATGTCACTTTCACCCTGTCTTTCTCCCTGTCACTTTCACCCTGTCTCTCTCTCTCCCAGTCACTTTCACCCTCACTCTCTCCCTGTAATTTTCACCCTGTCTCACTCTCTCCCTGTCACTTTCACCCTGTCTCTCTGCCTGTCATTTTCACCCTGTCTCTCTGCCTGTCACTTTCACCCTGTTTCTCTGCCTGTCACTTTCACCCTGTCTATCTGCCTGTCACTTTCACCCTGTCTCTCTGCCTGTCACTTTCACCCTCTCTCTCTCCCTGTCACTTTCACCCTGTCTCTCTCTCTCCCTGTCACTTTCACCCTGTCTCTCTGCCTGTCACTTGAACCCTGTCTCTCTGCCTGTCACTTTCACCCTGTCTCTCTCCCTGTCACTTTCACCCTCTCTCTCTCCCTGTCACTTTCACCCTGTCTCTCTCCCTGTCACTTTCACCCTCTTTCTCTCCCTGTCACTTTCACCCTGTCTCTCTGCCTGTCACTTTCACCCTCTCTCTCTCCCTGTTACTTTCACCCTGTCTCTCTCCCTGTTACTTTCACCCTCTCTCTCCCTGTCACTTTCACCCTCTCTCTCTCCCTGTCACTTTCACTCTGTCTCTCTCCCTGTCACTTTCACTCTCTCTCTCTCCCTGTCTCTCTCCTTGTCACTTTCACCCTCTCTCTCTCCCTGTCACTTTCACCCTGTCTCTCTCCCTGTCACTTTCACCCTCTCTCTCTCCCTGTCACTTTCACCCTCTCTCTCTCCCTGTCACTTTCACCCTGTCTTTCTCCCTGTCACTTTCACCCTTTCTCTCTCCCTGTCACTTTCACCCTCTCTCTCTCCCTGTCACTTTCACCCTCTCTCTCTCCCTGTCTCTTTCCCTGTCACTTTCACCCTCTCTCTCTCTCTGTCACTTTCACCCTGTCTCCCTGCCTGTCACTTTCACCCTGTCTCTCTGCCTGTCACTTTCACCCTGTCTCTCTGCCTGTCACTTTCACCCTGTCTCTCTGCCTGTCACTTTCACACTGTCTCTCTGCCTGTCACTTTCACCCTGTCTCTCTGCCTGTCACTTTCACCCTGTCTCTCTGCCTGTCACTTTCACCCTGTCTCTCTGCCTGTCACTTTCACCCTGTCTCTCTGCCTGTCACTTTCACCCTGTCTCTCTCTCTGCATGTCACTTTCGCCCTGTCTCTCTCTCTCCCTGTCACTTTCACCCTGTCTCTCTGCCTGTCACTTTCACCCTGTCTCTCTCTCTCTCCCTGTCACTTTCACCCTGTCTCTCTGCCTGTCACTTTCACCCTGTCTCTCTGCATGTCACTTTCACCCTGTCTCTCTCTCTCCCTGTCAATTTCACCCTGTCTCTCTCTCTCCCTGTCTCTCTCCATGTCACTTTCACCCTGTCTCTCTCTCTCCCTGTCACTTTCACCCTGTCTCTCTGCCTGTCACTTTCACCCTGTCTCTCTCGCTCCCTGTCACTTTCACCCTGTCTCTCTGCCTGTCACTTTCACCCTGTCTCTCTGCCTGTCACTTTCACCCTGTCTCTCTCTCTGCATGTCACTTTCACCCTGTCTCTCTCTCTCGCTGTCACTTTCAAGCTGTCTCTCTGCCTGTCACTTTCACCCTGTCACTCTCTCTCTCCCTATAACTTTCACCCTGTCTCTCTGCCTGTTACTTTCACCCTCTCTCTGCCTGTCACTTTCACCCTGTCTCTCTCTCTCCCTGTCACTTTCACCCTGTCTCTCTCCATGTCACTTTCACCCTGTCTATCTCCATGTCACTTTCACCCTGTCTCTCTCCATGTCACTTTTACCCTGTCTCTCTCTCTCTCCCTGTCACTTTCACCCTGTCTCTCTGCCTGTCACTTTCACCCTGTCTCTCTCTCTCCCTGTCACTTTCACCCTGTCTCTCTGCCTGTCACTTTCACCCTGTCTCTCTCTCTCCCTGTCACTTTCACCCTGTCTCTGTGCCTGTCACTTTCACCCTGTCTCTCTCTCTCCCTGTCACTTTCACCCTGTCTCTGTGCCTGTCACTTTCACCCTGTCTCTCTCTCTCCCTGTCACTTTCACCCTGTCTCTCTCCCTGTCACTTTCACCCTGTCTCTCTCTCCCTGTCACTTTCACCCTGTCTCTCTCTCTCCCTGTCACTTTCACCCTGTCTCTCTCCCTGTCACTTTCACCCTGTCTCTCTGCCTGTCACTTTCACTCTGTCTCTCTGCCTGTCACTTTCACCCTGTCTCTCTGCCTGTCACTTTCACCCTGTCTCTCTGCCATTCACTTTCACCCTCTCTCTCTCCATGTCACTTTCACCCTGTCTCTCTCTCTCCCAGTCACTTTCACCCTCTCTGTCTCCCTGTCACTTTCACCCTGTCTCACTCTCTCCCTGTCACTTTCACCCTGTCTCTCTGCCTGTCACTTTCACCCTGTCTCTCTCTTTCCCTGTCACTTTCACCCTGTCTCTCTCTCTCCCTGTCACTTTCACCCTGTCTCTCTCCCTGTCTCTCTGCCTGTCACTTTCACTCTGTCTCTCTGCCTGTCACTTTCACCCTGTCTCTCTGCCTGTCACTTTCACCCTGTCTCTCTGCCATTCACTTTCACCCTCTCTCTCTCCCTGTCACTTTACCCTGTCTCTCTCTCTCCCTGTCATTTTCACCCTGTCTCTCTGCCTGTCACTTTTACCCTGTCTCTCTCTCCCTGTCACTTTCACCCTGTCTTTCTCCCTGTCACTTTCACCCTGTCTCTCTCTCTCCCAGTCACTTTCACCCTCTCTCTCTCCCTGTCACTTTCACCCTGTCTCACTCTCTCCCTGTCACTTTCACCCTGTCTCTCTGCCTGTCACTTTCACCCGTCTCTCTGCCTGTCACTTTCACCCTGTCTCTCTCCCTGTCACTTTCACCCTGTCTTTCTGCCTGTCACTTTCACCCTGTCTCTCTGCCTGTCACTTTCACCCTGTCTCTCTGCCTGTAACTTTCACCCTGTCTCTCTCTCTGCATGTCACTTTCACCCTGTCTCTCTCTCTCCCTGTCACTTTCACCCTCTCTCTCTCCCTGTCACTTTCACCCTGTCTCTCTCCCTGTCACTTTCACCCTGTCTCTCTCCCTGTCACTTTCACCCTCTCTCTCTCCCTGTCACTTTCACCCTCTCTCTCTCCCTGTCACTTTCACCCTCTCTCTCTCCCTGTCACTTTCACCCTGTCTCTCTCCCTGTCACTTTCACCGTCTCTCTCTCCCTGTTAATTTCACCCTGTCACTTTCACCCTCTCTCTCTCCCTGTCACTTTCACCCTGTCTCTCTCCTTGTCACTTTCACTCTGTCTCTCTCCCTGTCACTGTCACCCTCTCTCTCTCCCTGTCACTTTCACCCTCTCTCTCTCCCTGTCAATTTCACCCTGTCTCTCTCCCTGTCACTTTCACCCTCTCTCTCTCCCTGTCACTTTCACCCTGTCTCTCTCCCTGTCACTTTCACCCTGTCTCTCTCCCTGTCACTTTCACCCTGTCTCTCTGCCTGTCACTTTCACCCTGTCTCTCTGCCTGTCACTTTCACCCTGTCTCTCTGCCTGTCACTTTCACCCTGTCTCTCTGCCTGTCACTTTCACCCTGTCTCTCTCTCTCTCCCTGTCACTTTCACCCTGTCTCTCTGCCTGTCACTTTCACCCTGTCTCTCTGCATGTCACTTTCACCCTGTCTCTCTCTCTCCCTGTCACTTTCACCCTGTCTCTCTCTCTCCCTGTCTCTCTCCATGTCACTTTCACCCTGTCTCTCTCTCTCCCTGTCACTTTCACCCTGTCTCTCTCTCTCCCTGTCACTTTCACCCTGTCTCTCTGCCTGTCACTTTCACCCTGTCTCTCTCGCTCCCTGTCACTTTCACCCTGTCTCTCTGCCTGTCACTTTCACCCTGTCTCTCTGCCTGTCACTTTCACCCTGTCTCTCTCTCTGCATGTCACTTTCACCCTGTCTCTCTCACTCCCTGTCACTTTCACCCTGTCTCTCTGCCTGTCACTTTCACCCTGTCACTCTCTTTCTCCCTGTCACTTTCACCCTGTCTCTCTGCCTGTCACTTTCACCCTGTCTCTCTGCCTGTCACTTTCACCCTGTCTCTCTCTCTCTCCCTGTCACTTTCACCCTGTCTCTCTCCATGTCACTTTCACCCTGTCTCTATCCATGTCACTTTCACCCTGTCTCTCTCCATGTCACTTTTACCCTGTCTCTCTCTCTCTCACTGTCACTTTCACCCTGTCTCTCTTTCTCCCTGTCACTTTCACCCTGTCTCTCTGCCTGTCACTTTCACCCTCTCTCTCTCTCCCTGTCACTTTCACCCTGTCTCTGTGCCTGTCACTTTCACCCTGTCTCTCTCTCTCCCTGTCACTTTCACCCAGTCTCTGTGCCTGTCACTTTCACCCTGTCTCTCTCTCTCCCTGTCACTTTCACCCTGTCTCTCTCCCTGTCACTTTCACCCTGTCTCTCTCTCTCCCTGTCACTTTCACCCTGTCTCTCTCTCTCCCTGTCACTTTCACCCTGTCTCTCTGCCTGTCACTTTCACCCTGTCTCTCTCTCTCCCTGTCACTTTCACCCTGTCTCTCTGCCTGTTACTTTCACCCTGTCTCTCTATCTCCCTGTCACTTTCACCCTGTCTCTTTCCATGTCACTTTCACCCTGTCCCTCTCCATGTCACTTTCACCCTGTCTCTCTCTCTCCCAGTCACTTTCACCCTCTCTGTCTCCCTGTCACTTTCACCCTGTCTCACTCTCTCCCTGTCACTTTCACCCTGTCTCTCTGCCTGTCACTTTCACCCTGTTTCTCTGCCTGTCACTTTCACCCTGTCTCTCTGCCTGTCACTTTCACCCTGTCTCTCTGCCTGTCACTTTCACCCTGTCTCTCTGCCTGTCACTTTCACCCTCTCTCTCTCCCTGTCACTTTCACCCTGTCTCTCTCTTTCCCTGTCACTTTCACCCTGTCTCTCTGTCTGTCACTTTCACCCTGTCTCTCTGCCTGTCACTTTCACCCTGTCTCTCTCCCTGTCACTTTCACCCTCTCTCTCTCCCTGTCACTTTCACCCTGTCTCTCTCCCTGTCACTTTCACCCTGTCTCACTCCATGTCACTTTCACCCTGTCTCTCTCTCTCTTTGTCACTTTCACCCTGTCTCTCTGCATGTCACTTTCACCCTGTCTCTCTCTCTCCCTGTCACTTTCACCCTGTCTCTCTCCATGTCACTTTCACCCTGTCTCTCTCTCTCCCTGTCACTTTCACCCTGTTTCTCTCTCTCCCTGTCACTTTCACCCTGTCTCTCTCCCTGTCACTTTAACCCTGTCTCTCTGCCTGTCACTTTCACTCTGTCTCTCTGCCTGTCACTTTCACCCTGTCTCTCTGCCTGTCACTTTCACCCTGTCTCTCTGCCATTCACTTTCACCCTCTCTCTCTCCCTGTCACTTTCACCCTGTCTCTCTCTCTCCCTGTCACTTTCACCCTGTCTCTCTGCCTGTCACTTTCACCCTGTCTCTCTCTCTCCCTGTCACTTTCACCCTGTCTTTCTCCCTGTCACTTTCACCCTGTCTCTCTCTCCCAGTCACTTTCACCATCTCTCTCTCCCTATCACATTCACCCTGTCTCACTCTCTCCCTGTTACTTTCACCCTGTCTTTCTGCCTGTCACTTTCACCCTGTCTCTCTGCCTGTCACTTTCATCCTGTCTCTCTGCCTGTCACTTTCACCCTCTCTCTCTCCCTGTCACTTTCACCCTGTCTCTCTCTCTCCTTGTCACTTTCACCCTGTCTCTCTGCCTGTCACTTTCACCCTGTCTCTCTGCCTGTCACTTTCACCCTGTCTTTCTCCCTGTCACTTTCACGCTCTCTCTCTCCCTGTCACTTTCATCCTGTCTCTCTCCCTGTCACTTTCACCCTCTTTCTCTCCCTGTGACTTTCACCCTGTCTCTCTGCCTGTCACTTTCACCCTGTCTCTCTGCCTGTCACTTCCACCCTGTCTCTCTCCTTGTCACTTTCGCCCTCTCTCTCTCCCTGTTACTTTCACCCTGTCTCTCTCCCTGTCACTTTCACCCTCTCTCTCTCCCTGTCACTTTCACCCTCTCTCTCTCCCTGTCACTTTCACTCTGTCTCTCTCCCTGTCACTTTCACCCTCTCTCTCTCCCTGTCTCTCTCCTTGTCACTTTCACCCTCTCTCTCTCCCTGTCACTTTCACCCTGTCTCTCTTCCTGTCACTTTCACCCTCTCTCTCTCCCTGTCACTTTCACCCTCTCTCTCCCTGTCACTTTCACCCTGTCTCTCTCCCTGTCACTTTCACCCTTTCTCTCTCCCTGTCACTTTCACCCTCTCTCTCTCCCTGTTACTTTCACCCTGTCTCTCTCCCTGTCACTTTCACCCTCTCTCTCTCCCTGTCACTTTCACCCTGTCTCTTTCCCTGTCACTTTCACCCTCTCTGTCTCTCTGTCACTTTCACCCTGTCTCTCTGCCTGTCACTTTCACCCTGTCTCTCTGCCTGTCACTTTCACCCTGTCTCTCTGCCTGTCACTTTCACCCTGACTCTCTGCCTGTCACTTTCACCCTGTCTCTCTGCCTGTCACTTTCATCCTGTCTCTCTGCCTGTCACTTTCACCGTCTCTCTCTCTGCATGTCACTTTCACCCTGTCTCTCTCTCTCCCTGTCACTTTCACCCTGTCTCTCTGCCTGTCATTTTCACCCTGTCTCTCTCTCTCTCCCTGTCACTTTCACCCTGTCTCTCTGCCTGTCACTTTTACCCTGTCTCTCTGCATGTCACTTTCACCCTGTCTCTCTCTCTCCCTTTCACTTTCATCCTGTCTCTCTCTCTCCCTGTCTCTCTCCATGTCACTTTCACCCTGTCTCTCTCTCTCCCTGTGACTTTCACCTTGTCTCTCTCTCTCCCTGTCACTTTCACCCTGTCTCTCTGCCTGTCCCTTTCACCCTGTCTCTCTCGCTCCCTGTCACTTTCACCCTGTCTCTCTGCCTGTGACTTTAACCTGTCTCTCTGCCTGTCACTTTCACCCTGTCTCTCTCTCTGCATGTCACTTTCACCCTGTGTCTCTCTCTCCCAGTCACTTTCACCCTGTCTCTCTGCCTGTCACTTTCACCCTGTCACTCTCTCTCTCCCTGTCACTTTCACCCTGTCTCTCTGCCTGTCACTTTCACCCTGTCTCTCTGCATGTCACTTTCACCCTGTCTCTCTCTCTCCCTGTCACTTTCACCCTGTCTCTCTGCCTGTCACTTTCACCCTGTCTCTATCCATGTCACTTTCACCCTGTCTCTCTCCATGTCACTTTCACCCTGTCTCTCTCCATGTCACTTTTACCCTGTCTCTCTCTCTCCTTGTCACTTTCACCCTGTCTCTCTGCCTGTCACTTTCACCCTGTCTCTCTCTCTCCCTGTCACTTTCACCCTGTCTCTCTGCCTGTCACTTTCACCCTGTCTCTCTCTCTCCCTGTCACTTTCACCCTGTCTCTCTCCCTGTCACTTTCACCCTGTCTCTCTGCCTGTCACTTTCACCCTGTCTCTCTCTCTCCCTGTCACTTTCACCCTGTCTCTGTGCCTGTCACTTTCACCCTGTCTCTCTCCGTGTCGTTTTCACCCTGTCTCTCTGCCTGTCACTTTCACCCTGTCTCTCTCTCTGCATGTCACTTTCACTCTGTCTCTCTCTCTCCCTGTCACTTTCACCCTGTCTCTCTGCCTGTCACTTTCACCCTGTCTCTCTCTCTCTCCCTGTTACTTTCACCCTGTCTCTCTGCCTGTCACTTTCACCCTGTCTCTCTGCATGTCACTTTCACCCTGTCTCTCTCTCTCCCTGTCACTTTCACCCTGTCTCTCTCTCTCCCTGTCTCTCTCCATGTCACTTTCACCCTGTCTCTCTCTCTCCCTGTCACTTTCACCCTGTCTCTCTGCCTGTCACTTTTACCCTGTCTCTCTGCCTGTCACTTTCACCCTGTCTCTCTCGCTCACTGTCACTTTCACCCTGTCTCTCTGCCTGTCACTTTTACCCTGTCTCTCTGCCTGTCACTTTCACCCTGTCTCTCTCGCTCCCTGTCACTTTCACCCTGTCTCTCTGCCTGTCACTTTAACCCTGTCTCTCTGCCTGTCACTTTCACCCTGTCTCTCTCTCTCCCTGTCACTTTCACCCTGTCTCTCTCCATCTCACTTTCACCCTGTCTCTCTCCATGTCACTTTCACCCTGTCTCTCTCCATGTCACTTTTACCCTGTCTCTCTCTCTCTCCCTGTCACTTTCACCCTGTCTCTGAGCCTGTCACTTTCACCCTGTCTCTCTCTCTCCCTGTCACTTTCACCCTGTCTCTCTGCCTGTCACTTTCACCCTGTCTCTCTCTCCCTGTCACTTTCACCCTGTCTCTGTGCCTGTCACTTTCACCCTGTCTCTCTCTCTCCCTGTCACTTTCACCCTGTCTCTGTGCCTGTCACTTTCTCCCTGTCTCTCTCTCTCCCTGTCACTTTCACCCTGTCTCTCTCCCTGTCACTTTCACCCTGTCTCTCTCTCTCCCTGTCACTTTCACCCTGTCTCTCTCTCTCCCTGTCACTTTCACCCTGTCTCTCTGCCTGTCACTTTCACCCTGTCTCTCTCTTCCTGTCACTTTCACCCTGTCTCTCTGCCTGTCACTTTCACCCTGTCTCTCTCTCTCCCTGTCACTTTCACCCTTTCTCTCTCCATGTCACTTTCACCCTGTCTCTCTCCATGTCACTTTCACCCTGTCTCTCTCTCTCCCAGTACTTTCACCCTCTCTGTCTCCCTGTCACTTTCACCCTGTCTCACTCTCTCCCTGTCACTTTCACCCTGTCTCTCTGCCTGTCACTTTCACCCTGTCTCTCTGCCTGTCACTTTCACCCTGTTTCTTTGCCTGTCACTTTCACCCTGTCTCTCTGCCTGTCACTTTCACCCTGTCTCTCTCTCTCCCTGTCACTTTCACCCTGTCTCTCTCCATGTCACTTTCACCCTGTCTCTCTCTCTCCCTGTCACTTTTACCCTGTCTCTCTCTCTCCCTGTCACTTTCACCCTGTCTCTCTCCCTGTCACTTTCACCGTCTCTCTGCCTGTCACTTTCACTCTGTCTCTCTGCCTGTCACTTTCACCCTGTCTCTCTGCCTGTCACTTTCACCCTGTCTCTCTGCCATTCACTTTCACCCTCTCTCTCTCCCTGTCACTTTCACCCTGTCTCTCTCTCTCCCTGTCACTTTCACCTTGTCTCTCTGCCTGTCACTTTCACCCTGTCTCTCTCTCCCTGTCACTTTCACCCTGTCTCTCTCCATGTCACTTTCACCCTGTCTCTCTCCATGTCACTTTCACCCTGTCTCTCTCTCTCCCAGTCACTTTCACCCTCTCTCTCTCCCTGTCACTTTCACCCTGTCTCACTCTCTCCCTGTCACTTTCACCCTGTCTCTCTGCCTGTCACTTTCACCCTGTCTCTCTGCCTGTCACTTTCACCCTGTTTCTCTGCCTGTCACTTTCACCCTGTCTCTCTGCCTGTCACTTTTATCCTGTCTCTCTGCCTGTCACTTTCACCCTCTCTCTCTCCCTGTCACTTTCACCCTGTCTCTCTCTCTCCCTGTCACTTTCACCGTTTCTCTCTGCCTGTCACTTTCACCCTGTCTCTCTGCCTGTCACTTTCACCCTGTCTCTCTCCCTGTCACTTTCACGCTCTCTCTCTCCCTGTCACTTTCACCCTGTCTCTCTCCCTGTCACTTTCACCCTCTTTCTCTCCCTGTCACTTTCACCCTGTCTCTCTGCCTGTCACTTTCACCCTGTCTCTCTGCCTGTCACTTTCACCCTGTCTCTCTCCTTGTCACTTTCACCCTCTCTCTCTCCCTGTTACTTTCACCCTGTCTCTCTCCCTGTCACTTTCACCCTCTCTCTCTCCCTGTCACTTTCACCCTCTCTCTCTCCCTGTCACTTTCACTCTGTCTCTCTCCCTGTCACTTTCACCCTCTCTCTCTCCCTGTCTCTCTCCTTGTCACTTTCACCCTCTCTCTCTCCCTGTCACTTTCACCCTGTCTCTCTTCCTGTCACTTTCACCCTCTCTCTCTCCCTGTCACTTTCACCCTCTCTCTCTCCCTGTCACTTTCACCCTGTCTCTCTCCCTGTCACTTTCACCCTTTCTCTCTCCCTGTCACTTTCACCCTCTCTCTCTCCCTGTTACTTTCACCCTGTCTCTCTCCCTGTCACTTTCACCCTCTCTCTCTCCCTGTCACTTTCACCCGGTCTCTTTCCCTGTCACTTTCACCCTCTCTCTCTCTCTGTCACTTTCACCCTGTCTCTCTGCCTGTCACTTTCACCCTGTCTCTCTGCCTGTCACTTTCACCCTGTCTCTCTGCCTGTCACTTTCACCCTGTCTCTCTGCCTGTCACTTTCACCCTGTCTCTCTGCCTGTCACTTTCACCCTGTCTCTCTCTCTGCATGTCACTTTCACCCTGTCTCTCTCTCTCCCTGTCACTTTCACCCTGTCTCTCTGCCTGTCACTTTCACCCTGTCTCTCTCTCTCTCTCCCTGTCACTTTCACCCTGTCTCTCTGCCTGTCACTTTCACCCTGTCTCTCTGCATGTCACTTTCACCCTGTCTCTCTCTCTCCCTGTCACTTTCATACTGTCTCTCTCTCTCCCTGTCTCTCTCCATGTCACTTTCACCCTGTCTCTCTCTCTCCCTGTCACTTTCACCCTGTCTCTCTCTCTCCCTGTCACTTTCACCCTGTCTCTCTGCCTGTCACTTTCACCCTGTCTCTCTCGCTCCCTGTCACTTTCACCCTGTCTCTCTGCCTGTCACTTTAACCTGTCTCTCTGCCTGTCACATTCACCCTGTCTCTCTCTCTGCATGTCACTTTCACCCTGTGTCTCTCTCTCCCAGTCACTTTCACCCTGTCTCTCTGCCTGTCACTTTCACCCTGTCACTCTCTCTCTCCCTGTCACTTTCACCCTGTCTCTCTGCCTGTCACTTTCACCCTGTCTCTCTGCATGTCACTTTCACCCTGTCTCTCTCTCTCCCTGTCACTTTCACCCTGTCTCTCTGCCTGTCACATTCACCCTGTCTCTCTCTCTGCATGTCACTTTCACCCTGTGTCTCTCTCTCCCAGTCACTTTCACCCTGTCTCTCTGCCTGTCACTTTCACCCTGTCACTCTCTCTCTCCCTGTCACTTTCACCCTGTCTCTCTGCCTGTCACTTTCACCCTGTCTCTCTGCATGTCACTTTCACCCTGTCTCTCTCTCTCCCTGTCACTTTCACCCTGTCTCTATCCATGTCACTTTCACCCTGTCTCTCTCCATGTCACTTTCACCCTGTCTCTCTCCATGTCACTTTTACCCTGTCTCTCTCTCTCCTTGTCACTTTCACCCTGTCTCTCTGCCTGTCACTTTCACCCTGTCTCTCTCTCTCCCTGTCACTTTCACCCTGTCTCTCTGCCTGTCACTTTCACCCTGTCTCTCTCTCTCCCTGTCACTTTCACCCTGTCTCTCTCCCTGTCACTTTCACCCTGTCTCTCTGCCTGTCACTTTCACCCTGTCTCTCTCTCTCCCTGTCACTTTCACCCTGTCTCTGTGCCTGTCACTTTCACCCTGTCTCTCTCCGTGTCACTTTCACCCTGTCTCTCTGCCTGTCACTTTCACCCTGTCTCTCTCTCTGCATGTCACTTTCACTCTGTCTCTCTCTCTCCCTGTCACTTTCACCCTGTCTCTCTGCCTGTCACTTTCACCCTGTCTCTCTCTCTCTCCCTGTTACTTTCACCCTGTCTCTCTGCCTGTCACTTTCACCCTGTCTCTCTGCATGTCACTTTCACCCTGTCTCTCTCTCTCCCTGTCACTTTCACCCTGTCTCTCTCTCTCCCTGTCTCTCTCCATGTCACTTTCACCCTGTCTCTCTCTCTCCCTGTCACTTTCACCCTGTCTCTCTGCCTGTCACTTTTACCCTGTCTCTCTGCCTGTCACTTTCACCCTGTCTCTCTCGCTCCCTGTCACTTTCACCCTGTCTCTCTGCCTGTCACTTTTACCCTGTCTCTCTGCCTGTCACTTTCTCCCTGTCTCTCTCTCCCTGTCACTTTCACCCTGTCTCTCTCCCTGTCACTTTCACCCTGTCTCTCTCTCTCCCTGTCACTTTCACCCTGTCTCTCTCTCTCCCTGTCACTTTCACCCTGTCTCTCTGCCTGTCACTTTCACCCTGTCTCTCTCTCCCTGTCACTTTCACCCTGTCTCTCTGCCTGTCACTTTCACCCTGTCTCTCTCTCTCCCTGTCACTTTCACCCTTTCTCTCTCCATGTCACTTTCACCCTGTCTCTCTCCATGTCACTTTCACCCTGTCTCTCTCTCTCCCAGTCACTTTCACCCTCTCTGTCTCCCTGTCACTTTCACCCTGTCTCACTCTCTCCCTGTCACTTTCACCCTGTCTCTCTGCCTGTCACTTTCACCCTGTCTCTCTGCCTGTCACTTTCACCCTGTTTCTTTGCCTGTCACTTTCACCCTGTCTCTCTGCCTGTCACTTTCACCCTGTCTCTCTCTCTCCCTGTCACTTTCACCCTGTCTCTCTCTCTCCCTGTCACTTTCACCCTGTCTCTCTGCCTGTCACTTTCACCCTGTCTCTCTCGCTCCCTGTCACTTTCACCCTGTCTCTCTGCCTGTCACTTTAACCTGTCTCTCTGCCTGTCACATTCACCCTGTCTCTCTCTCTGCATGTCACTTTCACCCTGTGTTTCTCTCTCCCAGTCACTTTCACCCTGTCTCTCTGCCTGTCACTTTCACCCTGTCACTCTCTCTCTCCCTGTCACTTTCACCCTGTCTCTCTGCCTGTCACTTTCACCCTGTCTCTCTGCATGTCACTTTCACCCTGTCTCTCTCTCTCCCTGTCACTTTCACCCTGTCTCTCTGCCTGTCACTTTCACCCTGTCTCTCTCTCTCCCTGTCACTTTCACCCTGTCTCTATCCATGTCACTTTCACCCTGTCTCTCTCCATGTCACTTTCACCCTGTCTCTCTCCATGTCACTTTTACCCTGTCTCTCTCTCTCCTTGTCACTTTCACCCTGTCTCTCTGCCTGTCACTTTCACCCTGTCTCTCTCTCTCCCTGTCACTTTCACCCTGTCTCTCTGCCTGTCACTTTCACCCTGTCTCTCTCTCTCCCTGTCACTTTCACCCTGTCTCTCTCCCTGTCACTTTCACCCTGTCTCTCTGCCTGTCACTTTCACCCTGTCTCTCTCTCTCCCTGTCACTTTCACCCTGTCTCTGTGCCTGTCACTTTCACCCTGTCTCTCTCCGTGTCACTTTCACCCTGTCTCTCTGCCTGTCACTTTCACCCTGTCTCTCTCTCTGCATGTCACTTTCACTCTGTCTCTCTCTCTCCCTGTCACTTTCACCCTGTCTCTCTGCCTGTCACTTTCACCCTGTCTCTCTCTCTCTCCCTGTTACTTTCACCCTGTCTCTCTGCCTGTCACTTTCACCCTGTCTCTCTGCATGTCACTTTCACCCTGTCTCTCTCTCTCCCTGTCACTTTCACCCTGTCTCTCTCTCTCCCTGTCTCTCTCCATGTCACTTTCACCCTGTCTCTCTCTCTCCCTGTCACTTTCACCCTGTCTCTCTGCCTGTCACTTTTACCCTGTCTCTCTGCCTGTCACTTTCACCCTGTCTCTCTCGCTCCCTGTCACTTTCACCCTGTCTCTCTGCCTGTCACTTTTACCCTGTCTCTCTGCCTGTCACTTTCACCCTGTCTCTCTCGCTCCCTGTCACTTTCACCCTGTCTCTCTGCCTGTCACTTTAACCCTGTCTCTCTGCCTGTCACTTTCACCCTGTCTCTCTCTCTCCCTGTCACTTTCACCCTGTCTCTCTCCATCTCACTTTCACCCTGTCTCTCTCCATGTCACTTTCACCCTGTCTCTCTCCATGTCACTTTTACCCTGTCTCTCTCTCTCTCCCTGTCACTTTCACCCTGTCTCTCTGCCTGTCACTTTCACCCTGTCTCTCTCTCTCCCTGTCACTTTCACCCTGTCTCTCTGCCTGTCACTTTCACCCTGTCTCTCTCTCTCCCTGTCACTTTCACCCTGTCTCTGTGCCTGTCACTTTCACCCTGTCTCTCTCTCTCCCTGTCACTTTCACCCTGTCTCTGTGCCTGTCACTTTCTCCCTGTCTCTCTCTCTCCCTGTCACTTTCACCCTGTCTCTCTCCCTGTCACTTTCACCCTGTCTCTCTCTCTCCCTGTCACTTTCACCCTGTCTCTCTCTCTCCCTGTCACTTTCACCCTGTCTCTCTGCCTGTCACTTTCACCCTGTCTCTCTCTCCCTGTCACTTTCACCCTGTCTCTCTGCCTGTCACTTTCACCCTGTCTCTCTCTCTCCCTGTCACTTTCACCCTTTCTCTCTCCATGTCACTTTCACCCTGTCTCTCTCCATGTCACTTTCACCCTGTCTCTCTCTCTCCCAGTCACTTTCACCCTCTCTGTCTCCCTGTCACTTTCACCCTGTCTCACTCTCTCCCTGTCACTTTCACCCTGTCTCTCTGCCTGTCACTTTCACCCTGTCTCTCTGCCTGTCACTTTCACCCTGTTTCTTTGCCTGTCACTTTCACCCTGTCTCTCTGCCTGTCACTTTCACCCTGTCTCTCTCTCTCCCTGTCACTTTCACCCTGTCTCTCTCCATGTCACTTTCACCCTGTCTCTCTCTCTCCCTGTCACTTTTACCCTTCTCTCTCTCTCCCTGTCACTTTCACCCTGTCTCTCTCCCTGTCACTTTCACCGTCTCTCTGCCTGTCACTTTCACTCTGTCTCTCTGCCTGTCACTTTCACCCTGTCTCTCTGCCTGTCACTTTCACCCTGTCTCTCTGCCATTCACTTTCACCCTCTCTCTCTCCCTGTCACTTTCACCCTGTCTCTCTCTCTCCCTGTCACTTTCACCCTGTCTCTCTGCCTGTCACTTTCACCCTGTCTCTCTCTCCCTGTCACTTTCACCCTGTCTCTCTCCATGTCACTTTCACCCTGTCTCTCTCCATGTCACTTTCACCCTGTCTCTCTCTCTCCCAGTCACTTTCACCCTCTCTCTCTCCCTGTCACTTTCACCCTGTCTCACTCTCTCCCTGTCACTTTCACCCTGTCTCTCTGCCTGTCACTTTCACCCTGTCTCTCTGCCTGTCACTTTCACCCTGTTTCTCTGCCTGTCACTTTCACCCTGTCTCTCTGCCTGTCACTTTTATCCTGTCTCTCTGCCTGTCACTTTCACCCTCTCTCTCTCCCTGTCACTTTCACCCTGTCTCTCTCTCTCCCTGTCACTTTCACCGTTTCTCTCTGCCTGTCACTTTCACCCTGTCTCTCTGCCTGTCACTTTCACCCTGTCTCTCTCCCTGTCACTTTCACGCTCTCTCTCTCCCTGTCACTTTCACCCTGTCTCTCTCCCTGTCACTTTCACCCTCTTTCTCTCCCTGTCACTTTCACCCTGTCTCTCTGCCTGTCACTTTCACCCTGTCTCTCTGCCTGTCACTTTCACCCTGTCTCTCTCCTTGTCACTTTCACCCTCTCTCTCTCCCTGTTACTTTCACCCTGTCTCTCTCCCTGTCACTTTCACCCTCTCTCTCTCCCTGTCACTTTCACCCTCTCTCTCTCCCTGTCACTTTCACTCTGTCTCTCTCCCTGTCACTTTCACCCTCTCTCTCTCCCTGTCTCTCTCCTTGTCACTTTCACCCTCTCTCTCTCCCTGTCACTTTCACCCTGTCTCTCTTCCTGTCACTTTCACCCTCTCTCTCTCCCTGTCACTTTCACCCTCTCTCTCTCCCTGTCACTTTCACCCTGTCTCTCTCCCTGTCACTTTCACCCTTTCTCTCTCCCTGTCACTTTCACCCTCTCTCTCTCCCTGTTACTTTCACCCTGTCTCTCTCCCTGTCACTTTCACCCTCTCTCTCTCCCTGTCACTTTCACCCGGTCTCTTTCCCTGTCACTTTCACCCTCTCTCTCTCTCTGTCACTTTCACCCTGTCTCTCTGCCTGTCACTTTCACCCTGTCTCTCTGCCTGTCACTTTCACCCTGTCTCTCTGCCTGTCACTTTCACCCTGTCTCTCTGCCTGTCACTTTCACCCTGTCTCTCTGCCTGTCACTTTCACCCTGTCTCTCTCTCTGCATGTCACTTTCACCCTGTCTCTCTCTCTCCCTGTCACTTTCACCCTGTCTCTCTGCCTGTCACTTTCACCCTGTCTCTCTCTCTCTCTCCCTGTCACTTTCACCCTGTCTCTCTGCCTGTCACTTTCACCCTGTCTCTCTGCATGTCACTTTCACCCTGTCTCTCTCTCTCCCTGTCACTTTCATCCTGTCTCTCTCTCTCCCTGTCTCTCTCCATGTCACTTTCACCCTGTCTCTCTCTCTCCCTGTCACTTTCACCCTGTCTCTCTCTCTCCCTGTCACTTTCACCCTGTCTCTCTGCCTGTCACTTTCACCCTGTCTCTCTCGCTCCCTGTCACTTTCACCCTGTCTCTCTGCCTGTCACTTTAACCTGTCTCTCTGCCTGCCACATTCACCCTGTCTCTCTCTCTGCATGTCACTTTCACCCTGTCTCTCTCTCTCCCAGTCACTTTCACCCTGTCTCTCTGCCTGTCACTTTCACCCTGTCACTCTCTCTCTCCCTGTCACTTTCACCCTGTCTCTCTGCCTGTCACTTTCACCCTGTCTCTCTGCATGTCACTTTCACCCTGTCTCTCTGCCTGTCACATTCACCCTGTCTCTCTCTCTGCATGTCACTTTCACCCTGTGTTTCTCTCTCCCAGTCACTTTCACCCTGTCTCTCTGCCTGTCACTTTCACCCTGTCACTCTCTCTCTCCCTGTCACTTTCACCCTGTCTCTCTGCCTGTCACTTTCACCCTGTCTCTCTGCATGTCACTTTCACCCTGTCTCTCTCTCTCCCTGTCACTTTCACCCTGTCTCTCTGCCTGTCACTTTCACCCTGTCTCTCTCTCTCCCTGTCACTTTCACCCTGTCTCTATCCATGTCACTTTCACCCTGTCTCTCTCCATGTCACTTTCACCCTGTCTCTCTCCATGTCACTTTTACCCTGTCTCTCTCTCTCCTTGTCACTTTCACCCTGTCTCTCTGCCTGTCACTTTCACCCTGTCTCTCTCTCTCCCTGTCACTTTCACCCTGTCTCTCTGCCTGTCACTTTCACCCTGTCTCTCTCTCTCCCTGTCACTTTCACCCTGTCTCTCTCCCTGTCACTTTCACCCTGTCTCTCTGCCTGTCACTTTCACCCTGTCTCTCTCTCTCCCTGTCACTTTCACCCTGTCTCTGTGCCTGTCACTTTCACCCTGTCTCTCTCCGTGTCACTTTCACCCTGTCTCTCTGCCTGTCACTTTCACCCTGTCTCTCTCTCTGCATGTCACTTTCACTCTGTCTCTCTCTCTCCCTGTCACTTTCACCCTGTCTCTCTGCCTGTCACTTTCACCCTGTCTCTCTCTCTCTCCCTGTTACTTTCACCCTGTCTCTCTGCCTGTCACTTTCACCCTGTCTCTCTGCATGTCACTTTCACCCTGTCTCTCTCTCTCCCTGTCACTTTCACCCTGTCTCTCTCTCTCCCTGTCTCTCTCCATGTCACTTTCACCCTGTCTCTCTCTCTCCCTGTCACTTTCACCCTGTCTCTCTGCCTGTCACTTTTACCCTGTCTCTCTGCCTGTCACTTTCACCCTGTCTCTCTCGCTCCCTGTCACTTTCACCCTGTCTCTCTGCCTGTCACTTTTACCCTGTCTCTCTGCCTGTCACTTTCACCCTGTCTCTCTCGCTCCCTGTCACTTTCACCCTGTCTCTCTGCCTGTCACTTTAACCCTGTCTCTCTGCCTGTCACTTTCACCCTGTCTCTCTCTCTCCCTGTCACTTTCACCCTGTCTCTCTCCATCTCACTTTCACCCTGTCTCTCTCCATGTCACTTTCACCCTGTCTCTCTCCATGTCACTTTTACCCTGTCTCTCTCTCTCTCCCTGTCACTTTCACCCTGTCTCTCTGCCTGTCACTTTCACCCTGTCTCTCTCTCTCCCTGTCACTTTCACCCTGTCTCTCTGCCTGTCACTTTCACCCTGTCTCTCTCTCTCCCTGTCACTTTCACCCTGTCTCTGTGCCTGTCACTTTCACCCTGTCTCTCTCTCTCCCTGTCACTTTCACCCTGTCTCTGTGCCTGTCACTTTCTCCCTGTCTCTCTCTCTCCCTGTCACTTTCACCCTGTCTCTCTCCCTGTCACTTTCACCCTGTCTCTCTCTCTCCCTGTCACTTTCACCCTGTCTCTCTCTCTCCCTGTCACTTTCACCCTGTCTCTCTGCCTGTCACTTTCACCCTGTCTCTCTCTCCCTGTCACTTTCACCCTGTCTCTCTGCCTGTCACTTTCACCCTGTCTCTCTCTCTCCCTGTCACTTTCACCCTTTCTCTCTCCATGTCACTTTCACCCTGTCTCTCTCCATGTCACTTTCACCCTGTCTCTCTCTCTCCCTGTCACTTTCACCCTCTCTGTCTCCCTGTCACTTTCACCCTGTCTCACTCTCTCCCTGTCACTTTCACCCTGTCTCTCTGCCTGTCACTTTCACCCTGTCTCTCTGCCTGTCACTTTCACCCTGTTTCTTTGCCTGTCACTTTCACCCTGTCTCTCTGCCTGTCACTTTCACCCTGTCTCTCTCTCTCCCTGTCACTTTCACCCTGTCTCTCTCCATGTCACTTTCACCCTGTCTCTCTCTCTCCCTGTCACTTTTACCCTTCTCTCTCTCTCCCTGTCACTTTCACCCTGTCTCTCTCCCTGTCACTTTCACCGTCTCTCTGCCTGTCACTTTCACTCTGTCTCTCTGCCTGTCACTTTCACCCTGTCTCTCTGCCTGTCACTTTCACCCTGTCTCTCTGCCATTCACTTTCACCCTCTCTCTCTCCCTGTCACTTTCACCCTGTCTCTCTCTCTCCCTGTCACTTTCACCCTGTCTCTCTGCCTGTCACTTTCACCCTGTCTCTCTCTCCCTGTCACTTTCACCCTGTCTCTCTCCATGTCACTTTCACCCTGTCTCTCTCCATGTCACTTTCACCCTGTCTCTCTCTCTCCCAGTCACTTTCACCCTCTCTCTCTCCCTGTCACTTTCACCCTGTCTCACTCTCTCCCTGTCACTTTCACCCTGTCTCTCTGCCTGTCACTTTCACCCTGTCTCTCTGCCTGTCACTTTCACCCTGTTTCTCTGCCTGTCACTTTCACCCTGTCTCTCTGCCTGTCACTTTTATCCTGTCTCTCTGCCTGTCACTTTCACCCTCTCTCTCTCCCTGTCACTTTCACCCTGTCTCTCTCTCTCCCTGTCACTTTCACCGTTTCTCTCTGCCTGTCACTTTCACCCTGTCTCTCTGCCTGTCACTTTCACCCTGTCTCTCTCCCTGTCACTTTCACGCTCTCTCTCTCCCTGTCACTTTCACCCTGTCTCTCTCCCTGTCACTTTCACCCTCTTTCTCTCCCTGTCACTTTCACCCTGTCTCTCTGCCTGTCACTTTCACCCTGTCTCTCTGCCTGTCACTTTCACCCTGTCTCTCTCCTTGTCACTTTCACCCTCTCTCTCTCCCTGTTACTTTCACCCTGTCTCTCTCCCTGTCACTTTCACCCTCTCTCTCTCCCTGTCACTTTCACCCTCTCTCTCTCCCTGTCACTTTCACTCTGTCTCTCTCCCTGTCACTTTCACCCTCTCTCTCTCCCTGTCTCTCTCCTTGTCACTTTCACCCTCTCTCTCTCCCTGTCACTTTCACCCTGTCTCTCTTCCTGTCACTTTCACCCTCTCTCTCTCCCTGTCACTTTCACCCTCTCTCTCTCCCTGTCACTTTCACCCTGTCTCTCTCCCTGTCACTTTCACCCTTTCTCTCTCCCTGTCACTGTCACCCTCTCTCTCTCCCTGTTACTTTCACCCTGTCTCTCTCCCTGTCACTTTCACCCTCTCTCTCTCCCTGTCACTTTCACCCGGTCTCTTTCCCTGTCACTTTCACCCTCTCTCTCTCTCTGTCACTTTCACCCTGTCTCTCTGCCTGTCACTTTCACCCTGTCTCTCTGCCTGTCACTTTCACCCTGTCTCTCTGCCTGTCACTTTCACCCTGTCTCTCTGCCTGTCACTTTCACCCTGTCTCTCTGCCTGTCACTTTCACCCTGTCTCTCTCTCTGCATGTCACTTTCACCCTGTCTCTCTCTCTCCCTGTCACTTTCACCCTGTCTCTCTGCCTGTCACTTTCACCCTGTCTCTCTCTCTCTCTCCCTGTCACTTTCACCCTGTCTCTCTGCCTGTCACTTTCACCCTGTCTCTCTGCATGTCACTTTCACCCTGTCTCTCTCTCTCCCTGTCACTTTCATCCTGTCTCTCTCTCTCCCTGTCTCTCTCCATGTCACTTTCACCCTGTCTCTCTCTCTCCCTGTCACTTTCACCCTGTCTCTCTCTCTCCCTGTCACTTTCACCCTGTCTCTCTGCCTGTCACTTTCACCCTGTCTCTCTCGCTCCCTGTCACTTTCACCCTGTCTCTCTGCCTGTCACTTTAACCTGTCTCTCTGCCTGTCACATTCACCCTGTCTCTCTCTCTGCATGTCACTTTCACCCTGTCTCTCTCTCTCCCAGTCACTTTCACCCTGTCTCTCTGCCTGTCACTTTCACCCTGTCACTCTCTCTCTCCCTGTCACTTTCACCCTGTCTCTCTGCCTGTCACTTTCACCCTGTCTCTCTGCATGTCACTTTCACCCTGTCTCTCTCTCCCTGTCACTTTCACCCTGTCTCTCTGCCTGTCACTTTCACCCTGTCTCTCTCTCTCCCTGTCACTTTCACCCTGTCTCTATCCATGTCACTTTCACCCTGTCTCTCTCCATGTCACTTTCACCCTGTCTCTCTCCATGTCACTTTTACCCTGTCTCTCTCTCTCCTTGTCACTTTCACCCTGTCTCTCTGCCTGTCACTTTCACCCTGTCTCTCTCTCTCCCTTTCACTTTCACCCTGTCTCTGTGCCTGTCACTTTCACCCTGTCTCTCTCCCTGTCACTTTCACCCTGTCTCTCTGCCTGTCACTTTCACCCTGTCTCTCTGCATGTCACTTTCACCCTGTCTCTCTCTCTCCCTGTCACTTTCACCCTGTCTCTCTGCCTGTCACTTTCACCCTGTCTCTCTCTCTCTCCCTGTTACTTTCACCCTGTCTCTCTGCCTGTCACTTTCACCCTGTCTCTCTGCATGTCACTTTCACCCTGTCTCTCTCTCTCCCTGTCACTTTCACCCTGTCTCTCTCTCTCCCTGTCTCTCTCCATGTCACTTTCACCCTGTCTCTCTCTCTCCCTGTCACTTTCACCCTGTCTCTCTCTCTCCCTGTCACTTTCACCCTGTCTCTCTGCCTGTCACTTTCACCCTGTCTCTCTCGCTCCCTGTCACTTTCACCCTGTCTCTCTGCATGTCACTTTCACCCTGTCTCTCTGTCTGTCACTTTCACCCTGTCTCTCTCTCTGCATGTCACTTTCACCCTGTCTCTCTCTCTCCCTGTCACTTTCACCCTGTCTCTCTGCCTGTCCCTTTCACCCTGTCACTCTCTCTCTCCCTGTCACTTTCACCCTGTCTCTCTGCCTGTCACTTTCACCCTGTCTCTCTGCCTGTCACTTTCACCCTGTCTCTCTCTCTCCCTGTCACTTTCACCCTGTCTCTCTCCATGTCACTTTCACACTGTCTCTCTCCATGTCACTTTCTCCCTGTCTCTCTCCATGTCACTTTTACCCTGTCTCTCTCTCTCTCCCTGTCACTTTCACCCTGTCTCTCTGCCTGTCACTTTCACCCTGTCTCTCTCTCTCCCTGTCACTTTCACCCTGTCTCTCTGCCTGTCACTTTCACCCTGTCTCTCTCTCTCCCTGTCACTTTCACCCTGTCTCTGTGCCTGTCACTTTCACCCTGTCTCTCTCTCTCCCTGTCACTTTCACCCTGTCTCTGTGCCTGTCACTTTCACCCTGTCTCTCTCTCTCCCTGTCACTTTCACCCTGTCTCTCTCCCTGTCACTTTCACCCTGTCTCTCTCTCTCCCTGTCACTTTCACCCTGTCTCTCTCTCTCTCCCTGTCACTTTCACCCTGTCTCTCTGCCTGTCACTTTCACCCTGTCTCTCTCTCTCCCTGTCACTTTCACCCTGTCTCTCTGCCTATCACTTTCACCCTGTCTCTCTCTCTCCCTGACACTTTCACCCTGTCTCTCTCCATGTCACTTTCACCCTGTCTCTCTCCATGTCACTTTCACCCTGTCTCTCTCTCTCCCAGTCACTTTCACCCTCTCTGTCTGCCTGTCACTTTCACCCTGTCTCACTCTCTCCCTGTCACTTTCACCCTGTCTCTCTGCCTGTCACTTTCACCCTGTCTTTCTGCCTGTCACTTTCACCCTGTTTCTTTGCCTGTCACTTTCACCCTGTCTCTCTGCCTGTCACTTTCACCCTGTCTCTCTCTCTCCCTGTCACTTTCACCCTGTCTCTCTCCATGTCACTTTCACCCTGTCTCTCTCTCTCCCTGTCACTTTCACCCTGTCTCTCTCTCTCCCTGTCACTTTCACCCTGTCTCTCTCCCTGTCACTTTCACCCTGTCTCTCTGCCTGTCACTTTCACTCTGTCTCTCTGCCTGTCACTTTCACCCTGTCTCTCTCTCCCTGTCACTTTCACCCTGTCTTTCTCCCTGTCACTTTCACCCTGTCTCTCTCTCTCCCAGTCACTTTCACCCTCTCTCTCTCCCTGTCACTTTCACCCTGTCTCACTCTCTCCCTGTCACTTTCACCCTGTCTCTCTACCTGTCACTTTCACCCTGTCTCTCTGCCTGTCACTTTCACCCTGTTTCTCTGCCTGTCACTTTCACCCTGTCTCTCTGCCTGTCACTTTCACCCTGTCTCTCTGCCTGTCACTTTCACCCTCTCTCTCTCCCTGTCACTTTCACCCTGTCTCTCTCTCTCCCTGTCACTTTCACCCTGTCTCTCTGCCTGTCACTTTCACCCTGTCTCTCTGCCTGTCACTTTCACCCTGTCTCTCTCCCTGTCACTTTCACCCTCTCTCTCTCCCTGTCACTTTCACCCTGTCTCTCTCCCTGTCACTTTCACCCTCTTTCTCTCCCTGTCACTTTCACCCTGTCTCTCTGCCTGTCACTTTCACCCTGTCTCTCTGCCTGTCACTTTCACCCTGTCTCTCTCCTTGTCACTTTCACCCTCTCTCTCTCCCTGTTACTTTCACCCTGTCTCTCTCCCTGTCACTTTCACCCTCTCTCTCTCCCTGTCACTTTCACCCTCTCTCTCTCCCTGTCACTTTCACTCTGTCTCTCTCCCTGTCACTTTCACCCTCTCTCTCTCCCTGTCTCTCTCCTTGTCACTTTCACCCTCTCTCTCTCCCTGTCACTTTCACCCTGTCTCTCTTCCTGTCACTTTCACCCTCTCTCTCTCCCTGTCACTTTCACCCTCTCTCTCTCCCTGTCACTTTCACCCTCTCTCTCTCCCTGTCACTTTCACCCTGTCTCTCTGCCTGTCACTTTCACCCTGTCTCTCTCTCTGCTTGTCACTTTCACCCTGTCTCTCTCTCTCCCTGTCACTTTCACCCTGTCTCTCTGCCTGTCACTTTCACCCTGTCTCTATCTCTCTCTCTCCCTGTCACTTTACCCTGTCTCTCTGCCTGTCACTTTCACCCTGTCTCTCTGCATCTCACTTTCACCCTGTCTCTCTCTCTCCCTGTCACTTTCACCCTGTCTCTCTCTCTCCCTGTCTCACTCCATGTCACTTTCACCCTGTCTCTCTCTCCCTGTCACTTTCACCCTGTCTCTCTCTCTCCCTGTCACTTTCACCCTGTCTCTCTGCCTGTCACTTTCACCCTGTCTCTCTCGCTCCCTGTCACTTTCACCCTGTCTCTCTGCCTGTCACTTTAACCTGTCTCTCTGCCTGTCACTTTCACCCTGTCTCTCTCTCTGCATGTCACTTTCACCCTGTCTCTCTCTCCCTGTCACTTTCACCCTGTCTCTCTGCCTGTCACTTTCACCCTGTCACTCTCTCTCTCCCTGTCACTTTCACCCTGTCTCTCTGCTTGTCACTTTCACCCTGTCTCTCTCTCTCCCTGTCACTTTCACCCTGTCTCTCTCTCTCCCTGTCACTTTCACCCTGTCTCTCTGCCTGTCACTTTCACCCTGTCTCTCTCTCTCTCCCTGTCACTTTCACCCTGTCTCTATCCATGTCACTTTCACCCTGTCTCTCTCCATGTCACTTTCACCCTGTCTCTCTCTCTCCTTGTCACTTTCACCCTGTCTCTCTGCCTGTCACTTTCACCCTGTCTCTCTCTCTCCCTGTCACTTTCACCCTGTCTCTCTGCCTGTCACTTTCACCCTGTCTCTCTCTCTCCCTGTCACTTTCACCCTGTCTCTGTGCCTGTCACTTTCACCCCGTCTCTCTCTCTCCCTGTCACTTTCACCCTGTCTCTCTCTCTCTCTGTCACTTTCACCCTGTCTCTCTGCCTGTCACTTTCACCCTGTCTCTCTGTCTCCCTGTCACTTTCACCCTGTCTCTCTGCCTGTCACTTTCACCCTGTCTCTCTCTCTCCCTGTCACTTTCACCCTGTCTCTCTCCATGTCACTTTCACCCTGTCTCTCTCCATGTCACTTTCACCCTGTCTCTCTCTCTCCCTGTCACCTTCACCCTGTCTCTCTCCATGTCACTTTCACCCTGTCTCTCTCCCTGTCACTTTCACCCTGTCTCTCTCTCTCCCTGTCACTTTCACCCTGTCTCTCTGCCTGTCACTTTCACCCTGTCTCTCTTTCTCCCTGTCACTTTCACCCTGTCTCTCTGCCTGTCACTTTCACCCTGTCTCTCTCTCTCCCTGTCACTTTTACCCTATCTCTCTGCCTGTCACTTTCACCCTGTCTCTCTCTCTCCCTGTTACTTTCACCCTGTCTATCTGCCTGTCACTTTCACCCTGTCTCTCTCCCTGTCACTTTCACCCTGTCTCTCTGCCTGTCACTTTCACCCTGTCTCTCTCTCTGCATGTCACTTTCACCCTGTCTCTCTCTCTCCCTGTCACTTTCACTCTGTCTCTCTGCCTGTCACTTTCACCCTGTCTCTCTGCCTGTCACTTTCACCCTGTCTCTCTGCCTGTCACTTTCACCCTGTCTCTCTGCCTGTCACTTTCACCCTGTCTCTCTCTCTCCCTGTCACTTTCACCCTGTCTCTGTGCCTGTCACTTTCACCTGTCTCTCTCTCTCCCTGTCACTTTCACCCTGTCTCTCTCCCTGTCACTTTCACCCTGTCTCTCTCTCTCCCTGTCACTTTCACCCTGTCTCTCTCTCTCCCTGTCACTTTCACCCTGTCTCTCTGCCTGTCACTTTCACCCTGTCTCTCTCTCTCTCTGTCACTTTCACCCTGTCTCTCTGCCTGTCACTTTCCCCCTGTCTCTCTCTCTCCCTGTCACTTTCACCCTGTCTCTCTGCCTGTCACTTTCAACCTGTCTCTCTCTCTCCATGTCACTTTCACCCTGTCTCTCTCCATGTCACTTTCACCCTGTCTCTCTCTCTCCTTGTCACTTTCACTCTGTCTCTCTGCCTGTCACTTTCACCCTGTCTCTCTCTCTCCCTGTCACTTTCACCCTGTCTCTCTCTCTCCCTGTCACTTTCACCCTGTCTCTCTGTCTGTCACTTTCACCATGTCTCTCTCTCTCCCTGTCACTTTCACCCTGTCTCTCTCCATGTCACTTTACCCTGTCTCTCTCCATGTCACTTTCACCCTGTCTCTCTCTCTCCCTGTCACTTTCACCCTGTCTCTCTCTCTCCCTGTCACTTTCACCCTGTCTCTCTCCCTGTCACTTTCACCATGTCTCTCTCCCTGTCACTTTCACCCTGTCTCTCTCTCTCCTTGTCACTTTCACCCTGTCTCTCTGCCTGTCACTTTCACCCTGTCTCTCTCTCTCCCTGTCACTTTCACCCTGTCTCTCTCCATGTCACTTTCACCCTGTCTCTCTCCATGTCACTTTCACCCTGTCTCTCTCTCCCTGTCACTTTCACCCTGTCTCTCTGCCTGTCACTTTCACCCTGTCTCTCTCTCTCCCTGTCACTTTCACCCTGTCTCTCTCTCTCCCTGTCACTTTCACCCTGTCTCTCTCTTTGTCACTTTCACCCTGTCCCTCTCTCTCCCTGTCACTTTCACCCTGTCTCTCTCCCAGTCATTCTCCCTGCCCCTCTCTCCTATTTTCTCCATGTCACTTTCACCCTGTCTTTCTCTCCCTGTCACTTTCACCCTGTCTTTCTCTCCCTGTCACTTTCACCCTGTCTTTCTCTCCCTGTCACTTTCACCCTGTCACTTTCACCCTGTCTCTCTCTGCCTGTCACTTTCACCCTGTGTCTCTCCCTATCACTTTCACCCTGTCTCTCTCCCTGTCACTTTCACCCTGTCTCTCTGCCTGTCACTTTCACCCTGTCTCTCTCTCTGCATGTCACTTTCACCCTGTCTCTCTCTCTCTCCCTGTCACTTTCACCCGGTCTCTCTGCCTGTCACTTTCACCCTGTCTCTCTGCCTGTCACTTTCACCCTGTCTCTCTGCCTGTCACTTTCACCCTGTCTCTCTGCCTGTCACTTTTACCCTGTCTCTCTGCCTGTCACTTTCACCCTGTCTCTCTGCCTGTCACTTTCACCCTGTCTCTCTGCCTGTCACTTTCATCCTGTATCTCTGCCTGTCACTTTCACCCTGTCTCTCTGCCTGTCACTTTCACCCTGTCTCTCTCTCTCCCTGTCACTTTCACCCTGTCTCTCTGCCTGTCACTTTCACCCTGTCTCTCTGCCTGTCACTTTCACCCTGTCTCTCTGCATGTCACTTTCACCCTGTCTCTCTGCCTGTCACTTTCACCCTGTCTCTCTCTCTCCCTGTCACTTTCACCCTGTCTCTCTGCCTGTCACTTTCACCCTGTCTCTCTCTCTCCCTGTCACTTTCACCCTGTCTCTCTGCCTGTCACTTTCACCCTGTCTCTCTCTTTCCCTGTCACTTTCACCCTATCTCTCTCCATGTCACTTTCACCCTGTCTCTCTCCATGTCACTTTCACCCTGTCTCTCTCTCTCCTTGTCACTTTCACTCTGTCTCTCTGCCTGTCACTTTCACCCTGTCTCTCTCTCTCCCTGTCACTTTCACCCTGTCTCTCTGCCTGTCACTTTCACCCTGTCTCTCTCTCTCCCTGTCACTTTCACCCTGTCTCTCTCCATGTCACTTTCACCCTGTCTCTCTCCATGTCACTTTCACCCTGTCTCTCTCTCTCCTTGTCACTTTCACTCTGTCTCTCTGCCTGTCACTTTCACCCTGTCTCTCTCTCTCCCTGTCACTTTCACCCTGTCTCTCTCTCTCCCTGTCACTTTCACCCTGTCTCTCTGTCTGTCACTTTCACCATGTCTCTCTCTCTCCCTGTCACTTTCACCCTGTCTCTCTCCATGTCACTTTACCCTGTCTCTCTCCATGTCACTTTCACCCTGTCTCTCTCTCTCCCTGTCACTTTCACCCTGTCTCTCTCTCTCCCTGTCACTTTCACCCTGTCTCTCTCCCTGTCACTTTCACCATGTCTCTCTCCCTGTCACTTTCACCCTGTCTCTCTCTCTCCTTGTCACTTTCACCCTGTCTCTCTGCCTGTCACTTTCACCCTGTCTCTCTCTCTGCTTGTCACTTTCACCCTGTCTCTCTCTCTCCCTGTCACTTTCACCCTGTCTCTCTGCCTGTCACTTTCACCCTGTCTCTATCTCTCTCTCTCCCTGTCACTTTACCCTGTCTCTCTGCCTGTCACTTTCACCCTGTCTCTCTGCATCTCACTTTCACCCTGTCTCTCTCTCTCCCTGTCACTTTCACCCTGTCTCTCTCTCTCCCTGTCTCACTCCATGTCACTTTCACCCTGTCTCTCTCTCCCTGTCACTTTCACCCTGTCTCTCTGCCTGTCACTTTCACCCTGTCTCTCTCTCTCCCTGTCACTTTCACCCTGTCTCTGTGCCTGTCACTTTCACCCTGTCTCTCTCTCTCCCTGTCACTTTCACCCTGTCTCTGTGCCTGTCACTTTCACCCTGTCTCTCTCTCTCCCTGTCACTTTCACCCTGTCTCTCTCCCTGTCACTTTCACCCTGTCTCTCTCTCTCCCTGTCACTTTCACCCTGTCTCTCTCTCTCTCCCTGTCACTTTCACCCTGTCTCTCTGCCTGTCACTTTCACCCTGTCTCTCTCTCTCCCTGTCACTTTCACCCTGTCTCTCTGCCTATCACTTTCACCCTGTCTCTCTCTCTCCCTGACACTTTCACCCTGTCTCTCTCCATGTCACTTTCACCCTGTCTCTCTCCATGTCACTTTCACCCTGTCTCTCTCTCTCCCAGTCACTTTCACCCTCTCTGTCTGCCTGTCACTTTCACCCTGTCTCACTCTCTCCCTGTCACTTTCACCCTGTCTCTCTGCCTGTCACTTTCACCCTGTCTTTCTGCCTGTCACTTTCACCCTGTTTCTTTGCCTGTCACTTTCACCCTGTCTCTCTGCCTGTCACTTTCACCCTGTCTCTCTCTCTCCCTGTCACTTTCACCCTGTCTCTCTCCATGTCACTTTCACCCTGTCTCTCTCTCTCCCTGTCACTTTCACCCTGTCTCTCTCTCTCCCTGTCACTTTCACCCTGTCTCTCTCTCTCCCTGTCACTTTCACCCTGTCTCTCTGCCTGTCACTTTCACTCTGTCTCTCTGCCTGTCACTTTCACCCTGTCTCTCTCTCCCTGTCACTTTCACCCTGTCTTTCTCCCTGTCACTTTCACCCTGTCTCTCTCTCTCCCAGTCACTTTCACCCTCTCTCTCTCCCTGTCACTTTCACCCTGTCTCACTCTCTCCCTGTCACTTTCACCCTGTCTCTCTGCCTGTCACTTTCACCCTGTCTCTCTGCCTGTCACTTTCACCCTGTTTCTCTGCCTGTCACTTTCACCCTGTCTCTCTGCCTGTCACTTTCACCCTGTCTCTCTGCCTGTCACTTTCACCCTCTCTCTCTCCCTGTCACTTTCACCCTGTCTCTCTCTCTCCCTGTCACTTTCACCCTGTCTCTCTGCCTGTCACTTTCACCCTGTCTCTCTGCCTGTCACTTTCACCCTGTCTCTCTCCCTGTCACTTTCACCCTCTCTCTCTCCCTGTCACTTTCACCCTGTCTCTCTCCCTGTCACTTTCACCCTCTTTCTCTCCCTGTCACTTTCACCCTGTCTCTCTGCCTGTCACTTTCACCCTGTCTCTCTGCCTGTCACTTTCACCCTGTCTCTCTCCTTGTCACTTTCACCCTCTCTCTCTCCCTGTTACTTTCACCCTGTCTCTCTCCCTGTCACTTTCACCCTCTCTCTCTCCCTGTCACTTTCACCCTCTCTCTCTCCCTGTCACTTTCACTCTGTCTCTCTCCCTGTCACTTTCACCCTCTCTCTCTCCCTGTCTCTCTCCTTGTCACTTTCACCCTCTCTCTCTCCCTGTCACTTTCACCCTGTCTCTCTTCCTGTCACTTTCACCCTCTCTCTCTCCCTGTCACTTTCACCCTCTCTCTCTCCCTGTCACTTTCACCCTCTCTCTCTCCCTGTCACTTTCACCCTGTCTCTCTGCCTGTCACTTTCACCCTGTCTCTCTCTCTGCTTGTCACTTTCACCCTGTCTCTCTCTCTCCCTGTCACTTTCACCCTGTCTCTCTGCCTGTCACTTTCACCCTGTCTCTATCTCTCCCTGTCACTTTCACCCTGTCTCTCTCTCTCCCTGTCTCACTCCATGTCACTTTCACCCTGTCTCTCTCTCCCTGTCACTTTCACCCTGTCTCTCTCTCTCCCTGTCACTTTCACCCTGTCTCTCTGCCTGTCACTTTCACCCTGTCTCTCTCGCTCCCTGTCACTTTCACCCTGTCTCTCTGCCTGTCACTTTAACCTGTCTCTCTGCCTGTCACTTTCACCCTGTCTCTCTCTCTGCATGTCACTTTCACCCTGTCTCTCTCTCCCTGTCACTTTCACCCTGTCTCTCTGCCTGTCACTTTCACCCTGTCACTCTCTCTCTCCCTGTCACTTTCACCCTGTCTCTCTGCTTGTCACTTTCACCCTGTCTCTCTCTCTCCCTGTCACTTTCACCCTGTCTCTCTCTCTCCCTGTCACTTTCACCCTGTCTCTCTGCCTGTCACTTTCACCCTGTCTCTCTCTCTCTCCCTGTCACTTTCACCCTGTCTCTATCCATGTCACTTTCACCCTGTCTCTCTCCATGTCACTTTCACCCTGTCTCTCTCTCTCCTTGTCACTTTCACCCTGTCTCTCTGCCTGTCACTTTCACCCTGTCTCTCTCTCTCCCTGTCACTTTCACCCTGTCTCTCTGCCTGTCACTTTCACCCTGTCTCTCTCTCTCCCTGTCACTTTCACCCTGTCTCTGTGCCTGTCACTTTCACCCCGTCTCTCTCTCTCCCTGTCACTTTCACCCTGTCTCTCTCTCTCTCTGTCACTTTCACCCTGTCTCTCTGCCTGTCACTTTCACCCTGTCTCTCTGTCTCCCTGTCACTTTCACCCTGTCTCTCTGCCTGTCACTTTCACCCTGTCTCTCTCTCTCCCTGTCACTTTCACCCTGTCTCTCTCCATGTCACTTTCACCCTGTCTCTCTCCATGTCACTTTCACCCTGTCTCTCTCTCTCCCTGTCACCTTCACCCTGTCTCTCTCCATGTCACTTTCACCCTGTCTCTCTCCCTGTCACTTTCACCCTGTCTCTCTCTCTCCCTGTCACTTTCACCCTGTCTCTCTGCCTGTCACTTTCACCCTGTCTCTCTTTCTCCCTGTCACTTTCACCCTGTCTCTCTGCCTGTCACTTTCACCCTGTCTCTCTCTCTCCCTGTCACTTTTACCCTATCTCTCTGCCTGTCACTTTCACCCTGTCTCTCTCTCTCCCTGTTACTTTCACCCTGTCTATCTGCCTGTCACTTTCACCCTGTCTCTCTCCCTGTCACTTTCACCCTGTCTCTCTGCCTGTCACTTTCACCCTGTCTCTCTCTCTGCATGTCACTTTCACCCTGTCTCTCTCTCTCCCTGTCACTTTCACTCTGTCTCTCTGCCTGTCACTTTCACCCTGTCTCTCTGCCTGTCACTTTCACCCTGTCTCTCTGCCTGTCACTTTCACCCTGTCTCTCTGCCTGTCACTTTCACCCTGTCTCTCTCTCTCCCTGTCACTTTCACCCTGTCTCTGTGCCTGTCACTTTCACCTGTCTCTCTCTCTCCCTGTCACTTTCACCCTGTCTCTCTCCCTGTCACTTTCACCCTGTCTCTCTCTCTCCCTGTCACTTTCACCCTGTCTCTCTCTCTCCCTGTCACTTTCACCCTGTCTCTCTGCCTGTCACTTTCACCCTGTCTCTCTCTCTCTCTGTCACTTTCACCCTGTCTCTCTGCCTGTCACTTTCCCCCTGTCTCTCTCTCTCCCTGTCACTTTCACCCTGTCTCTCTGCCTGTCACTTTCAACCTGTCTCTCTCTCTCCCTGTCACTTTCACCCTGTCTCTCTGCCTGTCACTTTCACCCTGTCTCTCTCTCTCCCTGTCACTTTCACCCTGTCTCTCTGCCTGTCACTTTCACCCTGTCTCTCTCTCTCCCTGTCACTTTCACCCTGTCTCTCTCCATGTCACTTTCACCCTGTCTCTCTCCATGTCACTTTCACCCTGTCTCTCTCTCTCCTTGTCACTTTCACTCTGTCTCTCTGCCTGTCACTTTCACCCTGTCTCTCTCTCTCCCTGTCACTTTCACCCTGTCTCTCTCTCTCCCTGTCACTTTCACCCTGTCTCTCTGTCTGTCACTTTCACCATGTCTCTCTCTCTCCCTGTCACTTTCACCCTGTCTCTCTCCATGTCACTTTACCCTGTCTCTCTCCATGTCACTTTCACCCTGTCTCTCTCTCTCCCTGTCACTTTCACCCTGTCTCTCTCTCTCCCTGTCACTTTCACCCTGTCTCTCTCCCTGTCACTTTCACCATGTCTCTCTCCCTGTCACTTTCACCCTGTCTCTCTCTCTCCTTGTCACTTTCACCCTGTCTCTCTGCCTGTCACTTTCACCCTGTCTCTCTCTCTCCCTGTCACTTTCACCCTGTCTCTCTCCATGTCACTTTCACCCTGTCTCTCTCCATGTCACTTTCACCCTGTCTCTCTCTCCCTGTCACTTTCACCCTGTCTCTCTGCCTGTCACTTTCACCCTGTCTCTCTCTCTCCCTGTCACTTTCACCCTGTCTCTCTCTCTCCCTGTCACTTTCACCCTGTCTCTCTCTTTGTCACTTTCACCCTGTCCCTCTCTCTCCCTGTCACTTTCACCCTGTCTCTCTCCCAGTCATTCTCCCTGCCCCTCTCTCCTATTTTCTCCATGTCACTTTCACCCTGTCTTTCTCTCCCTGTCACTTTCACCCTGTCTTTCTCTCCCTGTCACTTTCACCCTGTCTTTCTCTCCCTGTCACTTTCACCCTGTCACTTTCACCCTGTCTCTCTCTGCCTGTCACTTTCACCCTGTGTCTCTCCCTATCACTTTCACCCTGTCTCTCTCCCTGTCACTTTCACCCTGTCTCTCTGCCTGTCACTTTCACCCTGTCTCTCTCTCTGCATGTCACTTTCACCCTGTCTCTCTCTCTCTCCCTGTCACTTTCACCCGGTCTCTCTGCCTGTCACTTTCACCCTGTCTCTCTGCCTGTCACTTTCACCCTGTCTCTCTGCCTGTCACTTTCACCCTGTCTCTCTGCCTGTCACTTTTACCCTGTCTCTCTGCCTGTCACTTTCACCCTGTCTCTCTGCCTGTCACTTTCACCCTGTCTCTCTGCCTGTCACTTTCATCCTGTATCTCTGCCTGTCACTTTCACCCTGTCTCTCTGCCTGTCACTTTCACCCTGTCTCTCTCTCTCCCTGTCACTTTCACCCTGTCTCTCTGCCTGTCACTTTCACCCTGTCTCTCTGCCTGTCACTTTCACCCTGTCTCTCTGCATGTCACTTTCACCCTGTCTCTCTGCCTGTCACTTTCACCCTGTCTCTCTCTCTCCCTGTCACTTTCACCCTGTCTCTCTGCCTGTCACTTTCACCCTGTCTCTCTCTCTCCCTGTCACTTTCACCCTGTCTCTCTGCCTGTCACTTTCACCCTGTCTCTCTCTTTCCCTGTCACTTTCACCCTATCTCTCTCCATGTCACTTTCACCCTGTCTCTCTCCATGTCACTTTCACCCTGTCTCTCTCTCTCCTTGTCACTTTCACTCTGTCTCTCTGCCTGTCACTTTCACCCTGTCTCTCTCTCTCCCTGTCACTTTCACCCTGTCTCTCTGCCTGTCACTTTCACCCTGTCTCTCTCTCTCCCTGTCACTTTCACCCTGTCTCTCTCCATGTCACTTTCACCCTGTCTCTCTCCATGTCACTTTCACCCTGTCTCTCTCTCTCCTTGTCACTTTCACTCTGTCTCTCTGCCTGTCACTTTCACCCTGTCTCTCTCTCTCCCTGTCACTTTCACCCTGTCTCTCTCTCTCCCTGTCACTTTCACCCTGTCTCTCTGTCTGTCACTTTCACCATGTCTCTCTCTCTCCCTGTCACTTTCACCCTGTCTCTCTCCATGTCACTTTACCCTGTCTCTCTCCATGTCACTTTCACCCTGTCTCTCTCTCTCCCTGTCACTTTCACCCTGTCTCTCTCTCTCCCTGTCACTTTCACCCTGTCTCTCTCCCTGTCACTTTCACCATGTCTCTCTCCCTGTCACTTTCACCCTGTCTCTCTCTCTCCTTGTCACTTTCACCCTGTCTCTCTGCCTGTCACTTTCACCCTGTCTCTCTCTCTCCCTGTCACTTTCACCCTATCTCTCTCCATGTCACTTTCACCCTGTCTCTCTCCATGTCACTTTCACCCTGTCTCTCTCTCCCTGTCACTTTCACCCTGTCTCTCTGCCTGTCACTTTCACCCTGTCTCTCTCTCTCCCTGTCACTTTCACCCTGTCTCTCTCTCTCCCTATCACTTTCACCCTGTCTCTCTCTTTGTCACTTTCACCCTGTCCCTCTCTCTCCCTGTCACTTTCACCCTGTCTCTCTCCCAGTCATTCTCCCTGCCCCTCTCTCCTACTTTCTCCATGTCACTTTCACCCTGTCTTTCTCTCCGTCACTTTCACCCTGTCTTTCTCTCCCTGTCACTTTCACCCTGTCTTTCTCTCCCTGTCACTTTCACCCTGTCACTTTCACCCTGTCTCTCTCTGCCTGTCACTTTCACCCTGTGTCTCTCCCTATCACTTTCACCCTGTCTCTCTCCCTGTCACTTTCACCCTGTCTCTCTGCCTGTCACTTTCACCCTGTCTCTCTCTCTGCATGTCACTTTCACCCTGTCTCTCTCTCTCTCCCTGTCACTTTCACCCGGTCTCTCTGCCTGTCACTTTCACCCTGTCTCTCTGCCTGTCACTTTCACCCTGTCTCTCTGCCTGTCACTTTCACCCTGTCTCTCTGCCTGTCACTTTTACCCTGTCTCTCTGCCTGTCACTTTCACCCTGTCTCTCTCTCTCCCTGTCACTTTCACCCTGTCTCTCTGCCTGTCACTTTCATCCTGTATCTCTGCCTGTCACTTTCACCCTGTCTCTCTGCCTGTCACTTTCACCCTGTCTCTCTGCCTGTCACTTTCACTCTGTCTCTCTCTCTCCCTGTCACTTTCACCCTGTCTCTCTCTCCCTGTCACTTTCACCCTGTCACTTTCACCCTGTCTCTCTGCCTGTCACTTTCACCCTGTCTCTCTCTCTCCCTGTCACTTTCACCCTGTCTCTCTGCCTGTCACTTTCACCCTGTCTCTCTGCCTGTCACTTTCACCCTGTCTCTCTGCATGTCACTTTCACCCTGTCTCTCTGCCTGTCACTTTCACCCTGTCTCTCTCTCTCCGTCACTTTCACCCTGTCTCTCTGCCTGTCACTTTCACCCTGTCTCTCTCTCTCCCTGTCACTTTCACCCTGTCTCTCTGCCTGTCACTTTCACCCTGTCTCTCTCTCTCCCTGTCACTTTCACCCTGTCTCTCTGTCTGTCACTTTCACCATGTCTCTCTCTCTCCCTGTCACTTTCACCCTGTCTCTCTCCATGTCACTTTACCCTGTCTCTCTCCATGTCACTTTCACCCTTTCTCTCTCTCTCCCTGTCACTTTCACCCTGTCTCTCTCTCTCCCTGTCTCTCTCCCTGTCACTTTCACCATGTCTCTCTCCCTGTCACTTTCACCCTGTCTCTCTCTCTCCCTGTCACTTTCACCCTGTCTCTCTGCCTGTCACTTTCACCCTGTCTCTCTCTCTCTCCCTGTCACTTTCACCCTGTCTCTCTCCATGTCACTTTCACCCTGTCTCTCTCCATGTCACTTTCACCCTGTCTCTCTCTCTCCCTGTCACTTTCACCCTGTCTCTCTGCCTGTCACTTTCACCCTGTCTCTCTCTCTCCCTGTCACTTTCACCCTGTCTCTCTCTCTCCCTGTCACTTTCACCCTGTCTCTCTCTTTGTCACTTTCACCCTGTCTCTCTCTCTCCCTGTCACTTTCACCCTGTCTCTCTCCCTTTCTCTCTCCCAGTCATTCTCCCTGCCCCTCTCTCCCATTTTCTCCATGTCACTTTCACCCTGTCTTTCTCTCCCTGTCCCTTTCACCCTGTCTTTCTCTCCCTGTCACTTTCACCCTGTCTTTCTCTCCCTGTCACTTTCACCCTGTCTCTCTCTGCCTGTCACTTTCACCCTGTGTCTCTCCCTATCACTTTCTACCTGTCTCTCTACCTGACCCTCTCTCCACATCACTTTATCACTGTCTCTCTACCAGTCACTCTCTACCTGTTTCTCTCTCTGTTACTGTTTCTCTACTTGTTTCTCTGTCTCTCTACCTGTTTCTCTCTCTCCCTCTACCTGTTTCTCGCTCTGTCTCTCTACCTGTTTCTCGCTCTGTCTCTCTACCTGCCACTCCCTCCCTGTCTCTTTCCCTATCTTTCTACCTGTCTCTCTCCCTCTCTCTATCTGTCACTCTCTCTATCTCTGCTGTTCCCAACATGGTTCCACTATAGAAGTTACCACACACCTGCATCCTCGTAATGATAGTCGTGCGACTACAAGATGTATCTAGGTCTGACTCGAGTCCACACTTCCTGAGACCAGCAGATCTGGCTGTGTCCGCCCCTAAACCGCCGTCGAAGGTCAGAGTGGGCGCTAACAAAGCCGACATCTAAGGGAGCACCCAAGATAAATGGCAAGCGACGTGTCCAGTTTGGGATCGTGACGTCACAGTACAGGAAGCTGCCATTTGTGTGTCCTCCCCCCTAGCTTGACCTGGGGCGGGTAGATTCTCTGAGGACCGGCTTAGTTGGCAACACGCCATAAGTCAGACAATGAGACAGATAACCGCCATAATTACACTGCAAAAACTAGCAGTACAACTAGTTATCAGGCTATCTAGTCAGAAATATCAAACACGAAAGGTCAGAGCAAGTTTTGCATTTCCGTGATGCCGGAAGAAGTAAGAAAGTTCAAGGTTCAAGTTTCGTAAGTAGGGGAAGTAACAATGATAAAGGTTGACATGTAAGGGAGGAAACAATGATAAAATTACTAAAATATTGTCACGGTATAGGGTCGGGGTAATGTGAGAGGAGAGCGAATCCAGCCATCCGCCTGTGTGGGTGCAGGTTGTAGGGAGGGTCGGGGAAACATTTGATTCAGATATAACTGCTCGATGGCAAGTCTCCAGGCTAAGCACTTCAAAGGATCAAAATCTCGGTCAAAATCAAGAAGTCTTACAGCATTGAGGCAGTCGGCCTCCATACGTGTCAAAAGGAGTCAGCGTCATGCACGTGCCAACAGGAGTCAGCGTCGGGCTCATGTCGACAGGAGTCAGCATCATGCACGTGCCAACAGAAGTCAGCGACAGGCTCGTGACAACAGGAGTCAGCGTCGGGCTCGTGTCAACAGGAGTCAGCATCATGCACGTGTCAACATGAGTCAGCGTCGTGCTCGTGACAACAGGAGTCAGCGATGGGCTCGTGACAACAGAAGTCACCATCGGAATCGTGACACAGGAGTCAGCTTCGGGTACGTTCCAACAAGGGCCAAGTCAATTATGTGCAATTAAGGGCTAGTCAGACTTGTCAACCAGTGGGCTAGTCAACCAGTGGGCTAGTCAGACTTGTCAACCTGTGGGCTAGTCAACCAGTGGGCTAATCAGGCTTGTCAACCAGTGGGCTAGACAGACTTATCAACCAGTGGGCTAGTCAACCAGTGGGCTAGTCAGGCTTGTCAACCAGTGGGCTAGTCAACCAGTGGGCTAGTCAGACTTGTCAACCAGTGGGCTAATCAGGCTTGTCAACCAGTGGGCTAGTCAACCATTGGGCTAGTCAGACTTGTCAACCAGTGGGCTAGTCAGACTTGTCAACCAGTGGGCTAGTCAGACTTGTCAACCAGTGGGCGAGCCAGACATGTCAACCATTGGGCTAGTCAGGCTTTTAAACCAGTGGGCTAATAAACCAGTGGGCTAGTTAACCAGTGGGCTAGTCAGACTTGTCAACCAGTGGGCTAGTCAACCAGAGGGCTAGTCAGGCTTTTAAACCAGTGGACTAGTCAAACAGTGGGCTAGTCAACCAGTGGGCTAGTCAACCAGTGGGCTGGTCAACCAGTGGGCTAGTCAACCAGTGGGCTAGTCAACCAGTGGGCTAGTCAACCAGTGGGCTAGTCAACCAGTGGGCTAGTTAACCAGTGGGCTAGTCAAACTTGTTAACCAGTGGGCTAGTCAACCAGTGGGCTAGTTAACCAGTGGGCTAGTCAGACTTGTCAACCAGTGGGCTAGTCAGACATGTCAACCAGAGGGCTAGTCAGGCTTTTAAACCAGTGGGCTAGTCACCAGTGGGCTAGTCAGACTTTTAAACCAGTGGGCTAGTCAACCAGTGGGCTAGTCAACCAGTGGGCTAGTCAACCAGTGGGCTAGTCAACCAGTGAGCTAGTCAACCAGAGGGCTAGTCAGACTTTTCAACCAGTGGGCTAGTCAGGCTTTTAAACCAGTGGGCTAGTCAACCAGTGGGCTAGTCCGACTTGTTAACCAGTGGGCTAGTAAGACTTGTTAACCAGTGGGCTAGTCAGACTTGTCAACCAGTGGGCTAGTCACACTTGTCAACCAGTGGGCTAGTCAGACTTGTTAACCAGTGGGCTAGTCAGACTTGTCAACCAGTGGGCTAGTCAGACTTGTTAACCAGTGGGCTAGTCAGACTTGTCAACCAGTGGGCTAGTCAGACTTGTTAACCAGTGGGCTAGTCAGACTTGTCAACCAGTGGGCTAGTCAGACTTGTTAACCAGTGGGCTAGTCAGACTTGTTAACCAGTGGGCTAGTCAACCAGAGGGCTAGTCAGACTTGTCAACCAGTGGGCTAGTCAACCAGAGGGCTAGTCAACCAGTGGGCTAGTCAACCAGTGGGCTAGTCAACCAGAGGGCTAGTCAACCAGTGGGCTAGTCAACCAGAGGGCTAGTCAGACTTGTCAACCAGTGGGCTAGTCAACCAGTGGGCTAGTCAACCAGTGGGCTAGTCAACCAGAGGGCTAGTCAGACTTGTCAACCAGTGGGCTAGTCAACCAGAGGGCTAGTCAACCAGTGGGCTAGTCAACCAGAGGGCTAGTCAACCAGATGGCTAGTCAACCAGTGGGCTAGTCATCCAGAGGGCTAGTCAACCAGTGGGCTAGTCAACCAGTGGTCTAGTCAACCAGTGGGCTAGTCAGACTTGTCAACCAGTGGGCTAGTCAACCAGTGGGTTAGTCAACCAGAGGGCTAGTCAACCAGAGGGCTAGTCAACCAGAGGGCTAGTCAACCAGAGGGCTAGTCAACCAGTTGGCTAGTCAGACTTGTCAACCAGTGGGCTAGTCAACCAGAGGGCTAGTCAACCAGTGGGCTAGTCAGACTTGTCAACCAGTGGGCTATTCAACCAGTGGGCTATTCAACCAGTGGGCTAGTCAACCAGTGGGCTAGTCAACCAGTGGGCTATTCAACCAGTGGGCTAGTCAACCAGTGGGCTATTCAACCAGTGGGCTAGTCAACCAATGGGCTAATCAGGCTTGTCAACCAGTTGGCTAGTCAGACTTGTCAACCAGTGGGGTAGACAGGCTTGTCAACCAGTGGGCTAGTCAACCAGTGGGCTAGCCAGACATGTCAACCAGTGGGCTAGCCAGACATGTCAACCAGTGGGCTATTCAACCAGTGGGCTAATCAGACTTGTCAACCAGTGGGCAAGTCAACCAGTGGGCTAGTCAACCAGTGGGCTAGCCAGACATGTCAACCAGTGGGCTAGCCAGACATGTCAACCAGTGGGCTAGTCAACCAGTGGGCTAGTCAGACTTGTCAACCATTGGGCTAGTCAGACTTGTCAACCAGTGGGCTAGTCAGACTTGTCAACCAGTGGGCTAGTCAGGCTTGTCAACCATTGGGCTAGTCAGACATGTCAACCAGTGGGCTAGTCAGACTTGTCAACCAGTGGGCTAGTCAGACTTGTCAACCAGTGGGCTAGTCAACCAGTGGGCTAGTCAGACATGTCAACCAGTGGGCTAGTCAGACTTGTCAACCAGTGGGCTAGTCAGACTTGTCAACCAGTGGGCTAGTCAGACTTGTCAACCAGTGGGCTAGTCAGGCTTGTCAACCAGTGGGCGAGACAGACTTGTCAACCAGTGGGCAAGCCAGACATGTCAACCACTGGGCTAGTCAGATTTGTCCACCAGTGGGCTAGTCAACCAGTGGGCTAGTCAGACTTGTCAACCAGTGTGCTAGTCAGACTTGTCAACCAGTGGGCTAGTCAGACTTGTCAACCAGTGGGCTAGTCAGACTTGTCAACCTGTGGGCTAGTCAGACTTGTCAACCAGTGGGCTAGTCAGACTTGTCAACCAGTGGGCTAGTCAGACTTGTCAACCTGTGGGCTAGTCAGACTTGTCAACCAGTGGGCTAGTCAGACTTGTCAACCAGTAGGCTAGTCAGACTTGTCAACCAGTGGGCTAGTCAGACTTGTCAACCAGTGGGCTAGTCAACCAGTGGGCTAGTCAGACTTGTCAACCAGTGGGCTAGTCAACCAGTGGGCTAGTCAACCGGTGGGCTAGTCAGACTTGTCAACCAGTGGGCTAGTCAACCAGTGGGCTAGTCAACCGGTGGGCTAGTCAGACTTGTCAACCAGTGGGCTAGTCAACCAGTGGGCTAGTCAGGCTTCAGACATCAAGGTGCAGATGGGGGGGGGGGAGGGGGTGAGGGAGGTCAAACCTTTTAAAAGCGTAGACCAACTTTGGCAGACTCTGTTGAGACACGAGTACAGGCATGTATTGATGCCAATTAGATCTGTACCAAACATACTCATCTCATATGGTACAGGTAACCCAACGATATCCAGGCCCGAACAATTTTTAGGCCCAGCAATATCCCCAAAAATACACAGCCCCAGCAATATCCACACTAATATCCAGTCCCCAACAACATCCAGTCATCAACACTATCCAGGCCCCAACACTATCCAGGCCCCAACAATATCCAGTCCCCAACATCATCCAGATCCAAACAACTGCCAGACCCCCAACAACATCCAGACCCAAACAACATCCAGACCAAAACAACATCCAGTCCCCAACATCATCCAGACCATAACAACTACCAGACCCCCAACAACATCCAGTCCCCAACACCATCCAGTCCCCAACACCATCCAGACCCTAACAACTGCCAGACCCCCAACAACATCCAGACCCCAACATCATCCAGACCCCAACAACATCCAGATCCCAACAACATCCAGACCCTAACAGCTGCCAGACGCCAACATCATCCAGACCCTAACAACTGCCAGACCCCCAACAACATCCATACCCCAACATCATCCAGACCCAAACAACATCCAAACCCCAACAACATCCAGACCCTAACAGCTGCCAGACCCCAACAACATCCAGATCTCAACATCATCCAGACCCCAACAGCTGCCACATCCCAACATCATTCAGACTCCAACAACATCCAGACCCCAACAATAGCACTAAACCACTAGCACACAGGAGAGTCACCAGCTAGACAAGATGTCTGTAACGGAAGTCAACAAACAAACCAACATCTAGTTGCATACAGTTGGGGCTGCCAGTAAACAAACCAACATCTAGTTGCATACAGTCGGGGCTGCCAGTAAACAAACCAACATCTAGTTGCATACAGTCGGGGCTGCCAGTAAACAAACCAACATCTAGTTGCATACAGTCGGGGCTGCCAGTAAACAAACCAACATCTAGTTGCATACAGTCGGGGCTGCCAGTAAACAAACCAACATCTAGTTGCATACAGTCGGGGCTGCCAGTAAACAAACCAACATCTAGTTGCATACAGTCGGGGCTGCCAGTAAACAAACCAACATCTAGTTGCATACAGTCGGGGCTGCCAGTAAACATGCCAACATCTGGTTGCATACAGTCGGGGCTGCCAGTAAACATGCCAACATCTGGTCAGATAGTATCTTATTATTCACAGCATAAGCATTAATATCAACATGATAACAAGCAATATAACAATACATATTCAGATATGTGCATACATCACCAACAAAACATGATGTAATGGCAAAACCAACAATCATAAAAACCTGGCATATTCAACAAGTCATGTGACACCTCTAGACTGGTGACCCCTCTAGACTGGTGACCCCTCTAGACTGGTGACCCCTCTAATGCAACCGATCTAATATGACCCCTCTAATGTGATGCCCTCTAATGTGACCCGTCTAATTTGACTCCTCTAATGTCACCCCTCCAGTCCTATGACCCCCTCTAATATGACCCCTCTAATATGACCCCTCTAATATGATTCCTCTAATATGACCCCTCTAATGCAACCCCTCCAGTCCTATGACCCCTCTAATGTGACCCCTCTAATATGACCCCTCTAAAGTGACCCCTCTAATTTGACTCCTCTAATGTCACCCCTCCAGTCCTATGACCCCCTCTAATATGACCCCTCTAATGTGACCCCTCTAATATGACTCCTCTAATATGACCCCTCTAATATGACCCCTCTAATGTGATCCCTCCATATAAGGGGATAGTGAACATATATACATGTGCTGGAACTTTTCCTTCCAGGGGTCTCCACAATTTGACCCTCCCCCACCCCCCACCCCATTTTAACCCATCGTCCTATCACAATCAAAGGATCACTTGTGCCTTAGTTTTACGTGGAAACCAAGAGCTGGTTGGACTGAGATGTGGCAAGTATATGGGGGGATAATGTGGACCAGAAGGAAGCGACACAGTGGTGGCTGAGTCCCTCAGGGCTGAGTGAGATGTTGATGAAATGGGAGGTGGAGTGATTGAAGCTCCCCACAAGACAGAGCCACTGTAAGACCGCGGAGTTATGGAGGGGCATGCGTCTTGTCATCTGGGGGCGGGGACAGGGTCAGTCATGTTTAAGGGAGTACATGGACAATTTTTGGAGAGTACATGGACAATTTGTGGAGAGTACATGGACAATTTGTGGAGTAATGGACAATTTGTGGAGTAATGGACAATTTGTGGAGTAATGGACATTTTGTGGAGTAATGGACATTTTGTGGAGTACATGGACAATTTGTGGAGAGTAAATGGACAATTGGAGGAGAGTACATGGACAATTTGTGGAATAATGGACATTTTGTGGAGTACATGGACAATTTGAGGAGAGTACATGGACAATTTGTGGAGTAATGGACAATTTGAGGAGAGTAAATGGACAATTGGAGGAGAGTACATGGACAATTGGAGGAGAGTACATGGACAATTTGTGGAATAATGGACATTTTGTGGAGTACATGGACAATTTGAGGAGAGTACATGGACAATTTGTGGAGTAATGGACAATTTGAGGAGAGTAAATGGACAATTGGAGGAGAGTACATGGACAATTTGAGGAGAGTACATGGACAATTTGTGGAATAATGGACATTTTGTGGAGTACATGGACAATTTGTGGAGAGTAAATGGACAATTGGAGGAGAGTACATGGACAATTTGTGGAGTAATGGACAATTTGAGGAGAGTACATGGACAATTTGTGGAATAATGGACATTTTGTGGAGTACATGGACAATTTGTGGAGAGTAAATGGACAATTGGAGGAGAGTACATGGACAATTTGTGGAGTAATGGACATCTTGAGGAGAGTACATGGACAATTTGAGGAGAGTACATGGACAATTTGAGGATAGTGTTCACATTGTGTACCATTGAAAGTTGTGTAGAGTGGTTAGAGCCCTTGACTATAACAGCAAATGAATCACTGTCATCCGTGGGTGAGGTATCACTCCAGTTTACCCAGCTGTAAATAACTACCCGATTTACATTTAAAGAAGGTGAGACAGCATACAGGTCACCCTCCCCACAAAAACTGTGGCTCGCACATCTCCAGCAGCCCAGTGTCACCACTGATCCACCAAACAACTAGAAATGTAGTCCGAATAACGACGGCAATAACATTTTTACAATTGTCAAAACTGATTGCGTGACAAGGGACAGAACTGATTGTGTGACTAGTGACAGAACTGATTGTGTGACAAGTGACAGAACTGATTGTGTGACAAGTGACCGAACTGATTGTGTGACTAGTGACAGAACTGATTGTGTGACAAGTGACAGAACTGATTGTGTGACTAGTGACAGAACTGATTGTGTGACAAGTGACCGAACTGATTGTGTGACTAGTGACAGAACTGATTGTGTGACAAGTGACCGAACTGATTGGGTGACATGTCATAAACCTGTCGTATGAGTATGTTATCTGTCTGGAATGCAGCAATTGAAAACTGACGTAATAGAGTCAGCTGTCTGGACAGTCATAAATTTAAAACTATCGCATCATTTGAGGGACGTTCAAGTCAAATCGGGACTTTTAATGCAAGGAGAAAAAAAATTTAAATTGTAAAAATGCCATTTATTTGTTGATATGATCTCCTGCAACGTTTATGCACTTATAACAGCGTACAAGTAATGCTTGAAAAGCTTCAACGTAGAAAGATTTGTCAGAGTGTCTGAGACAATCCAGGACAGCCTGTTTCACTTCGTCAAGAGCGCTGAAATGCGGATTCCCAGGAATTCTTTTAGGAGTCAAAATATGTGGTAATCACTTGTAGTGAGGTATGGGCTGTATGGTGGATGTGGCAATACCTCCCAGTCGAGTTGCTGCAGATGGCACATAGTGCGGTGAGCCGTATGAGGTCGAGCGTTATCTTGCAGGAGCAGGACGCCCTCTGTGATCGAACCCAACGTGCATCACCCTTCAGAAAATGCAAATATTCATGAATAATGGCGTTCACCTTAACCAGAGAAAGATTTGCCTCGTGCAATTTTGCGACAGGTTATGCGTTGATTTTCCAAGATAAGGCTTTCCACAATCTAGGCATCCACAGGAGTGATTGTGGTGGGTTGACAGCCACCACGGCCGGGATCATCACTCACGAATGTTCGCCATTCTCTAAAATGTTTACACCATTCAAATGTCTTTCTGCAGCTGGGTGTCCCATCACCGTACTGTTACTGCAGTCTTCTGTCAATTTCCGCAGATTTCACGCCTTCTTTCACAAGAAATTTCATCACAACACGCTGGTCCATGCAAGCACTAACAGTGTTGTTTACCATTTTTATTTATCTGTCACATGACTGGCCCATGGTAAATGGGGCACCTAGCAGTAACAGGACACAAGTGTCCCTAACTAATGATAGTAGTTCCAGCACGCTATAACCCGTTCAGGTAGAACTGGAACAAAAATTTCCGGTTTGATTTGAACGTCCTTCATAATTAAGTAAAATGTCTGGTAGTTGTAAAAATCGTTGGCAAGAACGAAGTGTCCAAACCTTGATATCACAAAGTAAATGTTTCATTTTGAGCCGCACTAGAACAAGCTACTATCACATGAATTTGGATGATCTATTGTAACAGTTTCTTCAAACACACCCACTGTGTGGGTCTGTGGCAAATACACCCACTGTGTGGGTCTGTGAGAAATACACCCACTGTGTGGGTCTGTGGGGAAACACACCCACTGTGTGGATCTGTGAGAAACACACCCACTGTGTGGGTCTGTGGGGAAACACACCCACTGTGTGGGTCTGTGGGGAACCACCCACTGTGTGGGTCTGTGGGGAAACACACCCACTGTATGGGTCTGGCAAACACACCCACTATATGGGTCTGTGGCAAACACACCCACTGTATGGGTCTGTGGCAAACACACCCACTGTATGGGTCTGTGGCAAACACGCACTGTGTGGATCTGTGGAATACACACCCACTTTTGATGCTTTCTGAACAAGGAAGTAAAAACATTACTGTATCTGCACATAACCCAACCAACAAGATGATAGTGAGATTACAATAAACTCTCACATCATGCACACCCAACCCAACCCAACCCAACCCAACCCAAGCCAACCCAACCCAACCCAACCAACAGGATGATAGTCAGATTACAATAAACTCTCACATCATGCACCCAACCCAACCCAACCCAACCCAAGCCAACATTGTGCCTACAGAAACATGGCACGTCACTTATAGAATGTCACCCAACCCAACCCAAGCCAACATTGTGCCTACAGAAACATGGCACGTCACTTATAGAATGTCACCCAACCCAACCCAAGCCAACATTGTGCCTACAGAAACATGGCACGTCACTTATAGAATGTCACCCAACCCAACCCAAGCCAACATTGTGCCTACAGAAACATGGCACGTCACTTATAGAATGTCACCCAACCCAACCCAAGCCAACATTGTGCCTACAGAAACATGGCACGTCACTTATAGAATGTCACCCAACCCAACCCAAGCCAACATTGTGCCTACAGAAACATGGCACGTCACTTATTGAATGTCACCCAACCCAACCCAAGCCAACATTGTGCCTACAGAAACATGGCACGTCACTTATAGAATGTCACCCAACCCAACCCAAGCCAACATTGTACCTACAGAAACATGGCACGTCACTTATAGAATGTCACCCAACCCAACCCAACATTGTGCCTACAGAAACATGGCACGTCACTTATAGAATGTCACCCAACCCAACCCAAGCCAACATTGTACCTACAGAAACATGGCACGTCACTTATAGAATGTCACCCAACCCAACCCAAGCCAACATTGTGCCTACAGAAACATGGCACGTCACTTATAGAATGTCACCCAACCCAAGCCAACATTGTGCCTACAGAAACATGGCACGTCACTTATAGAATGCCACCCAAACCAAAGCATCAGTCGGGACTTCTTGTCAGGTGATCAGCAAACACAGACCAGGTAGACAGCCATAACAGGTACAGCTGGAGACCAGGGAAAGAGAGATGGATAGGACACAGTCCATCCCACCTTTCTCTCTCTCCTACTAAATGCTTGTACACAACTCATGCTATCCTCTACAGCAACATGTCTCTCGTCAGATTACTCTTGAACACCCGATCAGTTAGAACTCTTGCCTCTCATCAGACATGAACTACCTTCCCACCCTTGTCATGATATGCTCCAGTATACCCAGCTCTAAATGGGAACAATTAGTAACAGAAGGAAAGGCAGCAAGGAAGAGATCAGATCTGCTCAAAGAAAGTGGAGAACTAGTACAACACTTCATGCTTGATGGCAACAACCATTACAACTTTTGGTCTGCTATTTCCAAGTCCTGCTATTCCACCCGCCCACAATCTCCCAGCCTCTACCTCTCTTCCAATTATTCCCCCCACCCCCAATCTCCCAGCTTATTTATCCCTACCAATTATTCCCCCCGCCAACAATCTCCCAGCCTCTTCCTCCTTTCCAATTATTCCCCCCACCAACAATCTCCCAGCCTCTTCCTCCTTTCCAATTATTCCCCCTGCTAACAATCTCCCAGCCTCTTCCTCCTTTCCAATTATTCCCCCCACCAACAATCTCCCAGCCTCTTCCTCCTTTCCAATTATTCCCCCCACTAACAATCTCACAGCCTCTGCCTCCCTTCCAATTATTCCCCCCACCAACAATCTCCCCCCCCCCCCTCCTAATGGTCTAGGGTGAACAGCTCTCCTTCTTTGACTTTGACTAGGTCACATGTTTGCCAAAGAGATTCTTGGAACTCTTAGGCATTGAAATAAACGTCAATTAGACATTCCAACCACCAACCAGACATCCCAACCACCAACCAGACATCCCAACCACCAACCAGACATCCCAACCACCAACCAGACATTCCAACCACCAACCAGACATCCCAACCACCAACCAGACATTCCAACCACCAACCAGACATTCCAACCACCAACCAGACATTCCAACCACCAACCAGACATTCCAACCACCAACCAGACATCCCAACCACCAACCAGACATCCCAACCACCAACCAGACATCCCAATAACCAACCAGACATCCCAACCACCAACCAGACATCCCAACCACCAACCAGACATCCCAACCACCAACCAGACATCCCAACAACCAACCAGACATCCCAATAACCAACCAGACATCCCAACCACCAACCAGACATCCCAACCACCAACCAGACATTCCAACCACCAATCAGACATTCCAACCACCAACCAGACATCCCAACCACCAACCAGACATCCCAACCACCAACCAGACATCCCAACCACCAACCAGACATTCCAACCACCAACCAGACATTCCAACCACCAACCAGACATCCCAACCACCAACCAGACATTCCAACCACCAACCAGACATCCCAACCACCAACCAGACATCCCAACCACCAACCAGACATCCCAATAACCAACCAGACATCCCAACCACCAACCAGACATCCCAACCACCAACCAGACATCCCAACCCCCAACCAGACATCCCAACCACCAACCAGACATCCCAACCACCAACCAGACATCTCAACCACTAACCAGACATCCCAACCACCAACCAGACATCCCAACCACCAACCAGACATCCCAACCACCAACCAGACATCCCAACCACCAACCAGACATCCCAACCACCAACCAGACATCCCAACCGCCAACCAGACATCCCAACCACGCCAATAAGGTCACACAAGTATAACAACGACCTTCTCTGTTCCATCAACAGTTTTGTGTCAGTCACAAAATTTGAACATTCGCATCACCATAGCAACCTGTTTCCCATGTATCAATATGAATCAGCGAAGTGTAACTCCAGTCTTGCGGACCCAGTGTGGCCCACAAAAACAGATTTTGATTCATCAATATAATTCAGAGTAACCTAAGTCCAGTCTCGTGGACCAAATGTCTGACTAGATTCTGTTAGTGGAGATGTGACCTGACTTGATCAAGTTAGTTGTGACCTGTCTGACTTGATTCTGTTAGTTGTGACCTGTCTGACTTGATTCTGTTAGTTGTGACCTGTCTGACTTGATTCTGTTAGTTATGACCTGTCTGACTTGATTCTGTTAGTGAAGACCTGTCTGACTCGATTCTGTTAGTGAAGACCTTACCTATAAAATAACACAGCTATATTTGCCCCCTTTTCTCTCGGGTTTCGTGTGTCTAGGCTCAAGAACCGAGATTAAGGCTTCATCAAAAACGTCCTTCAGACCCTGGCGTGTTAGGGCACTGCACTCAACGTAACAGTCAGCTCCTAACTTTTTGGCCATACTCTGACCATCTTCAGCTGTCAGTGGACGCTGTCGCCTCTTCTGCATCTTCTGTCTGGTGGACTCATCATCCCTAAGGTCGGCCTGCGTGCCGACAAGGATGAACGGAACATGAGGCACGCTCTGACATATTTCTGGTAACCAATTGGCCTCAACGTGTTTGATGGACTCAGGCATGATGACGGAGAAGCAGATGAGGAAGACGCTCGTCTCAGGGTAGGACAGGAGTCGAAGACTTTTGTATTCTTCCTGGCAAAACAGAACAGAAAATAGTTAACACAGGTGAGCTGTCACAGAATGGATGTCACCACAATGAGGTGAGCTGTCACAGTCACACAATGAATATCGCCACACTGAGGTGAACTGACTGTCAGTCATACAGATGCACCCATCACCCATCCCCCAGCCAAGCACCCATCCCCCAACCAAGAACCCATCCCCCAGCCAAGCACCCATCCCCCAGCCAAGCACCCATCATCCAGCAAAGCACCCATCATCCAGCCAAGCACGCATCCCCCAGCCAAGCACCCATCATCCAGCCAAGCATCCATCCCCCAGCCAAGCACCCATCATCCAGCCAAGCACCCATCACCCAGCCAAGCACCCATCACCCAGCCAAGCACCCATCACCCAGCCAAGCACCCATCCCCCAGCCAAGCACCCATCATCCAGCCAAGCACCCATCACCCAGCCAAGCACCCATCACCCAGCCAAGCACCCATCACCCAGCCAAGCACCCATCACCCAGCCAAGCACCCATCCCCCAGCCAAGCACCCATCCCCCAGCCAAGCACCCATCCCCCAGCCAAGCACCCATCACCCAGCCAAGCACCCATCACCCAGCCAAGCACCCATCCCCCAGCCAAGCACCCATCCCCCAGCCAAGCACCCATCCCCCAGCCAAGCACCCATCACCCAGCCAAGCACCCATCCCCCAGCCAAGCACCCATCACCCAGCCAAGCACCCATCACCCAGCCAAGCACCCATCCCCCAGCCAAGCACCCATCCCCCAGCCAAGCACCCATCACCCAGCCAAGCACCCATCCCCCAGCCAAGCACCCATCCCCCAGCCAAGCACCCATCACCCAGCCAAGCACCCATCACCCAGCCAAGCACCCATCACCCAGCCAAGCACCCATCCCCCAGCCAAGCACCCATCACCCAGCCAAGCACCCATCCCCCAGCCAAGCACCCATCACCCAGCCAAGCACCCATCACCCAGCCAAGCACCCATCGCCCAGCACCCATCACCCAGCCAAGCACCCATCACCCAGCCAAGCACCCATCACCCAGCCAAGCACCCATCCCCCAGCCAAGCACCCATCACCCAGCCAAGCACCCATCACCCAGCCAAGCACCCATCCCCCAGCCAAGCACCCATCACCCAGCCAAGCACCCATCACCCAGCCAAGCACCCATCACCCAGCCAAGCACCCATCACCCAGCCAAGCACCCATCACCCAGCCAAGCACCCATCACCCAGCCAAGCACCCATCCCCCAGCCAAGCACCCATCCCCCAGCCAATTCACAACAATAATTAGAGTAACCTCGACAACTTCGGCTGCCCCAGTAACTCGTTGAGGAGACCATATCTCTGATCGTATCTACTTCATTCTCTGTCTGTTATCTCTGATCGTATCTACGTCATTCTCTGTCTGTGTTATCATTGTTAGAATATCTCTCTCGTCATCAACATCACCAATTCTTCTTCTGCCCCCCCCCCCCCCCCCCCCTGTTAATTAAACGAAACAGGAAGAAAAAAACCAAGAGTAAACAGCTTCCTGTATGAAAAAAAATTCCCTGAACTTTGCTCAGACTATGATCAGGTACTGACCAGCCAATCCCTGGGACTCCAAACAGTCCTCTGATCAGCCTATCCCTGGGACCCCAAAACAGTCCTATGATTAGTCTATCCCTGGGACCCCAAACAGTCCTCTGATCAGCCTATCCCTGGATCCAAACAGTCCTCTGATCAGCCTTTCCCTGGGACCCCAAACAGTCCTCTGATCGTCTTATACCTGGGATCCCAAACAGTCCTATGATTAGTCTATCCCTGGGACCCCAAACAGTCCTCTGATCAGCCTTTCCCTGGGACCCCAAACAGTCCTCTGATCAGCTTATACCTGGGATCCCAAACAGTCCTATGATCAGTCTATTCCTGGGACCCCAAATAGTCCTCTGATCAGTCTATTTCTGGACCCCAAACATTATTCTGTGGAACCACATCTCTGCAGTCATCATACCGCCTATATATCAAATTGAAAGTCTGTAACTTTTCTGTTTGTTCTTTATTCCTGATCACACATTCCTGATCATACATTCCTTATCCAACATTCCTTATCCCCCATCCCTTATCCAACATTCCTTATCCCACATCCCTGATTCCACATCCATGATCCCACATCCCTGATCCTAGATCCCTAATCCCACATTCCTGATCCCACATCCCAAATTTTGCATGCTAACCCTCCAGGGTCCCTGGACATTACTAGACATTAGATTATTATAATATTTGATAAGATTTGTCCAAATATTTCCATGGAGTCTCGAGGAACATGGATGGAGATCTCATGACACAATTTTCTTGGCTTGATGCCCCATGCCCATATCCACTACTGATGAATTGTGGGTCTGACTTAGTTGTCAGTTATTAAACAAAAATAAAGTTCAGATTAAACTAAGTCTTTGAAAGTTTATTAGATCCATGAAGTGTGCGTGATTGGGAGATCTTGTGTTAAATGTCACACTTAGGGAGATCTTGTGTTAAATGTCACACTTAGGGAGACCTTAGGCAACACCATGTACTTCGTCAAATAGTTAGTTTATAGAATAAAACCATTGAACTGTCGACTGATTTCATTAACTGGGGCACTTTTGAACAACTCTGTGGTCGTACCAATTTCCGCTTCTCAACTAGAGGTGAGTCTATCATTTCTGCTGTAGTTTTCTGTAGTACTATTCCCATGTTATACCAATCTGTTTACTATTCCCATGTTATACCAATCTGTTTACTATTCCCATGTTATACCAATCTGTTTACTATTCCCATGTTATACCAATCTGTTTACTATTCCCATGTTATACCAATCTGTAGTACTATTCTCATATTATACCAATCTGTGACAGTGATGTACAGGTAACACACCTGTGACAGTGAGATATTGATCAATGACAGGTGTGCAGAATGTCAGACTCACCTGGCCAGCTGTGTCGAACAAGCCCAGTTGATACGATGTGTCCTTGACTGTCACAGTGACTGAGGGCCAGCCGGGCAGGGAAAGGGGGGAGGGGGGGGGGGGGAATGAAATAGTCAAGTTTTTGTTTTAGGTAAACATTGCATATGGAATAGACCAGCATTGATTTTCTTTGACGTTAGTACAGGGGATATTGTTCAATAACTTCCTGAACACAACATCTTACTCCAACACTAAAGTTAACAAGTTAGCACATGAAGTTAACAAGATAGCACATGAGGTTAACAAGGTATTACATGAAGTTAACAAGATGTTGTATGAAGTTAGCAAGATGTTGTATGAAGTTAGCAAGATGTTGTATGAAGTTAGTAACATGAATATCACATGAAGTTAACAAGTAGTCAGTAGGTAAACATTCATTACAAATGATTGGAACGTCCATAATCTGTCACAGTTTGTTGTGACAACATTTTTGGGTGACGAACCTAGCTTGGTAATGATACATGTGACTGTTGGGTGGACAATTGACCAGTTCTCATCCCACGAACATCAGTTTCACAGACAAAAGTGGACACTCAGACTATCGGTTGATGTAGGCAGTGATTGTCTGAATGTATGACTGATTGTTTGAAAGTATGACTGATTGAATGTTGCTGTATACTGTAGAGTGGAGTAGAGCTAGAGCGTAGTGGACTGTCTCCATTGATTGTCAAAGTTGAGAGAAAGTTCACTGACCTGCATAGTTGTCGAAGACTGTCGGTACATACTCCGATGGAAACTTATTTGTGGCGTAGCTCATAAGCAAACATGTCTTTCCCACAGCACCATCGCCAACCACAACACATTTGATGAACTTTTTACGGCCTTCGTGATGGGACATTTTCTGTTCCTCTTCTGCCAACAATTCTCCACAAGTTTGTCGACTTTCATTACTTCCTTATAGAGAGCCCGGAAGTGGTCCCAGCGAGGGTGCCCTGACCTAGTTTTTGACCAATCATATGATTATATTTATTAGCGCTGCATTTATTTTTAGATGTCAAAGTGCAGGTGTTCCTAGAAATTGTCAACACTCAAATTTGGTCCCTGTGCCTCGGTCTTCGTCGCCCGTTGCTCTAATAGATAGTCCCATCTATTTCCCTCATAGGTCCGATGGTCTGATGGTCTGTCCATGGTCCGATGTTCTGATGGTCTGTCCATGGTCCGATGGTCTGTCTATTCTATGTCCGGCCCTCCACCCGCCACCTGTGGCCACCTAAAAGCGTTCGATGGGGACATTAGACGAGCTAGATGGTGTTCTCTTTCTGGGGGCCATACATTAGCCACGTACATCAGTTGTGGGCCAGACATTAGCCACGTAGATCAGCTGTGGACCAGACCAGACATTAGCCACGTAGATCAGTTGTGGACCAGACCAGACATTAGCCACGTAGATCAGTTGTGGACCAGACCAGACATTAGCCACGTAGATCAGTTGTGGACCAGACCAGACATTAACTACGTAGATCAGTTGTTTTGTGGGCACTGATCGAGTTGAGAATCGCCTTCAGTTCATCAATATGACGGACCACTGCGCTACCAAGTTTGCACCCATCATCTCCACCTTATTGAATGAGGACAACCTAGATATGGCCGATAGGGTAGGGCAGTCAGAGGGAGGGGGAGGGGGGGGGCTTGACAGGTTTACAAGCCAGAAGTCGTGAGAGAGATCGCCTTGCGGAATACATCCATCCATCCCTACGTACAATTTGGTGGGCCATCCATCCCTGCATACAATTTGGTGGGCCATCCATCCCTGCATACAATTTGGTGGGCCATCCATCCCTACATACAATTTGGTGGGCCATCCATCCCTACATACAATTTGGTGGGCCATCTCATCCCTACATACAATTTGGTGGGCCATCCATCCCTACATACAATTTGGTGGGCCATCCATCCCTACATACAATTTGGTGGGCCATCTCATCCCTACATACAATTTGGTGGGCCATCCATCCTACATACAATTTGGTGGGCCATCCATCCTACATACAATTTGGTGGGCCATCCATCCTACATACAATTTGGTGGGCCATCCATCCTACATACAATTTGGTGGGCCATCCATCCCTGCAGCACGGACTCCGTTCACAAATTTCTCAGCCTATGAAGATTTTAGGATAAAGGTTATCTTCCCCTCCAATGGCTACCCGACCCTTGCAGTGCCTGTATCCTCAAAGTTTGGAATCCTAACAGTTTCGCTTTGGTGGGGATGCAGGTCTCGTCACGTGATCTGGTGGCCACATGTTTGGTCACGGACAGTCATCTGAGCGTCTACGGGAGAGTTAGATAGGGGGTCCAAAAATGGGATGTCTTCAAATGATATTTTCTATTTAGTATCCACCCAACAGCTGTGGGTGATCCATCCCGTAGAATGACCCACCCAACAGCTGGACTTTGATCCATCCCGTAGAATGGCCCACCCAACAGCTGTGGGGGATCGATCCCGTAGAATGACCCAACCAACAGCTGTGGGGGATCCATCCCGTAGAATGACCCACCCAACAGCTGTGGGTGATCCATCCTGTAGAATGACCCACCCAACAGCTGGACTTTGATCCATCCCGTAGAATGACCCACCCAATAACTGTGGGGGATCCATCCAGTAGAATGACCCACCAAACAGCTGGACTTTGATCGATCCCGTAGAATGACCCACCCGACAGCTGTACTTTGATGCTCCAGTAATCTGCTAGTCTCAGACAACAATTCTGTTAAAACAAATTGTTGCCAGAAAAATCTCAAACTGGTTTCCATCAAAATGTGTTGTTTGTTTACCGTAATACCCAGTTTGTTTAACGTAATACCCAGTTTGTTTACCGTAATACTCAGTTTGTTTACCGTAATACCCAGTTTTTTTACCGTAATACCCAGTTTGTTTACCGTAATACTCAGTTTATTTACTGTAAAACTCAGTTTGTTTATCGTAATACCCAGTTTGTTTACCGTAATACTCTGTTTGTTTACTGTAATAATCCTGGATAATGAAAGAGGTCTCCCGTGCGAGCACCAAAACATTCATGTTACGTCTACTGTTAGAGCTAAATATTCTCCATCGTAAGCGAAGCTGGGCGACAACATCGGACTTGTGTTACGAGATGTGATATAAATGACTGTAAAGTTCATTCCTGGCACCGCAGTCTTTTGAGACACACATGTTAGGGGCCAGCTGCGAGGTCGTCGTGCGATCTGTTCGTTCTGTCGGCACGCGTTCTCTGAGCCTCATGGATGTTTCAATCTGCGATCTGAGCACGTTGTGTGACGCTAGCGGGCCAAGTGAAATCGTTATGTACAAGCATCTCCCAGGAAGTTGCACCAATGTTGGAGCTTGTCAGAGATATTTGTGAGGAGTCTATGTAGCGTTTCTTCTGTCCCCTGGTCTATCGTCAGTCTGTTCTGTTCCCAGGTCTATCGTCAGTCTGTTCTGTCTCCTGGTCTATCGTCAGTCTGTTCTGTCCCCTGGTCTATCGTCAGTCTATTCTGTCCCCTGGTCGATCGTCAATCTGTTCTGTCCCCTGGTCTATCGTCAGCCTGTTCTGTCTTCTGGTCTATCGTCAGTCTGTTCTGTCCCCTGGTCTATCGTCAGTCTGTTCTGTCATCTGGTCTATCGTCAGTCTGTTCTGTCTCCTGGTCTATCGTCAGTCTATTCTGTCTCCTTCTCTATCGTCAGTCTGTTCTGTTCCCTGGTCTATTGTCAGTATGTTCTGTCTCCTGGTCTATCGTCAGTCTGTTCTACCCCCTAGACTATCGTCAGTCTATTCTGTCCCCTGGTCTATGGCCAGTCTATTCTGTCCCCTGGTCTATGGTCAGTCTGTTCTGAGCTCACCTTATGACAAGTGCTTAGTGAGACATACAAGCATGCCCCGCCCATCTTATCTAGATTGTTTGCCTTTTTTAATCATTTGACTCGGTTTGGTTTGGCTTGGCTTGGCTTGACTTGGTTTGGCTTGGCTTGGCTTGGCTTGGTTTGGTTTGGTTTGGCTTGGTTTGGCTCGGCTTGGCTTGGTTTGGCTTGGCTTGGTTTGGTTTGGTTTGGTTTGGCTTGGTTTGGCTCGGCTTGGCTTGGTTTGGCTTGGCTTGGCTTTGCTTGGCTTGGCTTGACTTGGTTTGGCTTGGCTTGGCTTGGTTTGGCTTGGCTTGACTTGGTTTGGCTTGGCGTCGTCAGTTCTCAATCTCCAGTCTCCAAGCCCTGAAAAGAGCTTTGCAAGTAGCAGAACGTTGTCTAGACAACTGAATGTGTTGTGTCGTAGTTCACAGCTTTGTACCTTCTTTGGTCAGACACACCCAGCTTAAGCAGACATTTTTTAGTACCGGGTTGCATTCCCTCTTCGATCCCTTCTCCTTAGCCAATCTGCCCTGCTGTAGCAAGTTATCCAGGATCACCGCGTGGAGGTGTAGAAGGGTCTTGGCAGTTCTGGTTCCCTGGCACTAACGCTAGCAGTCAGCTATTGGTCCCTGGCCCTAACGCTAGCAGTCAGCTATTGGTCCCTGGCCCTAACGCTAACAGTCAGCTATTGGTCCCTGGCCCTAACGCTAACAGTCAGCTATTGGTCCCTGGCCCTGACGCTAGCAGTCAGCTATTGGTCCCTGGCCCTAACGCTAGTAGTCAGCTATTGGTCAGTTATCTGGGGAGGGTACAGTATAGTAAGGTGAGGCTATCTGGGGAGGGTACAGCCTAGGAAGGTGATGCTATCTGGGGAGAGTACAGCCTAGGAAGGTGAGGCTTTTTGGGGAGGGTACAGCCTAGGAAGGTGAGGCTATCTGGGGAGGGTACAGTCTAGGAAGGTGAAGCTATCTGGGGAGGGTACAGTCTAGGAAGGTGAGGCTATCTGGGGAGGGTACAGTCTAGGAAGGTGAGGCTATCTGGGGAGAGTACAGTCTAGGAAGGTGAGGCTATCTGGGGAGGGTACAGTCTAGGAAGGTGAGGCTATCTGGGGAGGGTACAGTCTAGGAAGGTGAGACTATCTGGGGAGGGTACAATCTAGGAAGGGGAGGCTATCTGGGGAGGGTACAGTCTAGGAAGGTGAGGCTATCTGGGGAGGGTACAGTTAGGAAGGTGAGGCTTTCTGGGGAGGGTACAGCCTAGGAAGGTGAGGCTATCTGGGGAGGGTACAGTCTAGGAAGGTGAGGCTATCTGGGGAGGGTACAGTCTAGGAAGGTGAAGCTATCTGGGGAGGGTACAGCCTAGGAAGGTGAGGCTATCTGGGGAGGCTACAGTCTAGGAAGGTGAGGCTATCTGGGGAGGGTACAGTCTAGGAAGGTGAAGCTATCTGGGGAGGGTACAGCCTAGGAAGGTGAGGCTATCGACTGCCTGGAGACTTTTGCTTTAGTGGGGTAACGTTTGGAGCACCTGAGGTGGTCTGGTTGGAGGGGGGATACATGGCTGCACGATAAGATAGCCATGCTGACCTACATTCAGCGTGGTACCACCGACTCTACATGACTGCATTCAAGGCAGGACAGCGTCTCTCTCTACGGACAACTAATTTTTTTTTTTTTTTTGCGTTCGCCTTATTTCTCTAATCCCCAAGGCGGTGTGCGTTGCACTGTGGTTTCTATTTTGCGCCTGTCGGCCCAGTGCATCCGACTTCAGCATGCATTTTATGTAAGGGTCTGCTTCCTCCTGCATTTTCTAAGGGTTTGCTTCCCCGGGGTAACGGCCGGTGCTGTGATGGGGATCGAACCCAGCACCTTCGGATTGTGAGCCGTGCCACTTATCCACTAGGCCACGCCGTCCCCTGGACAACTAATGATTGCTACCTTAGCTCGCTGGGTGCACATACTCTCTGCTGTGTCCTATCCGGCGCCTACCTTGTCTAAGCCACCAAACCACGTTTATTCCAAATCTGCTTCCATCTCCCTATTATCAGTTGATGGATAACAGGAAGCTTTTGGTTAACATCAGTTTGTGACTTACTGTTTGTGTCTTCTCTAGGCTGAGTCGTGCCCGATTAAGTCCTTTCGGAGACATGATGTCTGCAGTGTCATCGATGTGAACAGGATTAACACCCACACGCGGCCCTGAGGTCCATATGACCGATACCCACAAGCGGCCATGAGGCCCTGTGACCGCTACCCATGGTCCTGAGGCCCTATCAACAATTATTTCATGTACTAAACCACGTTCATGTTTATTGTTTCGTCTACTAAACAATTAGAGGAACCTGTGAACCAGATACCAAAGAAGGAAATACGGTTGGTACAGGGGGGTGGGAATGTCAACATTGGTGAAGACTTGGTGTGAGATCGGAAAGTCACATGTGGACCAAAAGGGAATGCGAAGACGAGCGGTAGAGGATTGAGACTCCTGGAATTTGCTCATTACAACAAGCTACTGGTGGCGGATACGATAGGACCAAACAAAAAGTCGAGACAGTGGACATGACACAGCCCAAATAATGTACTGCATAGTCAGATAGAACATTCCGGTCCAGAAGTCGATATAGGGAGCGACCAGGCGTGACCAGATGATGGCCAGGCGTCTCAGACTTTAGAAAGTTGTGAACAGAGAGGTACCTAGGCTGAGGTTTGACCTTAAGAAGCTGAAACACCCAGAGATAGTGGAGGCTTCTGGAGCTGTGATGGGAGAAAGATTCGCACCCATTTTGGTTCTTAACGAAGAGGCGGATGTCGAGACGATAACTGAGGCCTTGAATTGGGCATGGTAGCCACGGTAACTGAGGTCTTAGGGAAGCGAAGGGTATGGATTACACATGAAATACTCGAGTTATGTGACAAGAGAAGATTAATGAAGAGGCCGAAGAATACACTGGATGGGATTACGAAATACAGATAGATAACGGAAACATAAAGGACAAGATAAATTGAAACATAAAGGACAAGATAAATGGAAACATAAAGGACAAGATAAATGGAAACATAAAGGACAAGATAAATTGAAACATAAAGGACAAGATAAATGGAAACATAAAGGACAAGATAAATGGAAACATAAAGGACAAGATAAATGGAAACATAAAGGACAAGATAAATTGAAACATAAAGGCCAAGATAAATGGAAACATAAAGGACAAGATAAAAAACGCCAAGATAGAATGGATAACTGCTCTGTAACAGTTCCAGCCGGAGCATGGGTGTGAAGGACAGGGGTGATGGGGCCGATGACTCTGAGAACAAAGGTATCTGAATATGTAGGTCACTCACTGTCTCGACACTAAGTCCACAAAGGAAACCCGGGGGGGGGGGGGGGGGGGAATGTGTCTAGTACAGGTAGGGGTTACGAGCTAACCACTCTGGCGTTCCGATTTGGGTAGTGCGGGGTGGGGGTAGTGACAGATAGAGGCCAGCACGTTTTGCTGCGACATTTTGAGTGGAATTTAGAGTGATTCGTTCCAATAACACCTAAATGGAGGTAGATCCAAGCTAGAGTGAAGGCCGAGTCAGACCCCCAAAGGAAATGATGTGCTTTAGAAGAGCCTTAAATGTTACATATAAGGATCCTGTCACGAACGTAGAAATACGACAAAGAGTGAAAAACACAATTGGGTCTTTTGATAAACTGTTCACAGCTATCAGAAGGTGAAAGATGGCTTGATATGGGCACGTCACGAAGTCCAGCGAAGTTATACATTCGATGCTGCATGGTTCGGTACCAGGAAAGAGAGGGCGGGAATATCCAAGGAAGAGATGGGCAGACAACATCACTGAGTGGTCAAACCTTCGTCCAGGTGAGGCACGACTGGCGACAGCGGACAAAGAGAGATGGCGGAGGATTGTGGGAGTGTCTTAAAGTGTGCCCCAACGACCTGATGGTTTACGGGATAAACTGAACTGAACTTAATTACTAAACCAAAGTTTCAATTTATTGTTTCGTCCACTGAACCAGTTCGTGTTTATTGTTTCGTCTACTGAACCAGTTCAGTTCAGTTCAGTTCAGTTCATCCCGTAACCCATCAGGTCGTTGGGGCACACATGAAGACATGAAAATCCCACGCCAGCTCTCTCTGTCTGTCGCCGCCAGACGTATCTCACCGTGACGAAGGCCTGACCACTCAGCGATGCTGCCCACCCATCTCTTCCTTGGACGTCATCGCCCTCTCTGTCCCGGTACGGATCCAAAGAGTTTCGAGTTGGGAATTGCGTTGGACCTCGCGACGTGCCCGCACCAGGCCATCTTTCGTCTTTTGATAGTTGTGAACAGATCTTCAAAAAGACCAATAGCGTCTTCAACTCTCTGACGGATGTCTACGTTCGTGACACGATCCTTATATGTAACATTTAGGAGTTTTCTATAGCACCGCATTTCCATTCCACGTATTCTGCCCTGGATATCTGCTGTAATGGTCCAGGTCTCGCAGGCATACATAAATATTGACAGCACCAAAGAGCGCAGTAGTCTGACTTTTATGCCGAGGGCGAGCCGCTTGTCTTGCCATGTAGGTTTCAGCCGAGTCAGCGCCGCTGTTGTTTGTGCTATTCTTGCAATTACGTCTGGCTTCGAACCCTCTTCGCTGATCAACGATCCAAGATATTTGAAATGTTTCACCACCTCAAGTACCTGCCCATTTGCCTCTATGACAGATTGAAACCCTGCAACGTTATTGGTCATGAGCTTTGTTTTATCAGCATTTATTTCCATACCAAAACTCAGGGCCGCTCTATCCAATCTACCAATCAACTCCTGGAGTTCCCTCTCTGTGCCTGCCAATACATCAATATCATCAGCAAAGCGGAAGTTTGTGATAAGCCTGTCACCTATTTTAACCGTGCCAACATGTCCTTTTAAGGTCGTCTCCATTATTCTCTCCAAGAAAATATTGAAGAGTGTGGGGGAGAGTATACAACCCTGTCTCACACCCACCGTCGTACGGAACCAATCACCTAGCGTTCCCGCTACTGAGACAGCGCTGGCCGCCTGCTGATAAAGGTTTGCAATTACCCTCAGCATATCACTGTTGAACTTATAATGCTTCATTGTTGACCATAGCGCCGCATAACACACTCTGTCAAACGCCTTTCGAAAGTCCACGAAGGCATGGTAGAGTGGTTGATGATACTCTGAGTACTTCTTATTCAGTAGACGAAGATTAAATATCTGCTAGATGGTACTCCTTCCCGCTCGAAAGCCCGCTTGTTCTTCGGCAATGATACTCTCCGCCTGAGGATTCAGCCTGTTAAGTAATATCCTCAAGAGAACTTTACTTGGATGACTTATCAGACTGATTGTTCGATAGTTCTGACACACATTTAGGTTTCCCGATTTAGGCAGTGATATAATGACTGATTTTGTCCAGCAGGTGGGCCACACTCCTGTCTGCCAAATTATATTGCAGATGTAAGTCAGGGTAGTGATTGTCGCCTCACCTCCCACTTGCAGGAGTTCTGCTGGAATATTATCTACACCGACAGCCTTCCCTCTCTTCAGCATTTTTACGGCTTCATATACTTCTATCCTTGTTATCGTTTGATTTTCCTCTATCAGACTCACTTCAGGAGACATTGCCATTCTTGGGTCACCTCGATCTTCATGCTTATATAGTTCCGAACAGTACTCTGTCCAGCGCTCACGAATGTCTTGAGCTTCTGTGAGACATTTCCCACTCTTGTCCTGAATCGTGGTTATTGTTTCGTCTACTGAACCAGTTCGTGGTTATTGTTTCGTCTACTGAACCCCGTTGAAGATGCTGTTTTTTGTTTTGCCCCGTAGCCCATCATCAGATGACGTCATGCTGGCCGGTGACGAAGGCACAAAATGTCCACAATCTTGTTGGGTCCAGTTGGACGTGAAGCCATTTCTTTGTTTCAGCTCTAGTCAGATAATGCAGTTCGTGCCGAGTCGATGGAGTACACTCACACTGGGGTAGATGTTCACTGTTCTAGTCCAACCACTGGTCTCTGTACATAAACATTCTCTGATATTCGCTATCCAAACATCTCGCAGACATTTGTTGACAATCACCGACTGTTTCCAGACGTTACAACGTTATCATACATTCTCATAGACTTCTCTTACATCTAATATTGTCTCATACATTCTCCTACACTTCTCCTACACTTCTCTTACATCTAATATTGTCTCAAACATTCTCCTAGACTTCTCTTACATCTAATATTGTCTCACACATTCTCCAACACTTCTCCTAGACTTCTCTTACATCTAATATTGTCTCATACATTCTCCTAGACTTCTCTTACACATCTAATATTGTCTCATACATTCTCCTAGACTTCTCTTACACATCTAATATTGTCTCATACATTCTCCTAGACTTCTCTTACATCTAATATTGTATCATACATTCTCCAACACCTCTCCTAGACTTCTCTTACATCTAATATTGTTTCATACATTCCCCAACACCTCTCCTAGACTTCTCTTACATCTAATAATGTCTCATACATTCTCCAACACCTTTTCAATATGTAATAAATTATTACACAATCTCCAACATCTAGCTCTCTCACTATCTCTGCCTCTCTATGTCTCTCTCTATGCCTCTGTTTCTTATCTGAACCTAACGTATTTATACTGGTCTAGAAGACTATGTATAATCAGTTTCAGGTATACCACTTTGCTCTAAAAGCTATGTGCATCTAATCTATTCTTAAATGCATTTATTGCCTCTGCCTCCACCGTGCCTCTTCCTCTGCCTCTCTATGTCTCTCTCTATGCCTCTCTCTATGTCTCTCTCTATGACTCTCTCTATGTCTTTCATTATGCCTCTGTCTCTCTCTATGTCACTCTCTGTGTCTCTCTCTATGTTTCTCTTTATGTTTCTCTCTATATATCTCTCTATGTCTCTCTCTCTCTGTCTCTCTTTCTCTCTCTATGTCTCTCTCTCTCTATGTCTCTCTCTATGTCTCTCTCTGTCTCTCTCGATATCTCTCTATATATATCTCTCTATGTCTCTCTCTCTATATATATATCTCTATGTATTTCTCTCTGTCTCTCTCTATGTCTCTCTCTATGTCCCTCTCTCTATCTCTCTATAATTTCTCGAATTATCTGCTAATCATTCATTGTCCTTCGTTCCCTTCCTGTATGTTTCTAACTGCCGCAGAAACATGTTATTTGATTCACCGGTTTCAGCCTGTTGTTGCCACTCAGATATTGGCCATGTTCTAGATAGTTTTATCATCACTTGTACCAACATCCTTCGTGTATCTACCACTTGTACCGACATCCTTCGTGTATCTACCACTTGTACCAACATCCTTCATGAATCTATCACTTGTACCGACAACCTTTGTGTATCTATCACTTGTACCGACAACATTCGTGTATCTACCACTTGTACCAACATCCTTCGTGTATCTACCACTTGTACAGACAACCTTCGTGTATCTATCACTTGTACAGACAACCTTCGTGAATCTATCACTTGTACCGACAACCTTCGTGTATCTATCACTTGTACCGACAACCTTCATGAATCTAATACTTGTACCGACAACCTTCGTGTATCTATCACTTGTACCGACAACCTTCGTGAATCTAATACTTGTACCGACAACCTTCGTGTATCTATCACTTGTACCGCCAACCTTCGTGAATCTATCACTTGTACCGACAACCTTTGTGTATCTATCACTTGTACCGTCAACATTCGTGTATCTACCACTTGTACCGTCAACATTCGTGTATCTACCACTTGTACCAACATCCTTCGTGTATCTACCACTTGTACTAACAACCTTCTCGTATCTACCACTTGTACCGACATCCTTCGTGTATCTACCACTTGTACCGACAACCTTTGTGTATCTATCACCTGTACTGACATCCATCGTATATCTATCACTTGTACCGACAACCTTCGTGTATCTATCACTTGTACAGACAACCTTCGTGAATCTATCACTTGTACCGATAACCTTCGTGTATCTATCACTTGTACCGACAACCTTCGTGTATCTATCACTTGTACCGACAACCTTCGTGAATCTAATACTTGTACCGACAATGTTCGTGTATCTATCACTTGTACCGACAACCTTCATGAATCTATCACTTCGAAAATCTGTCCTTAGACCAATCGATGACACACGACACTCATGTATCAATCCTCAGAGCCGATCTATCGATAAAGACAAATCAAATTCACGAATAAAAACTGAACATAGATCAGAACAGCCTGCACTTCGAGATGGATCACTTGCGTCCTTGAAGAAGGATGAGTCTGGTCTGAAACCAGGCACAGAACCACCTCTGGACAGCCCGCGAGATACAGGGAAGCCATATCTGCCGTCTGAAACTCTAGACATTGTTGATGGTATACGTCCTTCTGTCAGCAGATCGCGCATGGTGGCTCTGCTGCCATCCATTGAGGAGTCTATGTTTGAGGATAAACTAGCGCAGGAAGTTGAATGTCTGCCATCTTTGTCCTCAGTTTCATCCCCGAACCTGCTGGTACGTCACGCCACGCTCACCAGGGTCAGCAGCAGACCGACTTTAACCAGCATCTCAGAAGAGCTGATCACTAAAACCTGCGAAAATGCTCCCAAAGAAAGAGACCTCGCCTTGGGGGCTGAAGAGGTCAGATGGTCCATGTCAGAAACAACAGGTGAGGACCGACGACTTGGGCTGATGAAAGTCAGATGTCGACACTTTGCAGAGAAGATAGTTGCAGATCCTGGAGTCAACACTGACATTGACACCAGCATGACAGACGAGTTTGTACATCACGTAGAGCCGTCTAGCGAGCACATAATCCAGCCACAAGACTCGTTAAAAATGTCAGCTGGTGGAGAAGGCGTTGGATCTGCTCAAGGATGCTTCATGAAGCGAGAAAATCCCAACGAAAGATCTCAGTTCTTTCCAAGTGCTGGAGATGAAATAGGGATCCTTCTACCGGACAAAGACTACGAAGATCAAACCAGTAAGAAATATACAGCAGACGAGTTAAGGTATGGTGCGTTTCTGGAGGCTAAACACTTGATGGAAGCGAGGTCTGAAGATTGGCTAACAGGAACCAAAGAATCTCGGGAGAGTGCTAACTTTAGACTTCCAGAAGTATGGTCTGAAGATTTGCAGAACTCATGTACAGAAACTTGTGAGGGTACAAGCGTCAGAGCGTCTGATGACGCTCAGGTCAGCCTACTCGTGTCTGCAGCCCAGGCTATAGACCGATCATTGACAAGCAATCTCTTCTCTGAGGTTCACACCAATTATTCTCTAGGCATTACATATGAGACCTCCAGTGCTGAAGATTTGCCCAGAAACATGGACACTTGTACCAACAAGGACACATGTACCAACAAGGACACATGCACTAAGATGGACACTTGTACCAACAAGGACACTTGTACCAACAAGGACACATGTACCAACAAGGACACTTGTACCAACAAGGACACATGCACCAACAAGGACACATGCACCAACAAGGACACTTGTACCAACAAGGACACATGTACCAACAAGGACACTTGTACCAACAAGGACACATGCACCAACAAGGACACATGCACCAACAAGGACACGACAGACTTCCCAAATATGGCCATGATTGCCGGATTGCCGAAAGCCGAGAATTGTGAGAAGCACAGACATACACTCAAGCGTTGTTCTTGCCACGAAACATCGGACATCTCGTTGAGTGGATCTGATGGGGCAGGTTGTCTGGTGTTCCCTAAACGTCCTGACTCGCTCCTCACAGCCTCCATCGAAAGCACGCCTCAAGCTGACTTCCCACCTCAAGTTGGCAGCACAGACACCGAGGTGGAGCATATCTTCTGCACTGAAGAGATAACTCCTCTGATCGAGGTACTGAAATATCGCTGCTATAATTAGATCAGCTCATCTAACACACACAACACTGTTGTATAGAACTTCTCTTTATTTATATAACTTTTCCTTATTTATAGAACGTCTCCTTATTTATAGAACGTCTCCTTATTTATAGAACTTCTTATTTATAGAAATTCTTATTTATAGACCAAATCTTCGTACATAAAACAACTGCTCTTTGTCCGCCCGAGGACGGCCTTCCAATGAACGGCCATCTTGTGACTCCTCCGAGCTAGATCAGCCTTAATTATCTAGTGCCCGTGGCCTGCACTGACTGCTGCTGGCAGGAGGCTGTTACTCTTGTCTGATAGCGGAAGTTTGTGTCACGTCTGGTAGCGGAGGTTTGTGTCACGTCTGGTAGCGGAAGTTTCGTCACGTCTGTATTGAGAAGTTTTGTCACGTCTGTTAGGGGAAGTTTTGTCACGTCTGTTAGGGGAGGTTTCGTCACGTCTGTTAGGGGAGGTTTCGTCACGTCTGTTAGGGGAAGTTTTGTCACGTCTGTTACGGGAAGTTTTGTCACGTTGTGGCAGCGTAGGATTTCAAGTTGAGTAGTTTACTTATCTTAAGACATTCAACATACATCTACACCATGACACGACTTCAACACAGCAAACACGTCTCTGAACATCAAACATCCTTTTTTACAAGAATAATTGTTGCACAATATCAATTTAAAAAAAAGAACTTCTTAACTAAATCATCAATAAATATATATATAACAAAAAATACAAGCAATTGATGTTAATGTTATTCCTGTAACTTCATAATAACCCAGGTTCTAAGTCTATACCTGCAACAACGAAACTTGACAACCTCCAGAATTATTATAGTCAAAACTTAAAGGCTATAGTTAGCTCACCGACCTCTATGTGCATCCTCAACACACAATCAATAACTCATCTTCACGATCAGATCATGTACTCAGTCGATCTGTGCATACACATATAATAAGATCATGTACTCAGTCGATCTGTGCATACACATATAATCAGATCATGTACTCAGTCGATCTGTGCATACACATATAATCAGATCATGTACTCAGTCGATCTGTGCATACACATATAATCAGATCATATACTCAGTCGATCTGTGCATACACATATTATCAGATCACTTCACATACTCAGTCGATCTGTACGCTCACACATAATCAGATCATAGATCGTTGACAAGGTGTCCTGCACATACAACACACATTCAGATCTCTTAGGGTGTCCATCATAAGCACCTATTGAGCACGACTGCCAAACTTGAGGTGTATGATGGGCCCTTCCCCCCCCCCCCCACCCCCTTTAAACTCCATCACTTCCAGACTCACACCCAGTCTTCCTGCCAGTCTGCCGTGTTTATTTCTGCAGTGTATTTTATAGTGTCAAGCAGCTCATGCTTGTCCAATGATCTTCTGTGGGTAGTCTGATTTAGCCATCACTCCAATTAGAAACTACCCCTATCTAAAATGTTATTGGTTGTCTATCCACGAGTCACTGCCATCCTCAATGTGGAAGCCTGTCTATCCACGAGTCACTGCCATCCTCAATGTGGTAGCCTGTCTATCCACGAGTCACTGCCATCCTCAATGTGGTAGCCTGTCTATCCACGAGTCACTGCCATCCTCAATGTGGTAGCCTGTCTATCCACGAGTCACTGCCATCCTCAATGTGGTAGCCTGTCTATCCACGAGTCACTGCCATCCTCAATGTGGTAGCCTGTCTATCCACGACTCACTGCCATCCTCAATGTGGTAGCCTGTCTATCCACGAGTCACTGCCATTCTCAATGTGGTAGCCTGTCTATCCACGAGTCACTGCCATCCTCAATGTGGTAGCCTGTCTATCCACGAGTCACTGCCATCCTCAATGTGGTAGCCTGTCTATCCACGAGTCACTGCCATCCTCAATGTGGTAGCCTGTCTATCCACGAGTCACTGCCATCCTCAACGTGGTAGCCTGTCTATCCACGACTCACTGCCATCCTCAATGTGGTAGCCTGTCTATCCACGAGTCACTGCCATCCTCAATGTGGTAGCCTGTCTATCCACGAGTCACTGCCATCCTCAATGTGGTAGCCTGTCGTATAAGTATCAGATTGTCAACAACCCCCATTCTTGTTAATTCTGGAGCCAGAGTGGTCAGTTCTGACACCCACCCCTGTTAAGTCTGGAGCCAGAGCGGTCAGTTCTGACACCCACCACTGTTAAGTCTGGAGCCAGAGTGGTCAGTTCTGACACCCACCACTGTTAAGTCTGGAGCTCCAGAGTGGTCAGTTCTTACACCCACCACTGTTAAGTCTGGAGCCAGAGTGGTCAGTTCTTACACCCACCCCTGTTAAGTCTGGAGCCCAGAGTGGTCAGTTCTGACACCCACCCCTGTTAAGTCTGGAGCCAGAGCGGTCAGTTCTGACACCCACCACTGTTAAGTCTGGAGCCAGAGTGGTCAGTTCTGACACCCACCACTGCACCAGACAAAGACCTCTACCCCCCGTGTCCTTCCCGACCTAGTGTCGTAACGTTGCTTGACCCTGGTATGGCCTGTGTTCGTCCAACGCATGCAGACAACCTGTAATTCTTAGCGAACACAGAAGCAAGACCCATCTGCCCTGCCTCAAACGGCCATGCTCCAGCTGGAACTGTCACAACGTCTGTAAGGGGAAGTTTTGCCATGCCTGTGAGGAGAAAATTTGTCACGTCTTCTCGCGGAATTTTGTCACGTCTATTAAGGGACGTTTTGTCCCGTATTTTAGGGGATGTTTTGTCACGTATGCTAGAGGACGTTTTGTTACGTCTGTTAGGGGACGTTTTGTCACGTCGGTTCGAAGAGGTTTTGTCACGTCGGTTCGGAGAGGTTTTGTCACGCCTGTTAGAGGAAGTTTTGTCATGTCTGCTATGAGACGATGTGTCACGTCTGTTAGGGGAAGTTTAGTCACGTCTGCTAGGGGGCGATTTGTGATGTCTGGTAGCGGAGGTTTCGTGTAGATGAAAGTATAACGTTAGTGAAGACGATCATGTTTACTTGCCCTCTTGACAGTACTGAGTACTAGAGCTTGGGCCAGTTTTTAGTTTGATGTCCGTCCTCTAGACCTTAGAATGTACTGCCCATTATATCACTTACCGGACTTAAATTTGGGGCGAGCACATTAACACTCTTAATGCAAGGTATACTGGAGCGTGCCAAGAACAAGGATGGAATCTCGTTCCTTAGCCGTCAGAGAGAAGTGAACTAGCCGATCTGCCACTTGAACAAACCGCTAGTCGGCAATACGAGAGGATGGGGGGGGGGGGGGGGGCGGAACGCAAGTCTACAATACTGGGGGCATGGGGGGGGGGGGCGGCGGGTACATTGGAAAGAAAGCAGCGGAGGGGTGTCAGTGTATTGTCAACACATCTGTGATGACCGCGTGTGGGCTGTCCCTGGTCTAATCGTGTGGGCTGTCCCTGGTCTAATCGTGTGGCCTGTCCCTGGTCTAATCGGGTGGGCTGTCCCTGGTCTAATCGTGTGGGCTGTCCCTGGTCTAATCATGGTGGCTGTCTCTGGTCCAATCGTGTGGGCTGTCTCTGATCTAATCGTGTGGGCTGTCTCTGATCTAATCGTGTGGGCTGTCCCTGGTCTAATCGTGTGGGCTGTCCCTAGTCTAATCATGGTGGCTGTCTCTGGTCTAATCATGGTGGCTGTCTCTGGTCTAATCATGGTGGCTGTCTCTGGTCTAATCATGGTGGCTGTCTCTGGTCTAATCGTGTGGGCTGTCTCTGGTCTGATCGTGTGGGCTGTCTCTGGTCTAATCGTGTGGGCTGTCTCTGGTCTAATCGTGTGGGCTGTCTCTGGTCTAATCGTGTGGGCTGTCTCTGGTCTAATCGTGTGGGCTGTCTCTGATCTAATCGGGTGGGCTGTCTCTGGTCTAATCATGGTGGCTGTCTCTGGTCTAATCGTGTGTTCTGTCTCTGGTCTAATCGTGTGGGCTGTCTCTGGTCTGATCGTGTGGGCTGTCTCTGGTCTAATCGTGTGGGCTGTCTCTGGTCTAATCGTGTGGGCTGTCTCTGGTCTAATCGTGTGGGCTGTCTCTGGTCTAATCGTGTGGGCTGTCTCTGATCTAATCGGGTGGGCTGTCTCTGGTCTAATCGTGTGGGCTGTCTCTGGTCTAATCGTGTGGGCTGTCTCTGGTCTAATCGTGTGGGCTGTCTCTGGTCTAATCGTGTGGGCTGTCTCTGGTCTAATCCTGGTTGCTGTCTCTGGTCTAATCATGGTGGCTGTCTCTGGTCTAATCGTGTGGGCTGTCTCTGGTCTAATCGTGTGAGCTGTCTCTGGTCTAATCGTGTGGGCTATCTCTGGTCTAATCGTGTGGGCTGTCTCTGGTCTAATATAATATGTGTTCGATTTATGTGGGTGATTAGTGTTGGTCTACCAGACTGTACGCCTTGCTCCTCAGGACTCGGAGGAGAACTGTACTCGTCTGAGCCGCTACATCAAAGGGGTCGTCTTGGGATCTCTGTACGAGGTGGTTGTCCAGCTAGCTCTCGGGAGGGTCGTTCAAGACCTGGCGCCGGTTGGTGTTACCTTTTATCTGTCTGTCTGTTTGTCAATAGCTCTTTCTATCTGTTTTATCTGTGCGTCATACTGTCTGTCAGTGTATAGCTCTGTCAGTCTGTTTTGACTGTAGGCCTATCTGTTCGCACGTCAGTAGCTCTGTCTGTCTGTTTCGTAAGTACAAGTGGTGTTCGAGTAAAACCGGAACATTTTTTTAAAGGAAAAGTAGTGAAAACGCCATTTATTTGTCGACATAATCTCCTGCAATGTTCACGCACTTATCCCAGAGTTTAACTAATGCTTGAAAAGTTTCAGTCTAGAACGATTTGTCAAGAATCAATTCTGGCAGCCTAGACATACAAGTTGAGTAGTTGACTCATCTAAAGAGTTACGACGTGTATCTATACCATGACACGACTTCAGCACAGTAAACACTGACCATCAAACAAAACACTATCTGACCATCAAACAAAACACTATCCTGACCATCAAACAAAACACTATCCTGACCATCAAACACAGTAAACACTATCTGACCATCAAACACAGTAAACACTATCTGACCATCAAACACAGTAAACACTATCTGACCATCCAACAAAACACTATCCTGACCATCAAACACAGTAAACACTATCTGGCCATCAAACAAAACACTATCCTGACCGTCAAAGAAAACTCTGTCCTGACCATCAAACAAAACACTATCCTGACCATCAAACAGAACACTATCTGAAAATAAAACATAGTAAACACTATCTGCCCATCAAACACAGTAAACTCTATCTGACCATCAAACACAGTAAACACTATCTGACCATCCAACAAAACACTATCCTGACCATCAAACACAGTAAACACTATCTGACCATCAAACAAAACACTATCTTGACCATCAAACACAGTAAACACTATCTGACCATCAAACACAGTAAACACAAGCTGACCATCAAATACAGTAAACACTATCCTGACCATCAAACAAAACACTATCTTGACCATCAAACACAGTAAACACTATCTGACCATCAAACACAGAAAACACAAGCTGACCATCAAACACAGAAAACACTATCCTGACCATCAAACAGAACACTATCCTAACCATCAAACACAATAAACACTATCTGACCATCAAACACAGTAAACACTATCTGACCATCAAACACAGTAAACACTATACGACCATCAAACAAAACACTATCTGACCATCAAACAAAACACTATCCTGACCATCAAACAAAACACTATCTGACCATAAACCAAAATACTATCTGACCATCAAACAAAACACTATCTGACCATCAAACAAAACACTATCCTGACCATCAAACAAAACACTATCCTGACCATCAAACACAGTAAACACTATTTGACCATCAAATAAAACACTATCCTGACCATCAAACAAAACACTATCCTGACCATCAAACACAGTAAACACTATTTGACCATCAAATAAAACACTATTCTGACTATCAAACAAAACACTATCCTGACCATCAAACACAGTAAACACTATTTGACCATCAAATAAAACACTATTCTGACTATCAAACAAAACACTATCCTGACCATCAAACACAGTAAACTCTATCTGACCATCAAACACAGTAAACACAATCTGACCATCAAACACAGTAAACTCTACCTGACCATCAAACAAAACACTATCCTGACCATCAAACAAAGTAAACTATATCTGACCATCAAACACAGTAAACACTATCTGACCATCAAACACAGTAAAAACTATCTGACCATCAAATACAGTAAACTCTACCTGACCATCAAACACAGTAAACTCTATGTGACCATCAAACACAGTAACCACTAACTGACCATCAAACACAGTAAACACTATCTGACCAAACAAAACACTATCTTGACCATCAAACACAGTAATCACTATCTGACCATCAAACACAGTAAAAACTATCTGACCATCAAACAAAACTCTATTCTGACTATCAAACAAAACACTATCCTGACCATCAAACAGAACCCTATCCTGACCATCAAACAAAGTAAACTCTCTGACCATCAAACAAAGTAAACACTATCTGATCATCAAACACAGTAAACACTATTTGACCATCAAACACAGTAAACTCTATCTGAACATCAAACAAAGTAAACTATATCTTAATATCAAACACAGTAACACTATCTGACCATCAAACACAGTAAACACTATCTGACCATCAAACACAGTAAACACTATCCTGACCATCAAACACAGTTAACACTATCCTGACAATCAAACGCAGTAAACACTATCTGACCATCAAACACAGTAAACACAATATGACAATCAAACACAGTAAACACTATCTGACCATCAAACACAGTAATCACTATCTGACCATCAAACACAGTAAACACTATCTGACCATCAAACACAGTAAACATTATCCTGACCATCAAACACAGTAAACACTATCTGACCATCAAACACAGTAAACACTATCTGACCATCAAACACAGTAAACACTATCTGACCATCAAACGCAGTAAACACTATCCTGACCATCAAACACAGTAAACACAATCTGACCATCAAACACAGTAAACACTATCCTGACCATCAAACACAGTTAATACTATCCTGACCATCACACACAGTAAACACTATCTGACCATCAAACACAGTAAACACTATCTGACCATCAAATACAGTAAACTCTACCTGACCATCAAACAAAACACTATCCTGACCATCAAACACAGTAAACTCTATGTGACCATCAAACACAGTAACCACTAACTGACCATCAAACACAGTAAACACTATCTGACCAAACAAAACACTATCTTGACCATCAAACACAGTAATCACTATCTGACCATCAAACACAGTAAAAACTATCTGACCATCAAACAAAACTCTATTCTGACCATCAAACAAAACACTATCCTGACCATCAAACAGAACACTATCCTGACCATCAAACAAAGTAAACTCTCTGACCATCAAACAAAGTAAACACTATCTGATCATGAAACACAGTAAACACTATTTGACCATCAAACACAGTAAACTCTATCTGACCATCAAACAAAACACTATCCTGACCATCAAACAAAGTAAACTCTATCTGAACATCAAACAAAGTAAACTATATCTGACCATCAAACACAGTAAACACTATCTGACCATAAAACACAGTAAACACTATCTGACCATCAAACAACACATTATCCTGACCATCAAACACAGTAAACACTATCTGACCATCAAAGACAGTAAACAATATCTGACCATCAAACACAGTAAACACTATCTGGCCATCAAACACAGTAGCACTATCTGACCATCAAACACAGTAAACACTATCTGACCATCAAACACAGTAAACACTATCCTGACCATCAAACACAGTTAACACTATCCTGACAATCAAACGCAGTAAACACTATCTGACCATAAAACACAGTAAACACTTTCTGACCATCAAACACAGTAAACACTATCTGACCATCAAACACAGTAAACACTATCTGACCATCAAACACAGTAAACACTATCTGACCATCAAACGCAGTAAACACTATCCTGACCATCAAACACAGTAAACACAATCTGACCATCAAACACAGTAAACACTATCCTGACCATCAAACACAGTTAACACTATCCTGACCATCACACACAGTAAACACTATCTGACCATCACACACAGTAAACACTATCTGACCATCAAACAAAACAATATAATTTATTACAAGAATAATCGTTGCACAATAGTAACAAAAAGCAAGGAACTTCTAAACTAACTGATCATACTATATAGATTTAACTACCTAGAAGGGTGTAAGCACTAGCTGTTGATGTTTCCTCCAAAATTTGCGTCTACGAGGTATATGAAGGGACAACCACCTTCCAGACTCTCTCACTTCCAGACTCTCTCACTTCCAGACCCTCTTCCCGTCTTCCTGTCCGTCTGTCCTTTGTATCCCCTGCAGTGTGTTTGATAGTCTCAATCAACAATATGACTGTCCAATGGTCTTCTATGGCTAGACTGATTTAGCTATCACTCCAATTTGGAACTATCCCATTTAAAATGGTATTGGCTGTCTATCCACGGGTCCCTGTATTTCTAAATGTGGCAGCCTGTCGTTAAAGTATTCGATGTCACCAACCCTTCTCCCCGTCAAATTTGACGACAGAGTGGTCAGTTCTGATACTCACCCCTGTACCATACAAAGTCTTCTACCTAACCCCTCGTGTTCTTGCCGACCTAGTGGCAAAACGGTGTTTGACCTTGGCGTGACCTGCGTTTGTCTAACGCATTCATGCAACTTTTGTTTCTTAGATTCACGAGTTCAATATCCCCTGCCATAAACGTCCATGATCCAGCTGGAACTGGCACACAATCCAGGATAGCCTGTTTCACCTTGTCATCAATGCTAAAATGCTGACCTCCCGGGAATCCCTTTAGGGGTCCAAACAGGCGGAAAACGCTTGGAACAAGGTCTGCACTGTAAGGTGGATATGACAATACCTCACAGCCGAGTTGCAGTAGATGATACATAGCGCGAGGAGCGGTATCAGATCGAACGTTATCTTGCAGGAACAGTACGCACTTGGTGATCAAACCAGTGGGTCTTATTCCGCAGACTGTTATGCACATCGCCCAAAATGCGTATGTCATGTTCACTGCTGATAGTGGTACCATGGGCTAGAACATGAATGATGATAGTGACACCACGGGCTATACCATCAACATGATGATGATAGTGGCACCACGGGCTAGACCATCAACATAATGATGATAGTGGCACCACGGGCTAGACCATCAACATAATGATGATAGTGGCACCACGGGTTAGACAACATGAATGATGATAGTGGCACACGTGCTAGACAACATGAATGATGATAGTGGCACACGTGCTAGACAACATGAATGATGATAGTGGCACACGTGCTATACAACATGAATGATGATAGTGGCACACGTGCTAGACAACATGAATGACGCCAAGTTTGTTCTAGACAACATGAATGACGCCAAGTTTGTTCTAGAAAACACTGGCCATCACTTGACCTGCAGGTGCATTTATCAGACATTTATTGGTTGGTGGTGATTGCTGGTTTTGATTCCTGATTGTAATGATGCGTTCAAGCTTCGTCACATGTAATAAAAAAAAGTCATACCCTTCCATGTCAAAACGTTTCTTCAATTCAGTGCAGACTTGAACTCTGCTCTGTCGGTCAATAGCGGAAAGCTGTCTTGGTACCCAACGGGCACTAACCTTCAGAAAATGCAAAGGTTCATGAATAATAGTGTTCATCGAACCCAGAGGAAGCCTTACAATTTCGTGACAGATTATGCGTCGATATTTCAGGATAAAGCGTTCCACAATCTGGACTTTCACAGGAATGACTGGTGGGTTGATAACCACCATGGCCGGGATCATCACGCATGGATGTACGGCCTTCTCTAAAACGTTTACACCATTCAAATGTCTTACTGCAGCTGAGTGTCTCATCACAGTATTGTGACATCAGTCTTCTGTAAATTTCTGCAGGCTTCACGCCTTCTTTCACAAGAAACTTCATCACAACACGCTGGTACATGCAAGCAGAAACAGTGTTGTCCATCATTTGTATTTATCTGTCACGTGACTGGCCCTTGGCAAGTGGACCACCTAGCAGTAACAGGACACAAGTGTCCCTAACTAATTATAGTAGGTCCAGCACGCTATAACCCATTCAGATAGAATTAGAACAAAAAGTCTCGGTTTGATTTGAACGTCCTTCGTACTTCTGTGAGTCAGTAGCTCTGTCTGTCTGTCTGTTCAGTCTACGTGTCTGTCTGTATGTCTGTCTGTCTGTCTATCAGGCCACGTCTCAAAGTTTCAACCAGTCAACATGCCGAAGGACCTATGAAAAATAGGTTTGAACAATATTTCTTTCTCACTGCCCTAATCTCTCTTTCTGCCTCACTCTCTCTCTCTCTCTCTCTCTCTCTCTCTCTGCCTCAATCTCTTTTTTTCAATCTCTCTCTGCACCAATCTCTCTACGTCTCTCTCTCCCTACCTCGTCTCTCTCTCCATTTCATACATTTCCTGTTTTTCATCAATTTTAAGAAGTAGGAGAGACAGAGAGAACGAGAGAGGTAGGAGAGAGAGACTAAGAGAGAGAGGTAGATGAGAGAGTATGAGAGAGGTAAGAGAGCGGTAGGAGAGAAAGTAAGAGAAAGGATGGAGAGAGAGTAATAGATAGGTAAAAGAGAGGTAGTAGAGAGTATACAAGTAAAAGAATGAGAGAGGTAGGAGAGAGTAAGAGAGCGGTAGGAGAGAAAGTAAGAGAAAGGATGGAGAGAGAGTAATAGATAGATAAAAGAGAGGTAGGAGAGAGTATAAAAGTAAAAGAATGAGAGAGGTAGGAGAGAGTAAAAGAGAGGTAGGAGAGCGTATGAGAGAGGCAGAAGAGAGAGGAGAGTGTATGAGCGAGACAGAAGAGAGAGTAGAGCGGCAGGACAGAGAATAAGAGAGACGCAGGAGAGAGAGGCAGCAGAAAAAAAATGAGAGAAGCAAGAGAGAAAGTAAGAGAGGCAGGAGAAAAAGTAAGAGAGAGTCAGGAGAAAGAAAATGGGAGAGGCAGTAGAGAGAATAGGAGAGATGCAGGACAGAGAGTAAAAAAGAGGCAGGATAGAGACTAGAAGCAAGAGAGAGAGAGAGAGTGTAAGATAGTGGCAGGAGAGAGAGAGAGAGAGAGGCAAGACACCCAACACAAATACAAACAAACAAACCCACCTCAGACACACCCTCCCCCCCCCCAACAGATATACCCACCCCAGACACACCATACTCAGACATACCCACCGCAGACACACCCATCCCAGACACACCTACCCCAGACACTCACCCCAGACACACCCACCTCAAAAACACTCACTCCAGAACACCCACCCAAGACACACCCACCCCAGACACACCTACCAAAGACACACCCATTGCAGACACACCCACCTCAGACACAAACACACACCCCAGACACACCCAACACAGACACACCCACCCCGGAAACACCCACCCCAGACACCCACCCCAGACACACCCACTCCAGACACACCCACTCCAGACATTCACCTCAGACACTCACCTCAGACACTCACCTCAGACACTCACCCTCAGACAGTCACCCTCAGACAGTCACCCTCAGATACCCACACCAGACACTCACCCCAGACACTCACCCCAGACACACCTACACACTCACTCCAGACACTCACCACACACATACACCCCAGACACACCCACCCCAGACACCCCAGACACTCACCCTAGACACACCCACATACTCACACCCACTCCAGACACACCCATCTCAGAAACACCCACTCCAGACACACCCATCTCAGACACACCAACCTCAGACACACTAACTCCAGACACATCCACCCCAGACACACCAACTCCAGACACACTCACCGCAGACACACCAACCGCAGACACATCCACCCCAGACACACTCACCCCAGACACACCCACTCCAGACACACTAACTCCAGACACACCCACCCCATATACATCAACCCCAGACACACCCACTCCAGACACACCCACCCCAGACACACCCACTCCAGACACACCCACTCCAGACACACCCACTCCAGACACACCAACTCCAGACAAACCAACCCCAGACACACCCACCTCAGACACACCCACCCCAGACACACTCACCCCGACACACTCACCCCAGACACACACACCCCAGACACACCCACTCCAGACACGCCCACTCCAGACACACCAACTCCAGACAAACCAACCCCAGACACACCCACCCCAGACACACTCACCCCGACACACTCACCTCAGACACACCCACCCAGACACACCCACTTCAGACACACCCACCCCAGATACACCCACCCCAGACACACCCACCCCAGACACACCCACCTCAGACACACCAACTCCAGACACACTCATCCCGGACCCACCCACCCCAGACACACCCATCACAGACAAACCAACCCTAGACACACCCACTGCAGACACACCCACCCCAGACACACCCACCCCAGACACACCCACCTCATACACACCCACCTCAGACACACCAACTTCAGACACACTCATCCCGGACCCACCCACATCAGACACACCCACCTCAGACACACCTACTAAGACACACCCACCCCAAACACACCCATCCAGACCCACCCACCCCAGACACACCCACCTCAGACACACCCACTCCAGACACAGACTCCTGATCCACACCTACTCATCATGTACACTTGCTGTTTGAACTGACAGACAGAGAACCTCGATGAGCCGGCTGGAGCGGTTGACGGCAGGAAACGAGGACTCATCCACAGCCAGCCCCGGACCTCAGGCTCCGACAACATGATCAGCTGTGGCGAGCAGTCGCTGCCTCGCGAGTCTCACTCAGACACCCTGGGCTCGGCTAGTGCCGAGAAACAAGACAAGCAGGGCCAGGGTAAAGATCACGAGATTAGCAACCAAAGAGACAAGGATGTGCCACCCAAACAACGAGGCCGAGAGCGAGAGAGGAGTAAGAGAAAACGGGATCGCGATCAAAGAAGCTACAGTGGGAAGAAGTTGCTGAAAAACGCAGTCGGAGACGTGAAGAAAGCCGACCTTGACCCCTCAGCCATGGACATGAAGAGTGCCGACCTTGACCCCTCAGTCAGGGACACCAGAAATGACGCACAAGCACGACGCCTGGCATCAGCCTACATTAACATGTATCAGTCAGCAAAACTGGCGCCAGACGGACACCCACATGATGACGACAGCAGGGCTAAGGGGATTTCGCATAGAACAGACGATTCTGGAGACGTTAGTGGAACATGCACGAAATCTTCATGTGGTCTGGAGCAGCAAACAGTGACTTTAGCTAACGTCTCACCTAGAGAGAACAGCCAGCAGGCAGACATGCCCCTAACAGGACCTGATATATTTAATTTAGCGAGAGAATTCGACAGACATATCCAAGATGGCCAAGACAGTGATTCTGTGAAGTCGTTTGCTAGTCGATATGGAAAGCGTACTTCTTTGCACAGACAAATGAAATCAACTTCCTGCAAATTTGCAGACATGTCATCCCCAACAGCATCAGGAGAAGTCACTGAAAACAACTGTATGGTAGGAGAATCTGCTAACGACGTTGGTGAGGATCAAAAGTCTACAGATCTACACGGGAATAGCAGACCAGAGGGGAGTCATCTCTTGCCAGAAAACGTGCCTTCCCCAGACACTGTGTTGAGAGACGGCCATGAACGGAACCATTTCATCAACTCTGTAATCCGCTTAAGCTCTGATGTTGAAGTGATTGAGCAAACAGAAGCAGACCTGACCGGCAGGACTGCCCCATTCACACGTCACGACCATCCTTCTTCACGCGTTTTTAGCATCCACAATGAATCCTTCAATCATCCACCCAAACATCCAATGGAGAAGACGCTTGACACTCTGACACAGGGCAACGCATCGCAGGACACAATCACCTGCAAGGTGCACGCGCAGAGCTTTCACAATGTTTTGGATACTTGCGTTCCTGATGAAGGTATTACATCAGTTCAACCAACTTGTGCAAACGCGCCTAATATACAGAATAAAGGATACACAAAAACAGACACACGCAATACGCAGGATATCCCCAACACTGATCCCATAAATGTACGTTTGGATGTTGGGCCTGACTACAAGCAAGGTGGCCAAGCTGATGTGAGTATCACTAAAGAGATGGAGGATAGCACATACATCAAAATATTGGTACAAGATAAACACTTAGAACATGTTCAACAAGAACAGAGAAACTGTGCCAACCTAAACATCCCAGAACAATGTCAGGTCTCAGTTGTTCAGGATGTCAGACAGCGACCATTTGTAAATGATGAAATGTGTAACTTGAAGGCAAAGAAACATCCGTCTAGCGATCTGCAAGACAGATCCAACAGACACGACCCAGTCAGAGCTAACAGACAAGAGCCAGACATATCCAACAGACAAGAACCAGGCACAGTCAGCAGACAAGAGATAGGCACACCCAACAGACAAGAACCAGGCACATCCAACAGACAAGAACTAGGCACATCCAACAGACAAGAACCAAGCACATCCAACAGACAAGAGCCAGGCAGAGCCAGCAGACAAGAGCCAGACAGAGCCAACATACAAATTGGAGATAATGTAGGCCTAGTTTCAGCTGAAGAGACAGTTGATCTGCCCGTACTTAAATTGCCAATGGTGTTGGACGAACGTGGCAATCTGCTAGAGACGATCAAACAAGCAATCCTGCACAAGGCCCCAGTATGGACAGAAGGTCTGCTTGACCCAATGGATATCATGTTAGTTCGCCTACAAAACCCAGGTGTGTCAGACTGTGCAAGCCCAACACATGCTCAGCGCTGGGTATTGGTTGGCGAGCCGGGAAGGTCATTCTCACCACCAGACGGTCTGCCAATGGGACCAGAGATGCGTCAGCTATTGGTCCCAGACGACTCGGCTTCCAGTCCGTTGTCACTTGAATATGATATACAAGTAAAGGAGTTAGAACGTTTCCCAGAAAATACCAGAACAAAAGATTTGAGACCAAGAGATCCAGTACATCCAAACAGTGGACACATCTCTGATTTGAGACCAAGATATCCAGTACATCCAGGACATCCACACAGCGGACACATTTCTCAACTGACCGGATTACCTCGTCTGAATCAACTGGCGGGGGCAAATGATTTCTTGACAAAGGAAAGGTCAAAAACACATCTTTCAGAAAGTACTGAACAAGAAGAGAGACACCATTTGGCTTTAGGAGAGAAGATAGAGAGACAAGATTTGGCGTTAGGAGAGGAGATAGAGAGATACGATTTGGAGGTAGGAAAGGAGATAGAGAGACAAGATTTTGAGGTAGGAGAGGAGATAGAGAGACAAGATTTGGAGGTAGGAGAGGAGATAGAGAGACACGATTTGGAGGTAGGCGAGGAGATAGAGAGACAAGATTTGGAGGTAGGAGAGGAGATAGAGAGACAAGATTTGGAGGTAGGAGAGGAGATAGACAGACAAGATTTGGAGGTAAGAGAGGAAATAGAGAAACACGATTTGGAAGTAGGAGAGGAGATAGAGAGACACGATTTGGAGGTAGGCGAGGAGATAGAGAGACACGATTTGGAGGTAGATGAAGAGATAGAGAGACAAGATTTGGAGGTAGGAGAGGAGATACAGAGACAAGATTTGGAGGTAGATGAGGAGATACAGAGACAAAATTTGGAGGTAGATGAAGAGATAGAGAGACAAGATTTGGAGGTAGATGAGGAGATAGAGAGACACGATGTGGAGGTAGATGAAGAGATAGAGAGACAAGATTTGGAGATAAATGAGGAGATAGAGAGACAAGAATTGGAGATAGATGAGGAGATAGAGAAACAAGATTTAGAGGTAGGTGAGGAGATAGAGAGACAAGATTTGGAGGTAGATGAAGAAAGGGATAAACAAGATTTAGAGGTAGGTGAGGAGATAGAGAGACAAGATTTGGAGGTAGGAGAGGAGATAGACAGACACGATTTGGAGGTTGGCGAGGAGATAGAGAGACAAGATTTGGAGGTAGGCGAGGAGATAGAGAGACAAGATTTGGAGGTAGGAGAGGAGATAGAGAGACAAGATTTTGAGTTAGGAGAGGACATAGACAGACAAGATTTGGAGGTAGGAGAGGAAATAGAGAAACACGATTTAGAAGTAGGAGAGGAGACAGAGAGACACGATTTGGAGGTAGGCGAGGAGATAGAGAGACAAGATTTGGAGGTAGATGAAGAGATAGAGAGACAAGATTTGGAGGTAGAAGAGGAGATACAGAGACAAGATTTGGAGGTAGATGAGGAGATAGAGAGACAAGATTTGGAGATAAATGAGGAGATAGAGAGACAAGATTTAGAGGTAGATGAGAAGATAGAGAGACAAGATTTGGAGGTAGATGAAGAAAGGGATAAACAAGATTTGGAGGTAGGTGAGGAGATAGAGAGACAAGATTTGGAGGTAGATGAGGAGATAGAGAGACAAGATTTGGAGGTAGGAGAGGAGATAGACAGACACGATTTGGAGGTAGGCGAGGAGATAGAGAGACAAGATTTGGAGGTAGGAGAGGAGATAGAGAGACAAGATTTGGAGGTAGGAGAGGAGATAGACAGACAAGATTTGGAGGTAAGAGAGGAAATAGAGAAACACGATTTGGAAGTAGGAGAGGAGATAGAGAGACACGATTTGGAGGTAGGCGAGGAGATAGAGAGACAAGATTTGGAGGTAGGAGAGGAGATACAGAGACAAGATTTGGAGGTAAGAGAGGAAATAGAGAAACACGATTTGGAAGTAGGAGAGGAGATAGAGAGACACGATTTGGAGGTAGGCGAGGAGATAGAGAGACAAGATTTGGAGGTAGGAGAGGAGATACAGAGACAAGATTTGGAGGCAGATGAAGAGATAGAGAGACAAGATTTGGCGGTCGGAGAGGAGATACAGAGACAAGATTTGGAGGTAGATGAGGAGATAGAGAGACAAGATTTTGAGATAAATGAGGAGATAGAGAGACAAGAATTGGAGATAGATGAGGAGATAGAGAGACACGATTTGGAGGTAGATGAGAAGATAGAGAGACAAGATTTGGAGGTAGATGAAGAAAGGGATAAACAAGATTTGGAGGTTGGTGAGGAGATAGAGAGACAAGATTTAGAGGTAGATGAGAAGATAGAGAGACACGATTTGGAGGTAGATGAAGAAAGGGATAAACAAGATTTGGAGGTAGGTGAGGAGATAGAGAGACAAGATTTGGAGGTAGATGAGGAGATAGAGAGACAAGATTTGGCGGTCGGAGAGGAGATACAGAGACAAGATTTGGAGGTAGATGAGGAGATAGAGAGACAAGATTTGGAGATAGATGAGGAGATAGAGAGACACGATTTGGAGGTAGATGAGAAGATAGAGAGACACGATTTGGAGGTAGATGAAGAAAGGGATAAACAAGATTTGGAGGTAGGCGAGGAGATAGAGAGACAAGATTTGGAGGTAGGCGAGGAGATAGAGAGACAAGATTTGGAGGTAGTTGAAGAGATAGAGAGACAAGATTTGGAGGTAGATGAAGAGATAGAGAGACAAGATTTGGAGGTAGATGAAGAAGGGGAGAAACAAGATTTGGAGGCAGATGAGGAGATAGAAGATTTGGAAGTAGATGAGGAGATAGAAGATTTGGAGGTAGATGAGGAGATAGAAAATTTTGAGGTAGATGAAGAGATAGACAGACACGTTTTGGAGGAAAATAATGAGATAGAGAGACAAGATTTGGAGGTAGATGAGATAGAGAGACAAGATTTGGAGGTAGATGAAGAGATAGAGAGACAAGATTTGGAGGTAGATGAAGAGATAGAGAGACACGATTTGAAGGTAGATGAAGACGGGGAGGAACAAGATTTGGAGGTAGATGAGGAGATAGAGAGACAAGATTTGGAGGTAGGTGAGGAAGGGGAGAAACAATATTTGGAGGTAGGTGAAGAGATAGAGAGACAAGATTTGGAGGTAGGTGAGGAGATAGCGAGACAAGATTTGGAGGTAGGTGAGGAGATAGAGAGACAAGATTTGGAGGTAGGAGAGGAGATAGAGAGACAAGATTTGGAGGTAGGCGAGGAGATAGAGAGACACGATTTGGAGGTAGATGAAGAGATAGAGAGACAAGATTTGGAGGTAGATGAAGAGATAGAGAGACAAGATTTGGAGGTAGATGAAGAAGGGGAGAAACAGCATTTGGAGGTAGATGAGGAGATAGAGAGACAAGATTTGGAGGTAGTTGAAGAGATAGAGAGACAAGATTTGGAGGTAGGCGAGGAGATAGAGAGACACGATTTGGAGGTAGATGAAGAGATAGAGAGACAAGATTTGGAGGTAGATGAAGAGATAGAGAGACAAGATTTGGAGGTAGATGAAGAAGGGGAGAAACAGCATTTGGAGGTAGATGAGGAGATAGAGAGACAAGATTTGGAGGTAGTTGAAGAGATAGAGAGACAAGATTTGGAGGTAGATGACGAAGGGGAGAAACAAGATTTGGAGGTAGATGAGGAGATAGAAGATTTGGAGGTAGATGATGAGATAGAAAATTTTGAGGTAGATGAAGAGATAGACAGACACGTTTTGGAGGTAAATGATGAGATAGAGAGACAAGATTTGGAGGTAGATGAGATAGAGAGACAAGATTTGGAGGTAGATGAAGAGATAGAGAGACAAGATTTGGAGGTAGATGAAGAGATAGAGAGACAAGATTTGGAGGTAGATGAAGAGATAGAGACACACGATTTGAAGGTAGATGAAGACGGGGAGGAACAAGATTTGGAGGTAGATGAGGAGATAGAGAGACAAGATTTGGAGGTAGGTGAGGAAGGGGAGAAACAATATTTGGAGGTAGGTGAGGAGATAGCGAGACAAGATTTGGAGGTAGGTGAGGAGATAGAGAGACAAGATTTGGAGGTAGGTGATGAGATAGAGAGACAAGATTTTGAGGTAGGTGAGGAGATAGCGAGACAAGATTTGGAGGTAGGTGAGGAGATAGAGAGACAAGATTTGGAGGTAGGTGAGGAGATAGAGAGACAAGATTTGGAGGTAGATGAGGAAGGGGAGAAACAATATTTGGAGGTAGGTGAAGAGATAGAGAGACAAGATTTGGAGGTAGGTGAGGAGATAGAGAGACAAGATTTGGAGGTATGTGAGGAGATAGAGAGACACGATTTAGAGGTAGATGAAGAGATAGAGAGACAAGATTTGGAGGTAGGTGAGGAGATAGAGAGACAAGATTTGGAGGTAGGTGAGGAGATAGAGAGACACGATTTGGAGGTAGGTGAGGGGATAGAGAGACACGATTTGGAGGTAGGCGAAGGAGATAAACACAATTTGGAGGTAGATGAAGAAGAGGAGACACAATTTTTGGAGGTAGATGAGAAGATAGAGAGACAAGATTTGGAGGTAGAGGAGGAGGTAGAGAGACACGATTTGGAGATAGAGGAGGAGGTAGAGAAACAAGATTTGGAGGTTGAGGAGGAGGTAGAGAGACAAGATTTGGAGGTAGATGAGGAGATAGATAGACAAGATTTGGAGGTAGTAGAGGAGATAGAGAGACAAGATTTCGAGGTAGATGAAGAGATAGAGAGACAAGATTTGGAGATAGATGAAAAGATAGAGAGACAAGATTTGGAGGTAGATGAAGAGATAGACAGACACGATTTGGCAGTAGATGAAGAGATAGAGAGACAAGATTTGGAGGTAGATGAAGAGATAGAGAGACAAGATTTGGAGGTAGATGAAGAGATAGACCGACACGATTTGGAAGTAGATGAAGAGGTAGAGAGACAAGATTTGGAGGTAGGTGAAGAAGGAGAGACACACACTTTGGAGGTAGATGAAGAGATAGAGAGACAAGATTTGGAAGTAGATGAAGAGGTAGAGAGACAAGATTTCGAGGTAGATGAAGAGATAGAGAGACACGATTTGGAGGTAGGTGAGGAGATAGAGAGACACGATTTGGAGGTAGATAAGGAGATAGAGAGACACGATTTGGAGGTAGATGAAGAGATAGAGAGACAAGATTTGGAGGTAGATAAGGAGATAGAGAGACAGGATTTCGAGGTAGATGAAGAGATAGAGAGACAAGATTTGGAGGTAGATGAAGAGATAGACAGACACGATTTGGAAGTAGATGAAGCGGTAGAGAGACAAGATGTGGAGGTAGATGAAGAGATAGAGAGACACGATTTGGAGGTAGGTGAGGAGATAGAGAGACACGATTTGGAGGTAGGTGAGGAGATAGAGAGAAACGATTTGGAGGTAGGTGAGGAGATAGAGAGACACAATTTAGAGGTAGATGAAGAGAGAGAGAGACACGATTTGGAGGTAGGTGAGGAGATAGAGAGACACGATTTGGAGGTAGGTGAGGAGATAGAGAGACACGATTTGGAGGTAGGTGAGGAGATAGAGAGACAAGATTTGGAGGTAGGTGAGGAGATAGAGAGCCACAATTTAGAGGAAGATGAAGAGATAGAGAGACAAGATTTGGAGGTAGGAGAGGAGATAGAAAAACACGATTTGGAGGTAGATGAAAAGAGAGAGAGACAAAATTTGGAGGTAGTGTTTAACGATATGTTAGGAACAATAGAAGAACTACAGTTAGATAAGCTACATGGACTATCTGATAAAACATTAATGAAATTAGATGAGCTACAAGACGCAAAAGAACTAGTAGATGAACTACAAAGCACAGGACATTTAGAATTAGTTTGCCAACCAGACACAAGAGAACTAGAGTTAGATGAACTACTAGAGACATATGAACTGATGTTAGATAGACTCTCAGACACACAAGAACTAGAAATAGATGAACAGCCAATTACACACGAACTATCAGTAGAAGAACTGACGAACATGAAAGAACGGATCTTTGAGAAACTACTAGACACAGAAGAACTAGAGTTAGAGGAACTACATAAACTACAAGACGCTGACACATTGGCAATCGGAGAACTACTAAATTCCAAACAACCAAAATTCGGCAAATTGGATGAACTGTCAGGCACGAAGACATTAGATGAACTGTCAGGCACGAAGACATTAGATGAACTGTCAGGCACGAAGACATTAGAATTAGATAAACTGCTAGATACAAACAAACTGGTAATAGATGAACTACCAGACATGCAAGAATTGATAATAGATGAACTTTCGGAGATAACAGAACTAGTGTTTGATGAACTACATAAACTACAAGAAGCAAAAGGACGGCTTATCAATGAAATAAAAGAACTGCCATACAGAAAGGATATCGGTTTAGATGAACTAACAGACACAGCTGAACTAGGCACAGATGAACTAAATGAACTGATGAAGACACAAGAACTGGTGTTAGATGAACTCCCAGAGTCAAAAGAATTAGAGTTCGATGAACTGCATGAACTAACAGACCCACCGAAACTAGATTTCCATGACCTAACGGACTCCAGAGACATTCCAGTGAAACAACAACTGAAGTTACATGACAAGCACGAACTACCAGAAACAAAAGAACTGGCGATAGATGAACTATACGAACTACCAGAAACAAAAGAACTGGCGATAGATGAACTAAACGAACTACCAGAAACAAAAGAACTGGCGATTGATGAACTAAACGAACTACCAGAAACAAAAGAACTGGCGATAGATGAACTAAAAGAACTACCAGAAACAAAAGAACTGGCGATTGATGAACTAAACGAACTACCAGAAACAAAAGAACTGGCGTTAGATGAACTAAACGAACTACCAGACACAAAAGAACTGGCAATAGATGAACTAAACAAACTACCAGAAACAAACAGACTGTCGTTAGATGAACTAAACGAACTACCAGACACAAAAGAACTGGCGTTAAATGAACTAAACGAACTACCAGACACAAAAGAACTGGCGTTAGATGAACTAAACGAACTGCCAGACACAAAAGAACTGGCGTTAGATGAACTAATCGAACTACAAGACACAAAAGAACTAGCGTTAGAGGAACTAGCAAATTCAGAAAAACTAGAGCTATATGAATTACAACAGCTGCTGGAAGAAAAAGAACTGCATTTAGATGAACGAAGTGAACTACCAGTCACACAAGAACTAAAGTCAAATCAGTTTCTAGACACAACAGAACTAAATGTAGATGAACTACTAAAAACAAAAGTAGTGGTATTAAACGAAAGCTATGAACTATCAGATAGAAGAATACTAGAGTTTTGTCATCTAAACCATCTATCAGGAACACAGATACTAGAATTAGAGGATCTACACGAACTACTAGATACTAGAGAACTAGAAACAGAGGAACTTCAGGAACTATCAGACTTTAGAGTAGAGGAACTACATGAACTATCAGAAACTAGAGAACTAGAAGTCGAGGAACCACACGAACTACCAAAAACTAGAGAACTAAAAGTTGAGAAACTACATGAACTATCAGAAATTAGAGAACTAGAAGTTGAGGAACTACCGGAACTACCAGATACTATAGAAGTAGAGGCTGAGGAACTACTGGAACTACCAGATACTAGAGTACTAGAAGTTCATGAACTACATGAACTACTAGATAATAGAGAAGTAGAAGTTGGGGAACTACAAGAACTACCGGATACTAGAGAACTAAAAGATGATGAACTACAGGAACTATCAGATACTAGAGAACTAGAGGTTGAGGAGCTACAAGAGCTGTCAGAAACTAGAGAGCTAGAAGTTGATGAACTACAGGAAGTAACAGATACTAGAAATCTAGAAGTAGAGGAATTAGACGAACTAATAGATACTAGAGAACTAGAAATTGATGAATTACAGGAACTACCAGATACTAGAAAACTAGATGTTGAGGAACTACCAGATACTAAAGAACTAGAAGTTGATGAACTACAGGAACTACTAGATAGTAGAGAACTAGAAGTTGAGAAACTACAGGAACTATCAGATATTAGAGAACTAGAGGTTGAGGAGCTACAAGAGCTACTGGATATTAGAGAACTTGAAGTTGATGAACTACATGAACTACTAGATAGTAGAGAACTAGAAGTTGATGAACTACAAGAACTTTCAGATACTAGAGAACTAGAAGTTGAGGAACTACATGAACTATCAGATACTAGAGAACTAGAGGTTGAGGAGCTACAAGAGCTACTGGATATTAGAGAACTAGAAGTTGATGAACTACAAGAACTACTAGATATTAGAGAACTAGAAGTTGATGAACTACAGAAACTAGCAGATGCTAGAGAACTAGAAGTTCGGGTACTACAGGAACTAGCAGATACTAGAGAACTAAAAATTGAAAAACTACAAGAACTACCAGATACTAGAGACTTAGAAGTTGAGGAACTACAGGAACTACCAGATACTATTGAACTAGAAGTTGAGGAACTACATGAGCTGTCAGAAACTAGAGAGCTAGAAGTTGATGAACTACAGGAAGCAACATATACTAGAGATCTTGAAGTAGAGGAACTAGACGAACTAATAGATACTAGACAACTAGAAATTGATGAATTACAGGAACTACCAGATACTAGAGAACTAGATGTTGAGGAACTACCAGTTACTAGAGAACTAGAAGTTGATGAACTACATGAACTACTAGATAGTAGAGAACTAGAAGTTGATGAACTACAGGAACTATCAGATAGTAGAGAACTAGAAGTTCAGGAACTACAGGAACTAACAGATACTAGAGAACTAGAAGTTGAAGAACTACAAGAACTACTAGATACTAGAGAACTAGAAGTTCAGGAACTATCAGAAACTAGAGAACTAGAAGTTGAGGAATTACATAAATTACCAGATACTAGAGAACTAGAAGTTGATGAACTACATGAACAATCAGATATTAACGAACTACAGTTGTATTTTGAACGTCTAGATGATGACATGATTAATCAGGAACTATTGTTGGCCAGACAGAAGCTGGTCAGAGAAGTGGTTCAGCAACTTGATGATAGTCTGGCAGTGTTTGGGGCACAGCTGGAAGCCAATGTATCCGAGGATCATGATGATAGTCTGGCAGATGAAGACAATGTCAAGGTCGATGTGTTGCCAAGTATAAACGGACGCCGACAATGGGTTGGCCAATCAACAGATGTCGTAAACGATAACATGCTACTACAGAGAAGGTCAGACGTGCGTCACACGGAGAAGGGCCCTGATAGATGGATTGAAACAGAAAAAGTAGATAAAGACCAACTAGAGGAAGATTTCAGGAAAGGTATACACGAACTACTTGACAAGGAAATGCGGGAGGCACACTTAATCCCAGAAATAAAAGAGATGGTGGCAGAGACAGAGAGGTTGGCAGAGACAGAGAGGGCGGTCGAGACAGAGAGGTTCGCAGAGACAGCGAGGTTGGCAGAGACAGAGAGGGCGGTCGAGACAGAGAGGGTGGCCGAAACAGAGATAGTGGTCGAGACAGAGAGAGTGGCAGAGACAGAGAGGGCGGTCGAGACAGAGAGGGTGGCAGAGAGAGAGAGGATGGCAGAGACAGAGAGGGTGGCAGAGACAGAGAGGGTGGCAGAGACAGAGAGGGTGGCAGAGACAGAGAGGGTGGCAGAGACAGAGAGGGTGGCAGAGACAGAAAGAACGCGAGACAGAGTCACAGGAAGGATGGAGGAAAGCACAATCACAGAAGAGCTGATACAAACACACGATCGATTGGCATATACAGACACAGGAGCACGGGATAGCGCGTTTTGTGTTTCTGGGCTTAAGAGATTGTCAAGTACCAATATAGACAGATTGTCAGATGTCAACGGGATTGACATATTGTCAGATGTCAACGGGATTGACAGATTGTCAGATGTCAACGGGATTGACAGATTGTCAGATGTCAATGGGATTGACAGATTGTCAGATGTTAAAGGGATTGAAAGATTGTCAGATGTCCACGGGATTGACAGATTGTCAGATGTCCACGGGATTGACAGATTGTCTGGTGTTGAAGAGATGGACATGGTGTTACGTGTACAAGAAGCGATTGTAGAAGTGGTGCAGCAGACTTCTGCTGTGAACCAGCTGCAATTAGACAAAGAGTTGGCTCCTGCAGATGTTGGCAGATTTCAATGGCAGAGACCAGATGTATCCACTGCAGATTACACGCACGACCTCCTGAGTGGCTCTCCCCTGCAGGAAAGCACTGGTGGCCAGGATATAATTGGACAGACAGACTCTGTCGGATGGTACCACCTAATTAAGGACGATGCGAGGAAGCTAGAATTTGAAGACGGAATGGCAGTGTCGCTAGACGATGTGGTTGATATTTGTAAGGTTCTCAAGACCATGGAACAGGATGATGATAGTGAGTTTGTCATCCACACCTGTTCAGGGGTGCTAACCAACACGAGAGCAGAAAACAGTGACACCGATTGCAATGAAGTCTCCAACATGGAAGCTAATGTCCGAGAGGTCCACCCCTACAGGCCAGCTCATAAAGTCAAGACAGAGTTCTCCCACACAGAAGACACACGGGGGACAGAAGATGATAGTGGTAGTATTCACAGTGAGGCAAAGCTGTTTGGAGACGACCGAGGCGACGTGATGGATCACCAAGCTGTTTGTGGAAGACTCTTTGAGCAATCTAATCTCACTATCTCTGTCGGACACACACTACAGGAACCAGACTCTGATGTTGGACATACGCGGTCTGTGATAGACTCTGATGTTGGAGACACACGGTCTGTGATAGACTCTGATATTGGACACACACGGTCTGTGATAGACTCTGATGTTGGACACACACGGTCTGTGATAGACTCTGATGTTGGACACACACGGTCTGTGATAGACTCTGATATTGGACATACACGGTCTGTGATAGACTCTGATGTTGGACATACACGGTCTGTGATAGACTCTGATGCCAAGAACATTGAAGCAGTCACTTTACCTACAGCACTGACTGATAGCAGACCAAAGGAAAGCGTGGATCCGACAACGACTAACCCAACCAGGGTAGACGCCCTAGCACAAGACATGCCAGCCACCATCCAGGGGCAAATAAATGCTGTTCACGTTGAAGACCAATATGTGACAGAAAGGCAATCCCAGCTTAATGCTGATATGGCGGTCCTTACTGTAACCTCTCCAGTCATGTCATGCCTGAGGGGACCGTATCCACTCCCCATCGGAGATGGTGGTGAGATCAGAGGCAAAGGACAGGAGGTTAAAGTTCATGTGATAGATACTTTGCAATTGGCCACCAGAACGGAAGACAGAACTGTCGTGGAAGCTACCAATACGTTCTCAGGTCCTGTGACGGAAACAAAAGCAGTTTTAAACAACAGATGTCTGGTAAGCAAGGACGCAATGCCTGACAAGATGCGTACAGACCTTTATGGGCCTTCTGTCACTAGGACAATTAAGGCCTGGCCTCAGACAGAACAGAAACTCATAGTGCAAACCAGGAGCTATGCCGAAACACGTGATCAGAGGACGACCTTGGATGATCAACATGTCACTAAACGTCAGGACCTTCGAGCAGCATTCAGTAGTCCCATTGTCCAGTCGGAGGTCAGGAGAATCAAGATTGTGGATGTGGATGTGTTCCCTACCAGCGAGCCATCCATTTACCAGCCAGGTGAGAGAACATTGTAAGGTCGTTAGGCTCATCTAGGTGAGAGAACATTGTAAGGTCGTTAGGCTCATCTAGGTGAGAGAACATTGTAAGGTCGTTAGGCTCATCTAGGTGAGAGAACATTGTAAGGTAGTTAGGCTCATCTGTATGTAATAGTTTAGGATACATCATCTGTAGCTCTTCTTAAACTTAGGCTCATCTCTAAACAACAGGCTAACTTGGGCTAGTCTATAAAGAACAGGCTAACTTAGGCTCTTCTCTAGACAACAGGCTAACTTAGGCTAGCCTATAAAGAACAGACTAACTTAGGCTCATCTCTAGACAACAGGCTAACTTAGGCTCATCTCTAGACAACAGGCTAACTTAGGCTCATCTCTAGACAACAAGCTAACTTAGGCTCATCTCTAAACAACAGGCTAACTTAGGCTCATCTCTAGACAACAGGCTAACTAAGGACTAAGGCTCATCTCTAGAGAACAGGCTAACAGACACCTCTTGGAGACAACTTAGTATTTGTACACGTATTTGTTTTGGGCCGACTACCACCACGACTACCACCACCACCACCACAACTACTACCACGACTACCACAAGTACCACCACGCCTACCACAACTACCACCAAGACTACCACCACAACTACCGACAAGACCACCATCACAACTACCAACAAGACCACCACTACCACCACAACTACTACAACGACTACCACAAGCACCACCACGCCTACTACAACGACTACCACAAGTACCACCATGCCTACCACAACTACCACAAAGACTACCACCACAACTACCACGAAGACTACCACCACAACTACCACAACAACTACCACCAACACGACCACCACCACCAAGACCACCACCACAACTACCACCAAGACTACCGCCACAACTACCACAACAACAAGCACCAACACGACCACCACCACAAAGACCACCACCACAACTACCACCAAGACTACCACAACAACTACCACCAACACGACCACCACCACAAAGACCACAACTACCACCAACACGACCACCACCACCAAGACCACCACCACAACTACCACCAAGACCACCACCACCAAGACCACCACCACCAAGACCACCAACACAACTACCACCTTGACCACCACCACCAAGACCACAACTGCCACCTTGACCACCACCACCAAGACCACTAAGACCACCACCACAACTACCACCTTGACCACCACCACCAAGACCACCACAACCACCACCAAGACCACCAACACAACTACCACCTTGACAACCATCACCAAGACCACAACTACCACCTTGACCACCACCACCAAGACCACCAAGACCACCACCACAACTACCACCTTGACCACCACCACCAAGACCACCACAACCACCACCAAGACCACCAACACAACTACCACCTTGACAACCACCACCAAGACCACAACTACCACCTTGACCACCACCACCAAGACCACCAAGACCACCACCACAACTACCACTTTGACCACCACCACCAAGATCACCACAACCACCACCAAGACTACCACCACAACTACTACCACCACAACCACCACCAAGACCACCACCACGACAACTACCACCACAACTACCACCACCACAACCACCACCAAGACCACCACCACAACTACCACCAAGACCACCACCACGACAACTACCACCACAACTACCACCACCACAACCACCACCAAGACCACCACCAAGACCACCACCAAGACCACCACCACAACCACCACCAAGACCACCACCAAGACCACCACCACAACTACCACCAAGACCACTACCACCAAGACCACCACAAAGACCCCCACCACCAAGACCACCACCACAACTACCACCAAGACCACCACCAAGACCACCAAGACCACCACCAAGACCACCACCAAGACCACCAAAACAACCACCACCAAGATTACCACCAAAACTACCACCAAGACCACCACCACAACTACCACCAAGACCACCACCACAACTACCACCACAACTACCACCAAGACCACCACCAACCAAGACCACCACCAAGACCACCACCACCAAGACAACCACCACAACTACCACCAAGACCACCACCACAACTACCACCACAACTACCACAAAGACTACCACCACGACCACAACCACAACTACCACCACAACTACCACAAAGACCACCACAAAGACAATCACCACAACTACCACCATGACCACCACCAAGACTACCACCACAACTACCACCAAGACTACCATCACAACTACCACCAAGACTACCACCACAACTACCACCAAGACTACCACCAAGACTACCACCACAACTACAACCACAACTACCACCACAACTACCACCAAGACTACCACCAAGACCACCACCACAACTGCCACAAAGACCACAGCTACCACCATGACCCCCACCACAGCTACCACCACCATGACCCTCACCACAGCTACCACCACCAAAACCACCACCACAGCTACCACCATGACCCCCACCACAGCTACCACCACCATGACCCCCACCACAGCTACCACCACCAAGACCCCCACCACAGCTACCACCACCAAGACCCCCACCACAACTACTACCACAACTACCACCAAGACCACCACCACAACTACCACCAAGACTACCACCACAACTACCACCACGACCACCACCAAGACTACAACCACAACTACCACCACGACCACCACCAAGACTACCACCACAACTACCACCAAGACTACCACCACAACTACCACCAAGACCACCACCACAACTACCACCACAACTACCACAAAGATCACCACCACAACTACCACCAAGACTACCACCAAGACTACCACCACAACTACCACCAAGACTACCACCACAACTACCACCAAGACTACCACCACAACTACCACCAAGACAACAACCATAACTGCCACCACAACTACCACAAAGACCACCACCACAACTACCACCAAGACTACCACCAAGACTACCACCACAACTACCACCACAACTACTACCAAGACTACCACTACAACTACCACCAAGACTACCACCAAAACCACCACCACAACTGCCACAAAGACCACCACCAAGACCACCACCACAACTACCACCAAGACTACCACCACAACTACCACTAAGACTACCAATACAACTACCACCAAGACCACCACCACAACTACCACCAAGACTACCACCATGACCCCCACCACAACTACCACCAAGACCATCACCACAACTGCCACAAAGACCACCACCAAGACCACCACCACAACTACCACCAAGACTACCACCACAACTACCACCAAGACTACCACCACAACTACCACAAAGACCACCACCACAACTACCACTAAGACTACCACCACAACTACCACCAAGACTACCACCACAACTACCACCAAGACTACCACCACAACTACTACCACGACCACCACCAAGACTACCACCACAACTACCACCACGACTACCACCACAACTACCACCACAACTACCACCACGACCACCACCAAGACTACCACCACAACTACCACCAAGACCACAACTACCACTAAGACTACCACCACAACTACCACCACGACCACCACCAAGACTACCACCAAGACTACCACCACAACTACCACCAAGACTACCACCACAACTACCACCACCAAGACCCCCACCACAACTACCACCACAACTACCACCACAACTACCATCACAACTACCACCACAACTACCACCAAGACTACCACCACAACTACCACCACAACTACCACCACAACTACCACCAAGACCACCACTAAGACTACCACCAAGACCACCACCAAGACTACCACCAAGACCACCACCACAACTGGCACAAAGACCACCACCACAACTACCACCACAACTACCACCAAGACTACCACCAAGACTACCACCACAACTACCACCAAGCCTACCACCACAACTACCACCACAACGACCACCAAGACCACCACCACAACTGCCACAAAGACCACCACCACAACTACCACAAAGACTACCACCACAACTACCATCACGACCACCACCAAGACTACCACCACAACTACCACTAAGACCACCACTACAATTACCACAAAGACCACTACAAAGACTACCACCACAACTACCACCACGACCACCACCAAGACTACCACCACAACTACCACCAAGACTACCACCAAAACTATCACCAAGACTACCACTAAGACTACCACCACAACTACCACCACAACTACCACCACAACTACCACCAAGACTACCACCACAACTATCACCAAGACTACCACCAAGACCACCACCACAACTGCCACAAAGACCACCACCACAGCTACAAACATGACCCCAACCACAGCTAGCACCACCAAGACCACACCAACAACTACCACCATGACCCCCACCACAGCTACCACCACCAAGACCACCACCACAGCTACCACCATGACCCCTACCACAGCTACCACCACCAAGACCACCACCACAGCTACCACCATGACCCCCACCACAGATACCACCACCAAGACCCCCACAAGCTACCACCACCAAGACCCCCACCACAACTACTACCACAACTACCACCAATACCACCACCACAACTACCACCAAGACTACCACCACAACTACCACCATGACCACCACCAAGACTACCACCATAACTACCACCACGACCACCACCAATACTACCACCACAACTACCACCACAACCACCACCACAACTACCACTACAACTACCACCACGACCACCACCAAGACTACCACCACAACTTCCACCAAGACTACCACCACAACTACCACCACAACTACCACCACAACTACCACCAAGACTACCACCACAACTACCACCAAGAATACCACCACAACTACCACCACCAAGACCCCCACCACAACTACCACCACAACTACCACTAAGACTACCACCACAACTACCACCACAACTACCACCACAACTACCATCACAAGTACCACCACAACTACCACCAAGACTACCACCACAACTACCACCAAGACAACCACCACAAGTACCACCACAACTACCACCAAGACCACCACTAAGACTACCACCACAACTACCACCAAGACCACCACCACACCTGGCACAAAGACCACCACCCCAACTACCACAAAGACCACCACCACAACTATCACCACAACTACCACCAAGAATACCACCAAGACTACCACCACAACTACCACCAAGCCTACCACCACAACTACCACCACAACGACCACCAAGACCACCACCACAACTACCACCACGACCACCACCAAGACTACCACCACAACTACCACTAAGACCACCACCACAACTACCACAAAGACCACCACAAAGACTACCACCACAACTACCACCACGACCAACAACAAGACTACCACCACAACTACCACCAAGACTACCACCACAACTACCACCAAGACTACCACCACAACTATCACCAAAACTACCACCAAGACTACCACCACAACTACCACTAAGACCACCACCACAACTGCCACAAAGACCACCACCACAGCTACCACCATGACCCCCACCACAGCTACTACCACCAAGACCACACCAACAGCTACCACCACCAAGACCACCACCACAGCTACTACCATGACCCCCACCACAGCTACCCCCACCAAGACCACCACCACAGCTACCACCATGACCCCCACCACAGATACCACCACCAAGACCCCTACCACAGCTACCACCACCAAGACCCCCACCACAACTACTACCACAACTACCACCAAGACCACCACCACAACTACCACCAAGACTACCACCACAACTACCACCATGACCACCACCAAGACTACCACCACAACTACCACCACGACCACCACTAAGACTACCACCACAACTACCACCAAGACTACCACTACAACTACCACCAAGACTACCACCAAAACCACCACCACAACTGCCACAAAGATCACCACCAAGACCACCACCACAACTACCACCAAGACTACCACCACAACTACCACCAAGACTACCAATACAACTATCACCAAGACCACCACCACAACTACCACCAAGACTACCACCATGACCCCCACCACAACTACCACAAAGACCACCACCACAACTGCCACACAGACCACCACCAAGACCACCACCACAACTACCACCAAGACTACCACAACAACTACCACCAAGACTACCACCACAACTACCACCAAGACCACCACCACAACTACCACAAAGACTACCACCACAACTACCACCAAGACTATCACCACAACTACCACCAAGACTACCACCACGACCACCACCACGACCACCACCAAGACTACCACCACAACTACCACCACAACTACCACCACAACTACCACCACAACTACCACCAAGACTACCACCACAACTACCACTAAGACCACCACCACAACTGCCACAAAGACCACCACCACAGCTACCACCATGACCCCCACCACAGCTACTACCACCAGGACCACACCAACAGCTACCACCACCAAGACCACCACCACAACTACCACAAAGACTACCACCACAACTACCACCAAGACTACCACCACAACTACCACCAAGACTACCACCACGACCACCACCACGACCACCACCCAGACTACCACCACAACTACCACCACCAAGACTACCACCACAACTACCACTAAGACTACCACCACAACTACCACCACGACCACCACCAAGACTACCACCACAACTACCACCAAGACCACCACCACAGCTACCACCATGACCCCCACCACAGCTACCACCACCAAGACCACCACCACAGCTACCAACATGACCCCAATCACAGATACCACCACCAAGACCCCCACCACAGCTACCACCACCAAGACCCCCACCACAACTACTACCACAACTACCACCAAGACCACCACCACAACTACCACCAAGACTACCACCACAACTACCACCATGACCACCACCAAGACTACCACCACAACTACCACCACGACCACCACCAAGACTACCACCACAACTACCACCAAGACTACCACCACAACTACCACTAAGACTACCACTACAACTACCACCACGACCACCACCAAGACTACCACCACAACTACCACCAAGACCACCACCGCAACTACCACCAAGACTACCACCACAACTACATCCAAGACTACCACCACAACTACCACCACAACTACCACCACAACTACCACCAAGACCACCACCGCAACTACCACCAAGACTACCACCACAACTACCACCAAGACTACCACCACAACTACCACCACAACTACCACCACAACTACCACCACAACTACCACCAAGACTACCACCACAACTACCACCAAGAATACCACCACAACTACCACCACCAAGACCCCCACCACAACTACCACCACAACTACCACCACAACTACCATCACAACTACCACCACAACTACCACCAAGACTACCACCACAACTACCACCAAGACTACCACCACAATTATCACCACAACTACCACCAAGACCACCACTAAGACTACCACCACAACTACCACCAAGACCACCACCACAACTGGCACAAAGACCACCACCACAACTACCACAAAGACCACCACCACAACTCCCACCACAACTACCACCAAGACTACCACCACAACTACCACCAAGCCTACCACCACAACTACCACCACAATGACCACAAAGACCACCACCACAACTACCACTAAGACCACCACCACAACTACCACAAAGACCACCACAAAGACTACCACCACAACTACCACCACGACCACCACCAAGACTACCACCACAACTACCACCAAGACTACCACCACAACTACCACCAAGACTACCACGACAACTATCACCAAGACTACCACCGAGACTACCACCACAACTACCACCACAACTACCACCACAACTACCACCAAGACTACCGCCACAACTACCACCAATACTACCACCAAGACCACCACCACAACTGCCACAAAGACCACCACCACAGCTACCACCAATACCCCCACCACAGCTACCACCACCAAGACCACACCAACAACTACCACCATGACCCCCACCACAGCTACCACCACCAAGACCACCACCACAGCTACTACCATGACCCCCACCACAGCTACCACCACCAAGACCACCACCACAGCTACCACCATGACCCCCACCACAGATACCACCACCAGGACCCCCACCACAGCTACCACCACCAAGACCTCCACCACAACTACTACCACAACTACCACCAAGACCACCACCACAACTACCACCAAGACTACCACCACAACTACCACCACGACCACCACCAAGACTACCACCACAACTACCACCAAGACTACCACTACAACTACCACCACAACTACCACCAAGACTACCACCACAACTACCACTACAATGACCACCAAGACCACCACCACAACTGCCACAAAGACCACCACCACAACTACCACCACAACTACCACAACGACCACCACCAAGACTACCACCAAGACTACCACCACAACTACCACCAAGACCACCACCAAGACTACCACCACAACTACCACAAAGACCACCACCACAACTACCACCAAGACTACCACCAAGACTACCACCACAACTACCACCAAGACTACCACCACAACTACCACTACAATGACCACCAAGACCACCACCACAACTGCCACAAAGACCACCACCACAACTAACACCATAACTACCACCACAACTACCACCACGACCACCACCAAGACTACCACCATAACTACCACCACAACTACCACCACGACCACCACCAAGACTACCACCAAGACTACCACCACAACTACCACCACGCGCACCACCAAGACTACCACCACAACTATCACCAAGACTACCACCACAACTACCACAACGACCACCACCAAGACTACCACCACAACTACCACCAAGACCACCACCACAACTACCACCACAACTACCACCACAACTGCCACCAAGACTACCATCACAACTACCACCACAATTACCACCACAACTACCACCAGAACTACCACCACAACTACCACCAAGACTACCACCACAACTACCACCACAACTACCACCACAACTACCACCAAGACCACCACCACAACTACCACTACAACTACCACCAAGACTACCACCACAACTACCACCACAACTACCACCAAGACTACCACCACAACTACCACCAAGACTACCACCACAACTACCACCACGACCACCACCAAGACTAATACCACAACTACCACCAAGACCACCACCAAGACTACCACCACAACTACCACCAAGACCACCACCAAGACTACCACCACAACTACCACCAAGACTACCACCAAGACCACCACCACAACTGGCACAAAGACCACCACCACAACTACCACAAAGACCACCACCACAACTACCACCACAACTACCACCAAGACTATCACCAAGACTACCACCACAACTACCACCAAGCCTTACACCACAACTACCACCACAACGACCACCAAGACCACCACCACAACTGCCACAAAGACCACCACCACAACTACAACCACAACTACCACCACGACCACCACCAAGACTACCACCACAACTACCACCAAGACCACTACAACTACCACAAAGACCACCACAAAAACTACCACCACAACTACCACCACGACCACCACCAAGGCTACCACCACAACTACCACCAAGACTACCACCACAACTACCACCAAGACTACCACCACAACTCTCACCAAGACTACCACCAAGACCACCACCACAACTGCCACAAAGACCACCACGACAGCTACCACCATGACCCCCACCACAGCTACCACCACCAAGACCACACCAACAACTAACACGATGACACCCACCACAGCTACCACCACCAAGACGACCACCACAGCTACCACCATGACCCCCACCACAGCTACCACCACCAAGAACTCCACCACAGCTACCATCATGACCCCCACCACAGCTACCACCACCAAGACCCCCACCACAGCTATCACCACCAAGACCCCAGCCACAACTACCTCCACAACTACCACCAAGACCCCCACCACAACTACCACCACCAAGACCACCACCACAACTACCACCATGACCACCACCAAGACTACCACCACAACTACCACCACGACCACCACCAAGACTACGACCACAACTACCACCAAGACTACCACCACAACTACCACCAAGACCACCACCACAACTACCAGCACAACTACCACAAAGACCACCACCACAACTACCACCAAGACTACCACCACAACTACCACCACGACTACCACCACAACTACCACCAAGACCACCACTACAATTACCACCAAGACTACCAACACAAATACCACCAAGACTACCACCACAACTACCACCAAGACCACCACCACAACTACCACCAAGACTACCACCACAACTACCACTAAGACCACCACCCCAACTACCACCACAACTACCACCACGACCACCACCAAGACTACCACCACAACTACCACCAAGACTACCACCACAACTACCACTAAGACCACCACCACAACTGCCACCACAACTACCACAAAGACCACCACCACAACTACCACCAAGACTACCACCAAGACTAGCACCACAACTACCACCACAACTACCACCACAACTATCACCAAGACTAACACCACAACTACCACCAAGACCACCACCACAACTGCCTAAAAGACCACCACCAAGACCACCACCACAACTGCCACAAAGACTACCACCATGACCCCCACCACAACTACCACCAAGACCACCACCACAATTGCCACAAAGACCACCACCAAGACCACCACCACAACTACCACCAAGACTACCACCACAACTACCACCAAGACTACCACCACAACTACCACCAAGACCACCATCACAATTACCACCAAGACTACCTTCACAACTACCACCAAGACTACCACCACAACTACCACCAAGACCAGCACCACAACTACCACCAAGACTACCACCACAACTACCACCAAGACCACCACCACAACTACCACCACAACTACCACCACGCGCACCACCAAGACTACCACCACAACTATCACCAAGACTACCACCACAACTACCACAACGACCACCACCAAGACTACCACCACAACTACCACCAAGACCACCACCACAACTACCACCACGACCACCACCAAGACTACCACCACAACTACCACCAAGACTACCACTACAACTACCACCACAACTACCACCAAGACTACCACCACAACTACCACTACAATGACCACCAAGACCACCACCACAACTGCCACAAAGACCACCACCACAACTACCACCACAACTACCACCACGACCACCACCAAGACTACCACCAAGACTACCACCACCACTACCACCAAGACCACCACCAAGACTACCACCACAACTACCACAAAGACCACCACCACAACTACCACCAAGACTACCACCAAGACTACCACCACAACTACCACCACAACTACCACCAAGACTACCACCACAACTACCACTACAATGACCACCAAGACCACCACCACAACTGCCACAAAGACCACCACCACAACTAACACCATAACTACCACCACAACTACCACCACGACCACCACCAAGACTACCACCAAGACTACCACCACAACTACCACCAAGACCACCACCAAGACTACCACCACAACTACCACCAAGACTACCACCAAGACTACCACCAAGACTACCACCAATACCACCACCACAACTGCCACAAAGACCACCACCACAACTACCACAAAGACCACCACCACAACTACCACCAAGACTACCACCAAGACTACCACCACAACTACCACCACAACTACCACCAAGACTACCACCACAACTACCACTACAACAACCACCAAGACCACCACCACAACTGCCACAAAGACCACCACCACAACTACCACAAAGACTACTACCACAACTACCACCACGACCACCACCAAGACTACCGCCACAACTACCACCAAGACTACCACCACAACTACCACCAAGACTACCACCACAACTACCACCACAATTACCACCAAGACTACCACAAAGACTACCACCACAACTACCACCAAGACCACCACCACAAATGCCACAAAGACCACCACCAAGACCACCACCACAACTACCACCATGACCCCCACCACAGCTACCACCACCAAAACCCCCACCACAACTACTACCAAGACCACCATCAGAGTTTGACTGTTGACAGATCTAGACACACACCCCCACCAGAGTTTGACTGATAACAGAACCAGATCCACTCCCCCACGAGAGTTTTTCTGTTGACAGAATTAGACCACTACACCCACAAGAGTTTGACTGTTGACAGAACTAGATCCACACCCCGATCAGAATTTGACTGTTGACAGAACTAGACCCCCACCCTCACAAGAGTTTGACTGTTGACAAAACTAGATCCCCACCCCGACCAGAATTTGACTGTTTACAGAACTAGACCCACACCACAACCAGAGTTTGACTGTTGACAGAACTAGACACACACCCCCACCAGAGTTTGACTGATAACAGAACTAGACCCCTTCCCCACCAAAGTTTGACTGTTGACAGAACTAGACCCTCACCACTTCCAGAGTTTGACTGTTGACAGAACTAGACCCCTCCTCCACCAAAGTTTGACTGTTGACAGAACTAGACCCTCACACACCACCAAAGTTTGACTGTTGACAGAACTAGACCCCCCCCCCCCACCAAAGTTTGACTGTTGACAGAACTAGACCCCTCCCCACCAAAGTTTGACTGTTGACAGAACTAGACCCCACCAAAGTTTGACTGTTGACAGAACTAGACCCCTCCCCCACCAAAGTTTGACTGTTGACAGAACTAGACACACACCCCCACCAGAGTTTGACTGTTCACAGAACTAGACCCCTCCCCCACTAAAGTTTGACTGTTGACAGAACTCGACCCCTCCCCCACCAAAGTTTGACTGTTGACAGAACTAGACCCTCACCACCACCAGAGTTTGACTGTTGACAGAACATGACCCCTCCCCCACCAAAGTTTGACTGTTGACAGAACTAGACCCCTCCCCCACCAAAGTTTGACTGTTGACAGAACAAGATTATGAGTCACTTAACCAGGGTCCTACATAAACCCCTTTTGTCCACCACAGAAATGAGCGAGACCTTACTAAGTGGGCCCTCGACCCGCCTGAGACAGACCTCGCTCAGACCTGACCTTCTGCTACGACCTTATGAGGTCCCGCGAGAGAAGAAATATACGCTCTGGAGGAGATTTAAATCGGTAGGTTAATCTCCACTTTGACACTCTATAATCTAGACTTCACATACTCTATAAGCTAGACTTCACACACTCTATAATGTAGACTTCACACACTCTATAATGTAGACTTCACACACTCTATAATCTAGACTTCACTCACTTTATAATGGTGATTTCACACACTCTATAATCTAGACTTCACACACTCTATAATGTAGACTTCACACACTCTATAATCTAGACTTCACACACTCTATAATCTAGACTTCACACACTCTATAATCTAGACTTCAAACATTCTATAATCTAGACTTGACACAGTTTATAATCTAGACTTCACACACTCTATAATCTAGACTTCACACACTCTATAATCTAGACTTCACTCAATCTATAATGTAGACTTCACACACTCTATAATCTAGACTTCACACACTCTATAATGTAGACTTCACACACTCTATAATCTAGACTTCACACACTCTATAATGTAGACTTCACACACTCTATAATCTAGACTTCACACACTTTATAATCTAGACTTCACACACTCTATAATCTAGACTTCACAGACTCTATAATCTAGACTTCACACACTCTATAATCTAGACTTCACACATTCTATAATCTAGACTTCACACAGTTTATAATCTAGACTTCACACACTCTATAATCTAGACTTCACACAGTTTATAATCTAGACTTCACACAGTTTATAATCTAGACTTTACACATCCTATAATCTCCACCTTAACATCCTATAATCTCCACCATGACATCCTAAAATCTCCACCATGACATCCTAAAATCTCCACCATGACATCCTATAATCTCCACCATGACATCCTAAAATCTCCACCATGACATCCTAAAATCTCTACCATGACATCCTAAAATCTCCACCATGACAATCCAAAATCTCCACCATGACATCCTATAATCTCCACCATGACATCCTAAAATCTCCACCATGACATCCTAAAATCTCCACCATGACATCCTAAAATCTCCACCATGAGATCCTATAATCTCCACCATGACATCCTAAAATCTCCACCATGACATCCTAAAATCTCCACCATGACGTCCTAAAATCTCCACCATGACAATCCATAATCTCCAACTTTAAACATCCCATTATCTCCACCTTCAAACACAAGAGAAGGTAAAATGAGCTCTTTATGATGCCTAACATCACAAGTTGATGATCAAAGTATTTAACAGAACCAATCTTTATTAGGTGCTTGCGGGAACAGCTCATTGGTAGAGTCTGCCCGCCATCGTCTAGGGGGTTTCAACAACAACAACAAGACTAACTTTGATTGTTTCAATAACAACAAGACTAACTTTGATTGTTTCAATAACAACAAGACTAACTTTGATTGTTTCAACAATAACAACAAGACTAACTTTGATTGTTTCAACAACAACAAGACTAACTTTGATTGTTTCAATAACAACAAGACTAACTTTGATTGTTTCAATAACAACAAGACTAACTTTGATTGTTTCAATAACAACAAGACTAACTTTGATTGTTTCAATAACAACAAGACTAACTTTGATTGTTTCAATAACAACAAGACTAACTTTGATTGTTTCAATAACAACAAGACTAACTTTGATTGTTTCAACAATAACAACAAGACTAACTTTGATTGTTTCAACAACAACAAGACTAACTTTGATTGTTTCAATAACAACAAGACTAACTTTGATTGTTTCAATAACAACAAGACTAACTTTGATTGTTTCAATAACAACAAGACTAACTTTGATTGTTTCAATAACAACAAGACTAACTTTGATTGTTTCAATAACAACAAGACTAACTTTGATTGTTTCAATAACAACAAGACTAACTTTGATTGTTTCAATAACAACAAGACTAACTTTGATTGTTTCAACAATAACAACAAGACTAACTTTGATTGTTTCAATAACAACAAGACTAACTTTGATTGTTTCAACAATAACAACAAGACTAACTTTGATTGTTTCAATAACAACAAGACTAACTTTGATTGTTTCAACAATAACAACAAGACTAACTTTGATTGTTTCAATAACAACAAGACTAACTTTGATTGTTTCAATAACAACAAGACTAACTTTGATTGTTTCAACAATAACAACAAGACTAACTTTGATTGTTTCAATAACAACAAGACTAACTTTGATTGTTTCAACAATAACAACAAGACTAACTTTGATTGTTTCAATAACAACAAGACTAACTTTGATTGTTTCAATAACAACAAGACTAACTTTGATTGTTTCAACAATAACAACAAGACTAACTTTGATTGTTTCAATAACAACAAGACTAACTTTGATTGTTTCAACAATAACAACAAGACTAACTTTGATTGTTTCAATAACAACAAGACTAACTTTGATTGTTTCAATAACAACAAGACTAACTTTGATTGTTTCAACAATAACAACAAGACTAACTTTGATTGTTTCAACAATAACAACAAGACTAACTTTGATTGTTTCAACAATAACAACAAGACTAACTTTGATTGTTTCAAAAACAACAAGACTAACTTTGATTGTTTCAATAACAACAAGACTAACTTTGATTGTTTCAACAATAACAACAAGACTAACTTTGATTGTTTCAACAATAACAACAAGACTAACTTTGATTGTTTCAATAACAACAAGACTAACTTTGATTGTTTCAATAACAACAAGACTAACTTTGATTGTTTCAATAACAACAAGACTAACTTTGATTGTTTCAACAATAACAACAAGACTAACTTTGATTGTTTCAACAATAACAACAAGACTAACTTTGATTGTTTCAATAACAACAAGACTAACTTTGATTGTTTCAATAACAACAAGACTAACTTTGAGTGTTTCAATAACAACAAGACTAACTTTGATTGTTTCAACAATAACAACAAGACTAACTTTGATTGTTTCAATAACAACAAGACTAACTTTGATTGTTTCAATAACAACAAGACTAACTTTGATTGTTTCAATAACAACAAGACTAACTTTGATTGTTTCAATAACAACAAGACTAACTTTGATTGTTTCAATAACAACAAGACTAACTTTGATTGTTTCAACAATAACAACAAGACTAACTTTGATTGTTTCAATAACAACAAGACTAACTTTGATTGTTTCAATAACAACAAGACTAACTTTGATTGTTTCAATAACAACAAGACTAACTTTGTTTCAACAACAAGACTAACTTTGATTGTTTCAATAACAACAAGACTAACTTTGATTGTTTCAATAACAACAAGACTAACTTTGATTGTTTCAATAACAACAAGACTAACTTTGATTGTTTCAATAACAACAAGACTAACTTTGTTTCAACAACAAGACTAACTTTGATTGTTTCAACAATAACAACAAGACTAACTTTGATTGTTTCAATAACAACAAGACTAACTTTGATTGTTTCAATAACAACAAGACTAACTTTGATTGTTTCAATAACAACAAGACTAACTTTGTTTCAACAACAAGACTAACTTTGATTGTTTCAATAACAACAAGACTAACTTTGATTGTTTCAATAACAACAAGACTAACTTTGATTGTTTTAATAACAACAAGACTAACTTTGATTGTTTCAATAACAACAAGACTAACTTTGATTGTTTCAATAACAACAAGACTAACTTTGATTGTTTCAACAATAACAACAAGACTAACTTTGATTGTTTCAATAACAACAAGACTAACTTTGATTGTTTCAATAACAACAAGACTAACTTTGATTGTTTCAACAATAACAACAAGACTAACTTTGATTGTTTCAACAATAACAACAAGACTAACTTTGATTGTTTCAATAACAACAAGACTAACTTTGATTGTTTCAATAACAACAAGACTAACTTTGATTGTTTCAATAACAACAAGACTAACTTTGATTGTTTCAACAATAACAACAAGACTAACTTTGATTGTTTCAACAATAACAACAAGACTAACTTTGATTGTTTCAATAACAACAAGACTAACTTTGATTGTTTCAATAACAACAAGACTAACTTTGATTGTTTCAATAACAACAAGACTAACTTTGATTGTTTCAACAATAACAACAAGACTAACTTTGATTGTTTCAATAACAACAAGACTAACTTTGATTGTTTCAATAACAACAAGACTAACTTTGATTGTTTCAATAACAACAAGACTAACTTTGATTGTTTCAATAACAACAAGACTAACTTTGATTGTTTCAATAACAACAAGACTAACTTTGATTGTTTCAACAATAACAACAAGACTAACTTTGATTGTTTCAATAACAACAAGACTAACTTTGATTGTTTCAATAACAACAAGACTAACTTTGATTGTTTCAATAACAACAAGACTAACTTTGTTTCAACAACAAGACTAACTTTGATTGTTTCAATAACAACAAGACTAACTTTGATTGTTTCAATAACAACAAGACTAACTTTGATTGTTTCAATAACAACAAGACTAACTTTGATTGTTTCAATAACAACAAGACTAACTTTGTTTCAACAACAAGACTAACTTTGATTGTTTCAACAATAACAACAAGACTAACTTTGATTGTTTCAATAACAACAAGACTAACTTTGATTGTTTCAATAACAACAAGACTAACTTTGATTGTTTCAATAACAACAAGACTAACTTTGTTTCAACAACAAGACTAACTTTGATTGTTTCAATAACAACAAGACTAACTTTGATTGTTTCAATAACAACAAGACTAACTTTGATTGTTTTAATAACAACAAGACTAACTTTGATTGTTTCAATAACAACAAGACTAACTTTGATTGTTTCAATAACAACAAGACTAACTTTGATTGTTTCAACAATAACAACAAGACTAACTTTGATTGTTTCAATAACAACAAGACTAACTTTGATTGTTTCAATAACAACAAGACTAACTTTGATTGTTTCAACAATAACAACAAGACTAACTTTGATTGTTTCAATAACAACAAGACTAACTTTGATTGTTTCAATAACAACAAGACTAACTTTGATTGTTTCAATAACAACAAGACTAACTTTGATTGTTTCAACAATAACAACAAGACTAACTTTGATTGTTTTAACAACAAGACTAACTTTGTTTCAACAACAAGACTAACTTTGAATTGTTTAACTTACTGCCATGTCCTCGTGTCAGATTCTCAGGCCTCCAAGGCTGCTCCGCCGAGACGGCAAGTTCAAGTTTGTCAAGAAATATAAACACACAGACAACTACCACGTGCCATTCTTGATGGACAAGTCGCCGCACTCGTATGGTGCAGTCTCGGGAGGGCTCGCCAAGCCCAGAGGTGCTTCCGGTCTCCACAGAGTCATCCTACATACGGACTTCGGCATTGACCAGTCTCAAGGTCAGTAGCTAAGTATGTCAGTGATCGGATCACGCTGATTGACACATGGGACGTCTTCTTTCTATCATCGTATCGTTATCACTGTCTGTGTCACGGCCGTGTTGGACGACACACTCTAGGTATCATTCGTCACATGACGACACACTCTAGGTATCATTCGTCACATGACGACACACTCTAGGTATCATTCGTCACGTGACGGTGTTTCTATTCAGTTATGCAGAGTAAGACATTTAACAGTTAAGTAGTGCTTATCCAATCAAAGATATCAGGGTCACTCGGACTAAAACAAGACGTGACCGCGGCCAGGTTTAGCTGAGTAGTTTACTTATCTAAAGAGTTACAATATGTATCCACACCACGACACACGGTAAACACTATCCAACAATAATGATATCATTTAATAATTGTTAAATCAAAACAATATCAACAAAACAATATCAACAAAACAATATCAAAAAAAAAGTAAATCTAAACTAAATAATCATAAAATATATATTGAACTACAATCGGATGTTTTTAAGCACTAGCTTTTGATGTTTCCCCCAAACTACATAACCCAGGTTCCTGCCGCTGCACTCCCCTTATCTGCACACTCAACACACAATCACAAACTCGTCCTCATGATCGGAAAACATACTCAGTCGTTCTGCGCATTCACATATAATCAGATCGCCTTCAATCCGGGGATCTGTACATTCACATACAATAGTTTCACATATGCTCAGACGATCTGTGCATTCATATGTAATTAGATGACGTCACTTATAGTCGGATCACATACTCCCTTGTGGTCACATTCTGAGTCAATCTGTGCATACACATACAATTAGAACACACATCTGTTCCCAAAGTGTCTTGCACATACCACACACATGCAGATCTTGTCCTTGGGCGACTGTACATTCACAATTACTTAGACCACTTATTCACGTATTCACACGAATCTGTACATTCACAATTACTTAGACCAATTATTCACGTATTCACACGAATCTGTACATTCACAATTACTTAGACCACGTATTAACACGAATCTGTACATTCACAATTACTTAGACCACTTATTCACGCATTCACACGAATCTGTACATTCACAATTACTTAGACCACTTATTCACGTATTCACACGAATCTGTACATTCACATATAATTAGATCACGCATCATTCACTAGGTTTCCTGCACTTACGACACACATTCAGATCTCGTACTGTTCACACGGTGTCCAACATAAACACTTACAGAGCAACTGGCCAAAACTTGAGGTGTATGCTGGTCCAGTCACCCTGCACACTCACTTTCACACTCAGACTACTGACAAACTCTCAGCTTTCTTCCTAGCCAGTCTCCTGAGTTCATCTTTGCAGAATATGTTATAGTCTCAAGCAACAAAATGGCTGTCCAGTGGTCTCCTGTTGGTTATCTGAAACTTAGCCATCACTCTTATTTGGAACTACCCCCAACTAATTCTTATTGGATGACTATCCCCGAATCCCTGTCAACCGGTCGTGGTGGCACCTAACTTAACTTAACTTAACGTCTTTATACTGGTTTAGAAGACCCTGCAGAGTATGTATACAACCAGTTACATTTACATCACCTTGCTCTAAAAGCTATGCGCATCCAGTTTATTCTTAAATGCATTAACTGTCCCTGCCTCCACTACCTCCCCTGGCAATGCATTCCAAGCAGACACCACTCTCTGACTAAAAAAATATTTCCTAATATCTAACCTGGACCTCTCTTTAGTCAGCTTGTAGCTATGCCCTCGTGTTATTGTAGGTGGCTGTATTTTAAAAAACTTGTTATAGTCTAATTTATCGATTCCTCTGATCATCTTATAAACCTGTATTAAGTCACCACGAATTCTTCTCTCTTTGAGACACTGTAGGCCGGTTTTTCTGAGTCGTTCCTCATAACTGTAATTCTGGAATCCCACTATCATCTTTGTCGCTCTTTTTTGTATTCTTTCTAGCATGTTTATATCCCCTCTATGATAAGGACTCCACACCTGTACACAGTACTCCAATCTAGGTCTAACTAAAGCTTTATACAGTTTGACGATCACTTCCTTGCTTCTATGTTTAATATTTCTTTTTATCATACCTAACATTGCATTTGCCTTTTTCACTGCTACCTTAACTTGCTCACTCACCTTTCCTGTATGATCTATTATAACCCCTAGGTCCCTTTCCTTATCTATCTTTCTAATATTGTTTTCTCCCATTCTGTAATTATGTTCCATATTGGATCTACCCATGTGGATGACTGTACATTTATCTACATTAAACTCCATTTGCCAGCTTACAGACCATTCTCGAATTTTATCTAAATCCGACATCAATATATCCACTTCCGCTTTAGATGAGACACTACTGCATAGTTTTGTGTCATCAGCCAATTTTGCAATCATGGATCGTATATCAATGTCCAAATCATTTATATATATCAAGAACAAAATTAATCCCAAAACCGAGCCCTGTGGCACACCACTTTTCACTTCACTCCACTCAGAGTACTCCTTATTTATGTCAACCCTCTGCCTTCTTGCGGTTAACCAATTTTCAATCCATTTGGCAACTTCCCCACCTATTCCATGTGATTTTAACTTTCGAAATAATCTTTGATGAGGTACTCTATCGAAGGCCTTTGCAAAGTCTAGATAAATAACATCCACTGGCTCCCCTTTATCTATGATTTTAGTAACCTCCTCCATGAATTCTAATAGATTTGTTAAGCATGATCTCCCTCTAGTAAACCCATGCTGACTATTTCTAATTAGATGAAACTTGTCTAAATGCATTACAATGTTTTCTTTGATTATTGACTCTAACAATTTACAGACTATGCTCGTTAAACTCACCGGTCTATAATTTGCTGGATCTGATTTTTTGCCTTTTTTGAATAAGGGGATCACTCCTGCATCTTTCCAATCCCGTGGAACAATCCCTTTTGTAAGTGATTGAGAACATAATATAGCCAATGGTTTTGCTAGTTGGTCTCTAATTTCATACAGCAATTTTGGATGAATACCATCTTGACCTGGACATTTATTCCCTTTCAACCCCTCCAATTTTTTTAAAAACCATTTCCTCTGTAATACAGATTGATCTTAATCCCGCTGTATCCATGTCTCTTTGAGAAATATCTATAGGCTCTGGGATCTCGGAGCAGTCCTCTTTTGTGTACACTGTGCCAAAGTACTGATTGAGTAGATTAGCTGCCTCCCTATTCTCACTTATTATTTTCCCTGTACTGTCTATGAGAGGGCCTACTTTGTCTTTCGTTCTTTGTTTATTTCTAACATAAGAGAAGAAGCTTTTACTGTCAGTCTTGATCCCCTGAGCAAGTTTTTTTTCAAAGTCTATTTTTGCTGTTTTATTCGCTTTCTGAGATGTGTTCTGCTTGTCCAAATATTTTACATATGTTTCTTTTGATTTACCTGCCTCTATATATTTTTTCCATGCTTTATTTTTTGACCTTCTACATTTCCCTACAAATCTAGTTATCCACTTTTTACGTTTGGGGTTTACCTCCCTACATGGAACACATTCCTCTTTTAGCGTTTCTAGAACTGTTTTTTAAAACTCTCCCTCTCCTGTTCAACATCTGTTCCTCCGACAATATATTTCCAGATTATGTGGTTCGCTGCCTCTTTCATCCTCTTAACATCTGCCTTAGAGTAGTCATATGTTCACGTGTTTATGTTTACTTCTTTCCCTGCAATAAGATCCCAACGGATGATTTGATGGTCACTTGAGCCAAACAGTTCCCCAACTGTAACGTTTTCAATCATATTTTCCTCTGTGGTAAAAACTAAGTCGAGTATGTTTTTACCTCTGGTGGCTGCTTCTACATATTGAATTAAAAAATTGTCAGTTATGCACTTAACAAAAGGTTTTGACTCTACAAGTGCTTCTGCCATATCCCATTTTATTTCTGGATAGTTGAAATCTCCCATTAATAATAATTTCCCTTTACTTGCCTTTGCTATGCTACTAATCAGCTCCTCATCTTCCTCTTTTTGACTTGATGGACATCTATAGCACACTCCAATCACTGTTTTTTCACCCCCACTTTCTATTTCTCCCCATACACTTTCATTTTTGTTACCACATGATAAGTAATCTTTGATCGTTATATTAACAGAATTTATACAGTATAATAAAACGCCACCTCCCTTAGTCTTGTCTCCAATTATCCTATCTTTCCTTAACATTGTATATCCCTCAATTTCAAGTTCACTATCTGCAATCTCCTCATATGTCCATGATTCTGTTAACCCTATTATATCTGGTTTTTCTTCTTCTACATACAGTTCCAATTCTTCTCTTTTATTTACTATGCTTCTCACATTTGCATAAAAACATTTTAGTTTGTAATGTTGTTGGTTTTCCTCTTTTTGCTTCTGCTTTATCATTTTAGTGTTTGCTTTTCCACTATTTATTTCACACTTCCCTGACACCAACTTACCCCTTTGACTACATCCTCTATAGCACCCTATTGTAGGTCTATCTTTAGTCTCATACTTCATAGGCCTTACTAGTTTAAATCTCTAACACAATGATAGAACATATACTTTGCTACAACATGCTGTCCTATCTCATTTAGATGTAAACCTCCACTATCTAACATTTTACTTTTGTCTACTTTAACATCAATAAATTCCATTCCCATGTCCGCACACATCACCTGTAACCTAAGGTTGATACCTATTATTTTATTATCTAGATAGTTTGACCCATCTGCTCTGTCTAAAATGCCCTTCATTGTGACCTTTCTAAACTTTTTTTCCTTAAGTGTTCCCATAAGACTTTTATATTTATCCATAATTATTTCTGTACCATCTCTCTTTACATTGTTTGTTCCTACCAATACTACCACATGACTGTTTCCTCTGTCATCTAACCTCTTTATTCTCCCCTCTATTTTTGCTCCCCCAATATCCATTCTTTCAAACATGTTGTGTTGTTTAGACAAATGTCTGACAGCCTCTCTCACCATTGAATCTCCTACTACCAATACTGACCCCTCCCCTATATGTGCATACTTCTCTCCAAAGCTCTCTGCCCTGTGAGCTGTTTCCTCACTCAAATCACCCTTACTTCCTTGACTACACCTTGACTGCAGCTTCTTTAAAATTTCCTCCATTTTCACTTGTTTCCCTTCTATTTCCATCTGCCTCTTTTCTATCTCCTCTAATCTCTTCTCATTTTCCCTTATATTGCACTCCATTTGTGCCTGCCTCTCTTCAACTCTACATATCCTACATAAAACGGTTCCTTCATCTTCCAACGTTCTAGTAATACTAACATTTTCGCCACACAAATCACATAATCTGACTTGGCCTTTCCTCGCAGCAGTTCGTCTCGTCTTAGTGGCCATACTAATTTTGCTATTTATTACCATTAGCCAATAAGTTATATTAATACCTAATAAAATGTATACTTCTTAAAGCAACGCCAAAAAAAAAAAAAATTTCGCTGGTATTTACCTTTCTACAAAGTATCGCTAACGACTAGGCCTAGTGTTACTTGAGTGTTACTACCGCTCACTGTTCCACGCTATTTAATTCGTTCAAGTCACTAACTATCTGTTATAACAAGGCCACTATATTTGAAAATACGTATGCTACAATAAACTACTATCACAACTATGTGACTGTCACCAACCCTCCTCCCCCTCCCCCAACCACGCTAATTTGAAACGCCTATCTGGTGCATACGAACCCCCCCCCCCCCCCCCACCTCAGCTCCGAACATCCGCCCCCCCCCCCCCTTCCCGACCAGACAAAGTATTCCACCTAAACGCCTCGTTTCCTATGTCGACCTTGTGTCAAGATGGTGATTGACCTTGGCACGCATACAGGCAACCTTTGTTCCCAGAGTCGCCAGACCAATCTCATCGGCCCTAATCGCCCATGCTCCAGCTGGAGCTGTCAGAAGTTATGCATGACGACACACGCTAGGTATCATTTGTCACCTGACCATGACCTCTATTATTGTTTCGCCAGAACCTGTGACTCGAGCCTGGCATGGGCCCATGTCGGCTCCTCGACCCGCCAAGAACAAGTCTGGGGCCTCCAACAGAAACCAGCACAGGAGGCTGAGTCGCTTGCGAGTCTTACGTCACAGCGTGGAGAGAATGGTAAATGACGTGTCAGATTTCTATATGATGTCGTTAGCTACACCAGTCGGGCCCCAGCAGGGGAGCACTTAGTGGAACACTGTAAGCTTGCTAAGGAGGGCATGGGACTGAACAGCTCAATCTGTAGCCGCAAAACCTTCAACAAATGGACAAGACGACTAAACATAGACCACTAACAGACCTTGTAGACACAGACCATAGGTCACTAACAGACCTTGTAAACACATACCAGAGGTCACTAACAGACCTTGTAGACACAGACAAGATGTCACTAACAGACCTTGTAGACACAGACCAGAGTTCACTAACAGACCTTGTAGACACAGACCAGAGACCACTAACAGACCTTGTAGACACAGACCAGAGCTCACTAACAGACCTTATAGACACAGACCAGACACCACTAACAGACCTTGTAGACACAGACCAGAGACCACTAACAGACCTTGTAGACACAGACCAGAGACCACTAACAGACCTTGTAGACACAGACCAGAGACCACTAACAGACCTTGTAGACACAGACCAGAGACCACTAACAGACCTTGTAGACACAGACCAGAGACCACTAACAGACCTTGTAGACACAGACCAGAGACCACTAACAGACCTTCTAGACATAGACCAGAGCTCCCTAAAAGACCTAGTAGACACAGACCAGAGACCACTAACAGACCTTCTAGACATAGACCAGAGCTCCCTAAAAGACCTAGTAGACACAGACCAGAGACCACTAACAGACCTTGTAGACACAGACCAGAGACCACTAACAGACCTTGTAGACACAGACCAGAGACCACTAACAGACCTTGTAGACACAGACCAGAGACCACTAACAGACCTTGTAGACACAGACCAGAGACCACTAACAGACCTTGTAGACACAGACCAGAGACCACTAACAGACCTTCTAGACATAGACCAGAGCTCCCTAAAAGACCTAGTAGACACAGACCAGAGACCACTAACAGACCTTCTAGACATAGACCAGAGCTCCCTAAAAGACCTAGTAGACACAGACCAGAGACCACTAACAGACCTTGTAGACATAGACCAGAGCTCCCTAAAAGACCTAGTAGACACAGACCAGAGACCACTAACAGACCTTCTAGACATAGACCAGAGCTCCCTAACATACCTAGTAGACACAGACCAGAGACCACTAACAGACCTGGTAGACACAGACCAGAGGTCACTAACAGACCTTAACTTCGTAGTTAAGACAAGACTTACGTGAGGTCCATGTCAAACATACTGCACAAGACATTCAGCGCGCGTCTCTGATCTGATTCTGGAATAGGTTACGTTACAGCAGCATGGTCAACATGGTTCGAATTGTCCCCGTCATCACCATAATTGTGATCCTAAAGTGAATTGTGTCCTGCTGTGTCCTGTAGACCATGCACGTGGCGCCCTGTGAGTTGTGTCCTGCTGTGTCCTGTAGACCATGTGTGTGGCGCCCTGTGAGTGTTGTCCAACCCTGTGTCCTGTAAACCATGCATGTGGAGCCCTGTGAGTGTTGTCCAACCCTGTGTCCTGTAGATCATGCGTGTGGCGCCCTATGAGTTGTGTCCAGCTCTGTCTCCTGTAGACCATGCGTGTGGCGCCCTGTGAGTTGTGTCCAGCTCTGTGTCCTGTAGACCATGCGTGTGGCGCCCTGTGAGTTGTGTCCAGCTCTGTGTCCTGTAGACCATGCGTGTGGCGCCCTGTGAGGTGTGTCCAGCTCTGTCTCCTGTAGACCATGCGTGTGGCGCCCTGTGAGTTGTGTCCAGCTCTGTGTCCTGTAGACCATGCGTGTGGCGCCCTGTGAGTTGTGTCCAGCTCTGTGTCCTGTAGACCATGCGTGTGGCGCCCTGTGAGTTGTGTCCTGTCCTGTCTCCTGTAGACCATGCGTGTGGCGCCCTGTAAGTTCTGTCCAGCTCTGTCTCCTGTGTTTTGACACTGTCCGCTATGACATAAAGGCCGATCCGCGAGTGACAGGCCCTGCCACAGATCGTGCAACCAAACTGAGGAGGCTGGCTTGCCTGGCTGTTCCTTGATCTCTTCAGTCTTTCTCTTTTCTCTGCGAGTGCCAGCAGCCCCCATCTCACTCCCTCTCCCCCCCCCCCCTTCCAACTGACTGTATCCAGATCGCTGGTTCCTGAGCAATTGTTTCCCAGCCCTCGGATGGTATGTCACATGACGTCATTTCCCTCTTAACTTAACGTCTTTATACTGGTTTAGAAGACACATCAGTCTGTAGACAACCAGTTACATTTGCATTACCCTGCTTTAAAAGCTATGCACATCCAATCTATTCTTAAATGCATTAACTGTCTGTACCTCCACTACCTCCTGGGATAATGCATTCCAAGCATTCACCACTCTCTAAAAAAATATTTCCTAATATCTTTTGGTTTGGCTTTGTTTGTTCTCAATCTCTCGCTACCAAACCCTGAATTTGTTTGAGTAGCATAATGTAGTCCAGAGAACGGAATGCGTTGTGTCGTAGTTTACAGCTTGACTGCAATATTTGCAACTTTCGGTCCAACACATCCGACTTCAGCAACCATTTTTTTAGTACCAGGTTAGCATTCCCTCTTCGATCCCTTTTCCTTAGCCAGTCTGCCCTGCTGCAGCCTGTTATCCAGGATCACCGCGTGGAGATGTAGAAGGGTCTTGTCAGCTATGGGTCGCTGACCACTGATCTCATGCTCTGCTTCTTACCTAATATCTAATCTGGACCTCTCTTTAGTTCATTTGTAGCTATGCCCTCTTGTTCTTGTGGGTGGCTGTATTTTGAGGAAAAAAACTTGTTATAGTCTAATTTATCGATTCCTCTGATCATCTTATAAACCTGTATTAAGTCACCACGAATTCTTCTCTCTTCGAGACACTGTAGGCCGGTTTTTCTGAGTCTTTCCTCATAACTGTAATTCTGGAATCCCACTATCATCTTTGTCGGTCTTTTCTGTATCCTTTCTAGCATGTTTATATCCCCTCTATGATAAGGACTCCACACCTGTACACAGTACTCCAATCTAGGTCTAACTAAAGCTTTATACAGTTTGACTATCACTTCCTTGTTCCTATGTTTAATATTTCTTTTTATCATACCTAACATTGCATTTGCCTTTTTCACTGCTACCTTAACTTGCTCACTCACCTTACCTGTATGATCTAGTATAACCCATAGGTCCCTTTCCTTATCTATCTTTCTAATATTGTTCTCTCCCATTCTGTAATTATGTTCCAAATTAGATCTACCCAAGTGGATGACTGTACATTTATCTACATTAAACTCCATTTGACATTGCATAGACCAGTGTAGAAATGTATCTATATCCGAAAGGTCCTTGAATCGAAGTGTGGGACGGCGGATTTGTAAAACACCAATGGTCAGCTGTCCATAGAACAGAGGATACCCTTTGGCAGCTTCTCAACTTGCGTGCGGTAATGTCCCAACGGCAGCTCAACACCTTTCTCGTGAGGTGTCTATGGCGTAAAAAAGGGATTGGGTGGCAGGAGAGAGTACCACATAATGTGGTCTTACAGCGAGCAAATACTGGCAAATACATGTTGAGCCAGTGACGTATCCGATGGGTAGGACATAGATAAGTAATAGTGGTGTCCATATTAAGATATGCAATCAAATAGTATCCTTGTGTTTGGTTAATCAAGGACATCTTTCCCCTGTTCCTTATGTCTCCCTGTACGGGACAGGATTCTAGAACAAAGGGGGGAGTAATTCACTAGACGGCACGTCATGACCAATCAGTGGGCACTTCGGCAAATCTCGAACAATCCAGTCCACACAGCCGATCCTTCAAGTCCTTCCTCAAAGGGAGCAAGGCGTGATTGTCTTGGTAGAACAAGCTCCTGGTTGTGTTACGTCGTGCATGAGATGGGTTCAAACACGTTTTTTAGTTCTGTCTCTCACTCTGTTTCCACTGTATGTCTCTCTCTGTTCCTCTGTCTCTCTCTGTCTCTCTCACGCTCTGTTTCTCTCTCCGTCTCTGTCTCTCTCTCTGTCTCTCTGTCTCTCTCTGACTCTCTCTGTCGCTCTGTCTCTCTCTGTCTCTCTCTCTGTTTCTATCTATGTCTCTCTCGCTCTCTGTTTCTCTCTCCGTCTCTGTCTCTCTCTCTGTCTCTCTCTCTGTCTCTCTCTCTCTGTCTCTCTGTCTCTCTCTGTCTCTCTCACTCTCTGTTTCTCTCTCCGTCTCTGTCTCTCTCTGTCTCTCTCATTCTGTTTCCGTCTCTCTCTTTGTCTCTCTCACTCTGTCTCTCTCACTCTCTGTTTCTCTCTCCGTATCTGTCTCTCTATCTGTCTGTCTCTGTCTCTCTATATGTCTCTCTCTGTCTCTCTCTATGTCTCTCTCTTTCTATGTCTCTCTGTTTCTCTCTAACTCTCTCTGTCTCTCGCTCTGTCTATCTCTTTGTCTCTATCTCACTCTATCACTATGTCTCTCTCTCTCTGTCTCACTCTGTTTCTCTCTCTCTGTGTCTCTGTCTCTCTCTGTATCTGTCTATCTCTGTCTCTCTCTGTCTCCTTCTCGCTGTCTCTGTCTCTCTCAGTCTCTCTGTGTCTCTCTCTATCTCTCTCTCTATGTCTCTGTCTCTGTCTGTTTCTCTCTCTCAGTTTCTCGCTGTCTCTCTCTGTCTCTCTCTCGCTGTCTCTGTCACTCTATGTCCCTCTCTGTCTCTGTCTGTTTCTCTCTCTCTGTCTCTATCTGTCTCTCTCTCTCTATGTCTCTCTCTCTCTATGTCTCTCTCTGTCACTCTCTGTCTCTCTCTCACTCTGTCTCTCGCTCTGTCTGTCTGTCTCTTTGTCTCTATCTCACTCTATCACTCTGTTTCTCTCTCTCTGTGTCTCTGTCTCTCTCTGTCTCTCTCTCTTATTAGACATTCTATTTTCAGGGCAGCCGACTTCCGGCAGTGAAACGACATAATGTGAGCAGCAGAAACTATCTGAGAGAGCATGAAACTAAGCCCAAAGGAGTTGGAGATGAATCTGTCACATCCATGAACAAGTCACATGACAAGACAGCCAGGTCACGCAAAAAACAGGAATTCCCTCTTCTGGAGCATCCCCAGGAGATGGCAGCCTCCCAGAGGTGTCACGTGATACATTCGGCCATACCGGAAGTCCTGGAGGTCTTTGGACAACAGGAAGCAGATTTGTCGAAAGGTTTCCTTATCATGTACCACCTACAACATCTTCTACAACATCTTCTACAACATCTTCTACCACCTACAACATCTTCTACCAACTACAACATCTTCTACAACATCTTCTACCACCTACAACATCTTCTACCAACTACAACATCTTCTACAACATCTTCTACAACATCTTCTACAACATCTTCTACCAACTACAACATCTTCTACAACATCTTCTACCAACTACAACATCTTCTACCAACTACAACATCTATTACAACATCTTCTACAACATCTTCTACAACATCTTCTACCAACTACAACATCTTCTACCAACTACAACATCTTCTACCAACTAGAACATCTTCTACAACATCTTCTACCAACTACAACATCTTCTACCAACTACAACATCTTCTACAACATCTTCTACCAACTACAACCTCTTCTACCAACTACAACATCTTCTACCAACTACAACATCTTCTACAACATCTTCTACAACATCTTCTACCAACTACAACATCTTCTACAACATCTTCTACCAACTACAACATCTTCTACAACATCTTCTACAACATCTTCTACCAACTACAACATCTTCTACAACATCTTCTACCACCTATAACATCTTCTACAACATCTTCTACAACATCTTCTACAACATCTTCTACCACCTACAACATCTTCTACAACATCTTCTACCAACTACAACATCTTCTACCAGCTACAACATCTTCTACAACATCTTCTACCAACTACAACATCTTCTACAACATCTTCTACCAACTACAACATCTTCTACAACATCTTCTACCAACTACAACATCTTCTACAACATCTTCTACAACATCTTCTACCAACTACAACATCTTCTACAACATCTTCTACAACATCTTCTACAACATCTTCTACAACATCTTCTACCAACTACAACATCTTCTACAACATCTTCTACCAACTACAACATCTTCTACCAACTACAACATCTTCTACAACATCTTCTACAACATCTTCTACCACCTACAACATCTTCTACAAAATCTTCTACAACATCTTCTACAACATCTTCTACCACCTACAACATCTTCTACCAACTACAACATCTTCTACAACATCTTCTACAACATCTTCTACAACATCTTCTACCACCTACAACATCTTCTACCAACTACAACATTTTCTACAACATCTTCTACAACATCTTCTACAACATCTTCTACCACCTACATCATCTTCTACCACCTACAACATCTTCTACAACATCTTCTACAACATCTTCTACAACATCTTCTACAACATCTTCTACCACCTACAACATCTTCTACAACATCTTCTACCACCTACATCATCTTCTACCAACTACAATATCTTCTACAACATCTTCTACCACCTACATCATCTTCTACCACCTACAACATCTTCTACAACATCTTCTACAACATCTTCTTCAACATCTTCTACAACATCTTCTACCACCTACAACATCTTCTACAACATCTTCTACCACCTACATCATCTTCTACCATCTACAACATTTTCTACAACATCTTCTACAACATCTTCTACAACATCTTCTACAACATCTTCTACCACCTACAACATCTTCTACCAACTACAACATCTTCTACAACATCTTCTACAACATCTTCTACAACATCTTCTACAACATCTTCTACCACCTACAACATCTTCTACCAACTACAACATTTTCTACAACATCTTCTACAACATCTTCTACAACATCTTCTACCACCTACAACATCTTCTACCAACAACAACATTTTCTACAACATCTTCTACAACATCTTCTACAACATCTTCTACCACCTACAACATCTTCTACCAACTACAACATTTTCTACAACATCTTCTACAACATCTTCTACAACATCTTCTACAACATCTTCTACAACATCTTCTACCACCTACAACATCTTCTACCAACTACAACATTTTCTTCAACATCTTCTACAACATCTTCCACAACATCTTCTACAACATCTTCTACCACCTACAACATCTTCTACCAACTACAACATTTTCTAAAACATCTTCTACAACATTTTCTTCAACATCTTCTACAACATCTTCCACAACATCTTCTACAACATCTTCTACCAACTACAACATCTTCTACCACCTACAACATCTTCTAGAACATCTTCTACCAACTACAACATCTTCTACCAACTACAACATCTTCTACAACATCTTCTACCAACTACAACATTTTCTACCAGCTACAACATCTTCTACAACATCTTCTACAACATCTTCTACAACATCTTCTACCACCTACAACATCTTCTACCAACTACAACATCTTCTACCACCTACAACATCTTCTACAACATCTTCTACAACATCTTCTATAACATCTTCTACAACATCTTCTACCAACTACAACATCTTCTACCACCTACAACATCTTCTACCAATTACAACATCTTCTACCACCTACAACATCTTCTACAACATCTTCTACCAACTACAACATCTTCTACCAACTACAACATCTTCTACAACATCTTCTACAACATCTTCTACAACATCTTCTACCAACTACAACATCTTCTACCAACTACAACATCTTCTACCAACTACAACATCTTCTACCAACTGCAACATCTTCTACCAACTACAACATCTTCTACCAACTACAACATCTTCTACCAACTACAACATCTTCTACAACATCTTCTATCAACTACAACATCTTCTACAACATCTTCTACCAACTACAACATCTTCTACAACATCTTCTACCAACTACAACATCTTCTACAACATCTTCTACCAACTACAACATCTTCTACAACATCTTCTACCAACTACAACATCTTCTACCACCTACAACATCTTCTACAACATCTTGTACCACCTACAACATCTTCTACAACATCTTCTACAAACTGGTTTCTCTGTTCTGGGGCTGGCGTCCTGTCAGTACAACAATAACAGCACACCAACCCACACAAATATGACAGACAGTAACTTCTACTGGCTATTGTCTGGCTATTGTCTGGCTATTGTCTGGTTATTGTCTGACTATACTCGATTTACTCTTACCATCGGGCTGGGTAGGCGCCCAGGACTGTCACAACACACACACATACACACACACAGACACACACACATACACACACACATACACACACACACACATACACACACACATACATACACACACACATACACACACATACACACACACATACACACACAAACACACACATACATACACACACATACACACACACACACATACACACACATACACACACACATACACACACATACACACACATACATACACACACATACACACACACATACACACACATACATACACACACATACACACACCCACATACACACACACCCCCCATACACACACGTACACACACATACACAAACATACACACACACATACACACACATACACACACACATACACACACATACACACACACATAGACACACCCACATACACACACACCCCCCATACACACACGTACACACACATACACAAACATACACACACACATACACACACATACACACACACATACACACACATACACACACACATAGACACACACATACACACACACATACACACACATACATACACACATACACACACACACATACACAGACATACACACACACATACACACCCACACAGGCACACACACATACACACACATAGGCACACACACATGCACACACACACATACACACACGCATACACACACACAGACACACACACACAGACACACACACACACACCTACACACACATATATAACTGACCTTGACCATGTTCGCATGCAAGTGACGGCCTGTAAGCTGCCATGCATGTAAACAGAACATTATAAGCTGACGTGTATGTAAACAGAACATTATAAGCTGACATGTATGTGGACAGAACATTATAAGCTGACGTGTATGTAAACAGAACATTATAAGCTGACATGTATGTAGATAGAACATTATAAGCTGACATGCATGTAGACAGAACATTATAAGCTGACATGTATGTAAACAGAACATTATAAGCTGACATGCATATAGACAGAACATTATAAGCTGACATGTATGTAGACAGAACATTATAAGCTGACATGTATGTAGACAGAGCATTATAAGCTGACATGCATGTAGACAGAACATTATAAGCTGACATGCATGTAGACAGAACATTATAAGCTGACATGTATGTAGACAGAACATTATAAGCTGACATGCATGTAAACAGAACATTATAAGCTGACATGTATGTAGACAGAACATTATAAGCTGACATGCATGTAAACAGAACATTATAAGCTGACATGTATGTAGACAGAACATTATAAGCTGACATGTATGTAGACAGAACATGATGAAGTCAGTAAGTCTGCAGGTAGAAACGACAAAATATTAACGGCAAACATTCGCTGGCTAGCTTCAGATGTTTTTTAGTCATCACCAAGTATAAGAGCAGCTTCTAGTGTCAGAGGGCAAGGTGCCCCAAATGAATTGTTCCTTCTCTGTTCCCTCTCTGTTCCCAGATCACGTACCCCAAATGGATTTTTTCCTTCTCTGTTCCCTCTCTATTCCCAGATCACGTACCCCAAATTAATTGTTTCCTCTCTGTTCCCAGATCACGTACCCCAAATTAATTGTTCCCTCTCTGTTCCCAGATCACGTACCCCAAATGAATTGTTCCCTGTCTGTTCCCTCTCTGTTCCCAGATCACGTACCCCAAATGAATTGTTCCCTCTCTGTTCCCAGATCACGTACCCCAAATGAATTGTTCCCTCTCTGTTCCAAGATCACGTGCCCCAAATTAATTGTTCCCTCTCTGTTCCCAGATCACGTGCCCCAAATGAATTGTTCCCACTATGTTCCCAGATCACGTGCCCCAAATTAATTGTTCCCTGTCTGTTCCCTCTCTGCTCCCAGATCGCGTGCCCCAAAATGAATTGTTCCCTCTCTGTTCCCTCTATGTTCCTAGATCGCGTGCCCCAAATGAATTGTTCCCTCTATGTTCCCAGATCGCGTGCCCCAAATGAATTGTTCCTTCTCTGTTCCCTCTATGTTCCTAGATCGCATGCCCCAAATGAATTGTTCCCTCTTTGTTCCCTCTATGTTCCTAGATCGCGTGCCCCAAATGAACTCTTCCCTCTCTGTTCCCAGATCACGTGCCCCAAATGAATTGTTCCCTCTCAGCTCCCTCTATGTTCCTAGATCGCGTGCCCCAAATGAATTGTTCCCTCTCTGTTCCCTCTATGTTCCTAGATCGCGTCCCCAAATGAATTGTTCCCTCTCTGTTCCCTCTATGTTCCTAGATCGCGTGCCCCAAATGAATTGTTCCCTCTCTATTCCTTCTATGTTCCCTCTCTGTTCCCAGAACACGTTCCCCAAATGAACTCTTCCCTCTCTGTTCCCAGATCACGTGCCCCAAATGAACTCTGCCCTCTCTGTTCCCAGATCACGTGCCCCAAATGAACTCTTCCCTCTCTGTTCCCAGATCACGTGCCCCAAATGAACTCTTCCCTCTCTGTTCCCAGATCACGTGCCCCAAATGAATTGTTCCCTCTGTTCCCCCTCTGTTCCCAGATCACGTGCCCCAAATGAACTGTTCCCTCTGTTCCCTCTCTGTTCCCAGATCACGTGCCCCAAATGAACTCTTCCCTCTCTGTTCCCAGATCACGTGCCCCAAATGAATTGTTCCCTCTGTTCCCTCTCTGTTCCCAGATCACGTGCCCCAAATGAACTCTTCCCTCTCTGTTCCCAGATCACGTGCCCCAAATGAACTCTTCCCTCTCTGTTCCTTCTATGTTCCCTCTCTGTTCCCAGATCACGTTCCCCAAATGAATTGTTCCCTCTGTTCCCTCTCTGTTTCCAGATCACGCCGTGTGTCAAGGGCAAACGACTGTTAGATCACTCATGAAGACTCCTGTCGTCTTGACAAGCCCCAGCTGCAGCGAGGCTGAGACAAGCTACGATCGTGACACACCTCGAGGACACGAAATCATTTTGCCGCTCGCACAGAAGAGACCAGGCAGCGGCAAACACTGGCCATGTCACGTGATGTAAGCACGTGATTGTGTGATCTCTTGATCACTATCAAAGCATTTCCACGTTCTGTCTAACCAAGTACATCTGGCTATCAACTGCTGGGACAGACATTCAAAGTCTGGCTATCAACTGCTGGGAGGGACATACATTCAAAGTCTGGCTATCAACTGCTGGGACAGACATTCAAAGTCTGTCGTTTATTTGTCTGCGTGGTACGTTGTGTTTTCCAGCCAGCACAATGTGATATTGCTACGAGACTTCGAATGTTTGCAGATCAGACTTACAGACTTGCCTCGAATGTTTGCAGATCAGACTTACAGACTTGCCTCGAATGTCCGTCCTGCGCAGACAACATGGCCTTCAGCAACAAGTCAACAGCAAAAATACTATGGTCCCCCCGGCCAAGAGGGAGGGGGTGTTTTAGGTTAAACTCTCATATTTATACACACAGATCAACACACTTTACCCTGATGGTGCGCCTGAATGGCACTAGCTTTTATTGCATAATAAACGGTTCAGGGGTTTTGGGAAGTTGTTGATTGCCTCACTGACTCCATCAGATGTCTGCCTCACTGACTCCATCAGATGTCTGCCTCACTGACTCCATCAGATGTCTGCCTCACTGACTCCATCATATGTCTGCCTCACTGACTCCATCAGATGTCTGCCTCACTGACTCCATCAGATGTCTGCCTCACTGACTCCATCAGATGTTCACCTCAGCTCTCTCCCTATCAACTGTTGAGTGCAAAAATATATACTTTTTCTCTCTTTATGTGTGTCTCGCTCTCTCTTTTTCTCTCACTCTCTCTCTTTCTTTCTCTCTCTCTCTCTTTCTCTCTCTCTCTCTCTACACACACAGACACACGCACATATATATATATTTAGAGAGAGAGAGATAGAGAAGAGACATATTTATAAATCATAAGACCGAAGTCAGTAGTCTCCAGTTCTCCTATAGTCCCTCCAGTGACCACCGGAATGAGACGGTGATGTGTTCTGGCCCGGGTGCTCCTTAGCGTGGTCTATGCAGCAATGCTGTCTGAAGCTGAACATGGCGCTGCTGCTAGCTCGTGCGCATCAGATAAAGGACGCACGCTCAGCTGCTCCATTCACGACCCAGGAAGTCTTTCACCAAGTTCAATGAGGCCACCTTCTTGGATCTCCTGTTCTCGGACGACCTAATCAGGACAAGATGTCCAGTCCGCGGTGACGACCTTGTCGGCTGCATGCAAGAGCTTTGGTCACACGGTCACCACTAGACAGGGAGCTTCCTTTCCTACCTGTTCCTGAGAGGATGTACATACAATCTAACATGATCGTCCAGAATCTAACATGGCCGTCCAGAATTTAACATGACCGTCCAGAATCTAACATGACCGTCCAGAATCTAACATGACCGTCCAGAATCTAAACAGTGTCGGTTTTGGTGTGTGAAATTTACACACGACTATAATGGACTAGAATACAGCTTGGGAGAGATGCCCAAGTCACTCACACGCTGAGTGATGTCCCTACGATCTCTTGAAGTTATGGGAAAGGCACAACACACATCGTTAGATCCATCCCCTTCCGCTGTCTTGCGGGATACCTGTTTACGGGAAAGGATTCGGAAGTACACCCTGAGGAAAAATCTGCATCCTATGCTATCTCTAGTCATCTCTATATAATCTGACCACTGCCCAAGGGTAGCTCAGAACGAGAGAGTGAGGTTGACAAAATGTGCAGTGTCTTCCTCACAGTAATCCAAACTTCCGCGCAAGTCAGCCATTTCCGCAGTCTCTCCTGTCTGCCGCTGGAAAAATTGTAGCTCGAGTCTTGCTCAACTGCTCATCTCGAGCAGAAGCCACTCCCAGAGAGTCAATGTGGTTTCCGAGCTGGTCGTGGGACAACTGACATGATCTGTACAGCTCGTCAAATCCAAGAGAAATGTCAGAAACATCATCGTGATCTGGACACGACTTTTGTTGACCTGACCATGACCTTTGACACCGTCAACAGGCTGATCTGGACACGACTTTTGTTGACCTGACCATGACCTTTGACACCGTCAACAGGCTGATCTGGACACGACTTTTGTTGACTTGACCATGACCTTTGACACCGTCAACAGGCTGATCTGGACACGACTTTTGTTGACCTGACCATGACCTTTGACACCGTCAACAGGATGATCTGCACACGACTTCTGTTGACTTGACCATGACCTTTGACACCGTCAACACGGACAGAAAATCATGGCGAAATTCGGTTGTCCCGAAAAATTCATCACAGTCGTCCACCAGTTTCATGATGGCATGTCCGCCGCCTGACTGAATGATGGTCAACTCTCTGCAGCACCCCAGTCATCGATGGGGTCAATCAGGGCCGTGTGCTGGTCCCAACACTCTCTAGCCATGGTATTTACTGCAATTCTGATGCAACACGTGACTGTGACACTGGCATACAGATCAGATACCGGACGGATGGACAGCTGCTCACTCTGAGGCACCTAAAGGCCCTTACAAAGGTCAAAGAAGCAACTATCTTAGATCTCCTCTTTGCCGACGACTGCCCAATTAACACGTGATCGGGACATGCAGGCAATCATGAATGAGCTCTCAACTCCGTGCACTAATTTTGGTCTTACTGTAAACACCAAGAAAACGGAGGTCATGTTTCTACCTGCGCCCGGGGAGCTCTACCACGAACCAAACGTCACTGTACAGGGACATCGCCTAAAAGCAGTTCCTACCTTGGCAGTACCAGCTGATAGCTTTACCTACCTTGGCAGTACCAGTTGATAGCTTTATCTGCCTTGGCAGTACTAGTTGATAGCTTTACCTACCTTGGCAGTACCAGCTGATAGCTTTACCTGCCTTGGCAGTACCAGCTGATAGCTTCACCTACCTTGGCAGTACCAGCTGAAAGCTTTACCTACCTTGGCAGTACCAAGTTGGTAGCTTTACCTACCTTAGCAGTACCAGCTGACAGCTTTACCTACCTTGGCAATACCAGTTGGTAGCTTTACCTACCTTAGCAGTACCAGTTGGTAGCTTTACCTACCTTGGCAGTACCAGTTGATAGCTTTACTTACCTTGCCAGTATCTTCATCAGAGAAGGAAATATTGTCTCTGAGACCCACAACAGGATTTTCAAGGCGAGTGCTGCTTTCGGAAGACTGCGAGAAAATGTTTGGGACCGGCAGGGAATCAGTGGTGCCACCAGGATAAGTGTGTATCGTGCTGTTGTGCTAACAACCCTTCTGTACGCATGCGAATCATGGACAGTCTATAGCTTGCATGTCAGGAAACTTATTAATTTCCTTGTAAACTGTCTCAGCAGACTGCTCAGGATCTGTTGGCAGGACACAGTACCCAACTCTGAAGTCCTCAGGATCTGTTGGCAGGACACAGTGCCCAACTCTGAAGTCCTCAGGATCTGTTGGCAGGACACAGTGCCCAACTCTGAAGTCCTCAGGATCTGTTGGCAGGACACAGTGCCCAACTCTGAAGTCCTCAGCAGGGCTAGACTCTCTGGCATCCATACGCTGCTACAGAGAGCCTAGATCAGATGGACAGGGCATGTTGTTCGCATGTCAGATGGACAGGTCATGTTGTTCGCATGTCAAATGGACAGGTCATGTCGTTCGCATGTCAGATGGACAGGGCATGTTGTTCGCATGTCAGATGAGCGCCTCCCTAAACAACTCTTGTATGGTGAGCTCACGACAGGTGAATTATTGCCACAGGAAGTAGTGGAGGCAGGGACAATTAATGCATTTAAGAATAGATTGGATGAGCATAGCCTTCAGAGCAGATTAACGCAAAGGTAACTGGTTGTATACAGACTGATGTGTCTTCTAATTCATTATAAAGACGTTAAGTCAAGGACAGCGCTCGCATGGAGTTCAAAGGAAAAAATATAGAGACGCTCTGAAAGTTTCTTTACAGTCATATACAATAGCATTTGATTAAACATGTTTGATGCTGTCACCATCTTAGCTTGCGATGGACAACTAACTAACTTACTGGCTAGCTGACTGACTAACTAACTGGCTGGCTGGCTGACTGACTAACTAACTTACTGGCTAGCTGACTGACTAACTAACTGGCTGGCTGGCTGACTGACTAACTAACTTACTGGCTAGCTGACTGACTAACTAACTGGCTGGCTGACTGACTAACTAACTGGCTGGCTGGCTGGCTGACTAACTAAGTTACTGACTAGCTGACTGACTAACTAACTGGCTGGCTGGCTGACTGACTAACTAACTGGCTGGTTGGCTGACTGACTAACTAACTAACTGGCTGGCTGACTGACTGACTAACTAACTAACTTACTGGCTAGCTGGCTGACTAACTAACTAACTAACTTACTGGCTAGCTGGCTGACTGACTGACTAACTAACTATCTGGCTGGCTGACTGACTGACTAACTAACTGGCTGGCTGACTGACTAACTAACTAACTGGCTGGCTGGCTGACTAACTAACTGGCTGGCTGGCTGACTGACTGATTAACTAACTAACTAACTGGCTAGCTAGCTGGCTGACTGACTAACTAACTAACTGGCTGGCTGGCTGACTAACTAACTAACTGGCTGGCTGGCTGGCTGACTGACTAACTTACTAACTAACTGGCTGGCTGGCTGACTAACTAACTGGCTAGCTAGCTGGCTGACTGACTAACTAACTACATGGCTGGCTGACTAACTAACTAACTAACTGGCTGGCTGGCTGACTAACTAACTGGCTAGCTAGCTGGCTGACTAACTAACTAACTAACTGGCTGACTGACTAACTAACTAACTAATTGGCTGGCTGGCTGGCTGACTGACAAACTAACTTACTGATTAACTGACTGACTGACTAACTAACTGGCTGGCTGACTGACTAACTAACTAACTAACTTACTGACTAACTGACTGACTAACTGGCTGGCTGACTGACTGACTGACTGACTGACTAACTAACTGGCTGGCTGACTGACTAACTGGCTGATTAACTAACTAACTGGCTGACTGACTAACTGTTGACCAAAGAGGAAGAAGTTTGAAAATAGCTGGAGTCGGCGACAAGCAACGAGCGATGCCAATCACTGTTAGTTTTTGCACAGAAACAATTTTGCTACAATACAGCCAGGATTCCTGAATATCCAAGAGCCCATCCAATTGTACCCAAGCTCTATGTGCCAGAATGAAAGACTGACATGCCAAATAGGACCAGCATCATACAGAATGCAAATCTTGGAAATATTCCAACCTTTGAGCACGATGAAAATCTCTTCCTAGAAAAGCTAGGGCCAATGTATTATAATGTAGAAAAGTGGACCAGAGTTAGTGAGAGCAGATGTATTATAATGTAGAAAACTGGACCAGAGTTAGCGAGAGCAGATGTATTATAATGTAGAAAAGTGGACCAGAGTTAGTGAGAGCAGATGTATTATAATGTAGAAAACTGGGCCAGAGTTAGCGAGAGCAGATGTATTATAATGTAGAAAACTGGACCAGAGTTAGTGAGAGCGGATGTATTATAATGTAGAAAACTGGGCCAGAGTTAGTGAGAGCAGATGTATTATTATGTAGAAAACTGGACCAGAGTTAGTGAGAGCAGATGTATTATAATGTAGAAAACTGGACCAGTTAGTGAGAGCAGATGTATTATAATGTAGAAAACTGGACCAGAGTTAGTGAGAGCAGATGTATTATAATGTAGAAAACTGGGCCAGAGTTAGTGAGAGCAGATGTATTATAATGTAGAAAACTGGACCAGTTAGTGAGAGCGGATGTATTATAATGTAGAAAACTCGGCCAGAGTTAGTGAGAGCAGATGTATTATAATGTAGAAAACTGGACCAGTTAGTGAGAGCGGATGTATTATAATGTAGAAAACTCGGCCAGAGTTAGCGAGAAATTGTACATCCCCTTTCGAGCTGAGCTTTTTCGACCTGATTTTCCTCATGGTCAGGTCAGGTCAGGCCATCCCGTAACTGGTGACGTCTGTGGGGCACACATAAAGACATCCTCACAAACCCACGCCACCCTTCTCTGTCAACGGCCGCTGCCTGTGCCTCTTCTGGTCGGAGATTGGTCCATGCTTTTATGTTGTCCTCCCACCTATTTTTGGGACTGCCTCTTCATCCTATGCCTTGCACATTTCCGTGGAGGATCGTATTTGTAAAATCATTTGATCTCGATATGTGACGGTATCAAGCGAGTTTCCTTCTTTTGAGTTGCCAATATGTCTTCAAAAGGCCTTATTGATGTTGTAATTCTATCTCGTATTTCCTCATTTGTAACTCGATCTTTGTAAGTCTTCCGAAACATCTCATCCCCAAAGCCTTTGCTTTGCTGAAGGTCAGCTGTAAATGTCCATGTCTCACAAGCATAGAGGAATATTGACAGGACCAATGTACGCATTAATCTGATTTTCGTGCATAGTGCTAACCGTTTATCTTGCCAGATTTTGTTTAGCCGTGCAAGCGCCGCTATTGTCTGTGCTATTCTGGCCAACACTTCACATTTTGATCCTTCATCACTGACAATCGACCCTAGATATTTAAAACGGTCAACCACTTCGAGTTCCTGACCGTTAGCTTTTATCTTGCTGTTGAAGCCCGTGGCGTTGTTGGTCATTAATTTTGTCTTTCCAGCGTTTATCTCCATACCATAGTCAGGAGCTGTTTCATCGAGCCTTCTGACCCATTCCTGAAGCTCTGCTTCTGAACCTGCCAACCCGTCGATATCATCTGCAAAACGAAGTTTGGTAATCGTTCGGCCCCCCTATCTTCACAGTACGAACATACTCATCATGAAATATGGAGATTTCAGAGTGAACATGATGGGACTTGTGCACATAAGTTGATATTGGAGCTTCATGTATTTCCTCTGTGTACTCACACTTGTCAAAAATGTAAATAAATACTGAGATGACATTTTATTAGTTAATATTAACAGTTGTAACAGAAAGTCTAGCCTTGGACTACAACGCTGATGTTCATATAATGAATAGGACATCTGTTTATTAAGATAGTGTTAATTCAAGAGTTGACAAAACTGATGTTAAAACGCTGGATAAGTTAGTACCTTTCAAGAGTTGACAAAACTGATGTTAAAACGCTGGATAAGTTAGTACCTGTCAAGAGTTGACAAAACTGATGTTAAAACGCTGGATAAGTTAGTACCTTTCCCCAGGTGGTTTGTTAAGAGCAGCTAGCTGCGGTTCTACTTAGCTCTAGTGTTTCTTATTGTTTGTTTGTTTGCGTTCGCCTTATTTCTCTATTCCTCAAGGCGGTGTGCGTTGCACCGCAGTTTTATTCTGCGCCTGTCGGCCTAGTGTATCCGACTTCGGCATCCATTTTATGTAAGGGTCTGCTTCCTCTTGCATTTTCTAAGGATTTGTTTCCCCGGGGTAACGGCCGGTGCTGTGATGGGGTTGTGAGCCGTGTCACTTAACCACTGGCCAACGCCGTTCCCTGCTCCAGTGTTTGAGTATATTAAGATGGATTTGCACATCAGTTAAGCCACACTCCAAAAACCTGGTTGTAAACAGAATCTGTGGAGTCCTCTAAACCAGTATAAAGACGTAGAGCATAGGTACTTAATTTAACTTAACGTCTTTATACTGGTTTAGAAGACTCTTTCAGAGTCTGTATACAACCAGTTCCATTTACATCACCTTCCTCTAGAAGCTGTACGCATCCAATCTGTTCTTAAATGCATTGATTGTCCCAGCCTCCACCACCTCACTTGGCAATGCATTCCAAGCATTCACTGCTCTCTGGCTAAAGAAATACTTCCTAATATCTAATCTGGACCTCTCCTTAGTCAACTTGTAGCTGTGCCCTCTTGTCCTTGTAGGTGGTTGTACTTTAAAAAACTTGTTATAGTCTACTTTATCCGTTCCTCTGATCATCTTATACACCTGTATTGTCACCACGAATTCTTCTCTCTTCTAGACACTGAAGGCCAGTTCTTTTTAATCTTTCTTCATAACTGTAATTCTGGAATCCCACTATCAGCTTTGTCGCTCTTTTTTGTATTCTCTCCAGCATGTCTATATCCCCTCTCTGATAAGGACTCCACACCTGTACACAGTACTCCAATCTAGGTCTAACTAATGCTTTATACAGTTTGACTATCACTTCCTTGCTCCTATGTTTAATATTTCTTTTTATCATCCCTAACATTGCATTTGCCTTTTTTACTGCTACCTGAACTTGCTCCCTCACCTTACACGTATGATCTATTATAACCCCTAAGTCCCTTTCTTTATCTATCTTTCTAATATTGTTCTCTCTCATTCTGTAATTATGTTCCATATTGGATCTACCCATGTGGATGACTGTACATTTATCTACATTAAACTCCATTTGCCAGATTACAGACCATTCTCGAATTTTATCTAAATCTGACCTCAATATATCCACTTCTGCTTTAGATGAGACACTACTGCATAGTTTTGTGTCATCAGTAAATTTTGCAATCATGGATCTCATATCAATGTCCAAATCATTTATATATATCAGGAACAAAATTGGTCCCAAAACCGAGCCCTGTGGCACTCCACTTTTCACTTCACACCACTCAGAGTACTCCTTATTTATACCCACCCTTTGTCTTCTTCCCGTTAACCAATTTTCAATCCATTTGGCAACTTCCCCACCTATTCCATTGATTTTAATTTTCGAAATAATCTTTGATGAGGTACTCTATCAAAGGCCTTTGCAAAATCCAGATAAAATCCAGATAAATAACATCCACTGGCTCCCCTTTATCTAACATTTTGGTAACCTTTGGTACATACAGACGCACACATACATCCAAGCATTGGTTTATGAGTCTTAATACCGCCCAATTGACGACGCTCTGGTGTGGAATAGGCGCCGCACCCCCCAGTAGTAACTAGTGAGGCAAACACGTAAAACAACCAGAAATATGTAACCAAAGTTTGTGTTCAAGTTTGGCCATACCTGTTTGCGACATGTCGGACTTGACTGTCACAAACGTGACCCGTTTCTATGGCGTCCATCTGGTAACCGTTCCGCTTACCAACTTTTCATAAATTAATCTTCATAAGAATAACTTTAAATTATGTATAATGGCAGTGTATTCGTTACTTATCAAAGACTGCCGGAATTCTTACAATGAAATATCTGTAGATGGACATTTAAGGAAATTAGGGGCGTAGAATTTGTGAAAACTAGTTCAATACTAATAGTTGTGGAGAAATGGCGGCGACTGGTCGAGGAGACCTGGGTACGTACAAGAACTGTTTGTTGTATGTTGGCCTTCTTACTTCTACATGGATACACGTGTCTCCTGGAGGTTTTCTTCTTCTGCTTATTGACAGTTCTGACACTAATCGTTTCATCCTTCACACCAAATATATTGGTAACCACATAAAGAGTTTAGCCACACTCACACTCACTGCTACAGCCTAAAGTAAGTACTTACTAGTACAGTCTACAGTAGACTACAGCCTACACTCACTGACTCAGCCTACACTCACTGACTCAGCCGACACTCAGTTTGACTCAGCCTACACTCAGTTTGACTCAGCCTACACTCAGTTTGACTCAGCCTACCTACACTCAGTTTGACTCAGCCTACACTCAGTTTGACTCAGCCTACACTCAGTTTGACTCAGCCTACACTCAGTTTGACTCAGCCTACCTACACTCAGTTTGACTCAGCCTACCTACACTCAGTTTGACTCAGCCTACAGTCCACCCACAGAAACTCACTAACCCTGATTCATTGGAAAGACTCATAGAGACATCAATACAACATACATTACCATTACCATCTTCATCGGCGACAAAGAAAAAGACATGAAAATAACTGATCAAAACCACATAGATCAGCAGAGTGGGATGTTGGGCCAGACAGAAAGGGATCATGTGAAAAACAAATGAGATAGTAAGTAGCGGTCATACAGTCCACTAGCAACAGAAGAAGCATAAATAAGGATATTGAGAGCTTAGGACTGCTGAAAGGCAAGCAAAGGATAACGTAGTTTGTGTATGTGTGCTGACTTGTTTCGTAGTTTGTGTATGTGTGCTAACTTGTTTCGTAGTTTGTGTATGTGTGCTAACTTGTTTCGTAGTTTGTGTATGTGTGCTAACTTGTTTCGTAGTTTGTGTATGTGTGCTAACTTGTTTCGTAGTTTGTGTATGTGTGCTAACTTGTTTCGTAGTTTGTGTATGTGTGCTAACTTGTTTCGTAGTTTGTGTATGTGTGCTAACTTGTTTCGTAGTTTGTGTATGTGTGCTAACTTGTTTCGTAGTTTGTGTATGTGTGCTAACTTGTTTCGTAGTTTGTGTATGTGTGCTAACTTGTTTCGTAGTTTGTGTATGTGTGCTAACTTGTTTCGTAGTTTGTGTATGTGTGCTAACTTGTTTCGTAGTTTGTGTATGTGTGCTAACTTGTTTCGTAGTTTGTGTATGTGTGCAAACTTGTTTCGTAGTTTGTGTATGTGTGCTAACTTGTTTCGTAGTTTGTGTATGTGTGCTAACTTGTTTCGTAGTTTGTGTATGTGTGCTAACTTGTTTCGTAGTTTGTGTATGTGTGCTAACTTGTTTCGTAGTTTGTGTATGTGTGCTGACTTGTTTCGTAGTTTGTGTATGTGTGCTAACTTGTTTCGTAGTTTGTGTATGTGTGCTGACTTGTTTATGTCTTCACTTGATTGTCTGCACCGCCAATTATAAAGCTGCTCTGTTTGTGTACAAGCTGGCTGTACCCTACCTGTCAACTCATCCAGACAAAAACCCTGTACCACAGACTACAATAATCCATGCATGTACCCAAATTACATTGAGAACAGTAGCACTTGTTTTATGTTCAACTATTGTTAGTCGGATTTGTTCACTTTTTTACCCTGATAAATTCCAGCAAGAATTTGTCAGAAGACAATACCTAGACACACTCGTCATTCACAGACACTCACTCGTCATTCACACACACTCACTCGTCATTCACACACACTCACTCGTCATTCACACACACTCACTCGTCATTCACACACACTCACTCGTCATTCACACACACTCACTCGTCATTCACACACACTCACTCGTCATTCACACACACTCACTCGTCATTCACACACACTCACTCGTCATTCACACACACTCACTCGTCATTCACACACACTCACTCGTCATTCACACACACTCACTCGTCATTCACACACACTCACTCGTCATTCACACACACTCACTCGTCATTCACACACACTCACTCGTCATTCACACACACTCACTCGTCATTCACACACACTCACTCATCATTCACACACACATTCACACACACTCACTCGTCATTCACACACACTCACTCGTCATTCACACACACTCACTCATCATTCATACACACATTCACACACATTCACACACACTCACTCATCATTCACACACACATTCACACACACTTGTCATTCACACACACATTCATACGAAGTTCACACAAGCTTATGTCATCCACAAGCTACCAAAATATCAATATAAGGAAGCAATCTTGCGGGTGTTTTATTCTAGTATATGTTTTTAACGTCCAAAGTACATATAATTTGATCTTATCTCGTTAGGGACCAGAGCTCGTACACAAGTACAAAAATGGACAAAAGTCAAAGCATAGCTTTAGTTAAGTTGCAAAGGCATTTAGGCAGCCGAAAAACAATACATGTAATTATATGTGTTAAAGCGCAATTACCACAGTTGTGAGGGATTCGAGATAGAGAGCTTCAACAAATGATGGACACTAACAACTTTTATTGTATAAGATATCAGAACTGTCAAATAAAACGCTGACAATAGTCACAGTCAGTTGTATGCTGGTCAGTGTTTGCCATGTGAGATGCCTGGTTGAGCCAAATTGGGAGCTTGCAGGCATTTTTTTTCATTGGAACTCATTCAGAAGCATAGGCCACCACTATAGGTGTTCCCATACTGAGGACTGTGCCAAACACATTCTATGTCCTTGCAGCAGTTTGTTTTACATGGTGAGGTTGCTAGCCCGATGCACAACTCTTCTTTAGTGGCCTTCTCTGACACGTTGAAAGGATAAAGGAATCCTTTTCTTTGCTATTAAATATCCAAACTGGCATGTGCAAGTTGGACTTGCTGATAAGTTTCATCAATTCTCTGATCTATTTCAGCAAAGTTGGACTTGCTGATAAGTTTCATCAATTCTCTGATCTATTTCAGCAAAGTTGGACTTGCTGATAAGTTTCATCAATTCTCTGATCTATTTCAGCAAAGTTGGACTTGCTGATAAGTTTCATCAATTCTCTGATCTATTTCAGCAAAGTTGGACTTGCTGATAAGTTTCATCAATTCTCTGATCCATTTCAGCAAAGTTGGACTTGCTGATAAGTTTCATCAATTCTCTGATCCATTTCAGCAAAGTTGGACTTGCTGATAAGTTTCATCAATTCTCTGATCTATTTCAGCAAAGTTGGACTTGCTGATAAGTTTCATCAATTCTCTGATCTATTTCAGCAAAGTTGGACTTGCTGATAAGTTTCATCAATTCTCTGATCTATTTCAGCCAAGTTGGACTTGCTGATAAGTTTCATCAATTCTCTGACCTTTTTCAGCCAAGTTGGACTTGCTGATAAGTTTAATCAATTCTGTGATCTATTTCAGCCAAGTTGGACTTGCTGAAAAGTTTAACCAATTCTGTGATCTATTTCAGCCAAGTTGGACTTGCTGAAAAGTTTAACCAATTCTGTGATCTATTTCAGCCAAGTTGGACTTGCTGAAAAGTTTAACCAATTCTGTGATCTATTTCAGCCAAGTTGGACTTGCTGAAAAGTTTAACCAATTCTGTGATCTATTTCAGCCAAGTTGGACTTGCTGATAAGTTTCATCAATTCTCTGATCTATTTCAGCCAAGTTGGACTTGCTGATAAGTTTAATCAATTCTGTGATCTATTTCAGCCAAGTTGGACTTGCTGAAAAGTTTAACCAATTCTGTGATCTATTTCAGCCAAGTTGGACTTGCTGAAAAGTTTAACCAATTCTGTGATCTATTTCAGCCAAGTTGGACTTGCTGAAAAGTTTAACCAATTCTGTGATCTATTTCAGCCAAGTTGGACTTGCTGAAAAGTTTAACCAATTCTGTGATCTATTTCAGCCAAGTTGGACTTGCTGAAAAGTTTAATCAATTTTGTGATCTATTTCAGCCAAGTTGGACTTGCTGAAAAGTTTAACCAATTCTGTGATCTATTTCAGCCAAAGAAATGATTGCTGCCCTCTTGATTCCACCATCTGAGTTTGAGAAACCTGCCCGAGTCAGCTCAAGAGATAGACAGGAAACACCGAGGTAACATCATCAAGGGGAACATGAGAAGTTCTTGTACGACACTTAGCTTCCGTTGACCTTTATGAGATTATGTTGCTGTTGTCTCTCAGGAAGTAGCAGCAGATGTTATAGAACTATTCTCCTAAATTTAAGTCGTTCTTCTCCGTCAGTATGGGTTTAGAATCTTCTGAACATTGACCTGCTGGCCAGGTACTTGTGTCTAGCTTCTAATGGGACAGTCCAGCTGGCCAGGTACTTGTGTCTAGCTTCTAATGGGACAGTCCAGCTGGCCAGGTACTTGTGTCTAGCTTCTAATGGGACAGTCCAGCTGGCCAGGTACTTGTGTCTAGCTTCTAATGGGACAGTCCAGCTGGCCAGGTACTTGTGTCTAGCTTCTAATGGGACAGTCCAGCTGGCCAGGTACTTGTGTCTAGCTTCTAATGGGACAGTCCAGCTGGCCAGGTACTTGTGTCTAGCTTCTAATGGGACAGTCTAGCTGGCCAGGTACTTGTGTCTAGCTTCTAATGGGACAGTCCAGCTGGCCAGGTACTTGTGTCTAGCTTCTAATGGGACAGTCCAGCTGGCCAGGTACTTGTGTCTAGCTTCTAATGGGACAGTCCAGCTGGCCAGGTACTTGTGTCTAGCTTCTAATGGGACAGTCCAGCTGGCCAGGTACTTGTGTCTAGCTTCTAATGGGACAGTCCAGCTGGCCAGGTACTTGTGTCTAGCTTCTAATGGGACAGTCCAGCTGGCCAGGTACTTGTGTCTAGCTTCTAATGGGACAGTCCAGCTGGCCAGGTACTTGTGTCTAGCTTCTAATGGGACAGTCCAGCTGGCCAGGTACTTGTGTCTAGCTTCTAATGGGACAGTCCAGCTGGCCAGGTACTTGTGTCTAGCTTCTAATGGGACAGTCCAGCTGGCCAGGTACTTGTGTCTAGCTTCTAATGGGACAGTCCAGCTGGCCAGGTACTTGTGTCTAGCTTCTAATGGGACAGTCCAGCTGGCCAGGTACTTGTGTCTAGCTTCTAATGGGACAGTCCAGTATTTGTGCTTTGTTACCAGGAAGACAGTACACATATGAACATAGTGGCGATGGCCCTTGTCTCAGATATTGGTTGCACGGCCAAACATTGCTGCCGTCTGGTGACAAGTGTACAGCACCTTTGCAGTAATGATTAGTGATTTATGTTGGCAAACCTTTTTTCTCATTCTGGTTTGCCATCCCATCATGATCCTGTTCTCTTAGCCTGACTGCACTAGTGCAGCCTGTTTCCAGACAGAAGAGGGTCTTGATCAGCTCTGGTTCGCTGGCCATGATGACATGAGCCAGCTGTCAGTTCTGGTTCGCTGGGTCTCATTACATGAGCCTGCTGTCAGCTCTGGTTCGCTAGCCCTGATGACATGAGCCAGCTGTCAGTTCTGGTTCGCTGGTTCTCATTACACGAGCCTGCTGTCAGCTCTGGTTCGCTAGCCCTGATGACATGAGCCTGCTGTCAGTTCTGGTTCGCTGGTTCTCATTACATGAGCCTGCTGTCAGTTCTGGTTCTCATTACACGAGCCTGCTGTCAGTTCTGGTTCGCTGGTTCTCATTACACGAGCCTGCTGTCAGCTCTGGTTCGCTAGCCCTGATGACATGAGCCTGCTGTCAGTTCTGGTTCGCTGGGTCTCATTACACGAGCCAGCTATGAGTCCCAGGCTGCTGTCAGCTGCATCTTCGGCCACACAAACCTTAAGATAGACTTGCACATCGGTAAAAACCACCCTCGAAGAAATTGGTTGTATACAGACTTTGTTAAGTTTTCTAAACCATTATAAAGACGTTAAGAATGTTTGATCATTTCTCCATTTGAAGAACATTGATTCTTCTGGATTTCAACATTTCCTCGTTTTGTTTTGTTTAACAGGTGCTTCGAGAACCAGCATCCAAATCAAGTGAGTTCCTGTGACAGTGCATATTCATACTCTCATATGTCATAGACTGTACACATGTCACTGACATTAGTCACCGAGATTAGACTTGTTAGCATACACGCCAATTCCACCAAATAAGAAAGCATATACCAAGGGAAGTCTTACACCAGACCAAGGGAAGTCTTACACCAGACCAAAGAGAAGTCTTATACCAGACCAAGGGAAGTCTTATACTAGACCAAGGGAAGTCTTACACCAGACCAAAGGGAAGTCTTATACTAGACCAAGGGAAGTCTTACACCAGACCAAGGGAAGTCTTATACTAGACCAAGGGAAGTCTCACACCAGACCAAAGAGAAGTCTTATACTAGACCATGGGAAGTCTTACACCAGACCAAAGGGAAGTCTTATACCAGACCAAGGGAAGTCTTACACCAGACCAAAGAGAAGTCTTATACTAGACCATGGGAAGTCTTACACCAGACCAAAGGGAAGTCTTATACCAGACCAAAGGGAAGTCTTACACCAGACCAAAGAGAAGTCTTATACTAGACCATGGGAAGTCTTACACCAGACCAAGGGAAGTCTTATACTAGACCAAGGGAAGTCTTACACCAGACCAAAGAGAAGTCTTATACTAGACCATGGGAAGTCTTACACCAGACCAAAGGGAAGTCTTATACCAGACCAAGGGAAGTCTTACACCAGACCAAAGGGAAGTCTTATACCAGACCAAGGGAAGTCTTACACCAGACCAAGGGAAGTCTTACACCAGACCATGGGAAGTCTTACACCAGACCAAGGGAAGTCTTACACCAGACCAAGGGAAGTCTTACACCAGACCAAGGGACGTCTTACACCAGACCAAGGGAAGTCTTACACCAGACCATGGGAAGTCTTACACCAGACCAAGGGAAGTCTTACACCAGACCAAGGGAAGTCTTACACCAGACCAAGGGAAGTCTTACACCAGACCAAAGGGAAGTCTTATACTAGACCAAGGGAAGTCTTACACCAGACCAAGGGAAACTATACAACAGAGAAGAGCACATTAAATAAAGCATCCTTGTCAATCATTTGTTTCTCAATGGATGAAGATTGATGTGAATGAACTATTTCAGATTGAGACCACAAATATCTGGCTCTATGTAAAAAGTCCATTCTCTGAGCGACCAATATTTCAGCCTGTCTCAAACCTTAAATAGTTGGGCTTGGTTAGGCAAGTGTGTCTCAGGTTAACGTCGAGAAGTAAACTTAACTTGCGGAGAGTTACACTACTAAAATAGCAATGCTTTTGGGGCTAATGAGACATGAGAGGGGTCCGTGTTATGTATTCTTATCATTATTGTGTAGTGTAGAAACATGGACGGATGATCGGAGACAAGACGTGATGTCCTGTGTCCTTGCTGACATGTCTCTCATAAACCTGAGCTGTCATGTCCTGTGTCCTTGCTGACAAGTCTCTCATAAACCTGAGCTGTCATGTCCTGTGTCCTTGCTGACAAGTCTCTCATAAACCTGAGCTGTCATGTCCTGTGTCCTTGCTGACAAGTCTCTCATAAACCTGAGCTGTCATGTCCTGTGTCCTTGCTGACAAGTCTCTCATAAACCTGAGCTGTCATGTCCTGTGTCCTTGCTGACAAGTCTCTCATAAACCTGAGCTGTCATGTCCTGTGTCCTTGCTGACAAGTCTCTCATAAACCTGAGCTGTCATGTCCTGTGTCCTTGCTGACAAGTCTCTCATAAACCTGAGCTGTCATGTCCTGTGTCCTTGCTGACAAGTCTCTCATAAACCTGAGCTGTCATGTCCTGTGTCCTTGCTGACAAGTGTCTCATAAACCTGAGCTGTCATGTCCTGTGTCCTTGCTGACAAGTCTCTCATAAACCTGAGCTGTCATGTCCTGTGTCCTTGCTGACAAGTCTCTCATAAACCTGACGCTGGAGCCTAGAAACTTGGACGCTAGAGCCTAATTCTTGTCATCTACAACTACTCAGGGCACAGCAGCATCTTGTGCACACACGAAGACTGATTACGCGGATGAGCTGATCCGACGACAGGCTGCGGAGATCACTGAGCTGAGATCAGAGCTAATGAAGTGTTGCCAGGCGTATGATCAGGATAGTGCCGACTGGAAGAAAAAGTTGGCATGGCTTGAGGACAAGCATGAAGCCGACGTCAAACTGCTGGAGAAGCACCTGGCAAGGGCAGCAGATGAGTTTGAAGAGAAGGTATGTGGTAGCGTGCAGGACTGTGCTGTTTGCTGTTGAAGAGAAGGTATATGGTAGCGTGCAGGACTGGGCTGTTTGCTGTTGTTTTTTTGGGTTGGCCTTTTCTAACGACCACCAAAAGGTCTTCATCTGTGGCGTATGTCGTTTTAAAAACTATCCGTATCCGAGTTCTCAATTCTGGAACAATCTTCTGTGGTAACGGGTTATAGAGATTTTTCTAACATCCTAGGGCAGAAAGTAGATCTGGGCTGTAGTTAAATAGGAGGCTTCTCAGTGTCGATCCCCACCTTGGTGGCCAGGCTGCTGTAACACAGTGTGTTTCAAGGAGGCATGGCATGGACATACAGTGGCTGCTAGATCATTATGTTTCACATGGTTCTTGCCGTAGTTTGAGGGCCACTGTCCTAACAGCCTGGTCTTAACCATGGTTTGAGAGCCACTCATGTTCTTTACCATGGTTTGAGGGCCACTCATGGTCTTTACCATGGTTTGAGGGCCACTCATGGTCTTTACCATGGTTAGAGGGCCACTGCCCTATCAGCCTGGTCCTTACCATAGTTAGAGGGCCACTGCCCTAACAGCCTGGTCCTAACCATAGTTAGAGGGCCACTGCCCTAACAGCCTGGTCCTTACCATGGTTAGAGGGCCACTGCCCTAACAGCCTGGTCCTTACCATAGTTAGAGGGCCACTGCCCTAACAGCCTGGTCCTTACCATAGTTAGAGAGCCACTGCCCTAACAGCCTGGTCCTTACCATAGTTAGAGGGCCACTGCCCTAACAGCCTGGTCCTTACCATGGTTAGAGGGCCACTGCCCTAACAGCCTGGTCCTTACCATGGTTAGAGGGCCACTGCCCTAACAGCCTGGTCCTTACCATGGTTAGAGGGCCACTGCCCTAACAGCCTGGTCCTTACCATGGTTAGAGGGCCACTGCCCTAACAGCCTGGTCCTTACCATGGTTAGAGGGCCACTGCCCTAACAGCCTGGTCCTTACCATGGTTAGAGGGCCACTGCCCTAACAGCCTGGTCCTTACCATGGTTAGAGGGCCACTGCCCTAACAGCCTGGTCCTTACCATGGTTAGAGGGCCACTGCCCTAACAGCCTGACCATCTGGGTAGAAGTGTTGTATGTGCTTGCATCGCATGCTCATAGTACAGATTCCTGTTATTGGCATGTTTCAGTCAACCCAGCTGTAAACAGGTACCTGTCTTACTGTTGAGAAAGAGAAGGCAGCGAGGAAGGGAACTAGCTAGCTTACCTCAAACAGATATGAGGCCTAGTACACTTCATCCTCAATGGCAGTGTCTCCTATGGGATTAATTTGAACTTCATTCTAATAGCTGGGCTAACAGGTGGGCTAAGAGGTGGGCTAATAGGCAGGCTAACAGATGGACTAATAGGTGGGCTAACAGGTTGGCTAACAGATGGGCTAATAGATTGGCTAACAGATGGGCTAATAGGTGGGCTAACAGGTTGGCTAACAGATGGGCTAACAGGTGGGCAAATAGGGGGGCTTACAGGTGGGCTAGTAGTAGGGCTAACAGGTGGGCTAGTAGTAGGGCTAACAGGTGGGCTAGTAGTAGGGCTAACAGGTGGACTAATAGTAGGGCTAACAGGTGGACTAATAGTAGGGCTAACAGGTTGGCTAGTAGTAGAGCTAACAGGTGGGCTACTAGTAGGGCTAACAGGTGGGCTAATTGTAGGGCCAACATGTGGGTTAATAGGTGGGCTAATAGTAGGGCTAACAGGTGGGCTAATAGGTGGGCTAACAGATGGACTAACAGGTGGGCTAACAGATGGGCTAACATATAGGCTAGTAGTAGGGCTAACAGGTGGGCTAGTAGTAGGGCTAACAGGTGGGCTAGTAGTAGGGCTAACAGGTGGGCTAGTAGTAGGGCTAACAGGTGGGCTAACATGTTGATGCATGTCTGACTCTTGCAGCTGTCCTATCAGGACTCTGAGACATCAACTCTGAGAGAGAAGCTGCAGCATGCTCAGATGTTGCTGGACACCCAAGTGACACACCTTCAAGAGCAACTCAGTTCTGTCCGTCAGGATGGCGACAACAGCAGGCGGCAACTGGAGGCCCAGCTCAGGTCACGATCTTGTACTTTGATTCCTCCTTTTCTTTGTTTCTAGCATTAGCTCCATTTGTCTGTTGTCTTTGGGATGGGGAGAGCTGACCCCAGGGTTTGGTCAAACACTCACCAAGACACCACCCCATGGTCTGGTCAAACAGTCACCAAGACCCCACCCTACCACAGGGTTAAGTCAAACAGTCACCAAGACCCCACCCCACCACAGGGTTAAGTCAAACAGTCACCAAGACCTTACCACAGGGTTAGATCAAACAGTCACCAAGACCCCACCACAGGGTTAGATCAAACAGTCACCAAGACCCCACCCCACCACAGGGTTAGATCAAACAGTCACCAAGACCCCACCCCACCACAGGGTTAGGTCAGTCAGTCAGCAAGACCCCACCCCACCCCAGGGTTAGGTCAAACAGTTAACAAGACCCTACCCCACCCCAGGGTTAGGTCAAACAGTCACCAAGACCCCACCCCACCACAGGGTTAGGTCAAACAGTCAGCAAGACCCCACCCCACCCCAGGGTTAGGTCAAACAGTTAACAAGACCCTACCCCACCCCTGGGTTAGGTCAAACAGTCACCAAGACCCCCACCCCACCCCAGGGTTAGGTCAAACAGTCACCAAGACCCTACCCCACCCCAGGGTTAGGTCAAACAGTCACCAAGACCCCCACCCCACCCCAGGGTTAGGTCAAACAGTCACCAAGACCCTACCTCAGGGTCTAGTCAAACAAGATTTCTGGCTCACTTCTCTACACATGTGACAAGAGTTCTGACTCATTTCTCTAGACATGTGACAGAGTTCTGGATCACTTCTCTAGACATGTGACAGAGTTCTGGCTCACTTCTCTAGACAAGTGACAGAGTTCTGGCTCACTTTTCTAGACAAGTGACAGAGTTCTGACTCACTTCTCTAGACATGTGACAGAGTCAGGGATCTTGGCAAGATCACAGGAATGATCCCAATCATGACCTTGAACCAAGGGGACCATTGAATGCTAATTGTATCTTGGTAGGAAGCAAGGGAGTGGGTGAGAAATAAAAACGTATTTAGAGTTCAGGCAGAAATTAGATGTGTCGGTCTTCTCAAACAAAGCTGGCCTGGTTCAGACAGAGGTTAGTTGTAACGGTAGTCTGGAACAAAGCCGGCCTGGTCCCTAAATGTAACTCTTCATTGTCTGAAATCAGGTCAAGGACAAGTTGGCTAGATGACAGTCAGAATTACTGTTGTTTATGATCAACTCTTATTATCCACAGTGTAATGCTCTAAATGTTGGACATATGTTGAACTTGGGGATGGCCTTCAGACTTTTAGTTAGAATTGTTGGGAAAAGCATGATTCAGAAGGATGGTAGGGGAATTAGCATAACAATCAATGCTGTAGTGGTGGTGAGTTGTCCAAAGAAAAGGGGAATGGGCATTTTCAAGAGAGAGGATTAATCCGGAAATGGAGTTCAGGTGTATTAGTGGTCAGGGCACAAAAAACTTCATACGAGTTGTCACGCAGTGGAGACTTTGGTACCACGTGACTTGTGCTCAGCGCAACACTGAAAGAAGGTAGAGTTTAAGGAGACAGATAAAAAGTGATGTAGGAGAGATTTCAAATCAGATTTGGCAGGAAGGCTACTCAATGCATTTATCTGAGTTCGCTGCGTTAACTCTGTAAGTGGTACTCTTTGGACAAACTTGTTGACTGACTACAGTAAGTACCCGTCGAACGTCCGTGGGTGTCAAAACTGGTCAAAATCTCGGACATTGTCAGAAGGATATGACAGAAACAAATGTGTAGACGAACACCAGGGATTACATGCCATCACACGAATTTGATATCTTTATTCCACAGCAGAAGCTGGGAAGATTGAATGAAGTGTCAGACTGTCAGAGGCCAGACAAGCTACAGGAGACGAGAATCACATGACTCGAGATTTTAGTTAGATATCAGATGATATTATTAGGGATAGCTAGAGCTAGATTAAGGATACAGCCGTATTTATAACCAGGGGAACCATGTGGCTAGTGTCGAAACCCTCTGGTAAGAGAACTTAGATACTGATAGATTAGACTGCAATTGATCTGATCATATCCAGTTATGTCAATAAAGAAATAACAGTAATTTTGTGACGGAATAGGTTTGTGTGTTTCATTTATGTTTCTTGTGGGGGGGGGGGCGTGGGGGGGGGGGGGGGGGTTAGTAATTAGGGCTAAGGGAGATAAGTCTGATGTACATCACAAAAACCACTGGACACAGTGTCTAGGAAAGTTAGTTGTATGAGTGGGTCTGATACAGACATACTTGAGACAAGAGTTCCATCTGCCATACGTCTCTAGGAATACTTGAGACAAGAGTTCCATCTGTCATACGTCTCTAGGAATACTTGAGACAAGAGTTCCATCTGTCATACGTCTCTAGGAATACTTGAGACAAGAGTTCCATCTGTCATACGTCTCTAGGAATACTTGAGACAAGAGTTCCATCTGTCATACGTCTCTAGGAATACTTGAGATAAGAGTTCCATCTGTCATACGTCTCTAGGAATACTTGAGATAAGAGTTCCATCTGTCATACGTCTCTAGGAATACTTGAGACAAGAGTTCCATCTGTCATACGTCTCTAGGAATACTTGAGACAAGAGTTCCATCTGTCATACGTCTCTAGGAATACTTGAGACAAGAGTTCCATCTGTCATACGTCTCTAGGAATACTTGAGATAAGAGTTCCATCTGTCATACGTCTCTAGGAATACTTGAGACAAGAGTTCCATCTGTCATACGTCTCTAGGAATACTTGAGACAAGATAGATGTAATCTTGTCAAACTTCCCTAGCCATGTGATGTAATCTTGTCACACTTCCCTAGCCATGTGATGTAATATTGTCACACTCTCCTAGCCATGTGACGTAATCATGTCACACTTTTTTAGCCATGTGACATTATCTTGTCACACTTCTCTAGCCATGTTTGAGTGATGACATAATCTAATCACACTTCTCAGAAAACTGTAGCCATTTCCTCTGTTGACCTCAGGGAAAAGTCACATGTGGTAGATGACCAAACACAACAGATAGCCAGACTAAAGACTTACATCTGTCAGGCAGAGGAGGCTCACAAACCAGTCCTGGCCTGCAGGATGGAGATGGAAGCCACGGAGAACAAGCTGAAGATATCACAGGCAGAGAACCACCAGCTGAGCTCCACGCTGGAGCTAGTAGATGTCAGGTGCAAGGCTCTGCAGGAGATACTCTCCATCCAGGACAAGGAGTTAGGCCAGGTATCTGCTCTCTCTTACAGTCAGGATGTGATTGAGATACTGTACAATCAGGTAGGGTAGGCTCCATGGTCCAATAAGAGCTTTCCTAGGAGGAACAACCCTGGCAACAAACAACTGCTGCCTTGCAGGCAGACTGGGGGCAGCCAAAAGTTAGGGTCATGCTAAAGATGGATGCACTGGTCTACAGGGTGGGCCCCAGGGTGTAGAGCACAGTGCAACCAAACTCATAAAGTCAGACACAGACATGACTGGCAGCATAAGGCGCTTAGCTGTTGAGTAGTAATTATCCTATCAAAGATATCCTGGTCTCTCGGACCAAAATAAGATATGTGGCCGAGTTTAAGTTTAGCTGTTGAGTAGTAATTATACTATCAAAGATATCCTGGTCTCTCGGACCAAAATAAGATATGTGGCCGAGTTTAAGTTTAGCTGTTGAGTAGTAATTATACTATCAAAGATATCCTGGTCTCTCGGACCAAAATAAGATATGTGGCCGAGTTTAAGTTTAGCTGTTGAGTAGTAATTATACTATCAAAGATATCCTGGTCTCTCGGACCAAAATAAGATATGTGGCCGAGTTTAAGTTTAGCTGAGTAGTTTACTTATCTAAAGAGTTAGAACATGTATCCACACCGCGACACGCCTTCACACAGTAAATAACGCAGTCAACACTATCCGGAATGGAAACATATCATTATCGTTTATTAACATGCATATTAACAAAAAGAGGAAAGTACATCTAAACTAAATAATCTATAAATATATATTGAACTACATCAGAGAGGTTTTCAAGCATTAGCTTTTGATGTTTCCCCTAAACTACATAACCCAGGATCTTGTCGCTGCACTCCCCTTATCTGCACATCCAACACACAATCACAAACTCGTCCTCGCGATCGGATTACGTACTCAGTTGTTCTGTGCATTCACATATAATCAGATCAACTTCAATCAGGTGATCTGTACATCCACATACAATCGGTTTACGTATGCTCTGGCAATCTGTGCATTCATATGTAATTAGATTACATCACCTATAGTCGGATCATGTACTCAATTGTTGTCACACATTCAGTCAACCTGTGCATACACATACAATCAGAACACACATCGTTTCAAAAGTGTCCTGTACATACCAGACACATTCAGATCTCATCCTTAGGTGATCTGCACATTCACATACAATCAGATCACTTACACAATTATTCGATCTGTGCATTCACCATTACTTAGACCACTTCAAGTATTCACACAAATCTGTACATTCATTAGCCATCACTCTAATTTGGAACTACCCCCCCCCCCCCCCCCCCCCCCCCCCCCAACTAATTGTTATTGGATGACTATTCCTGAATCCCTGACACTCTAAATGTCGTAGCCAGTCGTGGCGGCATCTGACTGTTACCAACCCCACCCCCAACTACACTAATTCGGAACGCCAGAGTGGCCAGCTATGAACCCCCACCTCAGCTCCGATTACCCATCCATTATATATGGATGTCTGATGTTGGGGCCATTGATGTGGATGTCTGATGTGGATGTCTGATGTTGAAGCCACTAATGTGGATGTCTAATGTTGGGGCCATTGATGTGGATGTCTGATGTTGAAGCCACTAATGTGGATATCTGATGTTGGAGCCACTGATGTGGATGTCTGATGTTGGAGCCACCTGATGTGGATGTCTGATGTTGGAGCCACTGATGTGGATGTCTGATGACAGACAAACCAAGTTAAAGAAGTCAGACTACCCAGCTGTGAAACATGTTACTTCCGGTGTACTATTGTTGTACCTCCGATGGTTGGTGAGCTGACCTCCGATGGTTGGTGAGCTGACCTCCGATGGTTGGTGAGCTGACCTCTGATGGTTGGTGAGCTGACCGTTGGTGAGCTGACCACTGATGGTTGGTGAGCTGACATCAGTCGTCGTTGTCTAGAACACCTTCAGGGAATATTGAAGTGTTTGATTAGTGGACACACCTCACTTTCTTTGGTAGCTCATCTCCTCACATACCATCACCTCCCCACACCTACCATCACCTCCCCACACCTCACCTACAATCACTTCCTCACATACCATCACCTCCCCACATCTCACCTACAATCACTTCCTCACATACCATCACCTCCCCACACATACCAATACCCCCCCCCCCTACCTACCATCACCTCCTCACCTCCCCACACCTACCATCACCTCCCCACACCTACCATCACCTCCCCACACCTACCATCACCTCCCCACACCTCACCTACAATCACTTCCTCACATACCATCACGTTCCCACACATACCATCACCTCCCCACACATACCAATAACCCCCCCCCCCTACCTACCATCACCTACCCACACATACCAATACCCCCCCTACCATCACCTCCCCACACCTACCATCACCTCCCCACACCTACCATCACATCCCCACACCTACCATCACCTCCCCACACCTACCATCACCTCCCCACACCTACCATCACCTCCCCACACCTACCATCACCTCCCCACACCTACCATCACCTCCCCACACCTACCATCACCTCCCCACACCTAGGATCACCTGCCCACACCTAGGATCACCTCCCCACACCTACCATCACCTCCCCACACCTACCATCACCTCCCCACACCTACCATCACCTCCCCACACCTACCATCACCTCCCCACACCTACCATCACCTTCCCACACCTACCATCACCTCCCCACACCTAGGATCACCTCCTCACACCTAGGATCACCTCCCCACACCTACCATCACCTCCCCACACCTAGGATCACCTCCCCACACCTACCATCACCTCCCGACACCTACCATCACCTCCCGACACCTACCATCACCTCCCGACACCTACCATCACCTCCCGACACCTACCATCACCTCCCGACACCTACCATCACCTCCCGACACCTACCATCACCTCCCGACACCTACCATCACCTCCCGACACCTACCATCACCTCCCGACACCTACCATCACCTCCCCACACCTACCATCACCTCCCCACACCTACCATCACCTCCCGACACCTACCATCACCTCCCGACACCTACCATCACCTCCCCACACCTACCATCACCTCCCGACACCTACCATCACCTCCCGACACCTACCATCACCTCCCGACACCTACCATCACCTCCCGACACCTACCATCACCTTCCGACACCTATCATCACCTCCCCACACCTACCATCACCTCCCGACACCTCCCCTCACCTCCCGACACCTACCATCACCTCTTGACATCACCTGTTGTCTATCTGACCAGCGTTATCTCGCTGTTTCCTGATCCTTATCATTGTCTTGTTCTGTCTGCCTTCAACGGCGTCTCGTCTCAGGCCAGACTTAGCGGTACAGGGAGATCCAAACAGGCAACTTCTCTCATCGTCAGGTCAGCAGATGTGTGTTCCCTGTCGTTTGTTTACTCTGCAACCATTTTATTATCATTACTGCCTTTCTTTCCCATGAAACTTTTCTTTCTTTCCTTTGGCACTTTTCTCTCTTTCCCTTTACAATTTCCTTTCTTTCCCTTTGCACATTTTGTCTTTTCCTTGACACTTTTCTGTCTTTCCTTCTTTCCCTTTACACTTTTCTTTTTTTCCCCTTACACTTTTCTTTCCCTTTAAACTTTTCTTTTTTTCCTTTACGCTTTTCTGTCTTTCCATTTACACTTTTCTTTCTTTACCTTTGGACTTTCTTTCACTTTATGATTTCTTAATCTTTCTTGACACTATCTTTCCCTTGACACTTTCTCTCCTTTGCTCCTTGCCTGTATAATTGTGTCCATCTTTCTTTTACTCTTCTTCTCAATATCTCTGTAATGTTTCTCACCTGTAGATGTTGATCTCTGTTTCTCACCTGTAGATGTTGATCTCTGTTTCTCACCTGTAGATGTTGATCTGTTTCTCACCTGTAGATGTTGATCTGTTTCTCACCTGTAGATGTTGATCTCTGTTTCTCACCTGTAGATGTTGATCTCTGTTTCTCACCTGTAGATGTTGATCTCTGTTTCTCACCTGTAGATGTTGATCTGTTTCTCACCTGTAGATGTTGATCTGTTTCTCACCTGTAGATGTTGATCTCTGTTTATTACCTGTAGATGTTGATCTCTGTTTCTCACCTGTAGATGTTGATCTCTGTAATGTTTCTCACCTGTAGATGTTGATCTCTGTTTCTCACCTGTAGATGCTGATCTCTGTTTATTACCTGTAGATGAAGATCTCTGTTTCTCACCTGTAGATGCTGATCTCTGTTTATTACCTGTAGATGAAGATGTCTGTTTCTCACCTGTAGATGTTGATCTCTGTTTCTCACCTGTAGATGTTGATCTCTGTTTCTCACCTGTAGATGTTGATCTCTGTTTCTCACCTGTAGATGTTGATGTCTGTGCTGGAGTCTGAGAATCATCTCTGACCCTGTTGTCCTGTTGCATCCAGCAAATGTCTGAGAGTGTTACCAGTCCTCACATGCCTGCCTAAATCTGAGAGATGTTACACTTTCACCTGTTTTTATCTGGTTGCATGAGATGACCTATCTTTATCTTGTCAACAGCTGGAGAGAAAAGGTCTTCTCTCTCCTAGTCCAGCAGAAGTCCGCAGAAATCAACCACAAGAGGGAAAAGAGTCACTTACACAAGAAGGTAGGTCTACTCCACAAGATGGTAGGTCTACTCCACAAGATGGTAGGTCTACTCCACAAAATGGTAGGTCTACTCCACAAGATGGTAGGTCTACTCCACAAGATGGTAGGTCTACTCCACAAGATGGTAGGTCTTATCCACAAGATGGTAGGTCTGTTTGTGTGTGAAGGTATGTCTGTTGATGTTGCATAGACTAATCTGATCTTAGATTGGGGTTGGATAGACTAATCTGATCTTAGAATGGGGTTGGTTAGACTAATGTGATCTTAGACTGGAGTTGGATAGACTAATCTGATCTTAGACTGGGGTTAGTTAGACTAATCTGATCTTAGACTGGGGTTAGTTAGACTAATCTGATCTTAGACTGGGGTTAGTTAGACTAATCTGATCTTAGACTGGGGTTAGTTAGACTAATCTGATCTTAGACTGGGGTTGGTTAGACTAATCTTCTTCTTCTTCGTACGCAGTCAGACAGTAACCATTATTTTTTCGAAGAAAGCAGCCGTCATCCTGAGGCTGTCGACACTGCCATAGAGCTTGTCTAGTGTTGCCACTGGTGATGGCCACATGTGCTTTCTCTGGTCCTCGTATGTCGGGGGGTTTTGCAGCAAATGCTCAGCGGTCATTTTCCCGGTACCGCAGGTGCATTCGTCAGTGCCACCTATCTTCAATTTGTTGAATAGGTGGTACCTCAGTCTGTTGTGGCCAGTGCGGAGTCTGAAGACCACAACCTGCTCTCTTCTGTTCAACTGGTAATAGGCATCATTTTTTGTGTAGCCAGTATGTTCTGTTTCCCATTTGGCCATGTATCTGGCTCTAATAAGCCTTTTGGACTCTTTGTAGGTCACACTAGAGTCTGGTTGTGGTAGTCTTGCACCTTCTTTTGCCAGTCTGTCTGCCTCCTCGTTGCCTTGGATGTTATAGTGGGATGGAACCCACTGTACCACTACTCTTTTTTTGTGCGGCCTGCTGGCATAGTTGACAGAGTACTACTCTTAAATCATTAAGTTCAGTATTTTTCTGGCTTTTTAGTGCTGTGACTACAGCCAGGGCATCTGTAAACAGGACTATCTGGCTTTCATTTATTTTGCCTGTCAGCATTGCTTCTACTGCAGCCCTCAGTCCCTCTGCCTCCGCTCTGAAATTGCTTGAGTATTTTCCAGTTGCCACTGACAGTGTCATTTTTCTACCATTTGTTAGGCTCCGGAATATCCCCTCCCCCTCCATTCTGTGTTGTGTTTGTAACAAAACCGTCGGTGTATGCATGGGTCCAGTCCATGCTTGGGTAGTTTTCCGCTATGTACCTCAAGGTTATGTCTCTTCTTTCTTTTTCAGTCTGGCTGTTCTTGTTTCCAATACCTGGTATATTTTCTACCACCTCCGGAATGATATGCTGCTTCCAGGTAGGTTTGCGAACGTACAGTAGGGATGGGCTTTGGTGTTGTTAATGTGTTCATAGGGTCTTCGCGCATCTTTGCTTTGGCTATTTCTGCAAAGTTTCTCCGCTTCAGTTTCCCATTTCCAAAATTGTTTAGTCTCTGATGCATTGGATGGTCAGTCAGTCTTCTGAGTTTCTCTGCTTGCTGCTGGGCTCTGCAGTCTCTTCTGTCGGTCATGGATTGCAGATTTGTAATCTTTTCAAGTTCTACAATTGGCGTTGACTTCATGCCTCCTGTTATAACTCTCATGGCTTGGTTTTGAAGTTTGCTAACTTTATCGAAGTTCGCCTTTGCTGCTGTTGTCCATGCCACAATGCCATACTCGAGAACTGGTCGCACTCTTCTAGTGTACAGTTTCTTTAGTATACTTTCGTCTGCTCCCCAGCTTGTGCCAGCAAGTTTCCTCATGATTGCCATTCTTTGTCTGGCTCTCATTCGGTTTCTCTCGATCTGACTTTTCCATGTCATGCGCCGATCAAATGGGACTCCCAGGTAGTTTGGGTTGTCGTTTGGCCGCAGATATTTGCCGTTAAGACTTATTTTGGTGTTATGGGTTTTATTTGAAAGAGAGAATATCGTACATGTTGCTTTTTCCTCATTTATTTTGACCAGCCATGAGTTCGCCCACTCCTCCAACGATGTTAGGGCCTGCTGCATCCGATTGTTTGCTATGGTGAGATTTATTTCAGAGGTCCACATAGCCAGATCGTCTGCAAACATGGAGCTGTGGACTCTTCTTGGTATATTCTCTGTGATGTTGTTTATATACACCAGGAAAAGTGTGGGTGACAGTACTCCCCCTTGGGGTACTCCCTGCTCAAGTGTCACCTTTTTTGCTCATCTGCCCTTGTACTTGAACTCTGGCTGTTCTGTTTTCGAGGTAGTGGCTGATCCATCTGTACATTTTCCCACAAACTTCACTTCTTCGTAGCTTGACTTTAAGTCCCTCTTTCCAGACCTTATCAAATGCCTTCTCTAAATCCACCCAAACCGCTACTGTATGTTTTTTCTCCTGGTAAGCATCCTCTATTTCCTGGGCTATGAGGATGACCTGGTCCTCAGTGGATCTGTGCTGTCTAAAACCTGCTGGCTGTGGAATTAGTATGTGTTTTTCTTCCAGATGCCACATCAGTCTGGTGTTTATCATACGCTCCATCAGTTTGCCTAGACAGCTAAGTAGACTGATAGGCCTGTATCCATTTGTATCTGTTCTATCTTTTTCTCTCTTTGGTACTGGTATAAGTACAGCATCTTTCCATGCCAGCGGTACAATTCCCCTTTTCCAGCTTTGGTTCAGGACTGATAGTAACTTCCTCTTTGCTGTTTGGCCCAACCCCATCAGCATTTTGTTTGTTACCCCATCTTTTCCGGGCGATTTCTTTTTCTTTAAAGTTCTCATGGCCTCTTCCATTTCATTCATTGTTAGTTTTGCCATCATGTACTCCTCTGGTGCCATATTGATGTTGTCGTGGCTCTTTTGTTCTTCACTAATGTATGTGTGCCTGTCTGTAGGAACATCAATGTGGTTTGCTCTGGCATAATGTTCTATAAAGGCGTTTGCTGTTTGTTTTCCAGTGAGCATGTTGTCGCCCTGCTTGATGGTAATTTGTTTATTTGATGGAGTTTCGTCATTCATGGCTCTGACTAACTTCCATAGTTTGTTCCCTACTTTGTCTAAATTGAGGCTTTCTGTTTTATTTTTCCAGCTTTCTCTTGTTATTTGGTTTAGTGTTCTTTTGTATTTCGCCGTGATGGCCTTGAGGGCGATATTTGCATCCATAGATTGTTCTCTCTCTGCCATGTTTCTAGCATTTGAGACTTCGTCTTCCGCTTTCTGCAATTCATCATTCCAATATGGCTTGTAGTTTTTCCTTGCCCCTCTTGGGATGGTTTCGGTGGCTGCTTGCATTATTGCTTTACTTAGGCTTTCCACCATAGGTTTCATATTGTTATTCCGTGTGTTGATGGTTTCACATAGCCGATCTGTCAGAATTGCAAATCTGTCCCAGTCGGCTCATTTAAAGTTCCAACGTGGGAGCAGTTTTATTTCCTGTCGGCCTACTTCCATATAAGTTTCTAGCCTAATTGGCCTGTGGTCGCTAACTGCCAATTGGTTGAGCACCTGGCAGTCTATATTGTGGTGAATATCCACCGTGGAAAAGGCCAAGTCTGGAGTAGAGGTGGTTTGCCATGTTCTAGAATAGAAGCTAGGGCTGTCCTCCGGCCTATTGATAAGATAGAGATTTGTGTCTATCTCCCAGTCTTCCACTTCATCACCTCTGTTGTCTGTGTCCGAATATCCCCATCTCTCCAAGTGACTGTTGAAGTCTCCAACCACTAGGCAGCTGGAGTCCTTGATTTCCATACTCGAGAGCGACAGGTCTTTGTTGGGTGGGCCGTACAGGTTGAAGATGTGGATCTTCGTTTCTTGTGTCATTATGTCGAGTCCTACAATTTCTGCTTGTCTGGTGTGATTGACAGCTACCGCGCTACTCGGTATGCAGTTACGTGTCAGTATCAGAACCCCTCCTTTGTGACCTTTCTGTCCAGGAGGAAGGCCTGGTATCATCTGATTGAGAATTTGTGGTTGTTGTTGAGGTGCGTTTCCTGGATACATGCCACGTCAATCTTACCTTCATGCAAGTGATGTGTTAGGGAAAGCTTTTTGTTAATGACTCCCTCCGCATTCCACATGGGTGGGTGACCACCAGTAGCATTGGGTGGGCCCCTTCGAGGCGTGGGGCCCGGCACTCTCGCTTCCTGGCGTGACTCCACAGGATGAGCACCACACTTTTTTCTGTTAAGTTGTACCAACATCATACGGCGATATACGTTGCACTGTTTCGTTAAGCCTGTGGCCCAGTGCATCCGATTTCAACAGGCGTTTCTGTAGGGATGCCCTCCTTAGCCTTTGGCTGTCCCCAGCCTATCGGCAAGGCAGCAGTTGTTTGAGGTCAGAGTTGTCTCTCTTAGGGAAGTTGTCTTGCAGGACTATCGAGTCTTGACCACTCATGTCTATAGGGTGTGGCAATGATATGATATGATGGACTGTATGTACTAGTTTGTACTATCCTGGAAGAGAGGCAGTCCAGTGTGTCTGTCCCAGGATCGTCACGTCCTGCCAGAAACGCAGCATATGCATGTGAATGGGGCATCTCCTTGCTCCCTTTATTTTCTCGGCTCCTCTGCAGTGATGGCACGCCTAGCATTCTCCGTCACCTGGGAGGTTGTCACAATAGGGCAGAGGTGCAATGTCCGCTGGCCTGCATCTCTTCTGCGTTCATTGGGATGACTGATAGCAGACAGAGGTAAAGAGCGAGGCAGGAGTGCATTTAACCAGAGGACAAGCCTGGTCATGGCACGGAGATGTTGTTCGCCTGGTGTGCGGACATATCTCATGGTCAAGGGCTGAGTCTCAACAGTTCGCAGTGAGGTGGCTGCTCTACTGCTTACGACACCCCGACCGAGAACTAAGTCTTCTACTAGTGGTTTCACACCTCAACGCCGTATGGGGTGAATATCGAGCAGCTCCCCGCCCGCTTTGATCGGCAGGACGGCAGACCTCTTTCTGTAGCTTGATTGGGTCGGACTGAGACGCGAGCCCCAGGTCCCAACCATATCGTTGCCTCCTGTCGTAGTGGTGCTGAGATTCAGAGCAGGATTCCTGCTCAGAGGCGTTCGGCCGTAATCCCTCAGATGATAGCCTCACACCATTGGCTTATCAGCCAGGCACGAGGACCAGGTGTCTGAGACCTGCGACTCCTCTCGAATTGTCTTCCGAGGGTCTAATACCAGTACCCGTTCCCTATTAGACCCAACGAATCAAGAGAGGGCTATTAGTCAGTCAATGACCAAGTGTCTGAGACCTGCGATTCCTCTCGGATTGAGCAGGATTACCGTAGCAACGCCCTGTCATTAGTAGGGTAAAACTGACCTGTCTTCCGAGGGTCTAATACCAGCACACGTTCCCTATTAGGCCCAACGAAAGAGCTCTCGGCCTGTCAATCATTTCAGTGTTGGCGTGTTGAGTCAAATTAAGCCGCAGGCTCCACTCCTAGTGGTGCCCTTCCGTCAATTCCTTTAAGTTTCAGCTTTGCAACCATACTTCCCCCGGAACCCAAACACTTTGGTTTCCCGGAAGCTGCCCGCAGAGTCATCGAAGCAACTCCTGCGGATCGCTAGTCGGCATCGTTTATGGTCAGAACTACGACGATATCTGATCGTCTTCGCGCCTATGACTTTCGTTCTTGATTAATGAAAACATTCTTGACAAATGCTTTCGCAGTAGCTCGTCTTGCGACGATCCAAGAATTTCACCTCTAACGCCGCAATACGAATGCCCCCGTTTGTCCCTGTTAATCATTACCTCCAGTTCCGAAAACCAACAAAATAGAACCGAGGTCCTATTCCATTATTCCATGCACCATTATTCAGGCAGCCGAGGCCTGCTTTGAACACTAATTTTTTCAAAGTAAACACGCCGGCCACCCGGGACGCTCAGCGAAGAGCACCCGTGAGAGAGAGCCGGCAGATGGTAGGGCAGGAGACAACGGGCAGTGAACCAGCGCGAGCCGGACCACACGCCTGGGCCTGAGATCCAACTACGAGCTTTTTAACTGCAACAACTTTAATATACGCTATTGGAGCTGGAATTACCGTGGCTGGTGGCACCAGACTTGCCCTCCAATAGATCCTCGTTAAAGGGTTTAAAGTGTACTCATTCCAATTACGGGGCCTCGAAAGAGTCCAGTATTGTTATTTTTCGTCACTACCTCCCTGTGCCGGGAGTGGGTAAGTTGCGCGCCAGCTGCCTTCCTTGGATGTGGTAGCCGTTTCTCATGCTCCCTCTCCTGAATCGAACCCTGATTCCCCGTTACCCGTTACAAACATGGTAGGCATGTCACGTACCATCGACATTTGATAGAGCAGACATTTGAAAGATGCGGGCCGGCACATGAGGCCATGCGATCAGCACAAAGTTATCCAGAGTCACCGGTGGGGACGCCACATTCCCCGCGAGGGGAAACGACGATTGGTTTTGAACTATTAAAAGCGCTCTTTCCGCGAGGGTCGGAGCTTGGTAAGCATGTATTAGCTCTAGAATTGCCACAGTTATCCAAGTAGGATCGTGTCATCTAAGGAACCTCGACTGATTTAATGAGCCATTCGCGGTTTCACCGTGAGACAGTGTGAACTTAGACATGCATGGCTTAATCTTTGAGACAAGCATATGACTACTGGCAGGATCAACCATATATCTGTCGGAGACGCACGAACCACACACACCTATCGGCGATGGATGGATGTGTAAAAAGCATCACGAGGACGGCCGCAGGGACCGACTGACGGACGGTTGTTCCGTCCCTCACTACATCTACCTAGGACCGCCTGGCAGGGGCCCGTACACACACCAACCGACCCACCGGGCTCGCTCGGGGAGGGATGGCAGCACTCTGTGCAGAACGGATCCCAACGGCCCCGGCGGTGATTTTCACTCGGACTGGAGACGATTTTTGCCTGCCGGCCTGCCCTTCTCCGACCGGTTGGTCGGGCGAGGACAGGGCCTTTAGGCATGATTCCTGCTTTTCATTTGCTGGCCCAAAGCTCATTGCGAGAGGACCACAAGCGAGATTGGCTATACGCGCTAGCCTTCGACGAACCTAACGGACTGACAAAGCTTCTCAATACGGACTACAGTAACGCACCCTAACCAGCGGTACGACTTCACCAAATTGGTGCTGCTAAAGTGCCGGGTAGAGGCGGGCGAGCTTGGTAGACAAGCCGTGCTCTCACTCCGCCTGGCGGGACTGAGATCGCTGTACGAACACTGGATGCGAGCCAATCGAGCCATCGAGTGACCAGCCCCAGATGGTTAGGCTAATCTGATCTTAGGCAGTTTCATGTTTAGGCTGTCAGGATTGAACCCAAACCTCTGACTATGTGAATCTGGGAAATACATCCACCTTTCCCTTCCTTTCCAGGTACGGGATCTGGAAGACGAGCAATCGACAAGCCAGGCCCATCTCCAGGTGCTGCAACACTCGCTGACGGACAGGTTGGCTCAGCTTCAGATTGAGGTCAACAACCGAGAGGTTGGGCCACTGAATGTTTCACATAATTCAAGTCACCATACAATGTTTCACATAATTCAAGCCACCATACAATGTTTCACATAATTCAAGTCACCATACAATGTTTCACATAATTCAAGTCACCATACAATGTTTCACATAATTCAAGTCACCATACAATGTTTCACATAATTCAAGCCACCATACAATGTTTCACATAATTCAAGCCACCATACAATGTTTCACATAATTCAAGTCACCATACAATGTTTCACATAATTCAAGCCACCATACAATGTTTCACATAATTCAAGCCACCATACAATGTTTCACATAATTCAAGTCACCATACAATGTTTCACATAATTCAAGTCACCATACAATGTTTCACATAATTCAAGTCACCATACAATGTTTCACATAATTCAAGTCACCATACAATGTTTCACATAATTCAAGTCACCATACAATGTTTCACATAATTCAAGCCACCATACAATGTTTCACATAATTCAAGTCACCATACAATGTTTCACATAATTCAAGCCACCATACAATGTTTCACATAATTCAAGCCACCATACAATGTTTCACATAATTCAAGTCACCATACAATGTTTCACATAATTCAAGCCACCATACAATGTTTCACATAATTCAAGTCACCATACAATGTTTCACATAATTCAAGTCACCATACAATGTTTCACATAATTCAAGTCACCATACAATGTTTCACATAATTCAAGTCACCATACAATGTTTCACATAATTCAAGCCACCATACAATGTTTCACATAATTCAAGCCACCATACAATGTTTCACATAATTCAAGTCACCATACAATGTTTCACATAATTCAAGCCACCATACAATGTTTCACATAATTCAAGCCACCATACAATGTTTCACATAATTCAAGTCACCATACAATGTTTCACATAATTCAAGTCACCATACAATGTTTCACATAATTCAAGTCACCATACAATGTTTCACATAATTCAAGTCACCATACAATGTTTCACATAATTCAAGCCACCATACAATGTTTCACATAATTCAAGTCACCATACAATGTTTCACATAATTCAAGTCACCATACAATGTTTCACATAATTCAAGTCACCATACAATGTTTCACATAATTCAAGTCACCATACAATGTTTCACATAATTCAAGTCACCATACAATGTTTCACATAATTCAAGTCACCATACAATGTGAATGTTTCAGTTTCACCAACTTCAACCAACAGAAAACACCCAAACTGAATGATAGTTGAGAAACTCAAAGGAGTAGTTGACCGAGCAGTTCCATCCCAGTCTTGCAATCAAAAGACATGGGTGATACACCAAAGTTGTTACTGTTGAGAGTAAAAACTAGACTGCACACTGCCATGTGACTGCCTGGTCAAGCAGCCTCTGAACCTCTCAGCTCTGTACATCCCTCCCTGACGTGCCTTACTAGACTGCACACTGCCCTGTGACTGCCTGGTCAAGCAGCCTCTGAACCTCTCAGCTCTGTACATCCCTCCCTGACGTCCCTTACTAGACTGCACACTGCCCTGTGACTGCCTGAGCAAGCAGCCTCTGAACCTCTCTGCTCCGTACATCCCTCCGTGACGTCCCTTACTAGACTGCACACTGCCCTGTGACTGCCTGAGCAAGCAGCCTCTGAACCTCTCTGCTCCGTACATCCCTCCGTGACGTCCCTTACTAGACTGCACACTGCCCTGTGACTGCCTGAGCAAGCAGCCTCTGAACCTCTATAGCTCTGTACATCCCTCTGTGACGTCCCTTCTATGTCGGAATAAGCGTGGTTGTAACTTGTGTTTGTTGTAGAAACTTCAAGAGATGTTTGACCAAACCCAGCAAGCTGCCATCTGTCTAGATGGTCAGTCCAAGCTGGACCAGGAGGTCATGAGGTCACTGTCGGAGTGTGTGTACAGGTTGGTCTCTGGTCTTCTTTGTGAGGTCACTGTCAGAATGTGAGGTCACTGTCAGAATGTGAGGTCAAAGTGTGAGGTTACTGTCAGAATGTGAGGTCACTGACAGAGTGTGAGGTCACGGTCAGAGTGTGAGGTCACTGTCAAAGTGTGAGGTTGCTGTCAAAGTTTGAGGTCACTGTCAGAGTATGAGGTCACTGTCAGAGTATGAGGTCAAAGTGTGAGGTCACTGTCAAAGTGTGAGGTCACTGTCAGAATGTGAGGTCACTGTCAAAGTGCGAGGTCACTGTCAGACCTAGTTGTCTAGGCTAGCCTGGAGCGTGAGACACGTCAGATCTAGTTGTCAAGGCTAGCTTTGCCTAGTCAGGCACAGGCACGTGAAGGAACAGGAATCGGGTGAAAAGATTCAGCTGACTTACATGTACACACCTATGTCTGTCTCCTGTACATACCTTTGTCTGTCTCCTGTACATACCTTTGTCTGTCTCCTGTACATACCTTTGTCTGTCTCCTGTACACACCTATGTCTGTCTCCTGTACATACCTTTGTCTGTCTCCTGTACATACCTTTGTCTGTCTCCTGTACATACCTTTGTCTGTCTCCCATTTATACCTATGTCTGTCTCCTGTACATACCTTTGTCTGTCTCCTGTACATACCTTTGTCTGTCTCCTGTGCATACCTTTGTCTGTCTCTTGTACAGACCTTTGTCTGTCTCCTGTGCACCTCTTTGTCTATCTCATGTACACCCCTTTGTCTGTCTCCTGTACATACCTTTGTCTGTCTCCTGTACATACCTTTGTCTGTCTCCTGTATATACCTTTGTCTGTCTCCTGTGCATACCTTTGTCTGTCTCTTGTACACCCCTTTGCCTGTCTCCTGTGCACCTCTTTGTCTATCTCATGTACACCCCTTTGTCTGTCTCCTGTACATACCTTTGTCTGTCTCCTGTACATACCTTTGTCTGTCTCCTGTACATACCTTTGTCTGTCTCCTGTACATACCTTTGTCTGTCTTCTGTGCATACCTTTGTCTGTCTCTTGTACAGACCTTTGTCTGTCTCCTGTGCACCTCTTTGTCTATCTCATGTACACCCCTTTGTCTGTCTCCTGTACACCCCTTTGTCTGTCTTCTGTACACCCCTTTGTCTGTCTCCTGTACACACCTTTGTCTGTCTGTCACTGGTCTTATTACTATCATTGTACATTGTGTGAATTAAACCAGCTTTCTCTCTCTCTCTCCCCTCTCTTTCTCTCTCTCTCTCTCCCCTCTCTCTCTCTCTCTCTCCCGCCCTGTCTGTCTCTCTCATGTGTTGTATTGCCCTGCTGACAGAACCAAGGCCCAGACTGACGATCTGATGGCAGTCTTAGAGGGCAAGGCAGGGCTTCTCAAAACATTCGCCCAGAGGGTCAGCTTTGCCAGTGGGCGCATGGCCATCATTCAAAGTATGTGATGTGTGGGTGTGATGTCTGTGTGTGTGTGTGATGTCTGTGTGGGTGTGATGTCTGTGGGGGTGTGATGTCTGTGTGGGTGTGATGTCTGTGTGTGTGTGATGTCTGTGTGGGTGTGATGTCTGTGGGGGTGTGATGTCTGTGTGGGTGTGATGTCTGTGGGGGTGTGATGTCTGTGTGGGTGTGATGTCTGTGTGGGTGTGATGTATGTGTGGGTGTGATGTCTGTGTGGGTGTGATGTCTGTGTTGGTGTGTTGTCTCTTTGTGGGTGTGATGTCTGTGTGGGTGTGTTGTCTGTGTGGGTGTGTTGTGTCTGTGTGGGTGTGATATCTGTGTGGGTGTGTTGTCTCTTTGTGGGTGTGATGTATGTGTAGGTCAGGAATGCGACAATTATCGGGGAATATCGCTACTCTCCGTAGCAGGCAAGATCCTAGCGCGCTTACTGCTAAACAGGCTCAACAAACACCTTGAACAAAGCCACCACCTCTCAGAAAGCCAATGTGGGTTCAGAGCCGGAAGAGGAACAGTGGACATGATTTTTGCCGCTCGCCAAATACAAGAGAAGTGTCGAGAGCAAAATCAGGCCTTGTACACCACATTTATTGATTTGACAAAGGCATTTGATACAGTAAACAGAGGAGGGCTGTGGATGATAATGTCTAAGTTTGGCTGCCCCAACAAGTTCATAACAATGGTAAAACAGCTACACGAAGGCATGTGTGCTCGTGTACTGGACAGCGGTGCAATCTCTAAAACGTTTCTAGTATCAAACGGAGTAAAACAAGGATGTGTACTCGCCCCGACTTTGTTCAGCATGATGTTCGCGGCCACGATGACAGACGCTTTAAGATCACTGGAGCTTGGAATACCCATAAAGTACCGCACAGATGGCAAGTTACTCAATTCCAGAAGAATGAAAGCCAAAACCAAAGTGGCTGGCGACATAATCAGGGAACTTGTATTTGCTGACGACTGCACTCTAATGAGCAACTCAGAACTGAACATGCAGGTTGGAATGGACCAGTTCTCTGCCGCATGCGAAAATTTTGGCCTGACCATAAATGCCAAAAAAACAGGTCATGTACCAAACAGCACCAGGCATGCCGTACACAAAACCAGAGACTACAGTCAGCGGACAGACGCTGAATGTCGTAGACAAATTCACATATCTGAGCAGCATCAGCGTCAAGACCAAACTGAAAGTCTACCGTGCAACGATCATTCCAACCCTACTATACGCTTGCGAAAGCTGGACTGTATACTCTAGACATGCAAGGAGGTTAAACCACTTCCACACAGGTTGCCTGAGGCGAATATTCCACATCCGATGGCAAGATCGTGTCACTGACATCGAGGTTCTCTCGAGGGCTAACATGCCCAGCATCCATGCACTGCTAGAAAAAGCACGACTAGGATAGGCCGGACACCTCGTGTGCCCGATATGTAGCAGATGTTTTCGTGCCCGCATTTGCCTGTTCAGCCACATGCGCACCCACACCCAACAGGGAAATCTGTAACAAGGATGATGTCGGCGGTCCTCATCGACAACGATGGACAGCTATTATATGTGTAGGTATGATGTATGTGTGGGTGTGTTGTCTCTGTGTGGGTGTGATGTCTGTGTGGGCGTGTTGTCTCTTTGTGGGTGTGATGTATGTGTGGGTGTGATGTATGTGTGGGTGTGATGTATGTGTTTGTGTGTTGTCTCTGTGTGGGTGTGATGTCTGTGTGGGCGTGTTGTCTCTTTGTGGGTGTGATGTATGTGTGGGTGTGATGTCTGTGTGGGTGTGTTGTCTTTTTGTTGGTTTGTTGTCTGTGTGGGTGTGTTGTCTCTTTGTGGGTGTGTTGTCTCTTTGTGGGTGTGATGTATGTGTGGGTGTGATGTCTGTGTGGGTGTGATGTCTCTTTGTGGGTGTGATGTCTGTGTGGGTGTGTTGTCTCTTTGTGGGTGTGATGTCTGTGTGGGTGTGATGTCTGTGTGGGTGTGTTGTCTCTTTGTGGGTGTGATGTCTGTGTGGGTGTGATGTCTGTGTGGGTGTGTTGTCTGTGTGGGTGTGTTGTCTGTGTGGGTGTGATGTCTGTGTGGGTGTGTTGTCTCTTTGTGGGTGTGATGTCTGTGTGGGTGTGATGTCTGTGTGGGTGTGTTGTCTGTGTGGGTGTGTTGTCTGTGTGGGTGTGATGTCTGTGTGGGTGTGTTGTCTGTGTGGGTGTGTTGTCTCTGTGTAGGTGTGGTTGTGTGTGTGTTTGTCCCTATGTGGGTGTGTGGGCATATTTCTGTGGTTGGGTGTTTGTGCCCGAGTGTGAATGTCTCTCTGTGCTTGTTAGTGTCTCTGTGGCTATGTGTACGTGTGTGGGTGTATGTTATGTTTCAGTGTTTGTGTGAATAGTTGGCCCTGGTATCTGTCTGTTGCTGGTCTGTCTCTTGTCTGTTGCTGGTCTGTCTCTTGTCTGTTCCTTGCCTGTCTCTTGTCTGTCTCTCAACTGTCTGTCAAGCATCTCCTGTCATCTCTTGTAGCCCACCTGATCAGAAAATCAGCCTTGTGTCTGGGTATGTCCAGAGACGCAGCTCCTGCCTTGTCCAACCCACCTGCTGACCAGGATGTCGCTGAACCAGGAAATGGGTGAGTCTAATGAAGCTCGGTCTTGTTGAATCAAAAAAGTAGCCACTACAACAGTCAAGAAAGGTATAGAGTAAGCACTTGACAAATGTACATACCAGACAACAGAGGAGGAAGTGTGCAAATAGACAATCACAAATAGAATCATTGCTACCCAAGTTACAAATATGTCGCGCTGCAAATTAGATTTCATTTAGGGGGTTCTGCCAACCAAACAACCTAACACCCCCACAACCCAACAACCAAACAACCTAACACCCCCACAACCCAACAACCAAACAACCTAACACCCCCACAACCCAACAACCAAACAACCTAACACCCCCACATTGGCCTAGTCAACTTCACAACTTAGGAATATGCCTAGGTCTATCCAGGTACAAGAATAGACTCCTACAGTTTCTATCATCAAACAGAGACCAGACACACACACAAAGTAGTTTCCTACAAAAAGACAACATTTTTCCAGGTAATGGTCCCACAAACAACAGACCCCATGTCCCACAAACAACAGACCCCATGTCCCACAAACAACAGACCACATGGTCCCACAAACAACAGACCCCATGGTCCCACAAACAACAGACTACATGGTCCCACAAATAAACAGAGGCCATGGTCCCAATAAGACAGATCCATGGTCTAGACAATCATACAGAGGTCATGGTCTAGATAGGTCATACAGAGGTCATGGTCAAGTTAGGTCATTCAGAGGTCATGGCACAGACAGGTCATGCAGAGATCATGGTCCAGACAGGTCTTATAGAGGTTATGATCCAGACAGGTCTTATAGAGGTCATGGTCCAGACAGGTCTTATAGAGGTCATGGTCCAGACAGGTCTTATAGAGGTCATGGTCCAGACAGGTCTTAAAGAGGTCATGGTCCAGACAGGTCTTATAGAGGTCATGGTCCAGACAGGTCTTATAGAGGTCATGATCCAGACAGATCTTATAGAGGTCATGGTCCAGACAGGTCTTATAGAGGTCATGGTCCAGAAAACAATGTCCTAACAGGTAGCCAGGGTTCAGCTAGTGTGTGTGCTGGATTCTTCCACTCTTGATGTTTTTGTCAGAGATAGGCAAGGGGCGGAGAGCAACTTGGCTCATCTAATCTTGTCATCTGTTGTAGAGAGAGCAACTTGGCTCATCTAATCTTGTCATCTGTTGTAGAGAGAGAGACTTGGCTCATCTAATCTTGTCATCTGTTGTAGAGAGAGAGAGAGACTTGGCTCATCTAATCTTGTCATCTGTTGTAGAGAGAGAGAGACTTGACTCATCTAATCTTGTCATCTGTTGTAGAGAGAGAGAGACTTGACTCATCTAATCTTGTCATCTGTTGTAGAGAGAGCAACTTGGCTCATCTAATCTTGTCATCTGTTGTAGAGAGAGAGAGAGAGAGACTTGGCTCATCTAATCTTGTCATCTGTTGTAGAGAAGGGAGATAGAGAGAAACTTGGCTCATCTAATCTTGTCATCTGTTGTAGTAGAGAGAGAGAAACTTGGCTCATCTAATCTTGTCATCTGTTGTAGTAGAGAGAGAGAAACTTGGTTCATCTAATCTTGTCATCTGTTGTAGAGAAGGGAGATAGAGAGAAACTTGGCTCATCTAATCTTGTCATCTGTTGTAGTAGAGAGAGAGAGACTTGGCTCATCTAATCTTGTCATCTGTTGTAGAGAGAGAGAGAGACTTGGCTCATCTAATCTTGTCATCTGTTGTAGAGAGAGAGAGACTTGACTCATCTAATCTTGTCATCTGTTGTAGAGAGAGACTTGGCTCATCTAATCTTGTCATCTGTTGTAGAGAGAGAGACTTGGCTCATCTAATCTTGTCATCTGTTGTAGAGAGAGAGACTTGGCTCATCTAATCTTGTCATCTGTTGTAGAGAGAGAGAGAGACTTGACTCATCTAATCTTGTCATCTGTTGTAGAGAGAGACTTGGCTCATCTAATCTTGTCATCTGTTGTAGAGAGAGAGACTTGGCTCATCTAATCTTGTCATCTGTTGTAGAGAGAGAGACTTGGCTCATCTAATCTTGTCATCTGTTGTAGAGAGAGAGAGAGAGAGAGACTTGGCTCATCCAATCTTGTCATCTGTTGTAGAGAGAGCAACTTGGCTCATCTAATCTTGTCATCTGTTGTAGAGAGAGAGAGAGACTTGGCTCATCTAATCTTGTCATCTGTTGTAGAGAAGGGAGATAGAGAGAAACTTGGCTCATCTAATCTTGTCATCTGTTGTAGTAGAGAGAGAGAAACTTGGCTCATCTAATCTTGTCATCTGTTGTAGTAGAGAGAGAGAAACTTGGTTCATCTAATCTTGTCATCTGTTGTAGAGAAGGGAGATAGAGAGAAACTTGGCTCATCTAATCTTGTCATCTGTTGTAGTAGAGAGAGAGAGACTTGGCTCATCTAATCTTGTCATCTGTTGTAGAGAGAGAGAGAGACTTGGCTCATCTAATCTTGTCATCTGTTGTAGAGAGAGAGAGACTTGACTCATCTAATCTTGTCATCTGTTGTAGAGAGAGACTTGGCTCATCTAATCTTGTCATCTGTTGTAGAGAGAGAGACTTGGCTCATCTAATCTTGTCATCTGTTGTAGAGAGAGAGACTTGGCTCATCTAATCTTGTCATCTGTTGTAGAGAGAGAGAGAGACTTGACTCATCTAATCTTGTCATCTGTTGTAGAGAGAGACTTGGCTCATCTAATCTTGTCATCTGTTGTAGAGAGAGAGACTTGGCTCATCTAATCTTGTCATCTGTTGTAGAGAGAGAGACTTGGCTCATCTAATCTTGTCATCTGTTGTAGAGAGAGAGAGAGACTTGGCTCATCCAATCTTGTCATCTGTTGTAGAGAGAGAGAGAGACTTGGCTCATCCAATCTTGTCATCTGTTGTAGAGAGAGAGAGAGAGAAACTTGGCTCATCTAATCTTGTCATCTGTTGTAGAGAGAGAGAGAGAAACTTGGCTCATCTAATCTTGTCATCTGTTATAGAGAGAGAGAGAGAAACTTGGCTCATCTAATCTTGTCATCTGTTGTAGAGAGAGAGAGAGAGAGAGACTTGGCTCATCTAATCTTGTCATCTGTTGTAGAGAAGGGAGATAGAGAGAAACTTGGCTTATCTAATCTTGTCATCTGTTGTAGTAGAGAGAGAGAAACTTGGCTCATCTAATCTTGTCATCTGTTGTAGAGAGAGAGAGAGAGAGAAACTTGGCTCATTCAATCTTGTCATCTGTTATAGAGAGAGAGAAACTTGGCTCGTCCAATCTTGTTATCTGTTGTAGACAGAGAGAGAGAAACTTGGCTCGTCCAATCTTGTCATCTGTTGTAGAGAGAGAGAGAGAGAGAGAGCAGCTTGGCTCATCCAATGTTGTCATCTGTTGTAGACAGAGAGAGAGAAACTTGGCTCATCTAATCTTGTCATCTGTTGTAGTAGAGAGAGAGAGAAACTTGGCTCATCTAATCTTGTCATCTGTTGTAGTAGAGAGAGAGAAACGTGGCTCATCTAATCTTGTCATCTGTTGTAGTAGAGAGAGAGAAACTTGGCTTATCCAATCTTGTCATCTGTTGTATAGAGAGAGAGAGAGAAACATGGCTCGTCCAATCTTGTCATCTGTTGTAGAAAGAGAGAGAGAGAAACTTGGCTCATTCAATCTTGTCATCTGTTATAGAGAGAGAGAAACTTGGCTTGTCCAATCTTGTCATCTGTTGTAGAGAGAGAGAGAGAGACAAAAACTTGACTCATCTAATCTTGTCATCTGTTGTAGAGAGAGAGAGAGAAACTTGGCTCATCTAATCTTGTTATCTGTTGTAGAGAGAGAGAGAAACTTGGCTCATAAAATCTTGTCATCTGTTGTAGAGAGAGAAAGAGAGAGAGAGATAAACTTGACTCATCCAATTTTGTCATCTGTTGTAGAGATAGAAAGAGAGATAAACTTGACTCATCCAATCTTGTCATATGTTGTAGAGAGAGAAAGAAACTTTGCTCATCCAATCTTGTCATCTGTTGTAGAGAGAGAAAGAGAGAGAGATAAACTTGACTCATCCAATCTTGTCATCTGTTGTAGAGAGAGAGAGAGAAACTTGGCTCATCTAATCTTGTTATCTGTTGTAGAGAGAGAGAGAGAAACTTGGCTCATCTAATCTTGTTATCTGTTGTAGAGAGAGAGAGAAACTTGGCTCATCTAATCTTGTCATCTGTTGTAGAGAGAGAGAGAAACTTGGCTCATCCAATCTTGTCATCTGTTGTAGAGAGAGAGACAAATGTGTCTACCATGAACTAGAGAAGGTGACCCAGGAACGAGACTCACTTGCGGCTCAAGTAAGGTCGGACATGGACAAATGGTCAGATATCTTAGCAGGGTCAAGGTCTGAGTGTAAGTCAGTTCACAGACAACACCTGTGCATCAGTTCACAGACAACACCTGTCCATCAGTTCACAGACAACATATGTCCATCAGTTCACAGACAACACCTGTCCATCAGTTCACAGACAACATATATCCATCAGTTCACAGACAACACCTGTCCATCAGTTCACAGACAACATATATCCATCAGTTCACAGACAACACCTGTCCATCAGTTCACAGACAACATCTGTCCATCAGTTCACAGACATCATTGGTGTATCATTCTGTTCAAATCTATATGTGAAGTAACAATAAGTTAATGGAGTAACAGACTAACAAGTTGATGAAAGAAGACCTCAACATGCTAGAAGACCTCAACATCACATGCTAGAAGACCTCAACATCACATGCTAGAAGACCTCAACATGCTAGAAGACCTCAACATCACATGCTAGAAGACCTCAACATCACATGCTAGAAGACCTCAACATGCTAGAAGACCTATACATCACATGCTAGAAGACCTCAACATGCTAGAAGACCTCAATGTGCTAGAAGACCTCAACATCACATGCTAGAAGACCTCAACATGCTAGAAGACCTCAATGTGCTAGAAGACCTCAACATCACATGCTAGAAGACCTCAACATGCTAGAAGACCTCAACATGCTAGAAGACCTCAACATCACATGCTAGAAGACCTACACATTGCATGCTAGAAGACCTCAACATGCTAGAAGACCTCAACATGCTAGAAGACCTCAACATGCTAGAAGACCTCAATGTGCTAGAAGACCTCAACATCACATGCTAGAAGACCTCAACATCACATGCTAGAAGACCTCAACATGCTAGAAGACCTCAACATCACATGCTAGAAGACCTCAACATCACATGCTAGAAGACCTCAACATGCTAGAAGACCTCAACATCACATGCTAGAAGACCTCAACATGCTAGAAGACCTCAACATGCTAGAAGACCTCAACATCACATGCTAGAAGACCTCAACATGCTAGAAGACCTCAACATCACATGCTAGAAGATCTCAACATGCTAGAAGACCTCAACATCACATGCTAGAAGACCTCAACATGCTAGAAGACCTCAACATGCTAGAAGACCTCAACATCACATGCTAGAAGACCTCAACATCACATGCTAGAAAGACCTCAACATCACATGCTAGAAGACCTCAACATCACATGCTAGAAGACCTCAACATGCTAGAAGACCTACACATCACATGCTAGAAGACCTCAACATCACATGCTAGAAGACCTCAACATCACATGCTAGAAGACCTACACATCACATGCTAGAAGACCTCAACATCACATGATAGAAGACCTACACATCACATGCTAGAAGACCTACACATTGCATGCTAGAAGACCTACACATCACATGCTAGAAGACCTCAACATGCTGGAAGACCTCAAAATCACATGCTAGAAGACCTCAACATCACATGCTAGAAGACCTCAACATGCTGGAAGACCTCAACATCGTATGCTAGAAGACCTCAACATCACATGCTAGAAGACCTCAACATCACATACTAGAAGACCTCAACATGCTAGAAGACCTCAACATGCTAGAAGACCTCAACATCACATGCTAGAAGACCTCAACATCACATACTAGAAGACCTCAACATGCTAGAAGACCTCAACATCACATGCTAGAAGACCTCAACATCACATGCTAGAAGACCTCAACATCACATGCTAGAAGACCTCAACATCACATGCTAGAAGACCTCAACATCACATGCTAGAAAGACCTCAACATCACATGCTAGAATACCTCAACATCACATGCTAGAAGACCTACACATCACATGCTAGAAGACCTCAACATGCTAGAAGACCTCAACATGCTAGAAGACCTCAACATCACATGCTAGAAGACCTCAACATCACATGCTAGAAAGACCTCAACATCACATGCTAGAAGACCTCAACATCACATGCTAGAAGACCTACACATCACATGCTAGAAGACCTCAACATGCTAGAAGACCTCAACATGCTAGAAGACCTCAACATCACATGCTAGAAGACCTCAACATCACATGCTAGAAGACCTCAACATGCTAGAAGACCTCAACATCACATGCTAGAAGACCTCAACATCACATGCTAGAAGACCTACACATCACATGCTAGAAGACCTCAACATGCTAGAAGACCTCAACATGCTAGAAGACCTCAACATCACATGCTAGAAGACCTCAACATGCTAGAAGACCTCAACATCACATGCTAGAAGACCTCAACATCACATGCTAGAAGACCTCAACATGCTAGAAGACCTCAACATGCTAGAAGACCTACACATCACATGCTAGAAGACCTCAACATGCTAGAAGACCTCAACATGCTAGAAGACCTCAACATGCTAGAAGACCTCAACATCACATGCTAGAAGACCTCAACATCACATACTAGAAGAAGTCTAGCTAGAAGTCATAGCTTTTGTCAGTCAGCTGTGGCCAATGTGACAGTAGAGAAGTCTGGTTCATGTGTCCTATGTGACGGTAGAGATGTCTGGTACCTGAGTCCCATGTGACGGTAGAGAAGTCTGGTTTATGTGTCCCATGTGACAGTAGACATGTCTGGTTCATGTGTCCCATGTAACAGTAGACATGTCTGGTTCCTGAGTCTCATGTGACGGTAGACAAGTCTGGTTCATGTGTCCCATGTGACAGTAGACATGTCTGGTTCATGTGTCCCATGTGACAGTAGACATGTCTGGTTCATGTGTCCCATGTGACAGAAGACATGTCTGGTTCATGTGTCCCATGTGACAGTAGAGAAGTCTGGTTCATGTGTCCCATGTGACAGTAGAGAAGTCTGGTTCATGTGTCCCATGTGACGGTAGAGAAGTCTGGTTCATGTGTCCCATGTGACAGTAGAGAAGTCTGGTTTATGTGTCCCATGTGACAGTAGACATGTCTGGTTCATGTGTCCCATGGGACAGTAGACATGTCTGGCTCATGTGTCTCATGTGACAGTAGACATGTCTGGTTCATGTGTCCCATGTGACGGTAGAGAAGTCTGGTTCATGTGTCCCATGTGACAGTAGACATGTCTTGTTCATGTGTCTCATGTGACAGTAGACATGTCTTGTTCATGTGTCCCATGTGACAGTAGACATGTCTTGTTCATGTGTCCCATGCCTGATTGAATGAATGATTAATTGATTGATATTTGCTTTCAAAACATCAGATACAGCTGAAATATCAGAGCTGACTAAGAAGGTAGAAATCTTAGAGTATCAACTCCGACACAAGTCTCAGGTTGGTGGGTGTGTCAGGTTGGGGGGTGTCTCAGGTTGGTGGGTGTGTCAGGTTGGGGGGTGTCTCAGGTTGGTGGGTGTGTCAGGTTGGGGGGTGTCTCAGGTTGGGGGGTGTGTCAGGTTGGTGGGTGTGTCAGGTTGGGGGGGGGGGGGAGGTGTCTCAGGTTGGTGGGTGTGTCAGGTTGGGGGGTGTCTCAGGTTGGGGGGTGTGTCAGGTTGGGGGGTGTGTCAGGTTGGGGGGTGTCTCAGGTTGGTGGGTGTGTCAGGTTGGGGGGTGTGTCAGGTTGGGGGGTGTCTCAGGTTGGTGGGTGTGTCAGGTTGGTGGGTGTGTCAGGTTGGTGGGTGTGTCAGGTTGGGGGGTGTGTCAGGTTGGGGGATGTCTCAGGTTGGTGGGTGTGTCAGGTTGGGGGGTGTGTCAGGTTGGGGGGTGTCTCAGGTTGGTGGGTGTGTCAGGTTGGGGGGTGTGTCAGGTTGGTGGGTGTGTCAGGTTGGGGGATGTGTCAGGTTGGGGGGTGTCTCAGGTTTGTGGGTGTGTCAGGTTGGGGGGTGTGTCTCAGGTTGGTGGGTGTGTCAGGTTGGTGGGTGTCTCAGGTTGGTGGGTGTCTCAGGTTGGTGGGGGTGTGTCAGGTTGGGGGGTGTCTCAGGTTGGTAGGTGTGTCAGGCTGGGGGGGTGTGTCAGTTTGGGGGGTGTCTCAGGTTGGTGGGTGTGCCAGGTTGGGGGGTGTCTCAGGTTGGTGGGTGTGTCAGGTTGGTGGGGGTGTCAGGTTGGGGGGTGTGTTAGGTTGGGGGGTGTCTCAGGTTGGTGGGTGTGTTAGGTTGGGGGGTGTCTCAGGTTGGGGGGTGTGTTAGGTTGGTGGGTGTGTCAGGTTTTGGGGTGTGTCAGGTTGGTGGGTGTGTCAGGTTGGTGGGTGTCTCAGGTTGGGGGGGTGTCTCAGGTTGGTGGGTGTGTCAGTTTGGGGGGTGTCTCAGATTGATGGGTGTGTCAGTTTGGGGGGTGTGTTAGGTTGGGGGGTGTCTCAGGTTAGTGGGTGTGTCAGTTTGGGGGGTGTCTCAGGTTGGTGGGTGTGTCAGTTTGGGGGGTGTGTTAGGTTGGGGGGTGTCTCAGGTTGGTGGGTGTGTCAGGTAGGTGGGTGTGTCAGATTGGTGGGTGTGTCAGGTAGGTGGGTGTCTCAGGTTGGTGGGTGTGTCAGGTAGGTGGGTGTGTTAGGTTGGGGGGTGTGTCAGGTTGGGGGGTGTATCAGGTTGGTGGGTGTGTCAGTTTGGGGGGTGTGTTAGGTTGGGGGGTGTCTCAGGTTGGTGGGTGTGTCAGTTTGGGGGGTGTCTCAGGTTGGTGGGTGTGTTAGGTAGGTGGGTGTGTTAGGTTGGGGGGTGTCTCAGGTTTGTGGGTGTGTCAGTTTGGGGGGTGTCTCAGGTTGGTGGGTGTGTTAGGTTGGGGGGTGTCTCAGGTTAGTGGGTGTGTCAGTTTGGGGGGTGTCTCAGGTTGGTGGGTGTGTTAGGTAGGTGGGTGTGTTAGGTTGGGGAGTGTCTCAGGTTGGTGGGTGTGTCAGTTTGGGGGTGTCTCAGGTTGGTGGTTGTGTCAGGTTGGTGGGTGTCTCAGGTTGGTGGCTGTCTCAGGTTGGTGGGTGTCTCAGGTTGGTGGTTGTGTCAGGTTGGTGGGTGTCTCAGGTTGGTGGTTGTGTCAGGTTGGGGGGTGTGTTAGGTTGGGGGGTGTGTCAGTTTTGGGGGTGTCTCAGGTTGGTGGTTGTGTCAGGTTGGTGGGTGTCTCAGGTTGGTGGTTGTGTCAGGTTGGAGGGTGTCTCAGGTTGGTGGTTGTGTCAGGTTGGTGGGTGTCTCAGGTTGGTGGTGTTGTCAGGTTGGTGGGTGTCTCAGGTTGGTGGGTGTGTCAGGTTGTGGGTGTGTCAGGTTGGGGGGTGTGTCAGGTTGGTGGGTGTGTCAGGTTGGGGGGTGTGTCAGGTTGGGGGGTGTGTCAGGTTGGGGGGTGTCTCAGGTTGGGGGGTGTGTTAGGTTGGGGGGTGTGTTAGGTTGGGGGGGGTGTCTCAGGTTGGTGGGTGTGTTAGGTTCGGGGGTGTCTCAGGTTGGGGGGTGTGTTAGGTTGGGGGGGGGTGTCTCAGGTTGGGGGGTGTCTCAGGTTGGTGGGTGTGTCAGGTTTTGGGGTGTCCCAGGTTGGTGGGTGTGTCAGGTTTTGGGGTGTCTCAGGTTGGGGGGTGTCTCAGGTTGGTGGGTGTGTCAGTTTGGGGGGTGTCTCAGGTTGGTGGGTGTGTCAGTTTGGGGGGTGTGTTAGGTTGGGGGGTGTCTCAGGTTGGTGGGTGTGTCATTTTGGGGGGTGTCTCAGGTTGGTGGGTGTGTCAGTTTGGGGGGTGTGTTAGGTTGGGGGGTGTCTCAGGTTGGTGGGTGTGTCAGGTAGGTGGGTGTGTCAGTTTGGTGGGTGTGTCAGGTAGGTGGGTGTCTCAGGTTGGTGGGTGTGTCAGGTAGGTGGGTGTGTTAGGTTGGGGGGTGTGTCAGGTTGGGGGGTGTGTCAGGTTGGTGGGTGTGTCAGTTTGGGGGGGTGTGTTAGGTTGGGGGGTGTCTCAGGTTGGTGGGTGTGTCAGTTTGGGGGGTGTCTCAGGTTGGTGGATGTGTTAGGTAGGTGGGTGTGTTAGGTTGGGGGGTGTCTCAGGTTGGTGGGTGTGTCAGTTTGGTGGGTGTCTCAGGTTGGTGGGGGTGTTAGGTAGGTGGGTGTGTTAGGTTTCGGGGTGTCTCAGGTTGGTGGGTGTGTCAGTTTGGGGGGTGTCTCAGGTTGGTGGTTGTGTCAGGTTGGTGGGTGTCTCAGGTTGGTGGGTGTCTCAGGTTGGTGGTTGTGTCAGGTTGGTGGGTGTCTCAGGTTGGTGGTTGTGTCAGGTTGGTGGTTGTGTCAGGTTGGGGGGTGTGTTAGGTTGGGGGGTGTGTCAGTTTGGTGGGTGTCTCAGGTTGGTGGTTGTGTCAGGTTGGTGGGTGTCTCAGGTTGGTGGTTGTGTCAGGTTGGAGGGTGTCTCAGGTTGGTGGTTGTGTCAGGTTGGTGGGTGTCTCAGGTTGGTGGTTGTGTCAGGTTGGTGGGTGTCTCAGGTTGGTTGTTGTGTCAGGTTGGTGGGTGTCTCAGGTTGGTTGTTGTGTCAGGTTGGTGGGTGTCTCAGGTTGGTGGGTGTCTCAGGTTGGTGGGTGTGTCAGGTTGGTGGGTGTGTAAGGTTGGGGGGGTGGGTCAGGTTGGGGGGTGTGTCAGATTGGTGGGTGTGTCAGGTTGGGGGGTGTCTCAGGTTGGTGGGTGTGTCAGTTTGGGGGGTGTCTCAGGTTGGTGGGTGTGTCAGTTTGGGGGGTGTGTTAGGTTGGGGGGTGTCTCAGGTTGGTGGGTGTGTCATTTATGGGGGTGTCTCAGGTTGGTGGGTGTGTCAGTTTGGGGGGTGTGTTAGATTGGGGGGTGTCTCAGGTTGGTGGGTGTGTCAGGTAGGTGGGTGTGTCAGTTTGGTGGGTGTGTCAGGTAGGTGGGTGTCTCAGGTTGGTGGGTGTGTCAGGTAGGTGGGTGTGTTAGGTTGGGGGGTGTGTCAGGTTGGGGGGTGTGTCAGGTTGGTGGGTGTGTCAGTTTGGGGGGTGTGTTAGGTTGGGGGGTGTCTCAGGTTGGTGGGTGTGTCAGTTTGGGGGGTGTCTCAGGTTGGTGGATGTGTTAGGTAGGTGGGTGTGTTAGGTTGGGGGGTGTCTCAGGTTGGTGGGTGTGTCAGTTTGGTGGGTGTCTCAGGTTGGTGGGGGTGTTAGGTAGGTGGGTGTGTTAGGTTTCGGGGTGTCTCAGGTTGGTGGGTGTGTCAGTTTGGGGGGTGTCTCAGGTTGGTGGTTGTGTCAGGTTGGTGGGTGTCTCAGGTTGGTGGGTGTCTCAGGTTGGTGGTTGTGTCAGGTTGGTGGGTGTCTCAGGTTGGTGGTTGTGTCAGGTTGGTGGTTGTGTCAGGTTGGGGGGTGTGTTAGGTTGGGGGGTGTGTCAGTTTGGTGGGTGTCTCAGGTTGGTGGTTGTGTCAGGTTGGTGGGTGTCTCAGGTTGGTGGTTGTGTCAGGTTGGAGGGTGTCTCAGGTTGGTGGTTGTGTCAGGTTGGTGGGTGTCTCAGGTTGGTGGTTGTGTCAGGTTGGTGGGTGTCTCAGGTTGGTTGTTGTGTCAGGTTGGTGGGTGTCTCAGGTTGGTTGTTGTGTCAGGTTGGTGGGTGTCTCAGGTTGGTGGGTGTCTCAGGTTGGTGGGTGTGTCAGGTTGGTGGGTGTGTAAGGTTGGGGGGGTGGGTCAGGTTGGGGGGTGTGTCAGATTGGTGGGTGTGTCAGGTTGGGGGGTGTCTCAGGTTGGTGGATGTGTCAGGTAGGTGGGTGTGTCAGGTTGGGGGGTGTCTCAGGTTGGTGGGTGTGTTAGGTTGGGGGGTGTGTCAGGTTGGTGGGTGTCTCAGGTTGGTGGGTGTGTCAGGTTGGGGGGTGTCTCAGGTTGGTGGATGTGTCAGGTAGGTGGGTGTGTCAGGTTGGGGGGTGTCTCAGGTTGGTGGTTGTCTCAGGTTGGTGGGTGTGTCAGGTTGGTGGGTGTGTCAGGTTGGTGGGTGTCTCAGGTTGGTGGGTGTGTCAGGTTGGGGGGTGTCTCAGGTTGGTGGATGTGTCAGGTAGGTGGGTGTGTCAGGTTGGGGGGTGTCTCAGGTTGGTGGGTGTGTTAGGTTGGGGGGTGTCTCAGGTTGGTGGGTGTGTCAGGTTGGTGGGTGTGTCAGGTTGGGGGGTGTAATAAAACAAAGAAAAGCCCATATGTGATACAGGAATAAAAGATTGTATAACTCATTTATCTGGGGATTGGAAGAAGAAAATATCTCCCTCCGCAAGTCTCTCTGTCACTCTCACTCTCTCTCTCACTCACTCTCTCTCTCACTCACTCTCTCTCACCCAGTGCCGTGTTGGTGTCTCCGACCCCACTTACCCATGCCACTGATCTCCTCATGTTCCAGGCCTGTGCCCAGCTAACAGATGAGATCCAAGTGTTAAGGACGGACTTGAAGGAGAAGGAAAGTGAGATGAGTCAGCTGCAGACAGAGCTGGCCAAACACCAGCGAGGCGTGGATAGTGGTAAGTCCTCAATACAGTCAGGGTCAAGGTCACATCTGGCCTCTTACCTTGAGATGAGTCTGCAGGGTCAAGGTTGCGTCTAGCCTCATACCTTGAGCCAACTGGGTCAAGGTCACATCTGGCCTCATACCTTGAGGAGTCTGCTGAGTCAAGGTCGCATCTGGTCCTGCCCTGGCCTCATACCTTGAGAAGTCTAATGGGTTAAGGTCACGCCTGGTCCTGCCCTGGCCTCATACCTTGAGGAGTCTAATGGGTCAAGGTCACGCTTGGTCCTGCGCTGGCCTCATACTTTGTGGAGTCTAATGGGTCAAGGTCACGCCTGGTCCTGCCCTGGCCTCATACCTTGAGAAGTCTAATGGGTCACGGTCACGCCTGGTCCTGTGCTGGCCTCATACCTTGAGGAGTCTAATGGGTCAAGGTCATGCCTGGTCCTGTCCTGACCTCATACTTTGAGGGGTCTAATGGGTCAAACGTACAATGGTTACTGGACACTTTTCTCCAGATGGCCTGGGACCAGAAGATTGGGGACAACTGGTACATCTTCCACTTTGGGAATCAAACATCCATATCAATGACTGCACCATCAAACATCCACATCAATGACTGCACCATCAAACATCCACATCAATGACTGCACCATCAAACATCCACATCAATGACTGCACCATCAAAAATCCACATCAATGACTCCACCATCAAAAATCCACATCAATGACTCCACCATCAAACATCCACATCAATGACTCCACCATCAAACATCCACATCAATGACTCCACCATCAAACATCCACATCAATGACTCCACCATCAAACATCCACATCAATGACTCCACCACCAAACATCCACATCAATGACTCCACCATCAAACATCCACATCAATGACTCCACCACCAAACATCCACGTTAATGACTCCACCATCCGGTGTTGTCCTGTTGTCCTACCATCCTGTGTTGTCCTACCATCCTGTGTTGCCCTACCATCCTGTGTTGCCCTACCATCCTGTGTTGTCCTACCATCCTGTGTTGTCCTACCATCCTGTGTTGTCCTGTTGCCCTACCATCCTGTGTTGTCCTACCATCCTGTGTTGTCCTACCATCCTGTGTTGTCCTGTTGCCCTACCATCCTGTGTTGTCCTGTTGTCCTACCATCCTGTGTTGCCCTACCATCCTGTGTTGTCCTGTTGCCCTACATTCCTGTGTTGCCCTACATTCCTGTGTTGCCCTGTGTGTCAGTGGTAGTCATTGATGCCAGGTTCTGTGTCCATCACTCGCCAGTTCTGACCGACCAAAGACTCAAATATGAAGCCAGGTCTGGTGAAGACTTGGCAGACTTAGAGAGGAAACTGAACACTTGCAAGAGGAAGCATGTCAAAACTGGTAACTTGTGCTGTCGTTGTTTGGGAGTTTAAGTGGGGATATCAACTGGGGGCAACATTGAGAGTTCTAGTGGGGATATCAACTGGGGGCAACATTGAGAGTTCTAGTGGGGATATCAACTGGGGGCAACATTGAGAGTTCTAGTGGGGATATCAACTGGGGGCAACATTGAGAGTTCTAGTGGGGATATCAACTGGGGGCAACATTGAGAGTTCTAGTGGGGATATCAACTGGGGGCAACATTGAGAGTTCTAGTGGGGATATCAACTGGGGGCAACATTGAGAGTTCTAGTGGGGATATCAACTGGGGGCAACATTGAGAGTTCTAGTGGGGATATCAACTGGGGGCAACATCGGGAGTTCTAGTGGGGATATCAACTGGGGGCATTCTTCTTCTTCGATCAGCTGATGTGTTTGAGGTCTACAACAGTCCTCAACAGCTTTTCGAGCATGGTCGCTTCCCCAGGCCAGACTGTCTCTCTTTGTTCTACATAGGTCGGGCAGTCCTGCAGGATACGTTCTGGTGTTTGCTTGGGTGTTCCACAATCGTACATGTGGCATCTCTGAGACCCATTCTGTGGAGGTGAGTCTACAATGTCCTGTTCTGAGTCTGAAGATCTTTGAGATGGCTTGGAGCACGTTCCTGGAGTCTGTTTGTGGCTTGAGATGGCTTGGAGCACGTTCCTGGAGTCTGTTTGTGGCTTGAGATGGCTTGGAGCATGTTCCTGGTCTGTTTGTGGCTTGAGATGGCTGGGAGCACGTTCCTGGAGTCTGTTTGTGGCTTGAGATGGCTTGGAGCACGTTCCTGGAGTCTGTTTGTGGCTTGAGATGCGTGGAGCAGGTTCCTGGAGTCTGTTTGTGGCTTAGAGCACGTTCCTGAAGTCTGTTTGTGGCTTGGAGCAGGTTCCTTGAGTCTGTTTGTGACTTGGAGCACGTTCCTGAAGTCTGTTTGTGGCTTGAGATGGCTTGGAGCACGTTCCTGGAGTCTGTGGCTTGAGATGGCTTGGAGCACGTTCCTGGAGTCTGTTTGTGGCTTGGAGCACGTTCCTGAAGTCTGTTTGTGGCTTGGAGCACATTCCTGGAGTCTGTTTGTGGCTTGGAGCACGTTCCTGGAGTCTGTTTGTGGCTTGGAGCACGTTCCTGGAGTCTGTGGCTTGAGATGGCTTGGAGCACGTTCCTGGAGTCTGTTTGTAACTTGGATCACATTCCTGGAGTCTGTTTGTGGCTTGGAGCACGTTCCTGGAGTCTGTTTGTGGCTTGAGATGCTTGGAGCAGGTTCCTGGAGTCTGTTTGTGGCTTAGAGCACGTTCCTGGAGTCTGTTTGTGGCTTGGAGCACGTTCCTGGAGTCTGTTTGTGGCTTGGAACACGTTCCTGGAGTCTGTTTGTGGCTTGAGATGGCTTGGAGCACGTTCCTGGAGTCTGTTTGTGGCTTGGAGCACGTTCCTGGAGTCTGTGGCTTGAGATGGCTTGGAGCACGTTCCTGGAGTCTGTTTGTGGCTTGGAGCACGTTCCTGAAGTCTGTTTGTGGCTTGGAACACATTCCTGGAGTCTGTTTGTGGCTTGGAGCACGTTCCTGGAATCTGTTTGTGGCTTGTAGCACGTTCCTGGAGTCTGTGGCTTGAGATGGCTTGGAGCACGTTCCTGGAGTCTGTTTGTGGCTTGGAGCACGTTCCTGGAGTCTGTGGCTTGAGATGGCTTGGAGCACGTTCCTGGAGTCTGTTTGTGGCTTGGAGCACGTTCCTGAAGTCTGTTTGTGGCTTGGAGCACATTCCTGGAGTCTGTTTGTGGCTTGGAGCACGTTCCTGGAGTCTGTGGCTTGAGATGGCTTGGAGCACGTTCCTGGAGTCTGTTTGTAGCTTGGAGCACGTTCCTGGAGTCTGTTTGTGGCTTGAGATGGCTTGGAGCACGTTCCTGGAGTTTGTTTGGCTGATAAAAATTTGAGTTACTGCATGTACAGTTGTGGGCAACCTAGTCTAGTGATGATAGCAGGCCCTCACCCTCCCCTTATTATATCCACTGCATGCCCCTCCCTCCCCCTCTGTATATCCGCTGAAGGCTTCCTGTCCTACTCTCCCCAGTGGTGTCCCTGAGACAGATGGAGCAGGCCCACCAGAGACGCCTGCAGCAGGCCCACGACTTGCTGACCAGCACACAAGACCATCTGACTCGTCAGGTCCAGCAGCTTGAGGCGCGGCTCAGGAGTGTAGAGAGGGAGAGGAACCTCATGATGGTGGGTACACGACCCTCCCACTTTATGTCTATGCAACCTCCACAACACCCCACCTCACAACACTCCACCTCCACAACACTCCACAACACTCCACCTCCACAACACTCCACCTCCACAACACTCCACCTCCACAACACTCCACCTCCACAACACTCCACCTCCACAACACTCCACCTCCACAACACTCCACCTCCACAACACTCCACCTCCACCTTTACAACAGATGTAGCAGCCCAACTGTCAAATGTGGCAAATTAAGAGGTTTTTACCCCAACCCCCCTCTCTCATTGTGCACATGTACACCCCTCCCCTCTCATTGTGTACATGTACACCCCTCCCCTCTCATTGTGTACATGTACACCCTCCCCTCTCATTGTGCACATGTACATCCTCCCCTCTCATTGTGCACATGTACACCCCTCCCCTCTCATTGTCCACATGTACACCTCTCCCCTCTCATTGTCCACATGTACACCCCACCCCTCTCATTGTGTACATGTACACCCCTCCCCTCTCATTGTGCACATATACACCCCTCCCTTCTCATTGTGTACACCTGTAGCAGATGGAACGGGGTTTTGCTCTCCTGGCTGAGGCCTCACCTAGACTATCCACCTTTTCAGTCTAAAACTCTGTCACATCAACTAACACTTCAATAAACTAAGGACACTTTTCCAAAACAGTTTCTTTATGTCTACACTTTACAACTCTTGCAGTCTTCTACCAGACACAACTTACTACACGCTACTAGCTAATGGTTACCTAACTTAAATCACTCTTCTACCAGACACAACTTACTACACGCTACTAGCTAATGATTACCTAACTTAAATCACTCTTCTACCAGACACAACTTACTACACGCTACTAGCTAATGGTTACCTAACTTAAATCACTCTTCTACCAGACACAACTTACTACACGCTACTAGCTAATGGTTACCTTTGACTTGAAACTCAAACTACTGCGAAACCTAAAACTATTGTCCACAGTCTACTTTCCGTACTTGGCCTGCCGTAACGTGAAACCAAATTATGGCGTATTGACGCTGATGGTTAATTCGTGGTTTAAGCAAACCCATGTAAACGTCCTTGGCTCCGTTCTTTAGCGACGACTGCTGATCTGCGTGGTGGATATAGCAAGACTAAGTTACTGCTGTGAATCTACGATGGCTACAAACTTAGTGAAGGCAGCCGCGTGTTAAACAAAGGCCGGCTGACCACGTGGTAACTTGGCGCAGGTCGACACACGTGTCAGATGGTAGTTTTCTCACAGTCGATCTAGATCTGGCAGGAAGCCTGTTCTCTCCTATAGCGGGTAGCTATGACTGATCTAGGCTGCTTCTGTGAGATCTCTGCGATGCCTATAAACTTGAAAGGTCGCCCACGTGTCTGACGCTGGTTAAAATGTTAACCTGGTGAAATTCTAATTACTCACAACTGAAAATCAGGAATACTTTACTTCTGTAAACTGGAACTCCGTCCATGCGACGTTCACTCTTCTCTGTGTCTCTAAATTGTCTCTCTGAATAGTCTCTCTCCAAATGTCTCTTTGGACATGCGTCGTTCACTCTCTAAATCTCTCGTGAAATATGTTGGCTCTGAAATGCTGTCTATCTCTGAATGAAAATGTCTATTTGGAAAATGCATCTCTCAAATGTATGACCCGGGCTCCCAGCCTGCCTTGTCTTTTATAATCCTCCGGACTATTTTTCTACCGGTCCTACTTTCAAAATGGCATCCTGGGGGCCAATATTAATCCACCACAAAGCCGCGGTAGTTGCTGACGTGAGTGGTCAGGTCCTGTGTAAAAGTCCACCTCTAAATTTAAAGAAAAGATATAATTACGATTGTGACGTAGTTCTAGAAAAATAAGAGCTGTCAATATGGAGACAAGATTTGTCTGGACAGACTAAATCTGTCACACACCCCTCCCCTCTCATTGTGAACACCACTCTCCTCACATTGTGTACATGTACAACCCTCACATTGTGTACACCACTCCCCTCACATTGTGTACATGTACACCCCTCCAGTCTCATTGTGTACACCTCTCCCCTCACATTGTGTACATCTCTCCCCTCTCATTGTGTACACCTCTCCCCTCACATTGTGTACATCTCTCCCCTCACATTGTGTACATCTCTCCCCTCACATTGTGTACATCTCTCCCCTTACATTGTGTACATCCCCTCTCACATTGTGTACACCTGTCCCCTCACATTGTGTACATCCCTCCCCTTACATTGTGTATACCTCTCCCCTCATATTGTGTACATGTATATCCCTTCCCTCTCATTGTGTACACCCCTCCCCTTACATTGTGTACACCCCTTCTCTCAGGAGGGACAGACAGAGGCCATCAAGTCTTGCTACGATATTTTGAGTGACAGGAATTCGGAGTGATTCGTTCCAATAACTACTAAAGGAAGATAGATCCAAACTAGAGTTAAGGCTGAGTCAGACAACCCACAGGAGACCATTGGACAGCTCTGAAGCTGCTTGAGACTATATAATACTAGGCAAAGCTTAACTCAAGCAGACTGGCCATGGAGAGACTGAGAGTTTAGCTAGGAGTCAGTTTAGCTAGGAGTCAGTTTAGCTGACCGACTTTCTAGAAGACTGAGTGTTAGCCTGAGTTGAGCAGGCTGTTTTACGAATGTTAGAGAGATGGAATGAATTACAAGGTGACTGAACCAACATAAGCCTTTGAATCGTGGCCAGTCGCTCTATAAGGTGTGTGTTGGGCACCCTGTGACTAGGAGAGATCTGGACGTGTGTGTATGGTGTGTGCGGAACACCTAGGGAACGATGTATGTTCCAGAGTGTGTGTATACACAGATCGATTGAGTGTGTGAATGTGAGTATACGTTGAATATATTGAATGTGGAATGTAAAGATCACCTGCCTGAAGGGATCTGAATGTGAGTGACTGCACAGAAGATGATCGTGAAGACGAGTTGTGAGAGTGTGGTGAGTGTGCAGATAAGGGGAGGAGAGGGTAGCGGCTAGAACTGGGTTGGATTAGTTGGGGGCAATATTCAAAAGCTAGTGCTTACAACATTCGTAATTAATAATAATAATATTAATAGGTTATAATTATTTAGTTAAGATGTATTTCTTGTGTTATTTGTAATCTCATTTCACTCACTTTAAAAGTTGTTGTATGAATATGATATTAATAAATCAGCCACCTCCTTTTTGATATGTTATTTATGTGTGTGGTTGTGGATGATGTGGATGAGTGTGGTAGCATTCTAGATAGAAAAACTACAGTGAAAATCTGAACTCTGCTACATCTTTTCCCAGGCTACACTCAGGCAGGAAGGCCTGCTGGACCAACTGAGAGCAGATAGGGGAAGATTCATCCAGTTTGTTGATGAAGACAACCCCACCAACAGTCCCCACATTAGCCAGCTAAACAGTGAGACAGTTGACGAGAGAAGGTGTCATGCCACGGAGCAGGTGCCTGGAGATAGTCCACAGGAGGGGAGCAGTGCCCAAACATTAGCTGTGGGGTCAACGTCACACCAAGGTCAGTTCTCGTAACACAGGAGTAAATTATCATCACTAATTCCTGCCTCAATGTGTGAGGTCTGAAGTTATCAGGCCGTCGCGTCGCGGGCCTCCTTCAATCCTGGTCACGTGGACCAATTTTATTATCATAATTTAACGTCTTGTCATTATCCTGGTCTAGAAGACCCTGCAGAGTCTGTATACAACCAGTTTTATTTACATTACCTTGCTTTGAAAGCTATGCGCATCCAATCTATTCTTAAATACATTAACTGTCCTTGCCTCCACTACTTTCTATGGCAATGCATTCCAAGCATTCACCACTCTCTGACTACAAAAATTTCTTTAGTTAATTTTTAGCTTGTTATTGTGGGTGGTTATTTTATGAAAAATTTGTTTTTGTCTAATTTATCCGTTCCTCTGATCATCTTATAAACTTGTATTAAGTCATCTCAAATTCTTCTCTCTTCTAGACACTGCAGGCCGGTTTTTCTGAGTCTTTCCTAATAACTGTAATTCTGGAATCCCACTATCAGCTTTGTTGCTCTTTTTTTGTATTCTTTCCAATATGTTTATATCCCCTGTATGATAAGGACTCCACACCTGTACACAGTACTCCAATCTAGGTCTAACTAATGCTTTATACAGTTTGACTATCACTTCAAAGCTTGTAGGAAAATGTACAAATGGATCAGCCACTACCTCAAAAACAGAATGGCCAGAGTTCAAATACAAAAGCAGATGAGCAAAAAAGGTGTCACTTGAGCAGGGAGTACCCCAAGGGGGAGTACTGTCACCCACACTCTTCCTGGTGTATATAAACAACATAACAGAGAATATACCAAGAAGAGTCCACAGCTCAATGTTTGCAGACGATCTGGCTATGTGGACCTCTGAAAAGAATCTCACCATAGCAAGAAATCGGAGGCAGCAAACCCTAACATCGCTGGAAGAGTGGGCGAACTCATGGCTGGTCAAAATAAATGAGGAAAAAACAACATATACGATATTCTCGCTTTCAAACAAACCCCAAATCACCAAAATAAGTCTTAACTGCAAATACCTGCGGCCAAACTACCTGGGAGTCACATTTGATCGGCGCATGACATGGAAAAGTCAGATCGAGAGAAACCGAATGAGAGCCAGAGAAAGAATGGCAATCATGAGGAAACTTGCTGGAACAAGCTGGGGAGCAGACGAAAGTATACTAAAGAAACTGTACACTGGAAGAGTGAGACCAGTTCTCGAGTATGGCATTGCGGCATGGACAACAGCAGCAAAGGCGAACTTTGATAAAATTAGCAAACTTCAAAACCAAGCCATGAGAGTTATAACAGGAGGCATGAAGTCAACGCCAATTGTAGAACTTGAAAAGATTACAAAACTGCAATCCATGACCGATAGAAGAGACTGCAGAGCCCAGCAGCAAGCAGAGAAACTCAGGAGACTGACTGACCATCCAATGCAACAGAGACTAAAAAATTTTGGAAATAGGAAACTAAAGCGGAGAAACTTTGCAGAAATAGCCAAAGCAAAGATGAACGAAGACCCCATGAACGCACTAACAACACCAAAGCCCATCCCTACTGTACGAAAACCTACCTGGAGGCAGCATATATTTCCAGAGGTGGAAGAAAATATACCAGGTATTGGAAACAAAAACAGCCAGACTGAAAAAGAAAGAAGAGATACAACCCTGAGGTACATAGCGGAAAACTACCCAAGCATGGACTGGACCCATGCATACACCGACGGTTCTGTAACAAACACAACACAGCACGGAGGGGCAGGGGTATTCCTGAGCCTACCAAATGGCAGAAAAATAACACTGTCAGTGGCAACTGGAAAATACACAAGCAATTTCAGATCGGAGGCAGAGGCACTGAGGGCTGCAGTAGAAGAAATGCTGACAGGTAAAAGGAATGAAAGCCATATAGTCCTGCTTACAGATGCACTGGCCGTAGTCACAGCACTAAAAAGACAGAAAAATTCTGAACTTAATGACTTAAGAGCAGTACTCTGTCAACTATGCCAGCAGTCCGCACCAAAAAGAGTAGTGGTACAGTGGGTTCCATCCCACTGTAACATACAAGGCAAAGAGGAGGCAGACAGACTGGCAAAAGAAGGTGCAAGACTACCACAACCAGATTCTAGTGTGACATACGAAGAGTCCAAAAGGCTTATTAGAGCTAGATACATGACGAAATGGGAAACCGAACATACTGGCTACACAAAAAACGATGCCTATTACCAGTTGAGCAGGTCGTGGTCTTCAGACTTCGCACTGGCCACAATAGACTGAGGTATCACCTATTCAACAAATTGAAGATAGGTGGCACTGACGAATGCTCGTGTGGTACCGGGAAAATGACCGCTGAACACTTGCTGCAAAACTGCCCGACATACGAGGATCAGAGAAAGCAGATGTGGCCATCACCAGTGGCAACACTAGACATGCTCTATGGCAGTGTCGACAGCCTCAGGATGACCTCTGCTTTTTTCGAAAAATACAGGTTGACGTCTGACAGCGTAAGAAGAAGACTATCTTCCTTGCTCCTATGTTTAATATTTCTTTTTATCATACCTAAAATTGCATTTGCCTTTTTCACTGCTACCTGGACTTGCTCACTCACCTTACCTGTATGATCTATTATAACCCCTAGGTCCCTTTCCTTATCTATCTTTCTAATATTGTACTCGCCCATTCTGTAATTATGTTCCATATGGATGATGGTACATTTATCTATATTAACCCTTTGAACCCTAGTCACCTGGCCTGCAAAACCCCACTCCCCTGGGCTCCTGAAGAAAAAAAGCCAAAAATGGACACCTGAACAAAACTAGTTACAATGACAAAACTAAGTGATCTGTTTCAATTATTTTATCTCAAATAGACTGACCTGATCATCTCCAATATTCCAGCTTATTATGCCAGTCCTCCCAGCCTGTAGATCCACTGACCTGATCATCTCCAATATTCCAGCTTATTATGCCAGTCCACCCAGCATGTAGACCCATCCTTTAGGCACAGATAAGTTTCACAATGTTTACACCAAAATTTTGTCTTGACTTGTTTGAATGGTCTGTCTTTGTAGGCCATGTTTGGGAAGTCCTTGACATGTTTGTTAAATTTAAATGAGCATACTACACAAACATTATTTCCTGTAGCTTTTGGAGACATTTGTGGATGATGGGAACCAACATTTTGCAGTCTCTGTTGTGCTCGACACGGTTGTGAAGTTTTGCAGAAGCTGTTCTATAATCCCCAATGAGGGATAAACAAACTTCATTCATGAACATCCCAAATGTCCTGTAGCGTCTTCCTGTTGTATTGTAGGGACTACAATGATCCATAAGTCAGGTCAGGCATTATTACATGCCCACATAAAGAATTTCACAATTAGCCTCCTAGGCCAGCGATAATGCCGTCGTGTCTTGTTGAGACGACAAATTTGGTCGCTGACATCTGTGCCCCCCATGAAAGCATTTTAGTCAATACAAAGTTGAGGAGTTGGAACATCTACAGCTGTTCCATCCTTTCTTCTCCTTCTAACAGTTCCAATTTCTGTTGGGTTGTGGTAGTTGGATATCTTCTTCTTCTTCGTACGCAGTCAGACAGTAACCATTATTTTTTCGAAAAAAGCGGCGGTCATCCTGAGGCTGTCGCCACTGCCATAGAGCTTGTCTTGCAGTTCCACTGGTGATGGCCACATCTGCTCTCTCTGATCTTCGTATGTCGGGCAGTTCTGCAGCAGATGTTCAGCAGTCATTTTACCAGTACCGCACGGGCATTCGTCGGTACACCCTATCTTCAATTTGTTGAATAGGTGGTACCTCAGTCTATTGTGGCCAGTGCGAAGTCTGAAGACAACGACCTGCTCTCTTCGGTTCAACTGGTAATAGGCATCGTTTTTGGTGTAACCAGTATGTTCGGTTTCCCATTTGGTCATGTATCTGGCTTTGATAAGCCGTTTTGACTCTTCGTACGTCATACTGGTATCTGTTTGTGGTAGTCTTGCACCTTCTTTTGCCAGTCTGTCTGCCTCCTCGTTGCCTTGGATGTTGCGGTAGTTGGATATAAAATTTACAGGTCTTTGGTCCATCCAGACAATGCATACAATGTTGTTATGGCAAATAAATTCTGAATGACCCCTGTCCATTTTCTTCTTTCCTGCCAGTACTTTAGGATAAAATTTCCTACTTGTCATTGCTGTACCTACAGCAAGTGTACCATAATCAGTGTACTGTACATACAGCAAGTGTACCATAATCAGTGTACTGTACCTACAGCAAGTGTACCATAATCAGTGTACTGTACCTACAGCAAGTGTACCATAATCAGTGTACTGTACCTACAGCAAGTGTACCATAATCAGTGTACTGTACATACAGCAAGTGTACCATAATCAGTGTACTGTACCTACAGCAAGTGTACCATAATCAGTGTACTGTACCTACAGCAAGTGTACCATAATCAGTGTACTGTACCTACAGCAAGTGTACCATAATCAGTGTACAGCTTGTCAAAGAGAGTTACACTATTGTAGAATCTGTCCATAACAACAATATGGTTTTTGTTGACCAAATTCCCAGAAGTTAAAATTCTAATAGCGACGCTACCAACAACACCAAGATCTGGAATAATATTGTCTGCTTTTCCAGTGTAGATTTCCAGATTCAGAATATATCCAGAGCTTGCTTCACAAGCCATGTAAGCCTTTATTCCCCACTTTATGGGCTTTGACTTGATATACTGTTTGAAGGCAAGCCTGCTCTTTGAGGGGATCATACCTTCGTCTAAGCTCACGTGCTGTGAAGGCAAATAATAGTGCCGAAATTTTGGTAGCAACACATCCAAAATAGGCCTTACTTTGTAAAGTTTATCTGCTTTATCCAAAGCCGGGTCCTCCTCATCAACAAGATGAAGAAAAGTCCAGATAGCAAGGAAACGATCACGGTCCATCACAGTGCGGAAACCAATAGTATGAGACACGAAGTTAGCAGACGAGCTAGACCACTACTCCTCGTAACGTGGTTTACTCACACTGTGTTCCATTTGAAGACGCAGTCCAAAGAATGCTTTCATCTCTGGCACTACTACACTTTTAAAATTTTTGGTATAGAAGCTGGTTGGTTTCTTGCTTCTCACCTGCTCAGCGCGTCGAGTTGTCTGCTCACACAAATTGTGCCAGAAATCATTATCCAGGAAAAGTTCCAAAAATTCACTGGCTTTACTTTCTGGATTAATAGATTCTGGAATATTCTTAGGACCTATCTGCTCCACAAATGTTGTGTCTACTGCAGACACAGGTCTGAATATATTAATTGGAGACCAACCTGCATCAAATTTACTAGAGACGCCCCCTTCCACTCCCCTGTAAAACAGCCTGATCGTAATCTAAATCAGGAACAGGGTAAGATGTAGCTTCATCAGAGTCTAATGAACACATGTTATCACTCAAATGATCATCTGATTCAACTTCTATATCAGTTTCAGAATAGTTGCTATCTAAATCTAATTCATCGTCCTCCAAATCATTGAGAACAATCTCGACAGCTTGTTCCATTGTTAGCCTTTTAGAACGCTCATTGACTGGTTTTTCTGCATGTCTTTTCATTGTGAAAATATTGTAAAAATTTGTCGCAATGTGATCAGTTCATGGGCTCCACCATTTTGAACTAACATTCCGGAAGTAGTATGCAAATTCTGCCGTGTCTATCCATACTATGCCCGTTCTTATAAGATATATGTGCTCTACCGGCAAACCGGTGACTCGGGGCGCGGGTTATGTACACACACACATCGGGATCACGGGTTCAAAGGGTTAAACTCCATTTGCCAGCTTGCAGACCGTTCTAGAATTTTATCTAAATCCGACCTCAAAATATCCACTTCTACTTTAGATGAGACATCAGCAAATTTTGCAATCATGGATCCCAGATCAATGTCCAAATCGTTTATATATCAAGAACAAAATTGGTCCCAAAACTGAGCCCTGTGGCACTCCACTCTTTACCTCACACCACACAGAGTGGCAGAGCTGTCTTGTTTATAGCTACATGGATAGAGCTAAGATTTCCGTGAGTTAAGAGTTACAACATGGACTACATAATGTTATGACCTCAACATTTAAAACAGTAAAACTTCCGTTAGCCATGAGACGAAATCATTCATTTATTTACAAAAATATTTGTTACAACAATATCAAGCAAAAGAAAAGAGCTACTAATCTAAATAATATCATATACTGAACTAAGACAGAGGATTCAAGCATGAGCTGTGGGTGTAACCTCCATAACTAAAGTACCCAGGCTCAAAAGTCTCCTATCTGAACTAAGACAGAGGATTCAAGCATGAGCTGTGGGTGTAACCTCTGTAACTAAAGTACCCAGACTCTAAGTCTAACATCTGAACTAACACAGAGGATTCAAGCATGAGCTGTGAGTGTAACCTCTGTAACTAAAGTACCCAGGCTCTGTCTACTATCTGAACTAAGACAGAGGATTCAAGCATGAGCTGTGGCTGTAACCTCCGTAACTAAAGTACCCAGGCTCTGTCTACTATCTGAACTAACACATAGGATTCAATCATGAGCTGTGGGTGTAACCTTCATAACTAAAGTACCCAGGCTCTAAGTCTAACATCTGAACTAACACAGAGGATTCAAGCTTGAGCTGTGGGTGTAACCTCACAACTAAAGTACCCAGACTCTAAGTCTAACATCTGAACTAAGACAGAGGATTCAAGCATGAGCTGTGGGTGTAACCTCCATAACTAAAGTACCCAGGCTCAAAAGTCTCCTATCTGAACTAAGACAGAGGATTCAAGCATGAGCTGTGGGTGTAACCTCTGTAACTAAAGTACCCAGACTCTAAGTCTAACATCTGAACTAACACAGAGGATTCAAGCATGAGCTGTGAGTGTAACCTCTGTAACTAAAGTACCCAGGCTCTGTCTACTATCTGAACTAAGACAGAGGATTCAAGCATGAGCTGTGGCTGTAACCTCCGTAACTAAAGTACCCAGGCTCTGTCTACTATCTGAACTAAGACAGAGGATTCAAGCATGAGCTGTGGCTGTAACCTCCGTAACTAAAGTACCCAGGCTCTGTCTACTATCTGAACTAACACATAGGATTCAATCATGAGCTGTGGGTGTAACCTCACAACTAAAGTACCCAGACTCTAAGTCTAACATCTGAACTAAGACAGAGGATTCAAGCATGAGCTGTGGGTGTAACCTCCATAACTAAAGTGCCCAGGCTCTAAGTCTAACATCTGAACTAAGACAGAGGATTCAAGCATGAGCTGTGGGTGTAACCTCTGTAACTAAAGTACCCAGACTCAGAAGCCTCCTATCTGAACTAAGACAGAGGATTCAAGCATGAGTTGTGGCTGTAACATCTGTAATTAAAGTACCCAGGCTCTGTCTACTATCTGAACTAACACAAATCCTAGACTTAATCTAGTCCAATCTTGTTACAAATTAGTGGTTAACTAGCTAACTTGTGTTCTGTCTTTCCTCCGGGTCTTCTAGGTTGGGTATGAATCTGCTGTGTTCCGTCCGGGTTGACTGTCTTAGGCTGTCGAACGTATGCACTTGGGTTAGGAGCTCCAGAAGGAGACTCCAGCTATAACTCATTCTTATAACCTGCTGTCAAACGTTTGGGGTGTGTCCCTCTGGGTCCCGTGTTACACCTGTACTGAGAGAGCATGTCCCTGTGGGGCCCATGTTACACCTGTACTTGGAGAGCATGTCCCTCCGGGGCCCATGGTACACCTGTACTGGGAGAGCGTGTCCCTCTGGAGCCAGTGGTACACCTGTACTGGGAGAGCATGTCCCTCTTGTGCCCATGGTACACCTGTACTGGGAGAGCATGTCCCCCTGGGGCCCGTGTTACACCTGTACTGGGAGAGCATGTCCCTCCGGGGCCCATGGTACACCTGTACTGGGAGAGCGTGTCCCTCTGGAGCCAGTGGTACACCTGTACTGGGAGAGCATGTCCCTCTGGGGCCCGTGGTACACCTATACTGGGAGTGCGGGAGTGCGTGTCCCCTGGGATCGTGGTACACCTGTACTGGGAGAGCATGTCCCTCTGGGGCCCATGGTACACCTGTACTGGAAGAGCGTGTCCCTCTGGGGCCCATGGTACACCTGTACTGGGAGAGCATGTCCCTCTGGGGCCCATGGTACACCTGTACTGGGAGAGCATGTCCCTCTGGGGCCCATGTTACACCTGTACTGGGAGAGTGTGTCCCTCTGGGGCCCATGGTACACCTGTAGTGGGAGAGCATGTCCCTCTGGGGCCCATGGTACACCTGTACTGAACAAATGTGTTCCCCGAGGGCTCTTATGGTGCACCTCCATTTTCGTACCACGAGCCTTTGGGATTGCTGTCCCAGGATTACACATAATCCTTATCGTACCATGTACCATGAGCCTTTGGGATTGCTGTCCCAGGATTACACAGAATCCTTATCGTACCATGTACCACGAGCCTTTGGGATTGCTGTCCCAGGATTACACAGAATCCTAAACATACCACCAGTTTTACAAGCCTTAGATCGTAGAAGGGCAGCCGTTCCTCCAACCTGCCGATAAGGATGGAGCAGTGGTGGTTTGGTGCATGGATTTATATGTTCAGGAGGGCAGTCTTCAACTATCTGATCCTTCTTTCTATAAACCGCGCGCCGATGATGTCACTGTCCGCTTCAATAAGGAGGTCTCTACCACCATCCTTGATATGACCAAACGCCATCTCCTTCCAAAGAGCGCTGCGAACCTCCGTATCTTTGACAGTTGTCTGGGTAAGCCTTCATTCTAGATGCTGCCCAAGATTCATAAACCCAACAACCCTGTTCACCCTTTTGCCTCCGCTTGTTTCTGTCCCACCGAACTGGTACCCGACTCCCTGGATAGTATCTTCCAGCCTATGGTGGAGAATCTTCCCACATTTCTCAAGGATACTAATGCCTAACCACCTTCTCTACCGTTGTCCTCTTCCCCTGACCGAACCTATCGTCTCTTCCTACTTGATGTCTGTTCGCTGTACACCTCCATCCCCCACTCCGATGGCTTATTGGCCCTCCGTTTCTTCCTTGACAGAAGGGTTAACCCATCCATCTCTATGTCTACCATCGTCCGTCTGGCAGAACTCGTCCTTACCCTCAATGCCTTTGAGTTCAATGGCCAGTTCTTCGACCAGATCAGCGGTGTAGCTATGGGCACCAGAATGGGCCCCAGCTATGCTTGCCTGTTCATGGGTCACCTGGAACATTTGATCTGGCTTCAATTCCAGAGCCCTTTTCCTTTGATGTATTATCGATACATCGACAATGGGATTGGCATTACCGACATGTCTGAGAAGGATCTCCTAATTTTTATAGACTTTGTCAATGACTTTCGTCCTTCTATCAAGTTCACGTCTTGACATCTCCCTCACGTCTGTCCACTTTCTGGACATCACTGTCTCTATCTGACATTCGGGCCTCTCCACCACTGTCTACTACAAACCCACTGACGTCTACAACTGCCTCCTCTACACTTCCTCCCATCCTCAATCCTGCCGCGACTCGCTTCCTTTCTCCTAACTCCTCCGCTTCCGACGCCTTTGTCAGGATGACGTCGACTTCCTTCTCAGGGCCCACGAGATGCTTGACTTCTTCCGCAAGCGACTACACCCTCAGACCACTCTCTCCTCCGCCCTCCAGCGGGCTCCCATCATGACTACCTCACTTCCTCTCACCACCCGTCCGCCCGTCACGACTCCCTCACTCCCACTCACTGTTGTCCTTCTGATCGTGTGAAACTTGTTCTCACTTATCACCCTCATTGCGCCTCTGTCCGGGATATCCTATTCCGCCATCTCTCTATTCTTCACTCTGATCCTCCCATCTCCCTATTCTTCACTCTGATCCTGCCATCTCCCATCTCCCTATTCTTCACTCTGATCCTCCCATCTCCCTATTCTTCACTCTGATCCTCCCATCTCCCTATTCTTCACTCTGATCCTCCCATCTCCCTATTCTTCACTCTGATCCTCCCATCTCCCTATTCTTCACTCTGATCCTGCCATCTCCCATCTCCCTATTCTTCACTCTGATCCTCCCATCTCCCCATTCTTCACTCTGATCCTGCCATCTCCCTATTCTTCACTCTGATCATGCCATCTCCCATCTCCCTATTCTTCACTCTGATCCTGTCATCTCCCTATTCTTCACTCTGATCCTGCCATCTCCCATCTCCTTATTCTTCACTCGATCCTCACATCTCCCTATTCTTCACTCTGATCCTCCCATCTCCCTATTCTTCACTCTGATCCTGCCATCTCCCTATTCTTCACTCTGATGCTGCCATCTCCCATCTCCCTATTGTTTACTCTGATCCTCCCATCTCCCCATTCTTCACTCTGATCCTGCCATCTCCCTATTCTTCACTCTGATCCTCCCATCTCCCTATTCTTCACTCTGATCCTGCCATCTCCCTATTCTTCACTCTGATCCTCCCATCTCCCCATTCTTCACTCTGATCCTGCCATCTCCCTATTCTTCACTCTGATCCTCCCATCTCCCTATTCTTCACTCTGATCCTGCCATCTCCCATCTCCCTATTCTTCACTCTCATCATGCCATCTCCCTATTCTTCACTCTGATCCTGCCATCTCCCATCTCCCTATTCTTCACTCTGATCCTGCCATCTCCCATCTCCCTATTCTTCACTCTGATTCTGCCATCTCCCTATTCTTCACTCTGATCCTCCCATCTCACATCTCCCTATTCTTCACTCTGATCCTCCCATCTCCCTATTCTTCACTCTGATCCTCCCATCTCCCTATTCTTCACTATGATCCTCCCATCTCCCTATTCTTCACTCTGATCCTGCCATCTCCCATCTCCCTATTCTTCACTCTGAACCTGCCATCTCCCTATTCTTCACTCTGATCCTGCCATCTTTCTATTCTTCACTCTGATCCTCCCATCTCCCTATTCTTCACTCTGATCCTCCCATCTCCCCATTCTTCACTCTGATCCTCCCATCTCCCTATTCTTCACTCTGATCCTCCCATCTCCCTATTCTTCACTCTGATCCTCCCATCTCCCTATTCTTCACTCTGATCCTCCCATCTCCCTATTCTTCACTCTGATCCTCCCATCTCCCTATTCTTCACTCTGATCCTCCCATCTCCCATCTCCCTATTCTTCACTCTGATCCTCCCATCTCCCTATTCTTCACTCTGATCCTGCCACTCGTAAAGTTTTTCTCGATCCTCCCCTTGCCGCCTACAAATGGGACAAAAATCTGAGGGACTTGCTGGTCAGTCGTCACCTACACACCAGCCCTCACAGCCTTCCAGGCAACAGGACGTGCAAACATGCCCTCGTGTCATCCTCTCTCGCTCCATTACCTTTCCTAAAGCAGAATTCTTCATCAAAGAGGGATTCACATGCAATTCCCGTAACCTCATCTATTCTATCATCTGTCACCAGTGTGGTATGACATACATTGGGGAGACTGGTATGGAACGGAGGGAGCGTTTCCATCAACACCTCAACGATATCCGCAACCGTACTGGTTCCCCAATTACCAGCCACTTCAATGGTCCTGAGCACCGGGGTAAGGCTGACGTTAGTGTCACTGGTCTAGTTTCTTGCTTCTCTGACGATCGTCATCGATTCGCTCTTGAGAATAGACTTATCTCCAGCATGGGTTGCCTCCAACCGCATGGCATTAATATCTTCCATACCTTTTCTTAAAATCTCATACTGGCCCCCATCTATTTGCCTTCCTTTGCGCTCCCCCCCCCCCCCCTTCTTCTATCAGTCCTTCCACAGCCCACCCCTAAGATCAATGCTCCGCCCTCCCACCATAAACACAGGTGTTGTGCTGACCCTAGATTGACCAGGCTTCCCTGCCTTAGTGTTGACACAGGCCTTGTCAATAATGTCAATAACCCTCTCCTACTGAAACACCTTTGTCACGTCACTAAATGTCCATAGCATTTCTTGAAACACCTTTGTCACATCACTGAATGTCCAAAGCATCTCTTGAAACACCTTTGTCACGTCACTAAATGTCCATAGCATCTCTTGAAACACCTTTGTCACGTCACTAAATGTCCATAGCATCTCTTGAAACATCTTTGTCATGTCACTGAATGTCCATAGCATCTCTAGGAACACCTTCGTCACGTCACTGAATGTCCATAGCATCTCATGGAACACCTTCGTCACATCACTAAATGTCCATAACATCTCTTGGAACACCTTCGTCACATCACTAAATGTCCAAAGCATCTCTTGGAACACCTTCGTCACATCACTGAATGTCCAAAGCATCTCTTGGAAAACCTTCGTCACATTACTGAATGTCCATAGCATCTCTTGGAACACCTTCGTCACATCGCTGAATGTTGTTACCAAACATTTTCAGAATCTGTTCACTTTGTCCTGGAAGACCTCAAGTCATTAACTGCTGCCGTTCTTGACGATGATGACGATGATGATGATGGTGGTGGTGGTGGTGTGGATGACATTTGCAGAACCCAGCAGAACAGCGCAGGCGATACTAGCTCTTCGTGACTTGAGAGAGTGGGACAGTCAACATGAGACATGGACAGTATACCACCAGACAGGACTGTCACACACACACTGGCTTCAGCTCAAGACAGAGGCTTCAAGCAGGCGGTCCGTGTGCATGTTAGGTCTCTGGTAGGGGGGTGGCAACCAGCATGTTAGGTCTCTGGTAGGGGGGTGGCAACCAGCTTGTTAGGTCTCTGGTAGGAGGGGGGGGGGTGGCAACCAGCATATTAGGTCTCTGGTAGGAGGGGGGGTGGTGGCAACCAGCATATTAGGTCTCTGGTAGGAGGGGGGTGGTGGCAACCAGCATATTAGGTCTCTGGTAGGAGGGGGGTGGTGGCAACCAGCATATTAGGTCTCTGGTAGGAGGGGGGTGGTGGCAACCAGCATATTAAGTCTCTGGTAGGAGGGGGGTGGTGGCAACCAGCATATTAGGTCTCTGGTAGGAGGGGGGTGGTGGCAACCAGCATATTAGATCTCTGGTAGGGGGGGGGTGGTGGTTGGCAGACAGCTAATTAGGTCTCTGGTAGGGGGTGTGGTTGGCAGACAGCTAATTAGGTCTGTGGTAGGTTAGATAGTTGTACGTCAGCGTGACCTGGGAACAAATTTAACTTCACAACCAGTCCACCAACGTGACATGACAACCAGTCCATCCCCACCAACCTGACATGACAACCAGTCCACCAGTCTGACATGACAACCAGTCCCTCCCCACCAACCTGACATGACAACCAGTCCGCCAACCTGACATGACAACCAGTTCACCAACCTGACATGACAACCAGTCCACCAACCTGACATGACAACCAGTCCACCAACCTGACATGACAACCAGTCCACCAACCTGACATGACAACCAGTCCACCAACCTGACATGACAACCAGTCCACCAACCTGACATGACAACCAGTCCACCAACCTGACATGACAACCAGTCCACCAACCTGACATGACAACCAGTCCACCAACCTGACATGACAACCAGCCTTGAATATATTCTGTCATTAATGTGCTCAATTAAATATTTGATTTCTGTCAGAAATTCTTGGTGTCAAAAATTCTCAGTAGTCTGTGTCTCATGGGTTGTCGTAGGTTGTCATGGGTTCAAAGATGGAGGCACATGGGAGACAAGACTAAGATCAGGGGTCAGGCAAGGCTTGCTGGTATAGGACTCCATCTCATGTCAGGGGTCAGGTGTGGCTTGCTGGACTAGGACCCCATGTCATGTCAGGGGTCAGGTGAGGCTTACTGGACTAGGATCCCATCTCATGTCAGGGGTCAGGGTCAGGTGAGGCTTGCTGGACTAGGATCCCATCTCATGTCAGGGGTCAGGGTCAGGTGAGGCTTGCTGGACTAGGACCCCCATCTCATGTCAGGGGTCAGGTGAGGCTTGCTGGACTAGGACCCCATCTCATGTCAGGGGTCAGGTGAGGCTTGCTGGACTAGGACCCCATCTCATGTCAGGGGTCAGGTGAGACTTGCTGGACTAGGACCCCATCTCATGTCAGGGTCAGGTGAGGCTTGCTGGACTAGGAACCCCATGTCATGTCATGTCAGGGTCAGGTGAGGCTTTCTGGACTAGGAACCCCATGTCATTATGGCCCAGTCTAGGTTTGGCTGAGTAGTTTACTTATCTAAAGTGTTCAAACATGTATCCACGACACGACTTCACACAGTCAACACTATCCACACCACGACACGACTTCACACAGTCAACACTATCCACACCACGACACGACTTCACACAGTCAACACTATCCACACCACGACACGACTTCACACAGTCAACACTATCCACACCACGACACGACTTCACACAGTCAACACTATCCACACCACGACACGACTTCACACAGTCAACACTATCCACGACACGACTTCACACAGTCAACACTATCCACACCACGACACGACTTCACACAGTCAACACTATCCACACCACGACACGACTTCACACAGTCAACACTATCCACACCACGACACGACTTCACACAGTCAACACTATCCACACCACGACACGACTTCACACAGTCAACACTATCCACACCACGACACGACTTCACACAGTCAACACTATCCACACCACGACATGACTTCACACAGTCAACACTATCCACACCACGACACGACTTCACACAGTCAACACTATCCACACCACGACACGACTTCACACAGTCAACACTATCCACACCACGACACGACTTCACACAGTCAACACTATCCACACCACGACATGACTTCACACAGTCAACACTATCCACACCACGACACGACTTCACACAGTCAACACTATCCACGACACGACTTCACACAGTCAACACTATCCACACCACGACATGACTTCACACATTCAACACTATCCACACCACGACATGACTTCACACAGTCAACACTATCTAACAAAATTTAATATTCAAAAACAATAGCACCAAGAATAAAATACATCTGAATATATATTTATTGAAACTACATCGAATTAAAACTACATATATAAGTTTGAACTACAATGGAGGTTTTAAGCATTAGCTTTTGAATATTTCCTCCAACTAATAACCCAAGCTCTCGCCGCTACACTCCCCTTATCTCCCATCACTTTACACACACTCACAAACTCGTCCTCACAATCGTATTACATACTCTGTCGTTCTGGGCATTCACACACAATCAGATCACCTTCAGTCAAGTGATCTGTAGATCTACATACAATCAGTTCACGTATGCTCAGGCGATCTGTGCATTCCTACGCAATTAGATCACATCATTTATAGTCGGAAACACATACTTGTGGTCACACATTCAGTCGATCTGTACATACACATACCTCAGAACACACATCGTTCCCAAAGTGTCCTGCACATACCACAGACATTAAGATCTCTTACTTAATCTCTTCACGAATTCTTGGATTCATCTAACTAGATCACACATCGTTCACTCTGTGTCCTGCACGTACGACACACATTCAGATCTCTTACTGCTCACAGGGTGTCCAACATACACACTTATAGAGCGACTGACCAAAACTGAAAGGTGTATGCTGGTTCAGTCACCCTGCAAACTCACTCTATCTCTCAGCCTGCTAGACTGCTAACAGCCTATCAATCTCTCTCCAAGCCAGTCTCTAAGCCACTCTCTCCTAGCCAGTTTCTGGAGTTCATCTTTGCCGAGTATTTTATAGTCTCAAGCAACTTCATGGCTGTCCAATGGTCTCCTGTTGGTTGACTTAGCCATCCCTTTAGTTTGGATCTACCTCCAACTAGTTGTTATTGGATGATTATCCTCAAATTCCTGTCACTCTAAATGTCGTAGCCGGTCGTGACTGTTACCAACCCCCACTACGCTAAATCAAAACGCCAGAGTGGTCAGCTCAACATCCCCTACCTCAGCTCCGAGCACCCCTCACCTGTACCAGACACATCTGGGAAATGATCACCATTTTTGTCTTAACTACCCATAATGGAAACAGAAATTCATATGTGTACGTACATTTTATTTAATACAAAAAAAGCCATATTTGATTTCAACACTTGAAATACAACCAACGACAACAAAAACGTAAACAGTCAGCACCCCCGCATTTGTCCCTGGATGAACTTCAACCCAGAATCCTCTCAAGGACTTCCCCTCCACCAGTGGGGTAATCTACTCTGCACCAGATCCCGTGCATTGCTCCAAGGAAATGACCCTTCAGTGTCACACCTGAACTGTTCAGGCGAATTTTCCTGGGGCCTTTGTCTGTCGGGGGTATCATTAACATGCCTCTCATTACAACTCATTGTTGTGTATCCATATTGGAATGCTGCTATATGCATTCCCCTCTTTATACGCCTAATGGCAGATGTCTCCACTAATACTAAGCCCTGTTAGACCACGAAATGATGTGGTTATTCCACGGCTAGTTAACACGTCTCTCGTGACACCTATCCAATACGCCCCTTCTCCTAGGCTCTGTAGTGTACACATCCTCTCTCCAAGCAAGATATCTCTTTCTCCCTAACTCCCATCCTTGAAAATAAAATTGACTTTTGTTACAACACAGAGAATTTGTAAACATATGCGATAGTCATTAAGAACAATACACACACACATACAAATTATTCATCTTTCTGAGTAAGCTAGCTCTTTCTCCAACCCTTCAAATTTCACAACATACTTGTAGTTTTTGTTGGAGTAGCTGTAAACATATACAAATAAGCAAAACAAAACCTGAAATCATATAATGGACAGCTGATTGACAACACCAAATTTTGAAGTGTTTCCATTAAAAAAATACATTCCTTCCAAGCAATTGTGAGATGACCACTTCACTTCTTAGTGTCAACTCTCGATACATATGTCACTTCACTTCTTAGTGTCAACTCTCGATACATACGTCACTTCACTTCTTAGTGTCAACTCTCGATACATACGTCACTTCACTTCTTAGTGTCAACTCTCGATACATACGTCACTTCACTTCCTAGTGTCAACTCTCGATACATACATCACTTCACTTCTTAGTGTCAACTCTCGATACATACGTCACTTCACTTCTTAGTGTCAACTCTTGATACATACGTCACTTCACTTCTTTGTGTCAACTCTCGATACATACGTCACTTCACTTCTTAGTGTCAACTCTCGATACATATGTCACTTCACTTCTTAGTGTCAACTCTCGATACATACGTCACTTCACTTCTTAGTGTCAACTCTCGATACATGCGTCAGTCCCTGACAATGACACACACACACAGCAGGTTACTGAACTATGGTTAACATTTAACTTAATCTGGTTACAACTACTGCCAACCTTTGTCTGTGTCCAACCGTGACTTGTCAAACTGTCTGATTATGTCATGATTGTGACACTAGCCGTACCAGACATAATCTTCTATTGTCTGCATTAACTAACTCCGTAACTAAAAGCTTGTCGGGTCTATGTCAAAGCTAACTTGATCCAAGTGTTGGGACCTAACAAAATTTAACACTGTTTCGCCAAGATCCCTACATGAAAGAGAACTGGCTTGCCCTGGACAACCGCGTCATGTTCACCTGTTACCCTTGGTCGCCTTTAAAATTACTTTGAATTAGGTCGAGCGAGTGAGAACCCATGGTCCAATCCCAAACCGCTATCCAAGAATTTCCCTTTGATCTCGGTCTCCGCTGTCGGATGTGATATGTGGGGCGCTAATTGTACTTCAGACAATCACTTCAAAGGTATTTTGACCTCTGGTCATTCCTCAATTCTGACCTAATTATTCAACATCTTCGCTACACAAGGACAACGGTACATAGAGGATTTATGTAAATTTATACTACGGATACTGACTCATCCCATCCCATTTTAAACGAACATTTTTTCCATAGAATTGAGAAATGCCAACAATATTTCTTTCTTAGCAGTAATGCCTACTTCAGACGGACTCTGGCGCGGCCACCAAACTCAATGCAACCTCGTTGTGTGCTCCGTTAGATGTCTCTAATTGCTGGACTGTTTGATCCACAGTTTGTTTGTTCCTCTGTTCCAATGGGTTATTAATCTCGATTATTTTGATTAACGTGCATTCAGGATTCCGTCTACCAGGGTTACATTTTTGTGGGACTAGCGTTTCATGTTTATTTGCCCGTTGGCGTACCTCGATCTAGGCTCAACTTTGCTTTGATAACTGGTTTGTTGTCCTGATGACCTGCCGCTTCTAGTCTCTGCAGTTTACTTGGAGTCTCTTTCAACTCGTTCATTGAGTCATTTATTTCTCCATGCGGTCATTTGTCCCGTCATATACTCTCTTCCATTACTTCCTCAATGTCTACCTCTTCCTCTACATCATCATCTGCCAAATCGCAATCTGTCACGTTTATACATCCCTTCCATTTGTGAATTACTGTCTTTACCTGAAGAGGAATAATCAGTTTCTCGATCCTAATTTCTCGGGATAAACAAAACCTACATTTATTTATTTCTGTTGTCTATTTTTCATGTCCTCAATGTCTCTTTTATAGTTACTGTCCTGTTCCTCTGAAAGCAGCATTTTATTATGTTTTAAAATTCTACCAGACCCTATTTTCCTGTTAACTAATTTAACAGCAGTTTGTTTTGGAAAATTCACCACCAGGCATTCTACCTGTGCTAAGCTCCTCCCATTTTCGCCCCGCCCATCTTTTGCCTGACCATCTAGATAACTAATCGTTTGATCTGGTCTTCCCAAAGTTCTGAGGTCTCCATTTCTGCCCCTTCTCAGATTGGAATGCGTAGGTCAGTTGGGCCTGCAATTTTTCATGCTACCACATTGGAACTTCCCAACCCACTGTGTCGGGTGTTTACATTCTTTATTTCTGCATGAGTTGTTGCAACTTGTCATTGCTGTTTCTTTGATGCTTTTCTAGCAGAACAATTCTGCTTGTTAATTCTCTTATCTGGTTTTGGAACTGTCTGTTTTTGTCGTCCGCAGGTTCTAAGTCTCCCATTTGAACTAACACGGAGGATTCAAGCAAGAGCTGTGGGTGTAACCTCTGTAACTAATTTCCCCAGGCTCTAAGTCTCCTATCTGAACTAACACAGAGGATTCAAGCATGAGCTGTGAGTCTAACCTCTCTAACTAATTTCCCCAGGCTCTAAGTCTCCTATCTGAACTAACACAGAGGATTCAAGCAAGAGCTGTGGGTGTAACCTCTGTAACTAATGTCCCCAGGCTCTGTCTACTATCTGAACTAACAAATCTAAATGTAATATAATACAATCTTGTTACAATTTAGTGGTTAACTGGCTAACTCATCTTTTGGCGTTCTTTCGTCTAAGTGGGGATTAATCTGCCGACCTCCATCCGGGCTGACTGTTTTAGGCTGTCCAACCTATAAACATGGGTTAGAAACAGCTGTTTCTAGGTCAGTCTAGGTGGGGATGAATCTGCTCACCTATTTCCGGGCTGACTGTCTTAGGCTATCCAACGTATAAGCATGGGTTAGAAACAGAGCTGTTTCTAGGTCAGTCTAAGTGTTTTGCTGCCCTAGGCGAGAATTGAATGCCACACTCTCCCTTTTCTACCATCACTCTCTCCCCCTGTCATCCAGGCTAGAAGAATTCATGTATTAGATATAAATGAAGGTGTATTCAACTTGTATAATATAACATTAATAGTAACATCTCTTTGATATGAAACATAAATTGCACTGACCTTTTAGATATGTTGAAAGAGAAGTACAAAACCTAGCTCTTTATCAATTATCACAAATAAATAATTAATAATAACAACACTAAAAACATCAATAATACTAAAAACATCAATAGTAACACTACAAACATCAATAGTAACACTAAAAACATCAATAGTAACACTACAAACATCAATAGTAACACTAAAAACATCAATAGTAACACTACAAACATCAATAGTAACACTACAAACATCAATAGTAACACTACAAACATCAATAGTAACACTAAAAACATCAACAGAACCACACATTTTCCCCTCCTATTTTTGCGCAATTTTTTCGCTGTTTGATTCCAAATGAAATATTGTAGCCCATAAAATGTAGCCACTCTGGACGTCCGCCTAGTCTTGGCTAATGGTAGAAACGGTCTTGGTTAGGGATGAGCTGACGAGGGAGACTCTAGCTGCGACTTACACTTACCCCAGTTACCTGTTCTCTAACGTTTGGGATGTGTCCATGTTACACCTGTATCGAACAAATTCGTCTTTTGAATGCTCTAACAATGCACCTCCCTTTCCATGCTGACGTGCCTCTGGGATCACAGTCCCTAGGATTGCACGGAATCCTTATAGAACCACCTTGTCACGAGCCACTGTCTTTGATCGTAGAAGGGCCATTATTCATCTAACAGGCAGCAATATGATGGTCCTGGAGAACAGTGGGACAGCCTTCTACATCAACTCTCAATTGCTACTAAGACATGTTTGTCTGTTTTGGGGGGCATCCTCAGAAGCAGCTGTGAGCTGTGGAAGCCAGAAGCAGCTGTAGAAGCTATCCTCAGAAGCAGCTGTGAGCTGTGGAAGCCAGAAGCAGCTGTAGAAGCCATCCTCAGAAGCAGCTGTGAGCTGTGGAAGCCATCACCAGAAGCAGCTGTGAGCTGTGGAAGCCATCGACAGAAGCAGCTGTGAGCTGTAGAAGCCATCGACAGAAGCAAATGTCAGCTGTAGAAGCCATCGACAGAAGCAGCTGTGAGCTGTAGAAGCCATCGACATAAGCAGCTGTGGAAGCCATCGACAGAAGCAGCTGTGAGCTGTAGAAGCCATCGACAGAAGCAAATGTCAGCTGTAGAAGCCATCGACAGAAGCAGCTGTGAGCTGTGGAAGCCATCGCCAGAAGCATCTGTGAGCTGTGGAAGCCATCGCCAGAAGCAGCTGTGAGCTGTGGAAGCCATCGCCAGAAGCAGCTGTGAGCTGTGGAAGCCATCACCAGAAGCAGCTGTGAGCTGTGGAAGCCATCGCCAGAAGCAGCTGTGAGCTGTGGAAGCCATCGCCAGAAGCAGCTGTGAGCTGTGGAAGCCATCGCCAGAAGCAGCTGTGGAAGCCATCGACAGAAGCAGCTGTGAGCTGTAGAAGCCATCGACAGAAGCAAATGTCAGCTGTAGAAGCCATCGACAGAACCAGCTGTGAGCTGTAGAAGCCATCGCCAGAAGCAAACGTCAGCTGTAGAAGCCATCGACAGAAGCAGCTGTGAGCTGTAGAAGCCATCGACAGAAGCAGCTGTGGAAGCCATCGACAGAAGCAGCTGTGAGCTGTAGAAGCCATCGACAGAAGCAAACGTCAGCTGTAGAAGCCATCGACAGAAGCAGCTGTGAGCTGTAGAAGCCATCGCCAGAAGCAGCTGTGAGCTGTGGAAGCCATCGCCAGAAGCAGCTGTGAGCTGTGGAAGCCATCGCCAGAAGCAGCTGTGAGCTGTGGAAGCCATCGCCAGAAGCAGCTGTGAGCTGTGGAAGCCATCGCCAGAAGCAGCTGTGAGCTGTGGAAGCCATCGCCAGAAGCAGCTGTGAGCTGTGGAAGCCATCCATCGACTGAAGCTGCTGTAGAAATTAAATGCAAGACCTGGCCATTATACCAAGGTCACGGCGAACTAGTTTATCTGGCAGATTCTGACTAATTGAACATGTCAAAGGTCATACACCGCGTGTAGTGACCAGATGGCATTATTATTTCCCATACTTCCCCACCTCACCCCCATATTGAACTGTTACCAGTTTCCAATTATATCCCATTACTGCTTTCTAGGCACCTGCTTACAGTGCACACTAATCATCTACCTTTTTCCTCATTCAAAGTTTCATCGGGGTCACGTAGGGATGAACAAGACGGCTAGCCGAGCTGTCAGCAGGGAGGGGTCAGGGTCACGTAGGGATGGACAAGACGGCTAGCCGAGCTGTCAGCAGGGAGGGGTCGGGGATGGACAAGACGGCTAGCCGAGCTGTCAGCAGGGAGGGGTCGGGGATGGACAAGACGGCTAGCCGAGCTGTCAGCAGGGAGGGGTCGGGGATGGACAAGACGGCTAGCCGAGCTGTCAGCAGGGAGGGGTCGGGGATGGACAAGACGGCTAGCCGAGCTGTCAGCAGGGAGGGGTCGGGGTCACGTAGGGATGGACAAGACGGCTAGCCGAGCTGTCAGCAGGGAGGGGGTTGGGGATGGACAACAGGACGGCTAGCCGGGCTGTCACCAGGGAGCAGATCCAACCAGACGGCGACCAGCACGGACAAGGTACAACAGACACGCGTACAAGCCTCGACTACCTGCTCCACCCCCCTCCTTTCGATGCTTAAGCCCCCACTACCTGCTCGACCCCCCTGATATACAAGCCCCCACTACCTGCTCCACCCCCCTGATATACAAGCCCCCACTACCTGCTCCACCACCCCCCCCCCGATGCTCAAGCCCCCACTACCTGCTCCACCCCCCCCCCCCTCGATGCTCAAGCCCCCACTACCTGCTCCCTTCCCCCATCGATGCACAAGCCTGGATTACCTGCTCCGCCCCCCCCCCCCTCGATGCACAAGCCTGGACTACCTGCCCCCCCCCCTCGATGTACAAGCCTGGACTACCTGCTCCCCCCGCCCTTCGATGCACAAGCCCCCACTACCTGCTCCCCCCACCTCGATGTACAAGCCTGGACTACCTGCTCCCCACCCCCCTCGATGTACAAGCCTGGACTACCTGCTCCCCCCCTCGATGTACAAGCCCCCACTATCTGCCCCCCCCCTCTCGATGTACAAGCCCCCACTACCTGATTCCCGCCCCCCCCCTCCCCGACTGTACACGCCTCAGCTGATCTCAGTGTGAACATCAAATACGTGCTAACATGAGGTTTACACAAAGGAAATCTTGTCTGCACACTGCATGACAACTGCAGGGGCAAGCGGCGTTTATTTCTCACCCTTAGAAGTCCCCACATTAGATTCCAATTATATGAATAAACTCGGCCATGACCCTCTGCCGTGTGTACAGACACCCTCTACCGTGTGTACAGACAAACGTGGAGTCAAGGGATAGAATAGCGGAAATTGGACACAATATCTTGTACAGGCATATGTATGCAGACACACACACACACACCAGAGCGAGCAGACATGCAGACACACTAGTAGGTAGACATGTAGACACACACACACACACACAAGAGCTGGCAGACACACACACACACACAAGAGCTGACAGACACACACACACAAGAGCTGACAGACATACACACACAAGAGCGGGCACACACACAAGAGCTGGCAGACACACACACAAGAGTGGGCAGACACACACACACAACAGCGTACAGACACACACACAAGAGCGGGCAGACACACACACAAGAGCTGGCAGAGACACACACACAAGAGCTGACACACACACACACACAAGAGCTGGCAGACACACACACAAGAGCTGGCAGACACACACACAAGAGCGGGCAGAGACACACACACATTAGCGGACAGACACACACACACAAGAAATGGCAGACACACACAAGAGCTGACAGACACACACAAGAGCTGACAGACACACACACAAGAGCTGGCAGACACACACACACACACAAGAGCGGGCAGAGACACACACAAGAGCGGGCAGAGACACACACACAAGAGCTGGCAGACACACACACAAGAGCGGGCATAGACACACACACACACACACACACAAGAGCGGGCATAGACACACACAAGAGCTGGCAGACACACACACAAGAGCGGGCATAGACACACACACACAAGAGCGGGCAGAGACACATACACACACACAAGAGCGGGCAGAGACACACACACAAGAGCGGGCAGAGACACACACACAAGAGCTGGCAGACACACACAAACACAAGAGCGGGCATAGACACACACACACACAAGAGCTGGCACACACACACACACACAAGAGCGGGCAGAGAGACACACACAAGAGCTGGCAGACACACACACATACAAGAGCGGGCATAGACACACACACAAGAGCGGGCATAGACACACACACACAAGAGCGGGCATAGACACGCACAACATGAACGGGTAGACATGCCTAAATAAATGGGATGAGAGACGAGGACTACAGACAGCCATTATTGGTGTTGACCCCAATTTATCTCCATTTTGCTGTACAGATCTACTCCTGGCACGCGCACTCTCCCCGTGGCGGGAGACGCCACCCTCCACTCTGGGATGAGAGGCCGTTTAGCCGCAGAATGACCAGCAGACGACTTTAGCCTCACGAGTTAGGAAACACTGGAAACAAGGATTGCAGACCACCGACGGATCAGTCCAGTGGAGATGTTTCATATTTAACGGTAAGTCTTGCTCTGTCTTATTCTATAATCAGACCATAACTCTGCTATGTTCTGTCTGTCTGTGAGGCTATCCAGGATGTGTCTTTCGAAGCGATCAGACTAGCCTGTCTATAAACTCTGTTCTGTCTGTGAAGCGATCAGACTAGCCTATCTATAAACTCTGTTCTGTATTTGAAGCGATCAGTCTAGAAGCCTACACACTGATCTTCCCATATTCTCGTGTGTGTGTGTGTGTGTCTGCTCGTGTGTGCGTGTCTGCTTGTGTGTGTGTGTGTCTGCGTGTGTCTGCTCGTGTGTGTCTGCTCGTGTGCTTGTGTGTGTGTGTCTGCTTGTGTGTGTGAGTCTGCTCATATGTGTGTTTCTGCTCGTGTGTGTGTGTGTCTGCCTGTGTGTGTGTATCTGCATGTGTGCGTCTGCTCATGTGTGTGTGTCTGCTCATGTGTGTGTGCTCATGTGTGTGTGTATGTTTCTACTCATGTGTGTTTGTGTCAGCTCGTGTGTGTGTCTGCTCGTGTGTGTGTGTCTGCTCGTGTGTGTGTGTCTGCTCGTGTGTGTGTCTGCTCGTATGTGTGTGTCTGCTCGTGTGTGTGTGTGTGTGTGCTCGTGTGTATATCTGCTCGTGTGTGTGTGTCTGCTTGTGTGTGTGTGTCTGCTCGTTTATGTGTTTGCTCGTGTGTGTGTGTGTCTGCTCGTGTGTGTGTCTGCTCGTGTGTGTGTGTCTACTTGTGTGTGTGTGTGTGTGCTCTTGTGTGTGTCTGCTCGTGTGTGTGTTTGCTCGTGTGTGTGTTTGCTCGTGTGTGTGTTTGCTCGTGTGTGTATGTGTCTGCTCGTGTGTATATTCGTCAACAGGTGAGCGTGGCCGAACGGGTTGGGTGACAGTCGCTTGGCCAATTAGACACATGTTCAAATTCCCGATAAGGCTTAAGTTTTGATCTGTTGAAAGTACACATTAAACACCTAGCATGTGCACTGCTTGGTGACTGCAAGGACAGGTGGCTTTAATTTCTCAGCCTTATCTCATCCCAGCTGTGAGAGTAGACAACATAATTATAGAGCTTTATTTTGTAGGATAGTGTGGTGTAGTGTTTTGTACGAAAGTGTGTTGTGGTGTTTTGTATGATAGTGGCTAGACGCGTCAGTCCCTGATGACTGGGGTACCACGGTATGCATGTGCTACCTTGGTCCAGTGGCTAGACGCGTCAGTCCCTGATGACTGGGGTACCAAGGTATGCATGTGCTACCTTGGTCCAATGGCTAGACGCGTCAGTCCCTGATGACTGGGGTACCACGGTATGCATGTGCTACCTTGGTCCAGTAGCTAGACGTATCAGTCCCTAATGACTGGGGTACCACGGCATGCATGTACTACCTTGGTCCAGTGACTAGATGTGTCAGTCCTGATGATTGGGGTACCACGGTATGCATGTTTTCCTCAAGTTTACTTCTGGCAAGGTGGATTGGGTAGAAATTTCATGAATATCCGAGAATTTGTGTCCGGACAGTGGCGAGCAGCGCGTTCGTTTCCATATTCATCTGCCAGTGGTTCTTTTACGTACACGGAACAGCAGAGTTTGTTTATCGTTCATCTCCAAGAAGACTAGACACACTATCTCACCTATTTTTTTTTAAATTTATATTTACGTATTTCGCCTTATTTCTCAATTTCCAAAAGACGGTGTGCGTTGCACTGTGTTTTTATTTTGCGCCTGTCGTCCCAGAGCATCCGACTTCGTCATGCATTTTATGAAAGGGTCTGCTTCCTCGTGAATTTTCTAAGGGTTTGCTTCCCCGTGGTAACGGTCGGGGCTGTGATGGGGATCGAACCCAGCACCTTCGGTTGTGAGCCGTGTCACTTGACCACTAGCCCACGCCGTCGCCTTGACCTCATTAGAGAGCTTGAGACCTGCGGGATTCAAACAAACAATGTTTCTAGCTTTTGTTTCTTGAGAGACGATCAGCATATCCCCACATATTGATGCAGACTTCTATACGTGTACACATACAACATAACCATTGTCAAACTCCTTACAACCATAACTCGTCCTGTCGTCTGCCTATTCATTGCTCCCACTGAAGCATAGGGGTACAACGACAGATGGCCCCTTTACAGGAAGCCGGTCTACAAGCATGGGGCGGCTCAGTCTGGTAGCCATGGTTTTAGTTGGTGCGGCGGCTAGCACAGGCCGTGTTGCAGTCGACATGATTGAGAACTGACAGTGGCTGCAATTCATGTCGACCTGGATACCACTCCGGTGTTTGGCTATGTTAGTGATGGGCGACATGCAGCCATTGTCAGGGTCATCGCAAGGTCAAGGTCATCGCAAGGTCAAGGCCATCGCAAGGTCAAGGCCATCACAAAGATAAAGCTCTCATCTGACCGCCTCTCAATCCGAGGCAATCGTTTGGGGCAGATCAGCCCACATCCCCATCGTCTCCAGAAGCCCACATTTCCAGGGTCTCCAGAAGCCCACATCCTCATCATCTCCAGAAATCCACATTTCCAGGGTCTCCAGAAGCCCACATTTCCAGGGTCTACAGAAGCCCACATTTCCAGGGTCTACAGAAGCCCACATTTCCAGGGTCTCCAGAAGCCCACATCCCCGTCGTCTCCAGAAGCCCACATCCCCGTCGTCTCCAGAAGCTCACATCCCCGTCGTCTCCAGAAGCCCACATTAACAGGGTCTCCAGAAGCCCACATCCCCGTCATCTCCAGAAGCCCACATACCCGTCGTCTCTAGAAGCCCACATCAACATGGTCTCCAGAAGCCCACATCCCCGTCGTCTCCAGAAGCCCACATCCCCACCATCTCCAGAAGCCCACATCCTCAGCGTCTCCAGAAGCCAACATCCTGACTGTCTACAGAAGCCCACTTCCCTATGGTCTCCAGAAGCCCACAACCCACGTCGTCTCCAGAAGCCCACATCCCTGTTGTCTCAAGAAGCCCACATCCCCGTCGTCTCCAGATGCCCACATCCCCAGCGTCTCCAGAAGCCCACATCCCTTTGGTCTCTAGAAGCCCACATCCCCACCATCTCCAGAAGCCCACATCACCGTCGTCTCTAAAAGCCCACATCCCCGTCGTCTCCAGAAGCCCACATCCCCGTCGTCTCCAGAAGCCCACATCCCCGTCGTCTCCAGAAACCCACATCCCCGTCGTCTCCAGAAGCCCACATCCCCGTCGTCTCCAGAAGCTCACATCCCAGTCGTCTCCAGAAGCCCACATCCCCGTTGTCTCCAGAAGCCCACATCCCTATGGTCTCCAGAAGCCCACATCCCCGTCGTCTCCAGAAGCCCACATCCCCGTCGTCTCCAGAAGGCCCACATCCCCGTTGTCTCCAGAAGCCCACATCAGAAGGGTCTCCAGAAGCCCACATCCCCGTTGTCTCCAGAAGCCCACATCCCCGTCGTCTCCAGAAGCCCACATCCCCAGCGTCTGCAGAAGCCCACATCCCCAGCGTCTCCAGAAGCCCACATCCCCGTGGTCTCCAGAAGCCCACATCCCCAGCGTCTCCAATGCCCTCATGTCTCCAATCATAAATGTTAGATGTGTCGTCACCATATGGCTAGTGGTGAGGGAGGGACGGAGGAGGGAGGGAGGATGGATGTGACGTTATTAAATCAAAGTGTCGTCTGGTGGATAATGACGCTTGTCTGACAATTGCACGATATCGTAGACTGACTATTACATTACATGTATTGACTGTGGACCGTCTCCTGGGGCCCGTCTCTTGTGTTTCCGTCTCCTATGGCCCGTCTTTTGTGAACCGTCTCCTGTGAACCATCTCCTGTGGACTGTCTCCCGTGGCCTGTCTCCCGTGGACCATCTCCTGTGGACCGTCTCCTGTGTACCATCTCCTGTGGACTGTCTCCTGTGGACTGTCTCCTGTGGACCGTCTCCTCTGGACCGTCTCCAGTGGACCGTCTCCATTGGACCAACTCCTGTGGACCGTCTCCTGTGGACCGTCTCCTGTGGACCGTCTCCTGTGGACCATCTCCTGTGGATCGTCTCCTGTAGACCGTCTCCTGTGGACCATCTCCTGTTGACAGTCTCCTATGGACCGTCTCCTGTGGACCGTCTCCTGAATTCCTATGTTGGCACCAAACAAGCACTTCTCCCTCGTTCCCACATTAGCATCAGAAATCCATTGGGTGCTCTCCCCTTTATTGCCCAAACAGTTTCTGCCATGGTTAGGGATTTCCTCTTGTGCTCGATATAATCAGGTGTCTTTTGTTGTTGTGGATTTGGGGTCATTTTATTAGCGCACATGTTTTAGCATGTCTATGTCTGCTCGTGTGTGTTTCTGCTCGTGTGTGTATATGTGTACTCGTGTGTGTGTGTGTGCTCCTGTGTGTGTGTGTCTGCTCGTGTGTGTGTGTGTCCGCTCGTGTGTGTTTTTCTGCTCATGTGTGTGTGTGTGTTTGCTCGTGTGTGTGTGCTCGTGTGTGTGTCTGCTCGTGTGTGTGTGTGTCTGCCCATGTGTGTGGGCCCTCGTGTGTGTGTGCCTGCTCGTGTGTGTTCGTGTGTGTGTGTGTGTGTGTTCGTGTGTGTGTCTGCTCGTGTGTGTGTGTGTGTCTGCTGGTGAGTGTATGGGTCTCCTCGTGTGTGTGTGTGTCTACTCGTGTGAGTGTCTCATCGTGTGTGTGTGTGTCTGCTCGTGTGTGTGTGTGTTTGCTCGTGTGTGTGTCTGCTCTTGTATGTGTCTCCGCGTGTGTGTTTGTGTGTCTGCTCGCGTGTGTGTCTCCTCGTATGTGTGTGTGTGTGTGTGTCTGCTCGTGTGTGTGTATCTGCTCGTGTATGTTTTTCTGCGTGTGTGTGTGTGTGCTCGTGTGTGTGTCTGCTCATGTGTGTATGTGTCTGCTCGAGTGTGTGTCTACTCCTGTGTGTGTCTGCTCGTGTGTGTGTCTACTCGTGTGTGTCTACTCGTGTGTGTGTCTGCTCATGTGTGTATGTGTCTGCTCGAGTGTGTGTCTACTCCTGTGTGCGTCTGCTCGTGTGTGTGTCTACTCGTGTGTGTGTCTGCTCATGTATGTGTGTCTATTTGTGTGTGTGTGTCTGCTCGTGTGCGTGTGTGTCTGCTCGTGTGTGTGTGTGTGTGTCTGCTCGTGTGTGTGTGTCTGCTCGTGTGTGTGTGTCTGCTCGTGTGTGTGTCTGCTCGTGTGTGTGTGTGTCTGCTTGTGTGTGTGTCTGCTTGTGTGTGTATGTGTCTGCTCGTCTTTCTGCTCGTGTGTCTGCTCTTCTGTTTGTGTTTCTATGTGTGTGTGTGTGTGTGTTTCTATGTGTGTGTGTGTGTGTGGGTCTATGTGAGTGTTTTGTTCTTATGTGTCAAGTGCTACATATTATGGATCTGAGTGGCCATGTTGAATGTGGCTAGCTAGGACTGAACATATTACAGACAGGGCTCGGATGACTGAACAAAATGGAAGTCACGCCCCGTTCTTCCCCTACGTGCTGTCATCTGTTCATGTCATGTCCCGTTCTTCCCCTACGTGCTGTCGTCTGTTCATGTCACGTCCCGTTCTTCCCCTACGTGCTGTCGTCTGTTCATGTCACGTCCCGTTCTTCCCCTACGTGCTGTCATCTGTTCATGTCACGTCCCGTTCTTCCCCTACGTGCTGTCGTCTGTTCATGTCAAGAACTCCATCATTACTCAGAATATTCAGCTTGTTACGTTTCCTGCGCGAATGAATCAGCCGTGCTGTAGTACCTATCAATTAATGTATGAATATTCATGCAGCTGATTGGTCGACTGTGACATCCCTACACGTCATCTTGGGGCGGGGCGAGGCAGGGGCGTGTGCTGACAGCTGATGGTAGCTCTGGCTAATCTCAAGATAATGGCCGTGTGCTCAGTAATGCAGAGTCCTGGAGAATTTTTAGTCAAATTCAGGTCCTCCCTTTCAGAATTATTTGCTATGATCTTCACTAAATCTGGACATTTTCTGTGACCTGTACTAAATCTAAACATTTGCTATGACCTCTACTTCTTCTTCTTTGATCAACTGATGCTATTCGCCTAGTTCGGTGAGGTTCACGAAGGAGACAGTCCGTTTCAGGTCTTCGCCGGTCCCCCACAGCCTTTCAAGCATGACCGCTCCCCCAGGCCAGACTGCCTCTCTTTGGTCTGCATAGGTGGGGCAGTCCTGGTGTTTGTTTGGGTGCTCCACAATCGCATGTGGCAGTGTCTCTGAGACCCATTCTGTGGAGGTGGGCCTTGAGTCTACAATGTCCCGTTCTGAGTCTGAAGATCTTTGTCTGCTCATCTCTGCCAAGTTTGTCTATGCTGTCATTTTCTGGCTTGTTTTCTTTGTGCTGTTCTCTCCATTCTGTCCTCATGGATCGTTTGATGAGTGTCTTTGCTTCTTTATAGCCCTGTGGATGGAGAATCTGCTTGCCGCCACCCCTTTGACTTTTGCGAGCTCATCTGCTTTTCCGTTTCCGGGGATCCCAAAGTTGGCCCGAATCCATTATAGGACTAAATCTGTTTTTTGAGACAGCAATCGTATGTTGTATTTTATTTCATGTGAAAGTCTATCTTGTTTGTGGCTTGAGATGGCTTGGAATAACCTCCTGGAGTCTATCTTGTTTGTGGCTTGAGATGGCTTGGAGTACACTCCTGGAGTATCTTGTTTGTGGCTTGAGATGGCTTGGAGTACACTCCTGGAGTCTATCTTGTTTGTGGCTTGAGATGGCTTGGGGTACACTCCTGGAGTCTGTCTTGTTTGTGGCTTGATATGGCTTGGAGTACACTCCTGGAGTCTATCTTGTTTGTGGCTTGAGATGGTTTGGAGTACACTCCTAGAGTCTATCTTTTTTGTGGCTTGAGATGGTTTGGAGTACACTCCTAGAGTCTGTCTTGTTTGTGGCTTGAAATGGCTTGGACTACACTCCTGGAGTCTATCTTGTTTGTGGCTTGAGATGGTTTGGAGTACACTCCTGGAGTCTATCTTGTTTGTGGCTTGAGATGACTTGGAGTACACTCCTGGAGTCTATCTTGTTTGTGGCTTGAGATGGTTTGGAGTACACTCCTGGAGTCTATCTTGTTTGTGGCTTGAGATGGTTTGGAGTACACTCCTGGAGTCAATCTTGTTTGTGGCTTGAGATGGCTTGGAGTACACTCCTGGAGTCTGTCTTGTTTGTGGCTTGAGATGGCTTGGGGTACACTCCTGGAGTCTGTCTTGTTTGTGGCTTGAGATGGCTTGGAGTACACTCCTGCAGTCTATCTTGTTTGTGGCTTGAGATGGTTTGGAGTACACTCCTGGAGTCTATCTTGTTTGTGGCTTGAGAGGGTTTGGAGTACACTCCTGGAGTCTATCTTGTTTGTGGCTTGAGATGGTTTGGAGTACACTCCTGGAGTCTATTTTGTTTGTGGCTTGAGACGGTTTGGAGTACACTCCTGGAGTCTATCTTGTTTGTGGCTTGAGATGGCTTGGAGTACACTCCTGCAGTCTATCTTGTTTGTGGCTTGAGATGGTTTGGAGTACACTCCTGGAGTATCTTGTTTGTGGCTTGAGATGGCTTGGAGTACACTATTGGAGTCTATCTTGTTTGTGGCTTGAGATGGCTTGGAGTACACTATTGGAGTCTATCTTGTTTGTGGCTTGAAATGGCTTGGAGTACACTCATGGAGTCTGTCTTGTTTGTGGCTTGAGATAGTTTGGAGTACACTCCTGGAGTCTATCTTGTTTGTGGCTTGAGATGACTTGGAGTACACTCCTGGAGTCTATCTTGTTTGTGGCTTGAGATGGTTTGGAGTACACTCCTGGAGTCTATCTTGTTTGTGGCTTGAGAGGGCTTGGAGTACACTCCTGGAGTCTGTTAGAATGACCGTTTTCCTTGTAGTTATGTTTTGGCTGATAAGAATCTGAGTTGCTGCATGAACAGCTCTTGCTTCAGCTCAGAAATTGGTACCGGTCTCTCCTGCTGGTATGGAGTGATTTTCTAGGTTGCCATCGGAATGTATTCTATGTAGATTCCACTGCCTCCCTTTTTATCGCTCACCGAGGCAGATCCATCTGTGTACACATTTGTCCAGGAGTTGGTAGGGTACTGTCTCTTGAGCTCCTGTAGAACGTCCAAGAGTTGCTACGGTACTGTCTCTTGAGCTCCTGTAGAACGTGTGTCCAAGAGTTGCTAGGGTACTGTCTCTTGAGCTCCTGTAGAACGTCCAAGAGTTGCTACGGTACTGTCTCTTGAACTCCTGTAGAACGTGTGTCCAAGAGTTGCTAGGGTACTGTCTCTTGAGCTCCTGTAGAACGTCCAAGAGTTGCTACTGTACTGTCTCTTGAGCTCCTGTAGAACGTCCAAGAGTTGCTACGGTACTGTCTCTTGAGCTCCTGTAGAACGTGTGTCCAAGAGTTGCTAGGGTACTGTCTCTTGAGCTCCTGTAGAACGTGTGTCCAAGAGTTGCTAGGGTACTGTCTCTTGAGCTCCTGTAGAACGTGTGTCCAAGAGTTGCTACTGTACTGTCTCTTGAGCTCCTGTAGAACGTGTGTCCAAGAGTTGCTAGGGTACTGTCTCTTGAGCTCCTGTAGAACGT